>OZ005657.1:36285235-37485235 GCA_963930645.1 Salticus scenicus | reverse complement strand
AAATTACACAGATCTATGAAATCGTAATTTTCAAATTTTTCTGCACTGCGTTAGCTGTCTCTAATGTGTTTTGAGACGCTGAATTCAGAAATGTTTGTCTTTTCCTCCTATCACGTAAGGAATTTTCATAAAGTAAGCATGAAAATCGGAAAAATTCATACATAGACTATAACAAATTCGAAAAAAATTATGTATAAAATACTTTAAAATAGGATATTATTTACACATTATCTTTTAAATGTGTTTCTTCACATAAAAGCTCCATTTAAAGCCTTCCTCTTGTTCACAGCTTGAAGGCTTTGAGAGGGGGAAATCACTACCCAAGTAACACAGACTGTTGGCCCAACTGAGATTTATTGTTAGTTCGTTGGGGAATGGTTATCGTTGGGGAAAGGGCTCAAAATAACAGTGGGCCAACAGCAAATAGTATTGTTGGCCCAACAGTCCTAAAATGCTCTTTTTTTCAACTGCAAAATATAACAGTTAGCCTACAATGTGTTCACCAACAATGGCCCAACAGTTTGCCAACCAGGAACCAACCGTTCCATAGTTGGGCCAACTGTCACCCAACGGTTGGCTCAACCGAGGGCCGACGGCCAAAAACAACCGTTGGCCAACGAAGAAGGAATCGTAGGGCCAACCGTTTCCCAACCATTCCGTGTTACTTGGGTATGCAGCATCCAAAAATAATCTGCTAATATGTTAACACTCTAGCGTCTCTGATACCTCCTCAATATTTTCTTTCATATCTTAATGAAATAAGTTTCCTCATTCTTCACTCACATCACTCAGATTTCGTGGCTCGTGGGAAATAACTCAGCTGGGTGTTGAAAAAGTGGAACTGTAAGCTCAAACAATTCAATTTTTAATCAAAACTGTACGTGATGGAAATTTTTGAATATTTTTTCCTTAATCAGCATCCAAAAATACCCCAGAAAAACACAACACCCTGAAGAAAAAAATTCCTTCGTTGACCTGCGCTACAGTAAGGTTAGTTAAGTGGAATCCCTGACTTTAAAAGGTAGGTTAAAAAAATTGAAAATGAAGACAAAAAGCTCAAGAATGAGGACAAAAAGACAAATGAGAATATATGTTACTTTCACCGAGTACCTGAGGACATAAATTAAAAACTGAGGACCGTCTTCAGAAAATATGGACGGCTAGTCACCTTAGCCTGAACAAATATTTTTCTGGAATATCCATCGACTAGCTATTACAGCCGGCAGCAAAAGTATCCGAGCACCAGAAAAAATTCCTATCTAAAGCAAATACACTTAATACAGTTTTGTTAAATAAATCTTTCTTGAATCCTATTCTTAGTCTGACAAACAACAGAATTACACAGGGATTTATTTATCAAAACTGTATTAAATGCATTTTTTTAGATAGGAATGTTCGCTAGTGCTCGGATACTTTTGCTGCCGACTGTATTAGAATAAACCTGACTAGTAACCTTTTTGTTTCTTAACATCACACTCCCACCATTTCACCAATTCATTCGCCAAACCGACATTTCACTTCTACCAAAGCAAGTTTCCTCCACCTGTGTTATCGCTGTTTTATATTTCGATTGGGGATAAATTAAACACAAACCACAATCTACACTAGCTGAAATTAAAAGCAAATAATCTAATCCTTGTTACTGATTGAAATTTGTCCTGTTTGACTTTTCTTTGGAGTTTTGGGGATAAGAACAACAAACCATTAAAAACATGAAAAATCTCAACGTTGTCAAGAAAGCGATTATCGCCAAAAGAAGGCGCAAAAACCGCAGTGACGTTCGCGGAATTTTTCTCTATAGCCAGTGTACAGTCGGCAGCATAATGTTTCGAGCACTAGCCAATAATTCCTATATTAAAAAAGTACACTTAAGACTGTTTTGTTAAATAAATCCTTGTCGAATCATGTTCTTAGACTGACTGAGAACATGACTCGATAAGGATTTATTTAACAAAGCAGTATTAAGTGTACTTTTTTTAAACAGGGATTATTGCTAGTACTCGAATAATTTTGCAGCCGACTGTAGCTCCGTACGTAATCGTACGCTCCTACACCCATAAATCTTCAGTGGCAAGAAAATGCGCCTTGGCTAACGAGACCAACTGCCTCCATTTATTTCTGGACAGTTCCAACTTTTGACAATTTGTCCCTGAATACATAAATCCCGATTGAGGACAACATTTTGGGTTACATACAGACGGAACGCTTGCAACTTCGATGACGTAAATTCTGCAAGTTTCTTGCAAATACAGTCGGCAGCAAAAGTATCGGAGCACTGGCAAAAATTCCTATGTAAAAAAAAGTGTCCTGAATGCAATTTTGTTAAATAAATCCTTGTCGAATCCTATTCTTAGTCAGTCTAAGAACACGATTCGACAAGGATTTATTTAACAAAACAATGTTAAGTGTGCTTTTTTTACATAGGAATTTTTGCTAGTGCTCGGGTACTTTTGCTGCCGACTGTAGTCATACATTTGAAACGCTTGCAAATGGCTGCAAACGGCTTTGCAAACGGAAGTGTTTCATTTGTATGTATCCATTTGGCCCAATCCCCCCCCCCCACCACCACTACCATCCTGATGTTTTGGAACCTTCCGCTCTTATACAGTCGGCTGCAAAATTATTCGAGTACTAGCAATAATCCCTGTTTAAAAAAGTACACTTAATACTGCTTTGTTAAATAAATCCTTATCGAGTCATGTTCTCAGTCAGTCTAAGAACATGATTCGACAAGGATTTATTTAACAAAACAGTCTTAAGTGTACTTTTTTAATATAGGAATTATTGGCTAGTGCTCGAAACATTATGCTGCCGACTGTAAAAGTTGATCATGTTATGTTCTCGACAAATACAGTCGGCAGCAAAAGTATTCGACCACTAGCAAAAATTCTTATGTTAAAAAGGTACACTTAATTCTGCTTTGTTAAATAAATCCTTGTTGAATCATGTTCTTAAGGTGCCTTTATAGTGGCCGTTCCGTTCCGCTATCCGCAAGCACTGAGCTAGAATATAAGGAGTGATAACTATCGATTGAATAAGAAATTGAATAGAATTGAACTGAATATGAAGTTATCACTCCTTGCACTCTAGCCCTGTTCTTGCGTACAGCGGAACAGAGCGGCCACTATAAAGCCTGCTTTAGACTGACAAAACAGTATTAAGTGTACTTTTTTTACATAGGAATTTTTGCTAGTGCTCGGATACATTTTTGCCGACTGTAGAAAAAATTCCTATATAAAAAAAAAAGTACACTTAATACAGTTTTCTTAAATAAATCCTTGTCGAATCATGTTCTTAGGCTGACTAAGACAGGATTCAACAAGGATTTATTTAACAAAACTGTATTAAGTGTATCTTTTTTGTGCTCGGATACTTTTGCTACCGACTGTACTCTGCAAGAGATGTTGCCCTGTCTATGCCATGAAAAATCTCCCCATCCATGCGTCTTACCTTGTGCCCCTATTTATGCAATTTTCGAACTTATTTACAGTCGGCAGGAAAATTATTCGAGAGCTAGCAATAATTCCTATGAAAAAATGTACTCTTAATATTAAGTGTAAAAATAGTACATACTATTTTGTTAAATAAATCCTTGTCGAATCATATTTTTAGACTAACTAAAAACATGACTCGACAAGGATTTGTTTAACAAAGTAGCATTAAGTGTGTATTTTTTACATAGGAATTATTGCTAGCGCTCTAATAATTTTGCTGCCGATTGTATTTTCCCAATGGTTGAAGGGCCACGGTAGCCCAGTCGGTAGAGCACCGGCATCGTAATTGGAAGATTGCGGGTTCGGTACTCGAGCCAGCCAAAGACCGTCGTGTACACTAATGGTGGCTGGTGCACGTAAAATCTGTCGTGACCGCAATGCCCTCCATGTTCCCATCAAAAATTATACCTCTGGGAGTCACCGAAGAGGGAGAGCCATCCCTTCCGTGGAGGATCAAAATTGTGATGGCATGTCTCCGGACCATCTCTAGGGGTGTGTCCCAGACCGTCGCCAATTGCCCATCTGCGCAGCAGTAGTGCGACGTAAAACCCAACCATCCAACCATCCCAATGCCTGAAACACGGATTAAGACTCTATCTCTTAATCCGTTGCCTGAAAACAGGCTAATGCTATCCCCATTAATAATCTGACCAAATGTCCCCATTTTCTGGGGACAAATAAGGACACCTGGGGACTTCCTTTACTTTGAAGGCATTTTCCTAAGTTTTAAAAAACTGTAGAAAGTAAATTATTAATCAATAAATACTTTATTTTTAGTCTTTATTTATTAGGAATGAAAAAATACATCCATAATTGGATAATTGTAGAAATTTTTAACGCTTCTCTATTATAAAGGTACTTTGATCTGGTCAGCCTACCCATTAAAAAATCTAGAGAAAACCTTGCGATTGCTAAGAGCTATAGATCCATTAGTTTGCTTCCGGTCTGGGGAAATTTGTGAAACAGATATTTATTACTCGCATTCAGTAATTCTGCAGTGACCCTTCTGAACAATTCTGCTTCCAGTCCCAGCACTCCACTGTTCACCAGCAAAGCCGTGTTTAGGGAGGACGAAGTGGACGGGGCGATCGCTCAGTGCGGCTAAATGGTAGGGCGGGTAAAAAATTGCGAAGTGAGAATTTGGCCGCCAGTTTTTTTTTTCGGATGAAAAAGGGAAAAACAGCCTTGATAAGCTTTCATCGGTGACAACCCAGCAATTTTTGACAGCTTTATAGGAAAGTTTTCAGAAGCAAAGAGAAAAAATTATTTTAGTTCTGCAATTTTCTTTTTTAATTTTTCTTCTGGTGGCTTTGATTGTTTTAAATACATGTGTTTTCTGTAATGTTCTTTATAAAAGAGCGTCATCTATCGCAGGTGTGTTCAACTCGCGCCCTCCAGGTCAAATTCGACCCGCTTAGTAAAGTTTTGCGTCCCAAGCCAGAATTCGGAAATTTATGTAATGCTGTTTTTTGTTAACAGTGCAAAAGTTAACAAAATTTGTTCTCATTTTTCTAGACGAAAACGTATTAGATGATATTATATTTGTGGGATATATTTATTTCTTGTAGTATATCAGCTATATATATATTAGAGTTCCCACGAACCCGCTTTCTTTCCCCAAGAATTATCTCCCCACTATTCTTTAATATAAACTTCTTTTTAAACACATATGCTTTTTATTTTTTTTTTGACAAAATTTGTATTTAAAATTAGTTGCATGCAAAACTTTGTATGCGTATGTCTATATACATGCATAATGCGACCTACCTGAATGAAATGCTCTTATCTCTTTTGGCTTCGATACGCCTAATTCTATCGTGTACTTTTAAAACTTAAGATTTTTAAAACAGGAGGTTTAATTAGCCATTTCCAAAAAAATTTTTGCTAGTAATTTAATTTTTGAACGCTTTTTATACAGTTTTGTTTGTTTTATATTTTTTAAACGTTAATTATTTTACAACATTTTTATATTTGAGACTTTTAAAGACTAAATTCTTTCACGTCCTTTTGCAGCCACATACTTTTTCTTTCTCGCACTCGCGTTTTCTTTCTTTTTTTTTTTATTGTGATTCTGATTGAAATTTTAATTTAATTTTTACTTTGCTGATACTCAAAAGACAGCTAATAGAGGAGAAGAAAAAACTCATGAACGTGACAAGACAGATATCTTGCAGATGCTCAAAGGTCAGCGGCTAGAATACTAATAAAAATTTAAGAATTAACACAAGCAAGGCGTCAGGAATATGCTCAAAAGAAATTTAATGAAGACAAGTAGAAACTAACGAACACTGAAAGATACACAGAGTACAGATGCTCAGCGGACAGTGGTAGACGGTAAGATGAATCATAATAGCCAAGAACAGACTGAAAGGAAAGCTGTTCAAAGACCAGAAGAAACTTACGAACAGCGACAAACCTTGTTTCGTGCAGATGCGTAACAGGCAGCTGTATGAAGACAAGAAGAAACCAAAGATCAGGTATTAGATAGACGTCAGGAACATGCTAAAAGAAACGCTCGTCGAAAGTGAGAAGAAATTGAACAGTGAGAAGCCAGGTTACGTGCTGATACTCAATGGATAGCGATTGGAAGACAAGAAGAAATGAAGAGCAAACTCATATTTAAATTGAAGCTGATGCCAGACGTCATACTGATACTTATCGAGCATTGAATGCTGCCAATTGAATCCTATGTGCGTTTTACGATGATCCTACATTTGATTATGTTTTTCAAAGTATTGTCAGTATAGCAGATGTTTGTGAAAATTGTAATGCGCAAATGCGGCGCAGAAAAATCTCTTGGGACGTGTTGTCCCAATGGAAAAGTTGAATTGCTTTAAATTTCTGAATTATGAGAAATTTTGTTTATATTTCTTAAATTCTATAAACATCATTCTTGAGCTCTGGCAACGCTGGTAGACCAGTTAATAACAAAATAAAATAACAGATAAATAAAATATATTAAAAACTTATTCCTCCCCAAATATTAAAAAAAAAAAAAAAAAAAAAAAAAGAAAGAAAGAAAAATCTAGGGTAATTTTGTACTGCACATTTTTGTTATACACATGTAGTAAAACATGTGTATGTTTCAGGACTTAAAATGCCATCAACACACCTTCTATTTACAAGGATTGAAATCTCCTTTCCTCCCAATGCAGTCAGAAAACCAGTCTTCAACCGAACCCATAGACCAAGTTTCTCACTTTCCGTGGTTGTGCAGTACTTTTTCAAATTGTAGGATGCAGAAGGTAATGCTTTTCGGCTTAATTCCCGCTTCTTTATTGAGGATCCCCTTTCACTTCTTCACTTAAATTTATTACTATAAGATCGATTTGGAAGCCCAACTTGACAAGAAAGCCAGGGGCATCGGCTCCGCTTGCCTTGTCTTATTCAGGCTTTGCATAAATGCGCTCTCTTGGTTTTGGAGTTCTTGTTCTACGGTAACTTTTTTTGGAGGCTTTTTAGACAGGAACCTACTGCTTAAAGTGTAATTGCAGCAAATGTTTAAGTTTAAAATAGTAGCACAACAACTACACCAGACTACATATACTTAAAGGTTAAGTTTCTTCGAAGCCCCCCCCCCCTCATGAGACTCGGGTAAGCCCACTCCCTTCACTTCACCCTTGGTACGCCACTGCGCCTAGGACGGTTTAAAATGTAGGGATGGCCCGGCTCACTAGCTTCTTCGGGTTGTTGAATTTATCTATGATGGCTTTGGTAACTCAGAAGACACAGGAGCACTCTTCCTTGTTGTTACAAAGGCTTTTGACACTGTTTAGCAAAGTGGTTTTATTTATAATATTCTCAAACTTAAAGAGCCCACTGCCTACATTTGGTTTATTCAATTTTATGTTTTACAGAACATTCACTGTCCGCAACGCAAATAAGCACTCTACTATTCGCCCTGTCAATGCCAGTCAATGCCAGTCTAAGGTTCCAAATTGAGCCCTTAGTTTTAATAAAATTTATACTAAGGATATTTCAAGATCACCTCACATATTATTGGCTTTATATGCGGACGATACTACAATCATGAGCCGTAGCACTAATATACACATAATGCATACTAACTTGCAAAATCATATTCATTAGCTTGAAAAATTTTTTAGCAAGTGGAGAATCAAAATTAATTCTGATTACACCAAGGCAGTATTTTTCTCTAGAAAAATAAACTTGCCCCTTCCACTTAACTTCTATGGTTTCTGTATTGATTTCGGAAGGGAGGTCAAATACCTGGGTCTACACCTTGATAGCAAACTTATTTGGTGCCAGCATATCGATTATACCGTCCAAAAATTTTACAAAGCAAAGAATGAAGAATGACCCAACTTGTCTCTTGTATGGTAATGGGATGAGCATAGGTAAGGTAAAAAAACTTCAACTTTATAAAACCGTTCTGAAACCTATTTTGCTCTATTGTAGCCAGATTTAGGGTTTAGCAACGATTTTAGATCTGAAAAAAGCCCAGATTTCACAAAACAAAACTCTTCACATCATTCGGCATGGCGCGTGGTACAGTCATAATTTAGTTATCCACCATGATTTTCATATTGACACTATCTGCACAATAATCAAAATTCAGGCTACTAAATTCATCGAATACCTTCCCATTGTTTCTAACCAGAAGATTTTCAACATCACAGTTTATAATGCTCGTGCAAGTTAAAGACTGTCTCGTGCTACCTTTCAGAAGGTTTTAACCTCGGTTAAAAGTTCCTGCTTTTACTTCTTTACTGGTTGAACTTCAACACCTTCCTTGGCATGTATCTTAACTTATCATACAAATATTACTATTATTTTATTGTTATCATTGCTATTTTCTTTTATGTTTTATATTCATGTTCTTTTAGATATATGTAGTTTCCATTTAATCATTCTCTGTAAATTGTCTTTATATTTTGAATTATTATTATTATTATTTTCTTAAATTTTGAGGGTTTTGCCCTTATATTAGGCTACCAGAGTTCTGCTACACTGGTCTACGGCTATGGTCATTATTTTTTCTGATCCACGACATGTTAATATCAGTGGTGAGGGAACGTTGTTTCCGGGAATACTAAAATAAACACTTTGATGATGATGATGATGATGACCACATTTTGAGAAATTTGTGGTCAGTGGACCTTATGCACCGCGCGTCATTGCGGGTATATAAAAGTTTCTACGCCAATCGCTGAGCTTGAAACTTTTATTTACTTCTTTATCAGCTAATACCAACTGCTTAAAGCGGAAAATACCTGCAGCCGTTGCCACTCGTGTGTCATTACTTTGTGTGTGATGCATACGGGAAGAAATACTATATTTTTGCATTCCTTTATCTTTACTAACTACGGTACACATTTATTACAGTAACACACATTATTTACATAATTATACACAAATTAAGAGATTAAACAAGTAGTTAAAAAAAACCATCATCGCTTAGCTGCGTAGTAGCTGCATTTCGAAACTTAAACAGTCTTTTTGTTTAGTTGGCGGTTCCCGTTAACATATGGCAACCGCGTTATTCCAGAAGTTCATGGTTACAGTTTATACACAACACCTCCTCTCCCCTTAGAGATCAAGTCTTTGGGGGGGGGGGTCTACGAATCCTTCCAGAACGTCGTAGCGTGGCTCCTGGATTTTGTGGCACTTTCGGTTAACTCACACTTGTCGTAGTAAGCTCACTGTCTTTTACTGCTGGTGTTTCAACAGATGAGTCTCCAGCCGGAACATTTTCAGTGGGTGCAGATGATCTGGTTGAAGTTTCCATAGGTGTTTCTTGAATATTGAATTTCTCATTTAGAATCGTCGTAGTAGAATCCTCAGCAACCGGGAAACTCTGAGATGGAGTCCAATGATGACCACGCACTGAATAATCAACGTTTTGTACCTGATCACCAACTGGACGGATTTGATCTACATGTCTTCGTACTAATGTCCTTTGAACATCATAGTATAATGTAGCGCACCATCTTGGCTGATTACTTGACCAAATTTCCATTTGGAATTTGCTGCTCTATAATCTCGAACAGCCACTTTGTCACCCACATTAAATTTTCTGTCCCTGAACTCATAAACACCTTTTCTAATATTTTCTTGCACTCTGGATTTCAAATCAGGCAACAACAAATTAATTCGGGTTCTTATATCCCGTTTCAGGAATAGCATGGCTGGACTATGCATTGTGGTGACGTAAGGTGCCTTTCGATAATGAAGCAAGAACGTGCTTAATTTTTGACTTATGCTTCCAGCATAGTGTTGCATTGCACGTTCAAAGTGTATACGTAACGCTCAGCTTGACCGTTGCTCGATGGCTTATATGGTGCAGATGTTTTGTGCTTAATGCAATTGTTTAACATGAACATTTCAAATTCGTGTGAAGTGAACTGAGGTCCGTTATCGCTTACAAGTACTACAGGTTAAGGCTCCTATATATACGAGCTGGCGCATCCGACATTTCTTTGCCTTAGGGTTGCCGCATGTACCCAGCGTGATAAACAAACGGCATCCATTGTTTCTACCGTCTTGCTCGTAATTTTAGTGAAATAAACTGCAATATGGGAGGTTGTTCAGCGATAAACTGCTGTAAACACTCCAGAAAAGGATACAAAATGTTTAGGTTTCCTTCGGATAATGCAAGAAGGAGAAAATGGGCAGCGAATTGTCGTCCAGATTCTTGGATCCCGGGACCTAATGCGCAGCTTTGCATAGTAAGTTTTATTGTTATTCACTTATACTTTTCTTTGCATTTCTGACATTTATAAAGTAAAAAATTTAAAAAAAAGTATTTTTTAAATCTAAATATGTATTTTAATAACCATAAATTATTTTAAGAAACGCTTTTTTACTGTGTGTTTGTAGAGTCTTGGCGACGTTTTTTTGGTTCGCCAACGTTGTCTTGTTTCCGTGTCCTGATAGTATTTGGTCGTTGAAAAAACTTTCCAATTTTAATTGGTACGCTCTTCCCCCCCCCCTTTCAAATGTTATGAATTATTTAAGAAATAGAAACAGATTACTTGTGTTGCTTATCATTTTTGGTCGATTTTATTTTTAGATGAAAATTTCTTAAAACCGCCAGTGAAGCGATAAAATCGCCAAGCGGAAGTGCTGTCCTCTTACGAGGCAAAAAAATGGCGGTGATGCGCCGGCCTATTATTTATTTAAGGGGCTCTACTACAGGTAAGCCAAATCGGCTGAAACAATCTCGAAGGCAATCTATAGTCTTATGGGCGGTAGTTGTTTTCATTGGATAAACTTAACCACTTAGAATGTGCATCGACAATAAGAAGGAACATGTGTTCAAAGATAGGCCCAGCGAAATCTATATGAACCCTTTCCCATGGCGAACTAGGGTACTCCCAGTAATGGACTTTTACCCTAGATGGGTCAGCTTTATATTTGGCACACTCTGTACAATTATTCGCAGCATCCTCGATATCTCTATCAATATTCTTCCAGTATACGAAAGATCTGGCGATAGACTTCATCTTTACAATACCAAGGTGCCCCTCATGTAGTTCTGCTAACACTTGCTTTTGATATACCTTCGGGATGCATACCCTTTGACCATACATAATACACCCATCTTCAATTGTGTGTTTTGCTTCCCTACCCTGCAAATCCTTGCCCTCTCTAAGAGCATTTAGAAGCGGCCCCAGCTCTTGGTCTTTCGACGTAGCTTGTCGTAATTCTCTGGATGTTATAGGTAAGGTTTCTATTTGCCCCATCTGATTAATGTAAATATCATCTTTGACATCCAATTCTTCAGACTACTTCGGTAAGCGCGAAAGACAGTCTGCATTTCCATGATTTTTAGTATCCCTATACTTGATGTCAAATTCAAAAGATTGCAAAATTAGGGCATAATGCAAAAGCCTAGTAGCTGCTAAAACAGGTAATCCCCGTTTAGAACCAAAGATAGCTACTAGAGGTTTGTGGTCTGTAATCAAAGTGAATCTGTGACATTTTAAATATGATAAAATTTCTGTACGGCCCATACGATGGCTAGGGCCTCTTTATCTATTTGGGAGTATTTTTGCTCAGTTCGTGACAAAGTTCTTGAAGCGAATGCTATGGGTCGTTCAGTTCCATCAGGGTACAGATGAGACAATACACTACCTACACCAACTGGTGAAGCATCAGTAGCTAACGTTATCGGTAGGTGTGGATCATAATGCACTAAAACTCTGGGAGAGCAAATCTCCTTTTTGATTTTCTCGAAAGCTTCCTGACAATTCCTCGACCATTTAAATTTTACATCTTTTTTTGTAAGGTCATTAAGTGGAATTGACATGGTGGCTAAGTTTTTACAAAATTTCCGTAGAAATTTACTAGCCCCAAAAATTGTACTATATAGCATTTAAAATTGTTGAAATCTTATCATCAGTGTTGTGCAATCCATTTGCATCTATTGTGTGTCCCAAAAAATTTATCTCTTTTTGAAAAAAATGACTTTTATTTAAATTCAATTTCAAACCATGTTCTTTACATTTTTTGAAAAATTCCTCCAAGGCCCTTAAGTGTGACATTTCGTCAGACCCCGTAATCCGTGCATCATCCATAAACACTTTAACACCTTCCATTCCCTGGAAGAGCCCGTCTACGTAGCGTTGCCAAATTGCAGGTGCTCCGTTTAAGCCTTACATTAGTCTTTTGCAATATACAGCCCCTTATGCGTGTTAATGGTTAAAAGATTTTGGCTTTCGGGGTGTACCTTTATTTGTAAGTATGCATGTTTGAAATCAAGTTTTGAAAACTGTTTACCCCCGTTTAAGCTTGAAAAAATTTCTTTCAGTTTCGGTAAGGAGTGCTGCGGAACGACCAAATTAGGGTTAAGCGTTACAGAAAAATCCGCACATAATCTAATATTGCCGTCTGATTTAACTACCGGAACCACGGGCGTAGCCCACTCTGAACTCTCCACCCTCTCAATGATTCCATCCTTCTCCAACCTATCAATTTCTTTTTCAACTCTTTCTTTTAGAGCAAACGGTACCGTTCTGAATCTGCGAAATATTGGTTTAACCCCCTGCTTCAGTTCCAGCTTAACCTCATAATTGTTGATCTCTCCTAATTTTTCATCAAATAATTCCTTATATTGTGTTAAAAGTTTGTTTAAATTTATGTTACTTACTGCTCTGACAGTTTTTATAGCGTTCCAATGTAGGTTTATTTTATGGAGCCATTCACGGCCAAGGATCGTATCCAAATTCTCTTTCACTATGTATAAATTTAACAGCAAACATTGATATTTATACTCAACCTTCACGGTGACATACCCCATTTGCATTAAAGAGTCCCCCTTATACGTCTTGAAGACAATATTAGTAGGCCGAATTTTCTTATTAGAGATTTTCCTAAAATTCCTAATGCTCATGACACTCACGGCCCCACCAGTATCCAATTCCATTTGGCAGTTTTTATTCTCAATTTTTAGATTTACCATTATCGGGGGTTGCCTTGGCTCTTCCTCCCATAATGTATATCCCTCAGCCTGTAGTTCAAATAAAGGTACTTGATTTTTGTTCTCAATAACATTATTCAAATTTACCTGTTTTTGTTTGACCGGTTCAGCAGCCGCTTTTTTTGCAGCAAAACACGCCCTTTGGATATGGCCGATTTTAGAACAATAATTGCATTTACTTGCAATAAATTTACAATTGTTGCAATAAATTTACAATTACAATTGCAATAAATTTACAATTATGGTCCGTGCCAGAGCATCTCGTACATTCCGATTTTTTCTGCCTTTCCGCAAAAGTTTGTTTCTGATACTTCTGTTTACCCTTCTTCCCAGCATGCAAAGTATTTATTCCCCTGCCCATAATATCATTTGTCCCTTTACAAGCCTTCTCCATCGCTAACGCTATCTGTAATGTTTTGTCGAGATCTATCTTATCCTCTTCGAACAATCTATCGAGAATAGTTTTATCCCGCAATCCACTTACAAAAACGTCTCTCAGCATAATATTTAACATATTAGTATCATAATCACAATGCAAGGCAAGAGCTCTTAATTCAGCCATATAGTTATTTATAGTTTCCCCCTCATGTTGTTTACGGCTAAGAAACTTATAGCGTGAAGGGATTATCAAGGGTTTCGGATTTAGATGCGTTTTTAAAACATCTTTCAACTTATTCAAGGTCTGGTCGGAAGGAATGTCAGGAGCTAACAGATTTTTCAATAACTGGTATAATTTTGGGCTTAAAGATGAAATAAAAACTTTAGCTCTTAATTCTTCTGGAACCTGTTGGACATCAAGATATGTCTCGAAGCGTTCCAGGAAGCAATCGAAATTTTCCGTTTCATCATTAAATTTCTCAAACTGTACCGCTACTTTCTGTTGCACCGAAGAATCTTTCTTCTGCAGTGCCTTTAATAGTTCTTGATTTTGTTCAAGCAACGCTTTAATTTGCTCCTCCATTACTTCCGATCAAAGGAAAATAATAATCTTTTTTACCTTGAGATGACTTCGGCTTAGCCCACGCCCTAATCCATGATTAGCATCGTCGCCAGCTGTCATTACTTTGTGTGTGATGCATACGGGAAGAAATACTATATTTTTGCATTCCTTTATCTTTACTAACTACGGTACACATTTATTACAGTAACACACATTATTTACATAATTATACACAAATTAAGAGATTAAACAAGTAGTTAAAAAAACCATCATCGCTTAGCTGCGTAGTAGCTGCATTTCGAAACCTAAACAGAACTCTCCACCCTCTCAATGATCCCATCCTCGTCGCCAGCTGTCACTACTTTGTGTGTGTGTGATGCATACGGGAAGAAATACTATATTTTTGCATTCCTTTATCTTTAATAACTACGGTACACATTTATTACAGTAACACACATTATTTACATAATTATACACAAATTAAGAGATTAAACAAGTAGTTAAAAAAACCATCATTGCTTAGCTGCGTAGTAGCTGCATTTCGAAACCTAAACAGTCTTTTTGTTTAGTTGGCGGTTCCCGTTAACATATGGCAACCGCTTTATTCCAGAAGTTCATGGTTACAGTTTATACACAACATCGTGCATAAGGTCCATTGTCCCAACTTTTTCACATTTGCTCTAAACTTGTATATTTAAACCCCATTTTATTCAAACTAACTGAAGTTAATTACTAAATCCATGAATTTTTTTATTTTAAATATGTTTCTTACTCTGCACTGCCTCCTTAGTTTCTCTTATGCATATGCAAAACAAAATTTATTGCATTTTTGAATTTAAAATACAAGGTGGCCAGAGCTGAACGTGAGATGTTCATCACTCTCTGTAACTGTAACTAAAATGCGGATTGAATAAAAAATTTGTACAGTCGGGGAAAAAAAAAACGCAACACTCAACGTAACTTCGTTGCTAATCGATGTAGAAAAATGTAATAGGTATCATTCGACGGGGAATTGTGAGTAGTTTCAGAAAATGAACTGAAATTTTGAATTGGGGGTCGTCTACATATTCAAACGCTCACCAACTTTGATTTTTTCACTGGTAACACCCTATTTTTATTTTATATTTGAATTCCTGGGATCGCGAAAACGCGAAAAAGTATATTGGTTGTATATTTTACTTTTTTTTCCACAGAGTTATAAGCGTTCAAAGTTTGAAGGTGCTAATGTTAAATTCATATTTCAAACTTTTATTAATATCTTCACAAAAAATAACTTGATCGATATAATTTTTGTTTTACGAGATGCAGTGAAGAAACCCAAACATAATCCATCGTTACTTTTGATTCTGAAAAATATTTTTAATTCTGAAAAATATTAATAAATTCATATTCATAAAAATTATGAATTATGACCTATATTAATTTTTACATAAAATGAATCCTAATGCTGAAAAATATGGGTGTGCAAATTTGCAGCTCATTCCAGTTATTAGTTTTCGAGATATAAATAAATCTTTCTTTTGGAGTGGTTTAGGGGGCCGTCTCTTATAAAGTTTTGCATGAGATAACGAATCAAATCTTAAAAAATAACAAAGAAAATTAAACAAAATATTTTTATTTTTTATTTACGGGTCAAATTATATAACAACAACGTCAAACGCAAAGAAATGAAACAAAAATGATGATTTTTAGACATTAGCGTTAGCAACAAGAACCCCTGTTTTATAAAGAAGACAAGCCACGCCTTCATGGATCTTCAAAACAAAACAAAACAGAAATGGAAAAGTAAATGTGACATTGAGTATTCGTGTTAAACCCCTTATTTTATGTTGACAAAAATATGCACAAGTGGTATTTACTTCATCGATTAATTGATGATAAATTTTGAATCTTTCAAACGAACACTGGAAGAAAAAAAAATTAACTAAATAGGCGGGGTTTACTGTTTTAAATAGAAAAATAGGTTTAATGTGAAATTTTCAACGATAAAAAACGAATGGAATTGGAATGCAAGACAGACTTGTAAAATCGTTTCTTAACTACCGTCATAGTTAAAAAAGGTTAATCATTTGCTTCATATATTGCTTTATTTTATTTTATTTATTCATATATTTTGTAGAGGGGAGGATTATTATTTTAATGGCACTTTAGTCTTTAAAATTTTATTAATATATTTGAACTTTATACATTTTTAAAAACATACTTTAACTTTTATAAATATATTTTAACACTTTTTGCGACCGCAGGATTTTGTCTTTTTGACAGTAAGACCCGCCTACAGGCGTTTTACTCTCAAAATGAAATATTTCAGAACAAATTTTCTGTATTCACAATTACATTACAAATGGATATACATTATAATTATATTCTTTCTAATCAGTATATTTCTATCCATATTATATTTTATTGCAAAATTATGAGCACTGGGTACACACTTAAGAAAATGTAACACACAAATTACGAAAGAAACGCCTACTGACGGACTTACAGATTTTCAAATGGCGTGAATCTACGTCAGCAGTCGCGAAAGGGTTAATTAAGATATTATATTTTCATAGAAATTATAAAATGAATCGTACAGTTCCAAAGAGTTCAACTGACCCAAAACTAGTAAGTGCGATGAAAATAGTTTAATATTTACTTCATGAACACTTACAATAATTTATCCGAAAAGATTTTGTTTATGCGTTGTTTTATAGATATATATATCTATATTATTTCATTTCGTATATTATGTTACACCTACGAAAGAAAATTTAAGCTTTATTGGTGATCAGTACAGCCATAATATACACTTTTACTTGAAAAATATTGCACTTTTTTCAAAGAGTACTGTATGGTCTAATCGCAAGTGTAATGTATTTAAATAGACCTAAAATTAATTAAAAAAGTACTGAAGTGTATACAATACTAAAAAATTGAATTCAGGATAATTAAGGAACAGGTAAAAAAAGTAACGTTCTATTAATTTTTTGATTATTTTTTTCCTGAAAGATTTCCGGTGTGAAGCATTAAAATTTTGTCTTTATTATATGATCTTAATTTTATTTTTCTATATTTGCAGATAACCCCCTAACACATTTTTGATTATAACTCTATAAATACTAAAGATAAAGTATGCAAACAGTATACTTTTCCGCACTGCCAGACTCTCAGAAATTCGAAAATGAAGTCAAAATTGGGTGTTGCTCTTGAAAGTTGGTGCTCATTTCAATATGTAGATGACCCCTAATTCAAAATTTGACGACATATTCAGAAAGTGCTTTTAATTTCCTGTTGAATTATGTCTATTAGATGTTCCTGCGTCAATTAATAACGAAATTACAGCGGGTGTTGTGTTTTTTTCCCCGACTGTACATAAATAATTCAAAGATTATGTCCAAAGACTCTGCAAAAATAAATGAATAAAAAAAATAAAAAATTCGGTAGGGGTCCGTCTAGCTACAAATTTCATTACAAATACCTGTTATCTCAGTTATTTATTACACGCATTTTTGTTATTAACAAACAATTTAGTGGTGCAAAGCATATTGTTTAATGTTAGACAACATCATTTATTTGTGTGTTACCGATGAACAGTGACAGACCAACAACTGATCACTTGTCATCTGTCTCACATTATCCTTTAAGCTAGGCAAGTTTTCGTAAAACAGTTCCAAAATTACCTCACTTTCTGGTAAACTAACAGCCATTGTAACTTAAAGAATGCTACTCATTCAATCTCCTCCTTTTATACACAAAACTTATGCTGAATCTATTTGTTTATGCAAACGAGATTGTTTTTTCTTCTCTTTCAAAATGTGAAGATAACAATTTTAAATGCCGTAATGTTTGAAAATGTTAAAATAGATCTCAGTTATTTATTACATATCATTTCAAGTAATTTTTCTGTACTGCACCACCTAACAGATTTTTTTTTTCTTTTTGCAGAATATCTCAGAGCATCCTTTGAAATGTCTATATGCAAAGTTTTGACTCAATCCACATCTTAGTTATAGTTACAGTGTTCTGAATAGGCCCAGTTTAATTACGATCACCTAGGGTGCCTAAAGTTTATTTTAGGCACCCTACAATCCCCCTGTATGATTCAAATTTGGCGATGAATATAGTACAGTACCAAATACTTAAGTACCAATTTTGTTTCCTTAAAAATATTGTGTAGCCGTAGCACTACTGCGACAGTGACATAAAACCTACTCACTCTTCCTTATAAATAATATTTAATCTATATTTTAATCTATATTTTGAATATAGAAATCTTAAAACTGCATTTTTTAAAAATCGTGCAATGTTCTTTCATTAGTTTTTTTTCATGGTAATGCTATAACATTCACTAAATTTTATTTGCATTTTTTAAACGAAGGACACGTGACGCGTTCTTACCATACAATTACGAACTCAATAAAATTTTGCACACTTTATTGATTATCAGACTTAATGCATTAATCCTGTATCTATCGCATTTTTTTTTTTTACATTTCTATGTTTTAAATAAATCAAATTTTGTGCTATAAAAACTATAATTGTGTAGTTAAATTTATTTGAAACTTTTTTTAATAAATTACTTTAGCATTAATAAAATAAAGTACTTTAGAAACTATAAATAATTTTTTCTTTTCTTGAAACATCTTCTCTATGAAAAACTTTTCTTCTCACATCTATGGAAATTGAGGACATTACGCAATTTGTCCACACTTTGCCTTTAGAAAATTTTAGAGAGCCTCTATGGAGAGCGACGACAAATGATGAAATTATGCTACGGTGCATGCTCATATATTGAAGCACACATCTACACTTTTCATATATTTTTTTTAGTTTGATCGCTAATTTTTAAATCAACTTACTTTTTTATAAACAGTAAAAGACCAAGATCAAGACTCGACAAATATTTATTTAACGAAACAGTATTAGGTGCCCATTTTTAAAGGAAGAATTATTGATAGTGCTTCAATAATTCTGCTTGCCGACTGTTCACTTTTCAGTTAAATATCAACAACAAAAAGTTTACAGGTACCGTTGGTTTTTGGTAATAACCTGATATTTCAGCTATAGTTTTGAGCACAGTGCTTTAGAGACATTAAAAACACTTTTAAATGTGGTTGATACTTACAAGGAAACTCTTTCAAGTTCTAATAGCGGATTTTCTTGAAAAAATTACAGAAAATAGTTCACATTATGCTTAATGCCCTGATAAAAATTTTAACTGCTGAATCGTAACAGAAAAGCCACAAAAGATTATTAAATTTAATGTTTTCAAGGTTAAATACGAAAAAGTCATAGCAAATTACATTAATCCTCGTTCAGGATGCCAAGGAACTTGAAAGTAAGGCATAAGCGCATAAGATGAGATGAGTGAGTTTATTATTGTCACACTATGGTAGAGTGACCATAGTTTTTTCGTTGAATTCGAGGACAAATATGGCGGTGTCCTCGAATTTCGTGGACAAAAAATAAATAAATAATTGAATCACCTTAAATTTGTAAAATTTTAGTAATTTTTATGTGTAAAGCACCTAAAAGAACTTATTTCAGCTTATTTTTTTACATATAATAAATTATTATACTAAAACATTAATAACTTTATAACCGGCGTCCCCAAATGTGTAGTAATTTTTTGGGGCCCAAGGTTGTTTTCGGGAACTGTCCTCGAGATTCGAGGACATATGGTCAGCCTACACTATGGCAAAGCTCTGAGCTATTGGCGACAGTCTGGGATTCACTCGTACAGTCGGCAGCAAAATTATTGAAGCACACAATCACACTTTTCCTATTCTTTTTTTAGTTTGATCGCCAATTTTATGATCAACTTACTTTTTTATAAACAGCATAAGACTAAGATCATGACTCGAAAAATATTTACTTAACAAAACAGTATTAGGTGCACATCTTTTCCGTAGGAATTATTGCTAGTGCTTCAATAATTTTGCTGCCAACTGTAGACGTAATGCTGGAGTATAAGGCCACTCTATATACAGGGGCCACTCTACTGCCACTGTATATAGAAGGGCCCTACTGGAGTACAGCTATAGTATACCGACCAAACGTCCCCATTTTCTGGGGACAAATGGGGACGCCCTTCTGTTTGAAGGCATTTTTCTAAGTTTTAAAAAATTGTAGAAACTAAATTACTAATCAATAACACTTTATTTCTAGTCCTTATTTATTAGGAATGAAAAAGTACATCCATAATTTGATAATTGTAGCAATTTTTAATGCTTCTCCATTATAAAGGTACTTTGATCTGGTCAGCCTAAGTACAGCGTCTAGAATAAACAGTGTGGAAAGCGGCGAATAAAATTGTACTAAAAAAATTTAGCCTGTCACCAGATGTCATTGTAATCGAAGCTAGTGTCACGACAACAAAACCAAGACTCCCCATTGGTTAATTACAGTCGGCTGCAAAATTATTCGAGCACTAGCAATAATCCTTGCCAAAAAAAAGTACACTTAATACAGCTTTGTTAAATAAATCCTTGTCGAGTCATGTTCTTAATCAGTCTAAGAACATGATTCGACAAGGATTTACTTAGCAAAACAGTCTTAAGTGTACTTTTTAAATATAGGAATTATTGGCTAGTGCTCGAATAATTTTGCAGCCGACTGTATATGCTTAGATCACGTGATTAAACTGACGAAACTGGGAAAAGCCAATCAGGTCTTCGATTTGAGCAATAGCTTCGATCACAGCGACATCTGGGTAAGCTTAATTTTTGTAGCATCATTTTAACATTACGGTTATAGGCGATTGCCACACTGTTTATTCTAGACGCTGTAGCCTAAGCTAAGCTATAGTGACCATATTAGAGTACCTTCATAAAATATCAGCATTAATAAATGTAACAATTACCCAATTACAAAGGTATAGTTTATGCTAAATAAATGAGGACTCAAACGGTAATAATTATGATAAATAATTTCCATTCTAAAATTTAGAAAAACGATCTCTAAATATGGACTGTCCTTGAAATTCGGGGACATATGTCATATGGTCACTATAAGTACAGCGCCTAGAAATCATAGTGTGGAAAACGACCAGCAAATCAGTGCCTTAAAAATTAAGCCTCTCACCAGAGGTTAGTGTGAACGAATTTATTACTTGAAAAATTCCTTATTGGTTAATCAAGTGCTTAGATCACATGATTGATCACGGGCATTCTATGATCACGTGTATTTGGTCATAAGCCCTTGCCACATTATATATTCTAGATGCTATAGCTGGAGATTAAGTGGGTGAGTGGATTGTACATTGCACTAGTGCTATCTTTTGGCAATTTGGTGTATAATGGAGACATGCTGTCACAGTTTTGATCAGCTGCGGACGGAATAAGGAAAGGGCACGTGACGTCACTTGCAGTTAAGTTATGTGTCGAGTGGCAAAACATTGGTATTTCTACCAATACAGGTCGATCTTTTGCCACTCGAGAGTGGCAAAGATTGATTGACGGGGCGTTTGTTTATAAACATGCCCTTTCCTTATCGATGTCCTAGTTCTGCAACTCCCAGAGATATTATCTAGGGGTTACCGAAGTGGGGGAGCCATCTCCTCCGTAGAGATCAAAATTGGGATAGCATGTCTCTAGACACTCCTTAGGGGTGTGTCCCAGAACGTCACCTTTTGACAATAGCGCAGAACTAGTGTGATGTTAAACCCAACCAACAAGCCAACCCAGCTATATTAATTTTGGAACATGCAGGAAGGATGGTTGGATGGTTGGGTTTTACGTCGCACTACTGCTGCGCAGATGGGCAATTGGCGACGGTCTGGGATGCGCCCCTAGAGGTGGTCCGGGGACATGCCATCACAATTTTGATCCTCCACGGAAAGGATGGCTCTCCCTCTTCGGTGACCCCCAGACGTATAATTTTTGATGGGAACATGGAGGACATTGCGGCTACGACAGATTTTACGTGCACCAGCCACCATTAGTGTACACGACGGTCTTTGGCCGGCTCGAGAACCGAACCCGCAATCTTCGAGGCCGGTGCTCTACCGACTTGGCTACCGCGGCCCCTTGGAACATGCAGGAAATATGCTATTAAAGTGTGACGACACTCGCCTGATATTTCGTCTGCTCGGTGCAAGGTACAGTTGGCAGCAAAAGTATCCGAGCACTAGAAAAAATTCCTATATAAAAACGTACACTTACTACTGTTTTGTTAAATAAATCCTTGTCGAATCTTGTTCTCAGTCTGACAAAGAACAGGATGCGACAAGGATTTATTTAACAAAACTGGATTAAGTGTATTTCTTTTAGACAGGAATTTTCGCTAGTGCTTGGATACTTTTGCTTCTGACTGTAGCGCTACGACTAATTCTAAATTCTCGTAGAAAAAAAAAGTTCATTGCGCAGTACTACAGCGACGTTAACCCCTACCTACCTACCTATCGCAGAAAAAAGCTCCGCTTGTACCATCGAGCAGATATACAGACGGTAACACAAGTCTCCGAACACTAGCAAAAATTCTTATGTAAAAAAAGTACACTTAATACTGTTTTGTTAAACAAATCCTTGTCGAATCCTTTTCTTTGTCAAACTGAGAACAAGATTCGACAAGGATTTATTTAACAAAACTGGATTAAGTGTATTTCTTTTAGACAGGAATTTTCGCTAGTGCTTGGATACTTTTGCTTCTGACTGTAGCGCTACGACTAATTCTAAATTCTCGTAGAAAAAAAAAGTTCATTGCGCAGTACTAGAGCGACGTTAACCCCTACCTACCTACCTATCGCAGAAAAAAGCTCCGCTTGTACCATCGAGCAGATATACAAACGGTAACACAAGTCTCCGAACACTAGCAAAAATTCTTATGTAAAAAAAGTACACTTAATACAGTTTTGTTAAACAAATCCTTGTCGAATCCTTTTCTTTGTCAAACTGAGAACAAGATTCGACAAGGATTTATTTAAGAAAACGGTATTAAGTGTACTTTATTTACACAGGAATTTTTGCCAGTGTTTGGAGACCTTTGCTACCGACTGTACAGTCGGTAGCAAAATTATTCGAGTGCTAGCAAAAATTACTATGTAAAAAATGTATACTTAATACTGTTTCGTTAAATAAAGCTTTGTCGTAACATGTCTAACGGTCGTATTCACCAATAACCTCAACTCCCGGTTGAACACAAAAACTTGAAAAGCGTATAAAGTCAGGGCGTATAAAGTTCAACATTTAAGCAAAGTTTGACCCTTTGCATCTGCCATCTAGCGGCATTGTTATTTTCAGATTTTTAGCTGAAAATAACCAATCAAAAATTATATGAAAACTTTGACAGTAGATGGCAGAAGAAGCATGCCAAATTTTCTGTGAAAGCTAGACTCTGCCTTTTGATACTTTTCAAGTTTTGGCGTTGAACCGGGAGTTGAAGTTAATGGTGAATAAGGCCGTTAGTTAGTCTAAGAACGTAATTCGACGATGTCCGGTGTCTACTCTAATTCTAATACCTCGTCGATGGCTTGTACCGAGCAGACGAAATTTGAGGCTACTGAAATTTTGTATGTACAGTCCGCAGCTAAAATATCCGAGCATTAGCAATAACCCCAATCTAAAAAATGTACACATATTACTGCTTTGTTAAATAAATCTTTGTCGAGTCATGTTCTTAGTCAGCCTAAGAATATGATTCGACATGGATTTATTTAACAAAACAGTATTAAGTGTACTTTTTGGCATCGGAATTATTGGCTAGTGCTCGGATACTTTTGCTGCCGACTCCAGCAGCCTCCATCAGTGTACAGTCGGCAGCATAATGTTTCGAGCACTAGCCAACAATTCCTATATTAAAAAAGTACAGTTAAGACTGTTTTGTTAAATAAATCCTTGTCGAATCATGTTCTTAGACTGACTGAGAACATGACTCGATAAGGATTTATTTAACAAAGCAGTATTAAGTGTACTTTTTTAAAACAGGGATTATTGCTAGTACTCGAATAATTTTGCAGCCGACTGTACACGACGATCTTCGGGAGGCTCGAGATTGAATCTGCACCAATTTTTTTGTTGTTGAATGATGAGTGGGTTTTGTGTCGCAATAGTTCTAAAATGGGCATTTGGCGACAGTCTGAAACTTACAGTCGGCTGCAAAATTATTCGAGCACTAGCAATAATCCTTAAAAAAGTACACTTAATACAGCTTTGTTAAATAAATCCTTGTCGAGTCCTGTTCTTAATCAGTCTAAGACCATGATTCGACAAGGATTTACTTAGCAAAACAGTCTTAAGTGTACTTTTTAAATATAGGAATTATTGGCTAGTGCTCGAATAATTTTGCAGCCGACTGTACCTCTTGGTAAGGTGACCATTTGCCCTCGAAATTCGAGGACTGTTCTCGAATTTTGACCTTTCTATGTTTTGCCCCCAAAAATTCTGTGACTACTTGGGGACACTAATTGTTCTGAAATTTAAATATTTGTATGTATTTCTCTCAAATGCATCAGTAATTCCATAAACTTGCAAAAGAACTGTGAAGTAAACACCATCGTACTGCATGAGCAATGCATGAATCATGCATTACTCATCAGCATATGAATTTTATTTTACCCGACTTATGTGAAGGGGAAAATAAAATTATTTTAATGAAATTTTGACAAAAATTGCTATTATATGACCACCACAAATGGCAGCGATAGAGAAGATTTTTTTTTGTTTGTTATATATAGACATAGGGAATAATGTTTGCATTTCTGGAACAGGATTTTCTGAAGATTACATTGAAATCCTATTTTGTAGTTCTCTCGCATCATAATAATAAATTGTAATGTGTTTTATAGATTTAACTATTTTAATAATGCTGGGATATTTTAGTTTGCATAAATATACTTTAGGCTCAGCAATTTTTGATAGGAAAGAGTGTTTCAGTGCATTTTGTAATGAATAAATCTGACTTCCTTTAAAAAAGTGCGCATAGGTAGCAGTCTGTTATGACCTCGAAAAAGTTCCCAAGTATAATTCTCAATGTCCTCGAAATTTACTCCGTATTGGGGACAATACATAATTTGCCCCCAAAGCAGTGCTTTAAAATAGGTCACCTTACCTCTTGGGATGATCCGGAGACATACCATCACAATTTTTATCTACTGCGAAGGGAATGCCTCCCCAGCTTATGTAACTCTAATGGCCTTATTCACCATCAACTTCAACTCCCGGTTCAACGCAAAAACTTGAAAAGCGCCTAAAGGCTGAGTGCAGCTTTCCAAGAAAATTTGCATGCAGCTTCTGCCATCTAGTGTCAAAGTTTTCCTTTAATTTTTGATTGGTTATTTTCAGCTAAAAAATTTGAAAATAACAATGCCGCTAGATGGCGATGTAACGCGTCAAACTTTGCTAAAATGTTCAACCCTGACTTTATATGCTTTTCAAGTTTTCGTATTAAACCGGGAGTTAAAGTTATTGGTGAATACAGCCTTGAGAGGTATTAATTTTAGATCATGAAAGACAATGTTGCCACGACCGATTTTACGTGCAGTCATCTATCATTTACAGTCGGCAGCCAAATTTTTGAAGCATTAGCAATAATTCGTATTTAAAAGACGTGCACCAAAAACTGTTTTGTTAACCCGTTAGTAGTCGCTAGTTCGTCGATTTGCCGCCCATCCTTCAGTGTTGCCTGATTTTTTTATTCAATAGCCACCAAAAAATTTTAGAAGTGGCATTTGATATACATATAAGGCGAATAGAACCGAAGAAACGTCGATCACATCACTTCTTAAAATTGTTGGTGAGAGTTGAATAAAAAGTTCACAGTCTGTAATAGGTGGCGCTGTCTATAGCGACTACTAACGGGTTAAGTAATTATTTGTCGAATCATAATCTTAGTCTTTATGCTGTTTATAAAAGTAAGTTGATGATAAAAATTAGCAATCAAACTAAAAAAAAGGGCAAAATGTGGATGTGTGCTTCAACAATTTTGCTGCCGACTGTAATTACAGTCGACAGCAAAAGTATCCGAGCACTAGCGAAAATTCCTATGTAAAAAAAGAATACTTAATACTGTTTTGTTAAATAGGTCATGTCGAATCATGTTCTTTGATTGACTATGAACGGGATTCGACGGGGATTTATTTAAGAAAACTGTATTAAGTGTACTTTTTTTATATAGGAATTTTTTCTACAGTCGGCAGCAAAATTATCCGAGCACTAGCAAAAATTCCTATATAAAAAAGCGCACTTAATACTGTTTGGTCAGTCTAAGAACATGATTCGACAAGGATTTATTTAATAAAACAGTATTAAGTGTACTGTTTTACATAAGAATTTTTGTTAGTGCTCGGATACTTTTGCTGTCGATTGTAGTGCTCGGATACTTTTGCTGACGACTATACACCATTGAGTACAGGTAAGAAGTAGCGTACGGATTCGATATACAGTCGGCAGCATAATGTTTCGAGCACTAGCCAATAATTCCTATATTAAAAAAGTACACTTAAGACTGTTTTGTTAAATAAATCCTTGTCGAATCATGTTCTTAGACTGACTAAGAACATGACTCGATAAAGATTTATTTAACAAAGCAGTATTAAGTGTACTTTTTTTAAACAGGGATTATTGCTAGTGCTGGAATAATTTTGCAGCCGACTGTACTAGCTGTGGCGGAAAATTCCACGAACATCACTACGATTTTTGGATGAATGGGAGCTTCCTTTTGGCAATAATCGCTTTGGTGGTAGTGGAAACCTGCTTCGGAGGAAACCATTGAGTAGTGATAGAAGTAGAGTACGGATTCCTTATACTGGCTACGGAGAAAAATTCTGCGAACATCACTGGGGTTTTTGCGCCTTCTTTTGACAATAATCGCTTTTTTGGTAATTGGTTCTTGGGATTTCGCATGTGTTAAATGGTTTGTTCCTCTTACTACCAAAACTCCAAAGAAAAATCAAACAAAACAGATTTTAATCAATAACAAGGATTCCATTATTTTATTTCCGTTTCAGCTAGTGTAGGTTGTGGTTTGTGTTTAATGTAACCCCAATCAAAATATAAAACAGCGATAACACAGGTGGATGAGACTTGCTTCGGTGGAAGTGAAATGTCGGTTTGGCGAATGAATTGGTGGAATGGTGGGAGTGTGATGTTAGGAAACAAAAAGGTCACTAATCAGGTTTATTCTAATACAGTCGGCAGCAAAAGTATTCGAACACTAGCAAAAATTCCTATGTAAAAAAATACACTTAATACAGTTTTGATAAATAGATCCTTGTGTAATTTTGTTGTTTGTCAGACTAAGCACAAGATTCGACAAGGATTTTGGCTAGTACTCGGATACTTTTGCTGTCGACTGTACCTAGTCGATGGAAGAAACCTGTTTTGGTGAAAGCGGAATATACAGTCGGCTGCAAAATTATTCGAGCACTAGCAATAATCCCTGTTTAAAAAAAGTACACTTAATACTGCTTTGTTAAATAAATCCTTATCGAGTCATGTTCTTAGTCAGTCTAAGAACATGATTCGACAAGGATTTATTTAACAAAACAGTCTTAAGTGTACTTTTTTAATATAGGAATTATTGGCTAGTGCTCGAAACATTATGCTGCCGACTGTAGGTTTGGCGAGTATATTGGTGGGGATATGATATTCGGGATCAAAGGAATTTTGGCTAGTGCTCGGATACTTTTGCTGCCGACTGTACCTAGTCGATGGAAGAAACCTGCTTTGGTGAAAGCGGAATATAGGTTTGGCGATTATATTGGTGGGGATATGATATTCGGGATCAAAAGGTTACTAGTACGGGGTCTACTCGTGACTGTCCTCGAACTCCATATTTTGAGATCGTTTTTCTAAATTTTTTCTAAATTTTAGAATGAAAATTATTTATTATAATTATTACTTTTGAGTCCTCATTCATTTAGCGTAAACTATACCTTTGTAATTGGGTAACTGTTACAGTTATTAATGCTAATATTTTATGAAAGCACTCTAATATGGTCACTATAGGGGTACATAGAAATGAAACACTTCCAGTTGCAAAGTCGTTTGCAGGCGTTAAAAATGTATGACTGCAGTCGGCAGCAAAAGTATCCGAGCACTAGCAAAAATTCCTATATGAAAAAAGCAAACTTAACACTGTTTTGTTAAATAAATCCTTGTCGAATCTTGTTCTTAGACTGACTAAGAACAGGATTCGACAAGGATTTATTTAACAAATCTGCATTAAGTGTACTTTTGTTTTGCATAGGAATTTTCGCTAGTGCTGTGTTATTTTTGCTGCCCTTTCTTAAGATGAATCGTAAGATTAAGATCTATCATAAGATTGAAATCAATCGTAAGACTGAGGCACCGCAATCCCAGCCAGGGTTTATCAATTTCAAAATTAACTTCAGATACTTGTCTTAAAATTTTATAAGGACCTGAGTAGGGTGAACTTACAGTCGGCTGCAAAATTATTCGAGCACTAGCAATAATCCCTGTTTAAAAAAAGTAAACTTAATATTGCTTTGTTAAATAAATCCTTATCGAGTCATGTGCTTAGTCAGTCTAAGAACATGATTCGACAAGGATTTATTTAACAAAACAGTCTTAAGTGTACTTTTTTAATATAGGAATTATTGGCTAGTGCTCGAAACATTATGCTGCCGACTGTAGTTTACGTGTGTTTGGGTAATGGAATTCTTCATAAATTACTTCATCACCAACCTTAAATTTAACAGGGAGAAATCGAGCATCATATCGGACTTTGTTTTTATTATGATGTTGTACAGTCGGCTGCAAAATTATTCGAGCACTAGCAATAATCCCTGTTTAAAAAAAGTACACTTAATACTGCTTTGTTAAATAAATCCTTATCGAGTCATGTTCTTAGTCAGTCTAAGAACATGATTCGACAAGGATTTATTTAACAAAACAGTCTTAAGTGTACTTTTTTAATATAGGAATTATTGGCTAGTGCTCGAAACATTATGCTGCCGACTGTAGGTTTGGCGAGTATATTGGTGGGGATATGATATTCGGGATCAAAGGAATTTTGGCTAGTGCTCGGATACTTTTGCTGCCGACTGTACCTAGTCGATGGAAGAAACCTGCTTTGGTGAAAGCGGAATATAGGTTTGGCGATTATATTGGTGGGGATATGATATTCGGGATCAAAAGGTTACTAGTACGGGGTCTACTCGTGACTGTCCTCGAACTCCATATTTTGAGATCGTTTTTCTAAATTTTTTCTAAATTTTAGAATGAAAATTATTTATTATAATTATTACTTTTGAGTCCTCATTCATTTAGCGTAAACTATACCTTTGTAATTGGGTAACTGTTACAGTTATTAATGCTAATATTTTATGAAAGCACTCTAATATGGTCACTATAGGGGTACATAGAAATGAAACACTTCCAGTTGCAAAGTCGTTTGCAGGCGTTAAAAATGTATGACTGCAGTCGGCAGCAAAAGTATCCGAGCACTAGCAAAAATTCCTATATGAAAAAAGCAAACTTAACACTGTTTTGTTAAATAAATCCTTGTCGAATCTTGTTCTTAGACTGACTAAGAACAGGATTCGACAAGGATTTATTTAACAAATCTGCATTAAGTGTACTTTTGTTTTGCATAGGAATTTTCGCTAGTGCTGTGTTATTTTTGCTGCCCTTTCTTAAGATGAATCGTAAGATTAAGATCTATCATAAGATTGAAATCAATCGTAAGACTGAGGCACCGCAATCCCAGCCAGGGTTTATCAATTTCAAAATTAACTTCAGATACTTGTCTTAAAATTTTATAAGGACCTGAGTAGGGTGAACTTACAGTCGGCTGCAAAATTATTCGAGCACTAGCAATAATCCCTGTTTAAAAAAAGTAAACTTAATATTGCTTTGTTAAATAAATCCTTATCGAGTCATGTGCTTAGTCAGTCTAAGAACATGATTCGACAAGGATTTATTTAACAAAACAGTCTTAAGTGTACTTTTTTAATATAGGAATTATTGGCTAGTGCTCGAAACATTATGCTGCCGACTGTAGTTTACGTGTGTTTGGGTAATGGAATTCTTCATAAATTACTTCATCACCAACCTTAAATTTAACAGGGAGAAATCGAGCATCATATCGGACTTTGTTTTTATTATGATGTTGTACAGTCGGCTGCAAAATTATTCGAGCACTAGCAATAATCCCTGTTTAAAAAAAGTACACTTAATACTGCTTTGTTAAATAAATCCTTATCGAGTCATGTTCTTAGTCAGTCTAAGAACATGATTCGACAAGGATTTATTTAACAAAACAGTCTTAAGTGTACTTTTTTAATATAGGAATTATTGGCTAGTGCTCGAAACATTATGCTGCCGACTGTATAGTGTTTTCTTTTGCTATTTTTCTTGCTTCATCAATTGAAGGATAGTAATTATTATTGTCATACGGTAATTCTCCTAATAATAAATAACTAGGTGGAAATTGAGTTACAGAATGAGGAGTTAAATTATACTTTTTTAGAACTTTGTCCAGTAACTTTGTCTAGGGAATTTTGTTTGAAGAAGAATTAACTTTACATTTAAGCCGCATGACAATAGTCTGGTTGAGCTTTTCAACTTTCCCGTTGGTTTCGGGATGATGGCTACTTATTAATAAATGTTTTACATTGTAATTTCGAAGAAATTTCTTGAAACGTGATGAAGTGAACGCTGCATTTCTATCTGTCAACAATTTTTTAGGCACTTGAATTTGAAATATTTATTTAAAAAAGTTTGTATAAGCTTTGGTTGTAACGCTTTTTGATGGCAATCCCTACACATAACGAGTTGTATGGTGCACTACCAAATGCAAATATATTTTTGTAGAATTATAATAATTAAACCCACAACAGTGTCTAAAGACAAACATTCAAACGGTTTATCTGTTGGCGATACCTGTTGTAACAAGCCAAATCGTTTTTGTTTACTTTTTTTATTTAATTGACAAATATGACAATGTTTTACAAAATTTTCAATATCTTTGATAATATGAGGCCAATAATATTGGGGTGTAATGAAATTTACCATCTTATAAATTCCTGGATGTCATAATTGAGTGTGGGTTTTCTCTAATAGGGGTAATCTTAATGACATAGGGACTATTATCTTATATAAACCTTTCTTTTTAGTTACAAATACATCTTCAATCTCAATAATTTTCTTACTATTAATTATTATATTTTCTTTTTTCTGATTTTCTTTGATTTCATTTAAATCAAGGAGGTATACATGGTGTGACACATTTTCCAAAACAACCAATCTAGATAGCATATTAGTTTCAATATTTGTTGAACCTTTTTGATATTGTATTTGATAGTCAAACATACTAAGTTTAAGAAACGAGCGGAATAATCGTCTTCTAATTTTTTTTACATTCTTTAACAAAGTAAGTGCCATATGATCCGTATTAATGAGAAATTTTTGACCGTGTAAGGAATGATAAAATTTATCTAAGGCATCAATAATCGCCAAACATTCGAATTCGGTAATTGCATAATTTTTCTCATAATCGCGTAAATTTCTACAATGATATGTTACTGGATGTAAAGTGCCAGTTTCATCCGCCTGTTTCACAACACACCCACACCATAACTCGAGGCATCAACCAATAAATAACAGGGACTCCCGGGATCCTAAAGTCTTAAAATGCATTTACTAATAAGAGCATTTTTTAATTTTTGGAATGAGTTTTCACATGCTTGATCCCAAACATAGGGACATTTTTTTAAACAAATTATTTAAAGGAGCCCTAGTTTTTGCATATTCTGGAATAAATTTAGCATAGGCACTAACTGATCCCAAAACTCTCTGTAATCCTTTGAGATTTTTTGGTTGTTTAAAATTTTTTTTACTTGAATGTTAGGATTATCAGGTTTAATCCTCCTGAGAGTGTGGTTGGGTGGAAGGGGCAATAGACGTCGGGGGTGGCGAGCGAAAAGTTCAATGGCCTTTCCACTCCTTTGGTGGGCTCTCATTCCAAGGCTCCGTTCTTCCGATTGCTGGTAGCGAAGATGGTCGGGTGGATACAGCGACGCGAATTTGGAAAATGCCTACTCCTCAGAACCTTGGCGAGAAAATTCTTGGCGCACAACATATTTTAAGGGAAAAATATGAAAATGTGGAAACTAATCATTGATTGAATCAAATCTGTCAGAATGAATCAAGAATGAATGAATCACCAATTCACATCCACCGTACTTGCATTCGTATCATAGTATAAAAATAAAACATTTTGTTTAATAAAAAAAAAATAATTTTCTTCATATTTAATTCAATGAAAAGCGATTATTTTACAGAAGACATTTGTTTTTTTCTTTTATGTTTAAAATGTGCTAAATAAAAATACAATTTTATTACAGATAACTTTTTTTACCAATATGTAAACGTATCATAATAAATTTCTCCACTAATTTATTAACTTTATCATTCAATATAAATTATTTTTATTCAAATAAATTAATTTATACTTTTACATATTTCTTCTGAAGTATTCTTTCTTTCTGTCTCATTTTCATTAAGGGGAAAAAAAATTGTAATCCTTGGTAAAGTAATGATGTACTTAAGTAATTACAAACATAAGTAATTAAGTAAAATGTTTGTTAATTTTTTTTTCTTTGCCTAACTCTGAAATTAAGTATAGCATGCACAGTTTTATTTATTAAGCTCGATTAATTTTTAAAATAGCAACACATTGATTTTCTTCTATTTACTTATTTAGATCAATAAATAAATAAGGCTCACTTTCTAAAAATTGAACTAATTCAAATGTTTGTGCAGGTATAGATTGATTACATTGATAATATGATTAATTGCATGTATTATAATCTCTTCCTTTGAATGAAATTTCTAATTATTTTTATGTAGTAAATGATTTTTAACTCAATTTATTTCAGTAATAATCTTGCTTTAGTAAAAATGAACTATGTCCAAACATTTAAAAGTATTTATATAATCTTAATATTTTTTCTATATATATATAACCTTTCATTTTTAAATATTCATGCAAACAATTCTCCATTCAGAGGCCTTTTTTGTAGCCTTTTATATTGTTACAACTTGAATGGAGACAAAAAAAAAAAAAAAAAAAAAGATATTTGAAAATTAAATTTTTATTATTGAGAAATTTTTAGTTATGCAGTAGACTGTGCCAACTAGTCATATAATTTAGGATACTTTGATATAGTTAATATACAAGTGATTAAATAGTATCGCAGCCATTTTCTCAGCACATATGGTGTTGTCATTACAAAGATTGGCACTAGAAGTTGACATTACTCCCTAGTTGCTCATCATTTTATGTGCATAGTATTTTCCCCCTGATAATCGCATGATAATGATGAAATGAATATTTTTAATGAAAATGTTACAAAATAAAAGAAATATAAAAATATATTTAATTTAGAAATATATGTTATTCATTAAAAGCTTAATCATAATTTACTGTAAGAAAAACATTGATATCTGTGATAATTTAGATGGATTCCTCAAAATAACTTCTAAAGGCTACATTTTGCTATCTGAAAACATGAAATTAAAAAGTAAAATTTACAGTAATTAAGGATATCCACTTAATTTTCGAAGTATACCTGATATACTCTAATAAAAATGTTGATATATAAGTATTTGAGATGTATCCACCAAAATAACTTATTTTAACAATAAATAATCTATATGTATATAAAAGAGTAAACTCACTGATTACTGACTCAACACAGTCGTGGCGATTCTGTGGGAGATACAGGTGAAAATTTTGGTGAGCACGTTGGTTTTAGGACCTTGATGACCACTAGGACGGGATTTTGCAAAATTAGAGAGCAAAAACATTTTTATAAACATAACTCTGCTCCAAATTGCTTCACGGTGAAAAAATTTCAGAGGGAGAGACTAGACTTGAGTACAAAAAAAAAAAAAAAAAAATATTTTCTGCAATTTTGGAATTCCGGATTTTTAAGGGGGTAAAAATGATTTTTGGAGACAAATTTAGAAAATACGCATTTTTTAATTAAGCCTCGCTTTCCCAACATCAAGGCGTTACTGTAGAAAAATCGCTTTCAGGTGCCGCTTGGCATGTTTGGCAAAAATCACCAGCACAGCACCTTTTTGTACAATTTAGAAGTTGCAACATTCCACTGGTTATGTTTGCTATCTCTGACGAATTAGCACACTTCTTGAATGAGGCGGGCTTAACTAAATTTCACTTCAAAATGGGGTCAAAATGATCCCATCTTGGGAAAGCGAGGGTTAAACTCTACCAATAATAGCACAAAGATATAGAAAACCACTAAGAGTCAACTTGAGGATTTTTCCAAAAAATCATTATTGGTTTTCTGCAATTTTCGATTTTGGGGAGAAGTTACGAGTGGGCAAATTCAAGTCCCCCTTTTAGCACTAAATTTGTCCGGGGAAATATATAGAATCACAAATTTTAGTGTGTGGCTTATTTATGTATGCCTGACACCTATTGTAACAGGATTTTGCGAAAGTTCCCAATTGGGTGTGGGGGGGGGGGCAATAAACCTGTTCCAAGCATAACTTTGCTTCAAATTATCTCAGCAAGATTAATTTTATGTGTCGGTTGTTTATGCCTTCCCAACACGCACTGTAAAGGTATTTTTATGCAATTTCTTCCTCCCTCCTTTGCAGGTGGATAGGGAGGCAAAAATATGTTTATAAGAATAACTCCACTCCAAATTATCTCAGGATAGTGATTTTTTAACGATTGGTTATGCTTTCTCAAGACATATACTACAAAGAGATTTTGTAAAATTCCGCATTTTCCCCCTTGGTGGTTGGAGAGGAGAAAACATGTTTCCAAGTACAAATCTGCTCCGAACTATCTTAGGTGATTTTTTATGTGCGGGCTGGTTATGAGTTTCCAACACGCACTATGAAGGTATTTTGTGAAATTTCTCCTTTCCTCCATTTAAGGGTGTTGAGTAGGGGGCAAAAGCACCTTTTAAAGTGTAACTGCTCCAAATTACATAGATACCAAGTCTACTGTTTTTGGCAGGGACTTAAACTGGAAAAATTTTATAGCTGATTTTAGTAATACTAATCATCGAAAATATATATAACATATTCCATTCAAAAATACTAATGTGAATTTTGATTTAAAAGATTAAAAACAGCAGCTATGAAATTATCTCATGAAAGTGATTTTTTGATATGTCGATTGGTTATGTGTATTCAACACACACAAACTACAAAGGGATTATTTGAAATTCCGTGCCATCTCCCCTCTTGAGGGTTGGGGGGGGGAGATTAAAAAACATGTTTGCATGCGTAACTCTGTTCCAAATAATCTTAGAATGGCAATTTTTGATGTGTGGACTGCTTTTGCATATTCCACACACACTACAAAGTGATTTTGTAAAATTCCACACCACCGCCACTTAGGGGTGGGGGTAAACTCTGCAGTAAATTATCTTAAGAAGGAGATTTTCGATGTGTGGGTCAGTTATATATATCGAACTCATAATATAAAATTATTTAGCAAAATTCCCTCCTCCTTCTTCCATTTAAGAGCAGGGAGGGGGTAAAAACACGTTTTAAAATATAGTGCTGCTTCAAATAATCTCAGGATCCTGATTTTTAATGTGTTGGTTAGGTATGTGTATGCAGCATGTACTATAAAGGGATTTTGTGAAGTGTGGCAAGTGGAAAAACCTTTACCGAAGGTAGCGAGAACTTTAACTTAGATTTTGACTGATTTCAATGATTTTTTAAAATTATTAATGGTATAGCGTTTTGAAAATTCATTTCAATATAATGACCAGCGAAGCAGGCAAAGCCTGCTAGTACATTATAAAAGAGCATCAAAGAACTGGCGTTTAAAAGTAATAATTACAAAACTTTGAATAAACACCATAAAAGCAAGAACTTCCAACAGTTGTTTCGGGTCAAAAGAAAACCTAGCCCTTCGTCAAGTGAATAAAGTAGGCACGAGTGCTGTAACAAAGCAGCAACACAGTGGAACCTGCAACAGTGTGTTGTTGCTTCTTTTACAGCACTCGTGTGTACTTTTTTTGCCTGATGAAGGGTTTTTTTTTTTTTTTTTTTTACCTGAAACAATTGTTGCGAGTGTTTGCTTCTATGATGTTTATTCAAAGTTTTGTACTTAGTAATAAATAATACATTTTCCTATTTAAAAAAAAAAAAAAAAAAAAAAAGAGTAAAATTTACTGTCATTCACTTAATTTTCAAAGTACACCTGATCATTTTTTTTTCCCATAGATTTGGTGAAATAGAAATTTTGGCCAATGACAGTCCTTCGTATGTTGTCATTCTTTCTATCAAGGCACCCTAGTATAACTTACTTGTCAATATTGCAGCCATATTTATTTTAATAATTTAAACTTTAAAAAGAAAATCTTTATTAAATGACGAATTAATTGCCTTAACGATGTTACACGTATATACATTTTAATAAATTATAGCCATATTTTAATACAGTTGTACATATTTTTTATTAATACTTCCTTAATATGGAAGCCTATTTTTAAGATTAATAAAACAAATATTTAAAATTGAGCTATTTCACTATGCATAGAAATCTGTATAGTAGCGATCACTTTCATGCATGTGAACTCACTTTGCAACCATTAAAACCAAAAGAGAAAAAAACATCACTGGATACAACTTACACATTTTGCATGAAAATCTGTATAGCAGTGGTCACGGTACCATACATGTATGCTTGTTTAGCTAGCATTAAAAAAAAAAAAAAAAAAAAAAGAATCTGACGTTGACACTACGACTTCCTTATACATCTATCGGAATATACATATGGTTTTGGAAACTTTGATATTTTTGTGTGAGGTAATTGATTTGTAACTAAACAGGCAGGTTCTAGTCCATGAACATTCCTGAAAACAAGCAAAAAAAAAAAAGCTACTCCAACCACAACAGTCCTGATGATAAGATTATATATACCACCAATTGTAAATTTTTCAGGAATTTTCTATGGCTTATTACAGAAAATACCATTGGCAAATACTCAGCTTAGACAGTACAAAAATAAAAAAAACTGGTGTACAATGAATATTTAAATTAAAAAAACTTTTTCATACACCATAAAATTATGAAAGCATTGCCAGTTTCGAAAAGACATGGCCTTTCTTCTTCAGGTACAAAAACCACCAGTCTTGCTTTTTTCTCCAGGGTAATAGCAAGTGCTTTGCACCTGAAAAAGAAAGACCATGTCCTTTTGAAACTGGTAGTGGTTTTATTAATTTTATGGTATGTGAACAAGTTTCTAAGTTTAAATATTAAACACAGCTTAGTGTTCAATGAAAATCATTTCAGTATAAATTGCCTACTTTTATTCTTGTAGGCAAAAATTAGTAGTGAGAAATGATACATTTTACCAAAACAAATAATTCTGTTAAAATTGAGAAAAGGCTTACAAATTCTGGCTCTCCTGAAGCAATATTTGTCACCAAATTCGATTACTAATCTCGTCAGGATGTTAAGTTTGTAGCCGACGCAAATGTTGATCTTGGCATCAATTTTAGCGATTTGCTGAAAATTTTTGTAAAGAATAAAACCTTACATTACAGCTTTATGGAAGTCTGAATAGCTGCTTTTGTGAGGGGGTTTCCTCCTTCATCAGCTTACTTCCTCGTGGTCCATGCCATCGGTAGTGGATGTTTACTTCTGTCTCTTGCTTTCTCTTTAATTAGATCGTGTCACTGTCGATAAGCACAAATGCTGATATCAAAGCGGCAGCGTGTGTTGCCACTTTGCTTGCAGCACTCGTGCTTCCTTTGTTCGCCTGATGAAGAGTCATGTATTCTTTCGATCCAAAACAACTATTGTGAATTTATAGCATTTTATGGTGTTTATTCAAAGTTGTGTACTTATTACTTTAAAACACCAGTTCTTTCTTATATTCTCTTCTGTTTTCTTCCGTTTCATGATATTTGTGAAATATGCTAGCAGACCCATAGCTGCAGCCACAAATATTTCACTTTTTAAACATTTTAGGATGCTATGCTTTTTTTTCTTTCTCTCTTGGCGGTAATAATAAACTTATACTTAAATTGTAATTTTTAAATTTAGTAGATGAGGCTAAGTCTTCAAAAACAATTTGTTAAAAATGAAGTATAACATAAAAATTTTCATGAAATTTGTAAAATTTTGGGTGTGTGGTGATTAAATCTCCAAGTCTCTCATGATTAAGATCTCAGCAGAAGAATTAAAAATTATTTTGCATGGAGCATTTTTAAAAATTTTATCTTATTAAATTTATATGTAATATGTAAAATTCTGAGTCAGGGAGTGTAAGCGAAAAGTTGCCAATTAATGAAAAATGTGTTTTTTCTTTGGACTAAAGCTGAATTGTTGCTGATTGATCAAACTATGTTCGATTTGAATGAAACAATTGAATATTACCATAAAAATTAAGTAATAGCAAAATAAATAACACCATAAAATTAAAAAACATACAAAAGTTCAAATGGCGAACAATTCAAAAGAATGCAAGAAAATTAAATAAATGTTTACCTATTTTAAGAAAAGATTTATTTACTGCATGTCATGATGAACTTTCTTTCTTCAATAAGCTTTTCCTCCCTTTTCTTCCATCTGACATCACTGTTGGAAAATGAGCTAGCAAGCCCACATCTACAGGCACAAAAACAATTTTGTGCACTATAGATATGTTCCAGCTGGCGTAGGATGCAAAGACTTCACAAATGGAGAACTTTCTGAGGAAAACTGCTCTTTCTTTTCTTCTTCAGTCTCTTTTAAACAGTAACTATATAAATACATATTTTAATATTTAAGGATAATGTGCAATTTTTTGAAACTATAGATTTATACACTAAAATTGCTTATTTCAAATTCGTCAGATAAAGCTATAGGGTAGGTGCTCCAGTGATTGGCATGCTCCACTAATTGACATCTATCCTGAAATAATTAATAAATAAGAAAAATAATAAAATCATATTTTACGTATAAGAATTTTAACATTTTTTGTCAAACACTGGAGCATAGGGTGCTAATAACTGATAAAATGAAAAACTGGCAGTGTCAATTACTCGAACATTGAGTGGGTGTCAAATAAAAATTCATAAAAAAATAATTGTTATAAAATGTATATATTTTAACATATATGTGGTTCTGAATGTCTTTCATGCCATATGTACTAACTTAAGATTTCTGAAAATATTTTCTGATGACTAGAACATTAAAAACATCAGAAATTGCTCTAAAAGTGTCAATCACTGGTGCACTTACCCTATCTACAAATAAAAAATAATAATAATAAATAAATAAATAAAATAAATGAACTATAACAAAATTTTTATAAACAAACACCATAAAATTAAAAAAACATACAAAAGTTCGAATGGCAAACAACTGAAAAGGATACAAAAAAATCAAATGTCAAATTTTAATGCTGATCTATTTTTAGATTTATTTACAGCATATCACAAGGAACCGTGTCTTCAATAAGCTTATCCTCCTCTTTCTTCTTCTATCTGATGTCGATATTAATAAAAATCGCTAGCAAGCCCACGTCTACAGGCACAAAATCAATTTCGTGCACTGAAGCTATGGTCCAGCTGGCATAGGATAAACTTCATAACTAGACAACTTTCCAAGAAACACTGTTCCTTCATTTCTCTTCGATCTTCTTTAAACTGTGATTATTTATAATTTTGAGCTTTTCAACTGTCTTTTTTTTAAATTGTACTTTATACATTTTTTGCATTTAATTTTTTTAAATGTATTTTGATGCAATTTCATTTTCTGCCATTTTGAGTATGGCATTCTTTGATAAACTTTCCTTTCCTAAAGGTTTGTAAATTCCAAGGATAATAGCAAAATTGTGCCAAATTATTGATTTATTAAAAACACGCTAAGTCATACCATAAACTGCATTATTATTCACAATTAACAAAAATTAATTCTTGTTTTTATAAATTCAAATTAACTTCACTCAGAATGTATGTGTACTACTTAATCAGCAGTCTACATAATGCAATCTATTCTATGTAAATATATTCATCGATATTATCATTATAAAAATGATTGAACTGATAATTACATGTTATCACCAGTTCGACCAATTTCATTTCAAACGGTGATATTTAACAAAATAAACATCTAACTAATATACTAATTAAAAGGCGAATGATCACAATTATATCATAATTTTAAGTCAAATTTGTTTTCAAATGTCTAAACAAATTACCTGATATAAGATGAGTCATCAGGATATAATATCAGATACTAATATTTCAATATGTTATAGCAATAATGTACAAAATATTATCTTTTAATTAAAAAAAAAATAAAAGAAATGTTAATTCTAGGCACTTATACAACTTACAGACATTAAACTAATAATTATAAAACCATTGAATGTTGTGAACATACCTTGCAATAAGTTCTTCACACACACACACAAAATAAACATTTGGATTCCAGCATTATTAATTACTAATTCACTTAAATGCATATGTGAAATAATAACTCATACATAGGCAAAATATAAAATAAATATAAGTCAATCTCTTTTCAAGTTTATCTCGACATAATAAACACGACAATTTGTTTACATGTAGGATGTTTCCAATTAGCTATGAACGTTTAGAAACTTATTTAGAAAATAAAAATAGCTATTCAATTACAAAATGAATGTTTTAAATCATACTCCAAAGTATCTAATTCAGGAGACAAAAGCACCTAAAATTTATTTAAAATTATTGAACAGATTTCTATTGTTATTGCTAATACGAATTCTGACGTCCGCTTGTCATCAGACGTGCGAGCAACCCTACCGTCTATCATCATGACTCGCGCTCGCCAAAGCCCGATTATGTTTTTTCGCCAAGGTTCTGAGGAGTAGGCATTTTCCAAATTCGCTACAGCGACTATGAATTAGGCTCCTCGACTTTCGATAGTTAATTCGCTTTCACTGTTCGTCAGTTCCATTCTTGTTACGTTTGCGCTTTAATAGCAAGGCGACACCTCGCTGATTTTGACAAATATTGTTGTTTACTTTTATGTTTACCCCAGGAGCGCCAGAACAAGCTTTCTTTCTCTCACCGGACTGCAAGGGAGTGAGGAAGAAAATATCAATCATTTTTGAAGGATCGCCTGGGTTAAAAACGATGGGAGGCGTGCTTCTCACACCTCCAGATCAGAACAGATATTGGCGGCTTGGTAAACACGCAGTAATTACAAGTCCTCAGTCCTTAGTCACTTATTCATGGATTCGGAATCCCTTGGGTATTAGCAGGTATACTTATCCTGGTCGACTTACCGGCCAATTCACCGATAACCTTCAACTACTAGTTCAACCTCAGGTGCAAAAACCCTAGGCTTGCTACTCAAAACCTGAGTTAAATATTTGTTATTCACCGTTAACTTGCGAAGCTGGTTACTGAACCTGAAGGTTTCATGCCTAGATTGAACTGTTGAAAGTTGATTGGTCGAAGGAAAGCACGTGATTTAATACCCATAAGACACCGCGTGCGTGTTTACAATCAAATCAAGAGGAAGACCACGTTATCTTTTTTTGCTGTTTACAGTTGCTGACGCTTTGCTATTATTTCTAGATTTTTTTCTTTTCTTATGGATCAAAAACGTACAGTATTTACCAGAGAGGAGAACGAGATCCTTCTCACACTAATCAATGAAAAACTGCAAATCATTGAGTGCAAGGAAACGAATAAAGTTTCAATTCAAAAAAAAAATGATGCCTGGATTGAAATATCCAAACGATTTAATACTTGTCTAGGGGTGACCTGTCGTACCCCTAAACAACTACGACAGAGGTATCTAAATATGAAAAAAGATGCCAATAAGTTAGCTGCAGCTAAAAGAGCTGAACAGCGGAAGACAGGAAATGTACCAAGCGAAACACCTGAAATGGATACAATACAAGAAAGAATTCTTGATATGGGTGTAGTAACTACACCACTTCCAACAATATATGACAGTGATGCCTGTCATTTAGATTGCACTTTAGCACCAGGTAAGCATTTTACTGCATTATTATTATTATTATTTAGTAATCTGTTTACAATACATGTTAAATTCCTACAAATAAAATAATTATCCTCCATCTATTGTTTCAGATAACTACGAAGCTATTGTAGTCGAATGCAGTTTGCAAGATGATGAAGTAAGTGAAAACTAAAATTATATATTCTTGATTTTGTAAATGATTGTTGATGAAAATATGATTCATGAAAATGTTTAAATGCTAAGTCACAGACCATGGGCGTAGGATAGGGATGATTTTAAGCCCTCCCCTATTGTTTATTACAAAATTTTCTTTTAATGCCAAATAAAAGATTCACCAAATTAAAACCAAGATTAATATATTATAAATGCTCATAATTGGTAATATTTTATAATTAATACTAATGACTAGTGAATATTATTAAACATCTAACTCTTACTTTATTTTGTTAAGATTAATTTTGAGTCCTTTTTAAAATAAAGTTTTATGAGCCTCTGTCATGATTTTTGAATTGCTACGCCCTTGTCATAGGCACATTATAGTGAGATATAGCTTATTAATCTTTTAATGATTAAATTTAGAAAAAAATGCTTTACAATCTTTCTTTTTCAAACAATCTGTCGTTTCACTAAGAATAAGCTGTGCAGATGCTTTTTTTTATTGGTATTTTAAAAGTAATTTTCAGGTGAAATGTGCCTTTCCCTACTGAAGGGCAATTATTTTTGAATTGTTCATAAACATACCAAATGTGTCAGTGTGGATATTTTTGAGTTGTGCGGCAAACAATGTACAAAATGTGTCAACCTTGACATTTTAAAGCTCTGTAATTATTTTGCGTTATGATTGCATGAAATATTCATACATGTGTCATAGTGATTGCAGCGATATGGAATCATGTGTGTTTGTGAGTATCATGCTAATAAGTTAGGAGTATCCAGTGACACTTTTTTTCAGTCATTAATGCTAAGTGACCAATTTTTATTCTGCATTGGAGGTTTTGGTTTGAGTTTGTTAAATGGTAAATCTGATATGGGTTATTTTTTAGTTTCATGTGCAGTGTGAGATGATCATTATTTTTTTAGGCAAAAAGTTTGTTCTTTATTCATTTTGGAATTGCCAGCATTTTTTAAAGACAATATAATTTTTAATCCTTTAGAATTTTAGTTTTAATATCATTAATTCGTCCAATGTTGCTGGTTGTTCATAAGTTTTTATGAAGTATTCAGCCTTGGTTTGTTTGTTTTAATGTAGCTGTTTCTATATCTTTAATTTTGCATAATTTAACATAACTTCATATTTTGCTTAGAAACTTTTTATTTGAGGTTCCTTGAAACTGTAATGTATATTTTAATATTTTGCTACTTCTTCCGGAGTAGATTTGATATTTATCGTCCTTAGCAAAAAAAAAAAAAAAAAAATTCCAAGTTATCTGATGAGCATATTTTTTTTCAAAAATCATGCTTATAATAACATTAAGAGAGCAATGAATAATATGAAACAATATTTTGTGCAATTCATATTACAAAAGTAATACATCTGGCATGTACATTTTCATATAATGCTTTTGATCACAAAGTACAAAAATTGCTAAGGATGACACGAAGGGAGTAAATTTTCAATATGGGTATCTTTCAAAAGATCTCGTCAATACCTTGAAAACGAATGGTTCAACTATAGATCTGTGATAATTTAAAACTAAGTTATAGATTTTTTAAACTTTTAACAAAAGAAAACAAAAATAAAATTCTGATTTGCAAAAAATTGACATATTTCGGTATTTAGTGATAATATAATAAATACTATCAGATAAAAATTGTCTGCATTTATAATGGAAAATAATTTGATTATTTAATAAATAAGTTGTATTGGATAAATTTTGTGTGAAATTATATAGAAGTAAGTCATGGGGTGGACGCATCATACAAGTTTAAATGTATAATATTCCTTAAGCTTCTTTATATCTCTACCCCCTGAAAATAAATTATATGATCGAAAAACTGGTAAATGCATCGCTGACAGATTATCAATTTTTTACTTTCTTCTGTATTCAATAGAAGAAATTACTGGATATGTAAAAATTTTCGACCTTGGGTTTTTGATGGATTTACACGTTTTGAGAGCTGTAGAACACAATTTAGCCATTTTCAGAAAATGTCTGTCTGTGTGTGACAAAATTTTGTGGCAATTGTATCTCAAGTACTACTGCATAGGATTTGATATAAATTGGTATATAGTTACACGTTGACGTAAATTAATGTCTAAATTTTGGTAAAAATTGTCCAAAAGCTTGCGTTGACATTGCCCTTTTTTTAAATTTTTAACATGATGGTATAGGACAAAATTTTGTGTTAATGTGCATAGAGATAATTATTTTTTAATAATCATTATGGAATTTAAAATAATTATTTGTAATAGAGATAGCCAACTGGAAAAAAAAATAGTGTATGTAGGAGCCTCGCCTCCCCCCTCAAAGGGAGTAAATTTTCATGATGGGTACCTTTCAAAAGAGCTTGCCAATACCTTTAAAACGAATGGTTGAACCATCGATCTGCGATAATTTAAAATAAAATTATCAATTTTTTTTTTCATTTTTAACAATTTTTTTTTTTTTTTAATATGTAATATTGAGAACAAAATTGACTTTTTTTTTTGGATATTTAGTGTTACACTACTTGTCTAATATGGAAGTCGTCTGCATTATCATGAAAGATAGTATTTTTAAATAATAATTTTATTATTTATTTAATAATTTTTATTATTTATCACAATAAAATGTAATCTAGAGTAATGCATGGGTTGTGTTTTACCCAACAATCAACAAATAATTTTAAATCAACCCAAACCTGAAATAATTAAATAAAGTGAAAAAATAGTAATCATAATAATTAACTCAAAAATTGACGGGAACCTGCAACAGATAATTTTGGCGACCCAAAACCCGCATTAAAATTAGATAAATTTAAATCGAGCTTATATTTCCTATGCTTCAACACTTACAAATTCATATTATATAACTGTGATTTCTATGTACTGACATTTGATATTCCCTGTGATGGTAAAATTATATTGTTTATTTTTTAGAATGATGAATTGGACACTTTGGATGCCGAAGGCGACATAAGTGATGGCTTTCATGACAAAAGTAGAGGCAAGTCTGTTTTAGAAACAGCTGCAGTTTTCCAGAGCCCGGTCACAAAAACACATATTGAAACTACACTATCACACCCATTGCCATCTTCACAACATAATCCACTAACACAGACATCTTCACAACAAAGCACACTAACACATATGCCTACACAAACACCATCATCACAACATAGTACAATAACAACAATAGCTTCACAACAAGTTCCGCATACTTCCTCACAGCAAGTCCCCCCAATTCCCACACCAAGTAATACAAAACAAAACATAACATCAAGAAGGGCTCTGGATCTGTTTAGAAGAGGAGGGAATAAAAGGAAGCCAGAACAGAGTGCTTCTTCAAGAGCTGCTGAATCTATTATAGAAGAAAAGAAGTTGAAGATGGAATTTTTGCGAAACAGAGAGGAAAGAGAGGCTGCTGAGCACAAATTAAGAATCCAGCAACAAGAATTGGAGTTGGAGATATTGAAAAACAAATTAAAAATTCAGGAAAAAAAACTGCAAAAAATGGATTCAGAAAAATAAAATACTGTTTGTAACAGTTTGTTTAACATAAAGTTTTTTTTTTCTTTTTTTATTGTCATACATAATTATCTTTAATATATGTTTCAATATAGTACTAACTTATACTGAACCTTCAGTATAAAACTCTTTCTTTTTATATCTGATACCAAGATTTGACAGTAAACTTGTCGTATAGTACACAATATAGTATAATACTGCAAAATGATCCGCATACTGTCTACATTACATTTGACTATTCAAATAGGAGACAGTGTTGTATATTATTATTACTTTCCAAACATACATATGTAAGAAAAATCATGTCAAAAATACGACTTTGAGATTTTGGTGTTTTTATACGTTCTATGGACCCAAATTTTTTAAAATGTGATAGTGTCTAACCAATTTATTTGATTGAGCTGAAAATTTATGCACATATTAAAGGTCACAGTCACACAAACTGGATATATTTTGGACTTACAGTTTTTTTCTTTCAGGAACACAAAGAATTATTCTTTAAAGAATTTGGGTTCATAGACCATAATAATAAAGTGCAGTGGTGTCCAAGCACAGTATTCGATTCAGCTGATAATTCGCATACTTGTTATAGGTCATACAGGGTTCATACTCATCAGGGAATACTTGGAATGCTCAGGGAGTTTGGATTTTTGTTGAAATAAAGTCAGGGAAAATCAATTATAAAATCTGGAAAAACAAATATTTTTTTTTCTCTTAAATTAAATTTTACTTATTTAGCTTCATATCAAAATTAAATGATTAAGAATCATGAAAATATGCATGTAAACATTGATTTATATCGTGATCGGCAGTAACATGACATCATATAGTGGGAATAGGTGTATTTTCTCTTGTCTAGAGGAGTGTTTCTTGTAATATGTCGCTAATATTTTCTTGAAAATTGTCTGGAAAACTGGGGGAATTTTTTTTCCATATTTGAGTATGAACCCTGTCATGTCGCATGAATTTTACAGATTTCAATGAATCTAGTTTTTACAGGGACACAAAGAAAAATTCTGTATCATTATGAGCCATAGGTTCAAATTATTTGAAATGCAGTAGCATAAATTTAAATAATGGAGAAAAATACATAATCACCCTGTCTATAATAATAAAAGGAAAGGTTTGTATGTATGTTCTTTTATACGTTCATCCCGTATTGAAGACAGAAGTACAAAAATTGACATATGGATGTTCAGGAGCCTTCCCAAGGGACTCCTGAAGACAGAATTTTAAAATTTTAATTAGTTGCGGAGATATTAATTAAAATGTCAACCATTAATTAGTCATTTGAATATTTGTTTTAAATTTAATTGTTGCCAAAAATCTTTTCCGTTTTTTTTTTTTTTACATTATTTTCACATATTTAATAAAAAATTATCAAAAATTACACTTGCTTATGCACATGAAAAAATTATGTTATAATGACGTTAAAATTCAAATAAAAATAATTAATATAATTTTAGACTAGCAAACCCATGCAAACTTTTCGCAGTCTCGTTTTTTTTTTTTTTTTTTTTTTGAAACTTGTACCAATTTCCTATCCAATTAAAATTTTAATTCACCAGAGCAATAACTTCAACTCCTGGTTGAACATGACAATTTGAAAATCGTATAAAGGCAGGGTGCAAATTTTGCTGTGTTGTTTCTGCTATATAGCGGTATAGTTATTTTCAGATTTTTTAGGTGAAAATAACCAATCAAAAATTATATGAAATCCTCGATGCTAGATAGCAGAAACAGCATGCCAAATTTTGCTGGAAAGCTGTACCGACGCTTTTCAAGTTTTTGCGTTGAACTGTGAATTGAATTTAATGGTGAATACAACCATGCATGTCAATAAGCTGTTGTAGGACTTGAAACGGGAAATATGAAAGTCGCCATAGGCGTCGGATTTCATATTTCCCCTGGCAAGACAGCTTCAATAAGGAACCCCAATGGTGACTTTTAATCTTTTGCCGCCATGTTGGCGAGATCCCTTTCATTTCATTAAAAATCAAAAAGTCGTCAAGGGGAGCTAAAATAAAGGTACCATGATGTCGTTTACAGATTTCTTATTTTCATAAACCAACCACTATTAACTAACCATTAAGTTCTAAATGGGTATAAGGCACCGCAGTCACCACTGAGCGGGACTTTGCTAGTCAGAATTTTCAAAGATCAGAACATTGTGAGTGAACAGTCTGTTTCAGATATTGAAATGGTAAGAGGGCACTACCGAGCTGGAATTTACTACAGGTAAATTTTTGAATAATGCTGTTTGCACTATATGTCAATAACCTGTTGTAGGACCTGAATCTGGAAAAAGACACCGCATTTCATATTTCCCCTGGCAAGACATCTGTAATAAAGGACCCCAGTGGCGACTTTTAAACTTTTGCCTCCATGTTGGCGAGACCCCTTTTATTTTAAGAAGAATTAAAACGTCGTAAAGGGCAGCTATAATAAAGGTACCATGATGTCGTTTACAGATTTATTATTATTTCTATAAACCTACCGCTATTAACTAACCATAAACCTCTAAAATTAAATTTTTGTTATTTGGCAGTGTATTTTTTGCTATAATTGTTTGCCTAAAAAAAAAAAAACCTAGTATCTTATTTTTCCTGCCTATAATTCTCCCTATAAATATATTTGTAATGTACATCTAGGTAATTACTTTACACATTCAGAAATATCTGAAAAGCAAAAAAGCTTATTATTATTTTAATTTTGAAAAATATCCTACAGCTTCAGTTTGTTTTTAATTCTCGAGTAAAACGTACTTAAGAGGGGACAATACCTAATCTCGCCGGCAGCCTTCACCCATGTTATTCTATGGGAAAATTTGTTGCTACAATTACACATTACCTAATGAATATTTTAAAATTATGTTTTCGCTGTCAGAAAATTCATAACCGTTCAATGAGTACTCATTTTTGAAAAATTCATTTTTATTTAATTTTTACATTTTAATTTTGAGTTAAAAAATGTGATTTTTAACAAAATGCATTTTTCTCATTTTCTAATTGCAAAATGAAATACTAAAATTTTAAAAAATCAATTTTTGGAAAACAAGTACTAATTTAACGCTTATGAATTTTCTAAATGTGAAAACAGAATTGAAAAATATTCATTAGGTAATGAGTAATTATGTAAACATATTTTCCCATAGAATAACATGGGCGAAGGCTGCCGGCGAGATTAGGTATTGTCCGCTCTTAAGGATCAGATTTGACATCAGTCGTCCCTGACGGGTAAAAAACATTCGCCAAGTTATATGGTGAACATATTTAATTCCTTTCAAAAATCATGGTTCTTTTAACAGTGTATATTTAGAGATCAATCAATAATATGAAACAGTATTTTGTTCAGTTTATAGTATGAAAATATACATTTGGCATTTATATCTTCATTTTACTTGTTTAATCAACAAATACCAAAATCGCCAATGACAGCAGTCATCAAATCTATGCCTAAATCTGTAATGAAAATTATCATTGCAAAATTAGAAATTGTTATCATTTACTAATTATAAAATATTTTTACGGCAAAATATATGTTATTCCAAAGTATATTTGACGTATTTAACAAATATACTTTTAAATAAAAAAGATAAACATTACAGACAAAAAGAAATGCAGTCAAGTATAAAGACAAAACATTATTTTATTATTTACAAAATACATATACATAATTATAAGCAACATAAATTGCCAGTAGGAAAATTTTCTAAAAGTAGAAAAATATTTCTGCAAATGACAAATTACAATCCAAAATTAAGTTTTATATTAAAAATATCGAAGATAACTCTTTGTATTTATTTTTAGAGGACAAATGTCTGTTTACCGATAGCAACATTTACATTTATTTCATAGTGGCTGCCTTTAACAACCAGCTGGTTTGCGATCCTTCAAAAATTCGACTTCACAAAATTCCCGCTCTCTGTTGCCTGCGGCGCCTTTTTCCCGTTTCAGGTCTTACAACAGCTTATTGACACATAGTGCAATTAGCTTTATTGAAAAATTTCACTGCAGTAAATTCCTGCTTGGTAGTGTCTGCAGCAACCTCATCCCGTTTCAATATCTGAAATAGCCTGTTCACTCACCATGTTATAATTTTTGAAAGTTACGATTTTAGCAAACTCATGCTCGGTGGGGCCTTATCCTCGTTTTAGAACTTACAATTACAACAGCTTGCTTGCTCATAGTGCAAGAAATTATCAAAAATTAGTTTTGCTTATACACATGGAAAAATTATGTAAATATGATGTTAAAATTTAAATAATACTAATTAATATACTTTTAGACTAGCAAACCCATGCGAAATTTAAGCAGTTTCTTTCTTTTTTTAACCTTTAAAATTTTTAACTGATAAGTCTTATACCAATTTCACCATCCAATTAAAATTTAAATTTACCAGAGCCAAATTATTATTATTTCTCTCCCTGGTAAAAGACAGCTTTCATGAAGGCCCCCAATGGCGACTTTTGTATTTTTTGCGCGATGTTGGAGAGATCCCTTTTATTTTATTAAAAAGGGTGCCGCAGGCGCTACTGAGCAGTAATTTATTACTATTAAAGTTTTCATTAAAGCTATTTGCACTACATGTCAATGAGCTGTTGCAGGACCTGAAACGGGAAAAATGTGCTGCCGGCGACAGAGAGCGGGAGTTTCGTAAAGTCAGATTTTTCAACGATTGCGAACCAGCTTTTTGCTGAAGGCGACTAGTAATAAATAAGAATTTTTCTAGTAATCACCTTAAATTGCAAAAAACTCTCAACAATTATTTTTAGTTGAAATAACAGCATAATCATTCACCATTTGAAATTCTTTCCGTAATTTTGTGTCTGTTGAAGTCTGAAATGAGCCAAGACAATTGTTGGAAGTTTTTTGCAGTGTATGGTGCTTTTTTTTTTTTTTTTAAACAAAGTTTGTTATTTATTACTTTAATCTGGTTTAAATATTAAAAAGCCTCTAGACACAAGTGACATGTAAAATTTTAGTAATTATTTACAAAAGCCAATAATATTGTAAAACATGAAAAAGTAATCTTGTTAAAAGTGACAATTTCTTCTGGCTAAAGTATTAAAGATTTGTTGATAATTTTGAATGCTCACAGAAGGTGAAAATGGAAAATAGTCCTATAATGAGGTAGTGCACTGTGAAGATATGAAGAGTTGGCACACAAATTTAAGCAAAACATCAGATTATTACAGTATTGGATCTGTTATCCAGAAAGCTTGGGACCTGGGATATTCTGGATAAGGGGTTTTCCATAATTCGGAACACTTTATTATATGTATAAAAATGGTAAAAAATAATTTCATAAATAGCAGTGATAAACATGAATAATATATATGTAAACTCTTTATCTATATATTTGTTCATTTAATAAATTATTTCCACAAAAAAAAAAAAAAAAAAAAAAATTCAAACTATAAATAATAATAGTAATAATAAATGAAAAATAAATAAACATATATAAAATTTAATTTTGGACCTGAGAGTAAAATCCTTTCATTTGGATTTTGCAAAAATTTCTAAGATATTTCTCTGCTCTGATACTAATAGTTCATAAATGTTTAAAAAAAATTTTAGCACATAATGCTGAATATTTTATGAAATTAATTCTAAAAGTAATGGAAATTAATAAAAACTATATAAAATTTTTATAACAATTGGGACTTCATGCATGCGACCTGAGTTCAAGGATAAAATTCATCTGCTATTGGGCACTTTACGTGTTAATAATGTTTATTAAAAAATCCAATAAAAATTCATTTTCTAACCTAAATTTGAACATTTTTCAGTAATTATTTGGACAATTTTGTGCTGGCCATATTTCCTCAGATTAACACCATAGCATTAATGAAAGTAGGCTGTAAAACTATAACTCTGACCATTGCTATTGTGTAACTTAAATTCTACGATAATTAAAAATTTTGATAGTTGGCATTTTGCATTCTGGATAATGGGTTTCCAGATAACATATCCTGTTCTGCATTAATATATATATCTATAAATACAATAAAATGACAGCTATGACAGTACAGCTAAAACAGAATTTTGTAAATAAACATTATCAAATAATGACACAGGCTCACAAAAATCATTTCAAATTGAAATAAAATCTAACACAACCCTTCATCAGGTGAAACACGATAAGAATGAGTGAAGTGCGAGAGCTGTAGCATTGCTGCTCTCAAACTACACTAGTGGTAACTTTGTTTCAATGATTAAAGGGTAGCGTTAAATCTCTCTTCTACACATTGGTTAAATTTTTTTTACAAATAAGCTCCTAAATAAACACCACAAATACAAGCACAAATTTATTTTTATAAAGAACAAAACAAATAAAAAAATTTCATTCAAAAAAATTGCTGAATGATCAGCCTTCTTCTAGCAAAGCCAGCTGTTGAACCATTCACAGGTGATGGGTCTTCATTATAATTCTCTAAAATAATGTGAACGTCCTCATCCAGTGGTGGCTCAGGATCTCCTAATTAGAAAGGGTATAGAAAATAAATATAAATTCAGCTATTCATATGTAAACTAGCGAACTTCGCCCGCTAGAGGGTTAGTATTTTTAAATGAATCACTATAATGAATGAATTCTCAAAATTGCACATTATCACTCACTCTTAAGAAAGGAAAAAAAAAAATCATTTGTGATCGGGTTAAAACTCGCACCGGGCCTCATTCATAAGATGATGTTTTTTCGTTCCGCTACACAGTCCCGACAGTCGTCTGTGAAGTCAACATTCTTGTGATTTGTTGCCACCTTTTTTTAATACTTTAGTTAATTTTAAAAAATCTAATTGTCCGATCGATAAGCTGTTTAAACCGTTGGATTCAGAAAAATCGGCCTTTCATTTTATACCTTATTTGTAACAATACGACTGATATTTCTAATTTATTTTCCACTTTTCCCATAAGAATGTCTCTTTTCAAGCAATTAGCTGTGAATTCTCAGTCATTTGTCGATCAACATATGCAGACATTTTAATTAATATCTCTGCTAATTAGGGTCGCATCACTTGGCGAATTATTGCGATGTCGAGATAAATAAATTCAAAATCTTCTGGCACCCGTTTTGAGGCGCTGCGACCATTAGCGCCGAAGCTTTAGCTGCCATAAGCTCACAGACACACACACAGAGATGCACACAGATTTTAATAATATAAGTAGATACGAGGGTTTATCCAAAAATAAGGTTCAAAAAAAGAGCTCCAGCTGCACGGGAAGGTGCAAGGCAAAATCTGGTAACACTGCTGTTTCCCAGTCTCGAATCCGCCCAACCACGCTTCGCCTCTGTCTTGGCTGAGCAAGATGGCGGTTATGTCAAAAAATATAGCAAAGTGTTTTCTTTCCAACGATGTACATTGCTATTAGAATAAACAATGTTGTCTATTTATAAAATTAATGGGAACCTTATTTCTGAATCAACCATCGTAGCTCCAAGAGCTATTTTTTTTAACAATACGCAGTATTTCAGTACTAAATAAATAAATAAAAAAAAATTAATAATTAATGATAGTGCTGAATTCCCATATATTCTTAATTGTTAAAAGGCAAAGATCCAATAAGCTTTAATTCATTCTACATAATTAAAAATATTTTCAAATTAAATTACCTAATTTGAGAGCCAAGTTGTACAAAACACAACACGCAACTATTACAGCAGGCATGTTTTCCAAGGAGCAGTGTGATTTCACAGCTAAACATGGAAAGCGGCTTTTTAGAATCCCATAGGATCTTTCGACTGTATTTCTGGTCCTTATGTGTGCTGCATTGTACCTACAAGTTATTTACAAAAAAAAAAAAAGTTTGAAATATGGTGCATAAAATATTATGTTAGCAAATAAAATATTATCACTAAAATGCAAAATTATTGTACAATCTTCAATATTCTAAGAATTAGATATTAAAATTTGGTAAATGACCACCCACCAATTTTTTGTTTATGAAAATGACTCTTAGTTCACCCCCACCCCCTTCTAGAAAATAAATAAAGGAAAAAAGATAAGATACATTTTTGCTTCATTTTTCAGGATATAGTCTTAAAAATCATTAGTGAAAAAAAAAAAAAAAAAAAAAAATGTTGATTCTCTTATATAGAAGGACAAAAAAATTTAAAACTTATTTTAAGGACTAGCTAAGATTGTAATTTTGTGCTGAACAGTGTATTATCAACTGAAAGCTCAGATTTCTCAACATTATTAAATTCTGTAATTGGTTGAGACAAAATTTTGTATGTTAAAACAAAATATGAAATTGCAGATTTGATATTTGTCATTAAGCAACAATTCATCTATCAAAAAAGAAGAAATTTAAATATATTTACCTGATTTCAGAGTCTGAATTTGGCTGGCTTAGTGGTGTCAGAATAAAATCTTGACAGGGATAACCACTGTCTCCCAACAGATGATATCGTTTGAATAATGGTGATTTCATCCTCTCAGGCAAATTACTATTGGCCAGAATCGTGCTATCGTGCACACTACCTGGCCACCTTGCTACTACATGTTGTATCCGTAAATCAGCTGCAACAACTGTCTGTACATTCAATGAGAAACGACCTTTTCTGTTTCGAAATCTCTCTGCGTCAATGCCTCCTGGAGAAAAGATGTCTATGTGCGTGCAGTCGATAGCGCCTATAATGCCAGGAAACTGGGCTATGCGAAAAAATTCTTCACTGACCTGAAATTTTAGTGTTAAAAATATTATATAACATAAACTATTACAAATAAACTATTTTATTTTGCAATATATTTATAATTTATTTCTGATACACTCAAAACCGTACAAGATCGTAGCCTGAAAAAAATTTCTGTTTACAATTTTGTATGTATTTGCAGTTTGCCCAAAGCTGAACTTTATTCATAAAGCGTCTATTTCACACAACAATCTTTCAGCCAACTCTCATTTGAGCCAATTTTTGAAAGCTGAAATCCAGAAGAGGGTTACAATAGTTGAGTGAAAAATTGTTTAAAAAACTGTTTTGCAGGGCAACCAGTACATGACAAGCGAAGCTATTGTACTGGATTGCTGTTTTAACGAGGACAACGGAGGTGAAAAGAACAACAGTGATGAATTTTCCCCCGACGCTGTCTTTTTTTGAAATGTAAGGAACTTTCTTCTCATTGGCTTGTCACAGTAACAGGAGTTGCTCATATGAACAACTTTTTCTGACTAGTGCTAGATTCAGAAAAATCAATAGGATTTATGCTACGGTGAGCTACAAACTTGCAACATACATACCAACTTTCAGCTCATTGGAACAAAGCGTTTACAGGGTGGCTAGCATTTAAACATTTTCAAATTCCCTGACTATTTTTCGAGATTTTCCTCCATTTTTCCCTGACTCTCACGTTTATTTTTGATGAAAATTTCACGACACTAGCAAAAAAGTTAGTGATTTAAAATATCATTAATAATTTAATGATTAATATAGCTCATTTTCACAAAATTTGTTAAAATTCCCTGACTTTAAAGGAAATTTCCTGACTATTCCCTGACTTTTCCAGATTTTCTAAATTCCCTGACTTTTCCCTGACTGTTAGCTACCCTGGTTTAGATGCTATCGTGTTCAATCACACACATGCACACACACAAATTCATACATCACCGTAAAAATAGCAAAAATCATCTCAGAGGGTCAGAGGACCTCAAAATGCACAGCTACACCAAAATCTCAAATTCAAATTGAGTACAATACTTTCCTTACATAGTATGTTTGGAAAGTAAAAATCTCTATAGCATTGTTCCTTTTACCGAAAAAAATTTGAGCCCACCCAACCTTTTTCAAAAAATGGCGCCACTGCTCAAATTAACAATTGGTTCAAAAGTTGGGCTTACATTCATATGTGTAAAAGGGGTATAAAATTACAGAGAATCAATAGTTTTACAGAAATTTCCTGCTCATGAAGCATAAAAAGATGGTGCATATAGTCCAATTTTCTTAATATTACTTTATTTAAGAATGAAATTGTGTTTGAAAAGTGTAACTTAATCCATTTTTAACATTGTTAGCAGAAAACGTTATGCAAAACATGCCGTCATAATTTAGTGCATAATATTTAACATTAAAAAAGAAGTTTAACATAAAATGTTTTAACAAATCTGGGAAATTTTATGGTACGTTTGAAAAACTATACCCCCCCCCCCTCCGGGATATGGCCATGATTTTTGCCTTTAAGTACAATACTACAGGGGTGCAGAATATGTCTGAATGCCCGAACAAGGTTCGGGGGAAATTTAAACTGGCTGGGGAAATTTTGAATAATTTTTTAAGAGAAAATAAAAATGTTAATCAAAAAAAAAAAACAATTTGCTACTTTGAAGTGCTTATATACTAACAGCGATATTTTTATGTTACACTGTATACTTATTCTCTTAAAGATTTATTACATAGAACAAATGACTTTGTATAGCAAAGTAGATTTTTGCATTATTGAGGGATATTTATACTGTGTTTGGGGGAAATTTCCTAGGTTTGAACATTTTCTGCACCCCTGCATTACTATTAAAAAATATATACAATAAATAAATATTCTCATGAAAAATCAACTATCAAATGCAATTTTCAAAGAGCAATTACATTTTAGAGTGGCCGTACCGATTTTCATCATTTAATAAGTAAGCTGTTGTAAATTATACAATACAAATTAGCATTATTATTCAGTGGTAGTGGCCCCAAGGCAGAATTTAGTGACACAGCAACATTGTCACAGAAAAGAAAATTGGCACTTGCAGAAAGATAATCCCAGATTTCAGTAGAAAACAGAAACTTGTGAAACTTGAAAAAATAATATCGTCTCACAGAAATTGTATGAATAAAGATTGTCTCAGAAAAAAGTAAAATTATTCTATCCTCAGACATTACTGGTAAGTTTATAAAAAAAAAAAAAAAAAAAAAAAAAGAATCCATTATTTTGCCTTCTGTAGATTTTTAAATAAATATATATGTATGTAAATGTAAAATACAGTGAGTAATGTGCTATTACAAATTAATAAAAAAAAAAGTAAGCAAATGTTGTATTTTTTTATGTACTACTTTCAGAGGAAAAATTTTTCAAAACATTACGTGCAAAAATAAAAACAAAAAGCAATCACAAATTCATAAAAATTATTCTAAGTTTAATCTTGTGAAACAACGTCAGTATGAGTATGTCATGTTTCCTGCCATAGGACTAGTCAAGAATGAGCGACAGCCTTGGCACATTTATAAAGAGGCCAACAGGACGCTGTATTGTTTTTTTAATCTGCATTTTGGTGAAAAAAATAACCACCACATAATACATATGCCGTGCATCTCACCTATTTGGGGACTGTCGCTTACTTTTGACTAGAAGACCCCCTGCCATACTTGTATTTACACAGCATTTTCAAATTTGCATCCAAAGAAAGATTTAGGAAGCTCCCCCCCTACTGCTGAAATTTGTATTAAACATACATTATACCAAAGTTTCAGTCTCCTCCCCCTTCCTGATTAAAAAATTTTCAGAATAGATATAGTATTATAATACATTTTAACGATAATCATTTTGGCAACTTTTGGGTATAGTTTTTAAAATTCGTAAAAACTGAATTAAATTTTACTGTGTCCATTCGATTTTTCTGACTACAGTGTTGCTTTATTCACCTAATGAAATAGTGTTTTTCTCCTAACCAAAACAATTATTGTAATTATGTGCTCTTTTTATATTGTTTAATTTACAAAATTCTTTTTCAGCATTATTCAACATCAGTTTGTAGTATTTTGCATGGCAAATTACTATGTAGTTAAATAAAACTGCATCAGTTTTTAAAGACAAAATTATTTTTCAATTTATAAATTCAAATCATATGCACAAATATATACAATTGTATTTTGTTACAGGACTACACATATGTACAATGCAGATTAAAGAAAAAAAAGTATAACACATCTATAAATAGCTAAATTGCTGTTGCGTTGATGTATTAAACTGAACATTGCTTTGAGAAAAATATAAAAATTGATAGAATTTTGTTTTAATTGGTTGACTTTGGTGCTAACTTATAGTGAAGGAGAAAAGAAAATTTATGTTAAAAAATTCAAAGGTCATGAAAATTTCACAGAGTGATTTGTCATGATTTAATTAAAAAGTAAAGTAAGTTTAAATGACCATAAAATGATGTAATAATTTATGCAAATCAAACAAATAATATGCACCCCTTAAAAATAATAATAATTGATTAAATGAAGGGTTATTTTATTTTATTTTATGTAAGATTCGCCTATTTTTAAATAAACATTGACTTTTGATGATTGCATTTATGCTAACTTTCCTTTTAATGTTTACAACTAACAAATGGAATCTGCTAAAGCACATAGCTAAAATAAGTAAATCATGCTTGATGATAAGTAAAATTTATTAAAATGTAAGCACAAGATTAAAGTCAAAACGCTAACAGGTAAAAAGAATATTTAAAATATACATACCTCTTTGCATTCTTCTTCTGTTTCAGGCATATTTATAAATTTAGGTCTTAAGGATGCAATCGCTTCCGATACCCTATTGATTACTCTGCACACCGACGCTTGGCTGACATTTGCTAAATCAGCAATGGATGTTTGATCAGAGCCAGTCGCATAAAATCTTAATGCGATCAGCAACTGATCAATTGGTGATATCGCGTTGTTTAATTGCGTTTTTGCTTGAATCTTTACTTCGATGAGATCCAATAATTGTGAGACAGAAGTACGCGACAGACGATATCGTTTAGAAAATTCATAATCAGTCATGAATTTATAGTCTTCTGTTCTTTTTTTCACAGTCTTTTTTTTCCTATTTTCATGTGCTTCAATAAAATTCAACGATGATAAATCATCAGCCATAGTTTACAGAAATCTAATAAGCAAAACAATAACAAATAAAAAATTTTCTCGCTCTGTTTGTTTACGAAATACGAGGAATGACTTTGACCGGACCGTCTGCGCATGCTCTGATAACAAATCTCCCAAAGTTATCTTGAAACCCGCCTGTTGAAGGTAGGTTGGGTTAATAAACCTGTGTTTAATTTTTAGCAGGGTTGGGTTAATGGTGAATAGGATTAAAGGTGAAACCACGGTGAAACCCATAGTTTAACGCTTAACCCATGGTGAAGGTTATCGGTGAATTGGCCGTCACGGTACCATACATGTATGCTTGTTTAGCTAGCATTAAAAAAAAAAAAAAAAAAAAAAGAATCTGACGTTGACACTACGACTTCCTTATACATCTATCGGAATATACATATGGTTTTGGAAACTTTGATATTTTTGTGTGAGGTAATTGATTTGTAACTAAACAGGCAGGTTCTAGTCCATGAACATTCCTGAAAACAAGCAAAAAAAAAAAAGCTACTCCAACCACAACAGTCCTGATGATAAGATTATATATACCACCAATTGTAAATTTTTCAGGAATTTTCTATGGCTTATTACAGAAAATACCATTGGCAAATACTCAGCTTAGACAGTACAAAAATAAAAAAAACTGGTGTACAATGAATATTTAAATTAAAAAAACTTTTTCATACACCATAAAATTATGAAAGCATTGCCAGTTTCGAAAAGACATGGCCTTTCTTCTTCAGGTACAAAAACCACCAGTCTTGCTTTTTTCTCCAGGGTAATAGCAAGTGCTTTGCACCTGAAAAAGAAAGACCATGTCCTTTTGAAACTGGTAGTGGTTTTATTAATTTTATGGTATGTGAACAAGTTTCTAAGTTTAAATATTAAACACAGCTTAGTGTTCAATGAAAATCATTTCAGTATAAATTGCCTACTTTTATTCTTGTAGGCAAAAATTAGTAGTGAGAAATGATACATTTTACCAAAACAAATAATTCTGTTAAAATTGAGAAAAGGCTTACAAATTCTGGCTCTCCTGAAGCAATATTTGTCACCAAATTCGATTACTAATCTCGTCAGGATGTTAAGTTTGTAGCCGACGCAAATGTTGATCTTGGCATCAATTTTAGCGATTTGCTGAAAATTTTTGTAAAGAATAAAACCTTACATTACAGCTTTATGGAAGTCTGAATAGCTGCTTTTGTGAGGGGGTTTCCTCCTTCATCAGCTTACTTCCTCGTGGTCCATGCCATCGGTAGTGGATGTTTACTTCTGTCTCTTGCTTTCTCTTTAATTAGATCGTGTCACTGTCGATAAGCACAAATGCTGATATCAAAGCGGCAGCGTGTGTTGCCACTTTGCTTGCAGCACTCGTGCTTCCTTTGTTCGCCTGATGAAGAGTCATGTATTCTTTCGATCCAAAACAACTATTGTGAATTTATAGCATTTTATGGTGTTTATTCAAAGTTGTGTACTTATTACTTTAAAACACCAGTTCTTTCTTATATTCTCTTCTGTTTTCTTCCGTTTCATGATATTTGTGAAATATGCTAGCAGACCCATAGCTGCAGCCACAAATATTTCACTTTTTAAACATTTTAGGATGCTATGCTTTTTTTTCTTTCTCTCTTGGCGGTAATAATAAACTTATACTTAAATTGTAATTTTTAAATTTAGTAGATGAGGCTAAGTCTTCAAAAACAATTTGTTAAAAATGAAGTATAACATAAAAATTTTCATGAAATTTGTAAAATTTTGGGTGTGTGGTGATTAAATCTCCAAGTCTCTCATGATTAAGATCTCAGCAGAAGAATTAAAAATTATTTTGCATGGAGCATTTTTAAAAATTTTATCTTATTAAATTTATATGTAATATGTAAAATTCTGAGTCAGGGAGTGTAAGCGAAAAGTTGCCAATTAATGAAAAATGTGTTTTTTCTTTGGACTAAAGCTGAATTGTTGCTGATTGATCAAACTATGTTCGATTTGAATGAAACAATTGAATATTACCATAAAAATTAAGTAATAGCAAAATAAATAACACCATAAAATTAAAAAACATACAAAAGTTCAAATGGCGAACAATTCAAAAGAATGCAAGAAAATTAAATAAATGTTTACCTATTTTAAGAAAAGATTTATTTACTGCATGTCATGATGAACTTTCTTTCTTCAATAAGCTTTTCCTCCCTTTTCTTCCATCTGACATCACTGTTGGAAAATGAGCTAGCAAGCCCACATCTACAGGCACAAAAACAATTTTGTGCACTATAGATATGTTCCAGCTGGCGTAGGATGCAAAGACTTCACAAATGGAGAACTTTCTGAGGAAAACTGCTCTTTCTTTTCTTCTTCAGTCTCTTTTAAACAGTAACTATATAAATACATATTTTAATATTTAAGGATAATGTGCAATTTTTTGAAACTATAGATTTATACACTAAAATTGCTTATTTCAAATTCGTCAGATAAAGCTATAGGGTAGGTGCTCCAGTGATTGGCATGCTCCACTAATTGACATCTATCCTGAAATAATTAATAAATAAGAAAAATAATAAAATCATATTTTACGTATAAGAATTTTAACATTTTTTGTCAAACACTGGAGCATAGGGTGCTAATAACTGATAAAATGAAAAACTGGCAGTGTCAATTACTCGAACATTGAGTGGGTGTCAAATAAAAATTCATAAAAAAATAATTGTTATAAAATGTATATATTTTAACATATATGTGGTTCTGAATGTCTTTCATGCCATATGTACTAACTTAAGATTTCTGAAAATATTTTCTGATGACTAGAACATTAAAAACATCAGAAATTGCTCTAAAAGTGTCAATCACTGGTGCACTTACCCTATCTACAAATAAAAAATAATAATAATAAATAAATAAATAAAATAAATGAACTATAACAAAATTTTTATAAACAAACACCATAAAATTAAAAAAACATACAAAAGTTCGAATGGCAAACAACTGAAAAGGATACAAAAAAATCAAATGTCAAATTTTAATGCTGATCTATTTTTAGATTTATTTACAGCATATCACAAGGAACCGTGTCTTCAATAAGCTTATCCTCCTCTTTCTTCTTCTATCTGATGTCGATATTAATAAAAATCGCTAGCAAGCCCACGTCTACAGGCACAAAATCAATTTCGTGCACTGAAGCTATGGTCCAGCTGGCATAGGATAAACTTCATAACTAGACAACTTTCCAAGAAACACTGTTCCTTCATTTCTCTTCGATCTTCTTTAAACTGTGATTATTTATAATTTTGAGCTTTTCAACTGTCTTTTTTTTAAATTGTACTTTATACATTTTTTGCATTTAATTTTTTTAAATGTATTTTGATGCAATTTCATTTTCTGCCATTTTGAGTATGGCATTCTTTGATAAACTTTCCTTTCCTAAAGGTTTGTAAATTCCAAGGATAATAGCAAAATTGTGCCAAATTATTGATTTATTAAAAACACGCTAAGTCATACCATAAACTGCATTATTATTCACAATTAACAAAAATTAATTCTTGTTTTTATAAATTCAAATTAACTTCACTCAGAATGTATGTGTACTACTTAATCAGCAGTCTACATAATGCAATCTATTCTATGTAAATATATTCATCGATATTATCATTATAAAAATGATTGAACTGATAATTACATGTTATCACCAGTTCGACCAATTTCATTTCAAACGGTGATATTTAACAAAATAAACATCTAACTAATATACTAATTAAAAGGCGAATGATCACAATTATATCATAATTTTAAGTCAAATTTGTTTTCAAATGTCTAAACAAATTACCTGATATAAGATGAGTCATCAGGATATAATATCAGATACTAATATTTCAATATGTTATAGCAATAATGTACAAAATATTATCTTTTAATTAAAAAAAAAATAAAAGAAATGTTAATTCTAGGCACTTATACAACTTACAGACATTAAACTAATAATTATAAAACCATTGAATGTTGTGAACATACCTTGCAATAAGTTCTTCACACACACACACAAAATAAACATTTGGATTCCAGCATTATTAATTACTAATTCACTTAAATGCATATGTGAAATAATAACTCATACATAGGCAAAATATAAAATAAATATAAGTCAATCTCTTTTCAAGTTTATCTCGACATAATAAACACGACAATTTGTTTACATGTAGGATGTTTCCAATTAGCTATGAACGTTTAGAAACTTATTTAGAAAATAAAAATAGCTATTCAATTACAAAATGAATGTTTTAAATCATACTCCAAAGTATCTAATTCAGGAGACAAAAGCACCTAAAATTTATTTAAAATTATTGAACAGATTTCTATTGTTATTGCTAATACGAATTCTGACGTCCGCTTGTCATCAGACGTGCGAGCAACCCTACCGTCTATCATCATGACTCGCGCTCGCCAAAGCCCGATTATGTTTTTTCGCCAAGGTTCTGAGGAGTAGGCATTTTCCAAATTCGCTACAGAGACTATGAATTAGGCTCCTCGACTTTCGATAGTTAATTCGCTTTCACTGTTCGTCAGTTCCATTCTTGTTACGTTTGCGCTTTAATAGCAAGGCGACACCTCGCTGATTTTGACAAATATTGTTGTTTACTTTTATGTTTACCCCAGGAGCGCCAGAACAAGCTTTCTTTCTCTCACCGGACTGCAAGGGAGTGAGGAAGAAAATATCAATCATTTTTGAAGGATCGCCTGGGTTAAAAACGATGGGAGGCGTGCTTCTCACACCTCCAGATCAGAACAGATATTGGCGGCTTGGTAAACACGCAGTAATTACAAGTCCTCAGTCCTTAGTCACTTATTCATGGATTCGGAATCCCTTGGGTATTAGCAGGTATACTTATCCTGGTCGACTTAATCTAATATTGTCACGAATCTTTATCGGATGACACATTAACTATGCTGATAAAGGATTCTAAAATACTTTCTAGAATTGTAATTTTAGAAAGTATTTCAAAAATAGCAAGGATAAGGCAATTAACGATACCACAAAAAGTATTAATTTTAGATTGAAAATAAAAAAAATATCTTAATACGTCAGATGGCAAAATAATTAAATGTCAACGAAATGTTCGTGAGATCGTTTTTCGCAAGATATAAATTCTTTTGTCTGTTTAAACTGGAAATTTGGCTTTAGGTGGCCACGTTGCTCATCTAACAGAGATGACCGCCAGTTAAAAAGCAAATGTTTATAAAATCTATTTTTATCATGTTCAGAACTTAGAAAAGATTTTTTAAAAAAAGTATTTAGCAAAATATTTCATTCAAAAACAGTGCAGCAACAATTACGCAAAGCAGATAAAAAAAACAGAAGATCTACAAAAAAAAAAAAAAAAAAAAAAAGCCATTACTATGAAAAATAATTAAAAAAACATGACTTCAATTGACCAAAAAATTAAAAATATCATCAGTTAATTATTTGGCTAAGCTGGTTCTCTCTGATGAGTCAAATTTAATTTATTTCGAGCTGACAGACGCAAGCTAATAGGACAATAAACAGTTGATCGACTTAATGAAAATTGCATTCTTAAAACAGTGACACATTCTCCGTACATTATGGTACGAAGAAAGGAATCGGGCAAATTTTCATGCTCAAGGGATCAATTAACTCGAAATAAAACATGGCCATTATAAAAGTGGTGCATGAACGACTATTTTGGAGGTATCTCAGACTCTTTCGCAATCAGTATTTCAAGATGATAATGCACCTTGCTACCTGCCGTCTTTGGTTCGTTCATTTGATTCATATTGTTCAATTCACCTATCCACTTCCATGAGCATCTATAATTCTGAAATAATCATAACTTTTTTCCACTTTAAGTTAAATACTAGAAAAAAAAAATATCATAGAATTTGTTCTTTACCAGACCTGGAAATAGTCCTAATCTCAATCTGCTCAGTATTAGCTCGATGTAATATTTAGTCTATAAAAGGGGAGGGGGATCCAAAATTTTTTACCAACAACTTTACAATAACTTGAAAAAGTTATTTGTGATATTTGGCACAGTGAAATTTCCGAGATTTATGTAACAAAACTGTATAATATTACGCCATTGAGCATTAAAGCAATAATTCCATATAAAGGTGGAATTACCCAATGCAAAATACATTTTTTTATTAAGTAATTGTTTAGATCTAAAAATTTAATAGTTTATTTCATATATTAAAATGTAACATGTTTATTTCATATAATAAATCATAATAGAATACAAACTATGTGTTTATTATATTACGTTTAAAAAGAAAGTTTTATGTAAATTTTTATTAAGTACTTCGTGCAGTGTAATAAAGCGAATTAGTAAATCAAAAATGTACACAGGTATCATTTTTCTGTCTTTGGCATTAAGCAAACATTACAATTTTATCTGTTTCAATCATTAGTTTTGAAGTTATTTCAAATAAAAAAGAGTATAAATCAATATTTCTGCAGAGCGGCTTTTTTTTTTTTTTTTTTTTTTTTCAGGGGTGTTTGCGTTCCGGATTTTTTATTTTATTTCCCACCGGTAATTACGAATTGCATTTTTGGCTATATTCAATTTCTAAAAATTACAACAAAACTACTAATGATATCACTATTAAAAAATTATTGGAGGGAAATAAAATAAAAAATCCGCAACGCAAACACCCCTGTTTTTTGTCCCTTACAAGGGAAGTATGAATCAGTAAAATTGCTATTGAAACCAAACAAAGCTTCAATTAAAGAGCATGGTCGAAAACATAGGGTACAGTAAAAATTTGCTGCAACAACCTCTATGGGGGCGACATATGACCCTCTAATAGTTTTAGTTATTTCTATAAAAACCAACAAAACACACATTGTAATAAGAACGAATGGTGCTGTGGTAGCGTGCTAAACTTCGGATCCGGAGGTTCTCAGATCGAGTCCCCGCAAAGGCGTTTTGAATTTTAACTTTTTATTTCAATTAAAATATTTATTTTTCACATTTTTAATTAAATTAAATTATTATTATAAGAGAAAATATTAATTATAAAAAGACGATTTTTTTTTTTTTTTTTTTTTAAGTATTCCAGTTAATAAAGTATTGGCCATGAATTTATGTATATATATTTATTTTTTTTTATTTATAAAAAAGAAAATAATATTTAAAGCTACGAATATAGTTTCTAATTTATAACAGTTATGATTAAAAGTAGAAAAATCATGAAACAATAGGTATTTTTCACAATTAGAACAAGAAATACAAAAAGATTGATCACAATTATTTGAATTACGATTTTGTTTACCGTCAATTATTGTTCATTACGAACATTTTGTTAAATATTTGGCTTTTCGTCGAGATTACTAGATTTGTAAAATCCATATTTACAGATATTTTGAATTTTTTGAGATGTAAACTAATTATAAATTAGTAAAATCATTTTGAGAAAATTTGCCATCGTGTTCAATATTATTATCAGTTCTTCTGACACCACTAAATTTAACAGTTGTTTAATGAAACATTTGAAATAAAAGTTAAATGCGACATCGAATAGTTAAGCAACAGCTATTGTTCATTCAGGATTTTTCCTGCAAAAAATTGCATGAATAAATAATACAATTGAGAGCAGACGATTAACTCTTGATACTAATGTCGTCGGTAAAAAATAGTAATTAGAAATTTACATAAAACATAATCATAAACAAAATTTTATCTGAATGTAATCATTAACAAAATCTTAACTAAATGAAATATAAAAGTATTTCCCGTTAAATTATTAATTTCTTTAAATTTAATAAATAAATAAATAAATTGGTTAAAAATAAAAAAAAAAGATACTAAATTGCCCGCGCTTAAAAAAAAAAAAAAAAAAAAAACAACTTGTTTTAATATTATTAATATTTTCTCTTAAAATAATGATTTAATTTAATTAAAATCCAAAAAACAAATATTTTAGTTAAAATAAAAAATTAAATACACAACGCCCTGGCGGGGACTCGACCCGAGGACCTTCGCATCAGAAGTCAACCACAGCACCACAGCACCATTCGTTCTTGTTACAATATCTGTTTAGTTGGCTTTTATAGAAATAACTAAAACTATTAGGGGGTTATATCTCGCTCTCATGGGGGTTGTTGGAGCAAATGTGCGCTGTACCCAATGTTTTCGATCATACTCTTTAATTTAAGCTAGGTTTGGCTTCAATAGCAATTTTACTGATTTATACTTCCCTTGTTAGTGTATGAAAAAATAAAAACTTATGAACACTTGTGAAGTATTAAAGAAATATTTATTTATACTTGTGCAATAAATAAATAAATAGAGGGCAATAAAATTTTTCTGTAATTATATTACAATAAAAAGTACCCACACTAAATATATATTTAATTGAACGTAGTATTAGTGTGGATATCTATTCTTTTTTTTTTTTTTTTTTTTTTTTACGTTGATGAAAGTTTCTTTTTCCAATCTTATCAGTTTTCTTTCAGTGATTTTATACCTATCTCTGAAAACATGTACGCACGTAATCTGCTGTATCTCATATCCGACAAAATTTTGCAACGAGTTCAAGGCTAAATTCTAGATGAACACGGAGCATTGACCGGGGAAGTAAAAACGTCAGGCAACTTGTGAAATTTATCAATACCGAATTACGTTTTAGCGTGTGTGTTTACTTTTTACCCAGAAGCTTCATGGATCTCAAGCACGGATAATTAAAAGTCATGTGACCATTATTCGTTTTGTAACTCCAATAACTTCCCGAGAATTCTGGATTTAAGGACTAAGTATCCTGAAATAAAACTGCAATAAAGAAATTAAAGGAAAATTCTCATCAATTTAAAACATGCATCACTGAAGGAAAAAAAAAAAAAAGAAAGAAAAAGAAAAACCACTACCACCACAATAAATAAATAAATAAATAAATAAATAAAATAAAAACAATAATAACAATGAAAATCATGAATGAAGTACAATTCTGAGGCAATTTCCGATTCAGGAATTTCAGGATTGCTTAGACAAAATCCCGAGATTAAAATAGTGAGAGTTACTCTAATACTGCTTTGTAACTTTGAACAAAGTTTTATAGTGATACACATCACATGTAACAGTTAATGCAGAAATAGTGTTTATTTTACGAAGGAAAGTATTCATGTAATTGTTATTATTATTACTATAATTAACGTAACAAAATATAACTGAAATTAATATACACAATGTATTGTAATATTATAGCAGTTGCAAAATACTGTTTTTTTTTTTTTTTTTCCTTAAACGAGAAACGAAAAGCCACAGGTTTTCCTTATACACACACATATTTATATACATTATTTAATAATCGCACTTTCGTTCTTGAAATATTGGTTTAAAAATAGGTATATATTTCATTTAAAATGTAATCATTGTAAATGTAACTCATAAATATTTTAAAATACGGATGCTTCAATATGCAAATATATTTGAAAAAAAAAAAAAAAATGTACATACGAACATGAAAATTGTATGAAATGTTCGTTTAAAAATTATTTATTGACATTTTTATTATTCTGGCGATGATCAAAGTTTACAAATTAATAATTATTTATTTTTCAAAAAATTCACTGTAAAAAAAAAAAAAAAAAAAAAAAGAATACAGTAATAAAAATTAGGCTTTAGTTTAACATTTGGAGACATGTCTATCTTCATCTATCTGTATGCATCCTTAACACCATTTTTCTTTCAGATTTTTTTTTTTTTTCTAAAATTGTTTAAAATTTAATTTTTTTTTTCTAAAGCTTATTTTTGAGAAATTTGAATCAACATCAGTTTAAAAATGATTATTTTTGTTAAAGTTATATAACATTCGATTTATGATTTAATAACGAATATGTCATCGAAATTTTATTTTAATCTGTTCAATTGTTTAAAATTTATGCGCAAAAGAAGAAAGTTAAGACAATAATTTACGAAATATATTTATAACTTGTGCTATCCCCTTCATTATCAAAATTATATTGAATCAAAAATTATTAAATTTTAGTACATACTCGTTTACCAGCGTATTACATTTAAATTTTATAAATTGTTATTTCAAAAGTAAGGTCGTTTGAAATGATACTGTTTTTATTGCGTCTTTAAAAATTTACAATATTAAGTTAAAAATTTCTTTCATTTAACAACAGAAAGTTTTAAAACAATGGTAGTCTTTCAATGGTAGTCTTTGTACTTGATCCTATTTTACCTGCACTTGAAAGTAAGAGAGAGTGTAGGAGAGTGGGTGTGCCAGAAACTGTAGCTGTAAATAGACACAGGAAATTTGGATCGCTGACACCAGAGAAGAATTTGGATGGCGAACAGGTGGATGAGGACTTTCATCTAACACTCTTCCTGGTTACGTCATACCAGCATTTTAGTGAAAGAAGAAAGTAGAGATGAGTTCGGGCTCTATTTTGGCAATCCGAGCCCGCCCGAGCCCGAAACATTTTTGAACTGAGCCCGCCCGAGCCCGAAAAATTTTGTGTGATCAGAGCCCGAGCCAGCCCGAGCCCGATATTGAAAGTGGCATATGAAACGCATACACAATAGTAAAATGAAATACCGCTTTCATTTTCAAATTAATTTTCTTATTACCAATCCTCAGTTTGAATAACTATAAATGTTATTATAACAATTTATAATGTCTGTGTCTCTTCTGTATACATGTATATATTTATATAATATATATTTATAGTGCAGCCTATTGTTTATAACGCGCCTATCGGGGGACAAAAAAATTATCCGAATGAGTGATATAATGAGGCCCAATATAACGAAGGAGGAAGATTAATGTATAACACTATGACATAATATACATCCCGTTGAAAACAAAGTTCTATTTAGAAAAAAGAAAGTCAAAGCTACTAAGGTTTGCAAGATTATTTTGTGATTTATAACCTATCGTGAGTATTATGGCATTACCAAAAGTGCTCTCAAAATGAATAAAATTTCTTTTTTTTTTTTTTTACATTTTTCAGTTAGTGAAGAATAAAATAAACGGAACTTTTAGCTTGAATCCGAGCCCGCCCGGAGCCCGCAGACTTGCGTAAGATTTGAGCCCGATCGGGCTCGGGCCCGGGCTCGGGCTCGGGCTTACGGGCTCGGGCTGAGCCCGTCTCATCTTTAGAAGAAAGCGCGAGTGCAGCATTTATTGCGAGTATTTTGCAATTTATGGTTTTTCTATACAAACATTTTTATTTATTTATTTTAACAATAGTGCTTTGGTATGCATAGTTTTGCTATGCATAGTTGTACATTTTTGATAAATTTTGATAAAATTATATTCCTTTTGTCTTTTCTAACTTAATTTAAACCGGCCAATAAATAAATAAATAAAATAATAATAATAATAATAATAAACAAATAAAAATAAATAAATAAAAATAAATAAATAAATGTAAAATAATAATAATAATAATAATATTAAGCATCCTCAGTATAGAATAACAATTGTCGACCGAATTTCATTCTGTCAAAGAAATCGAATAGACATAATTGAAAAATAAAAGAAGTAGTTCAAAAAGTAAAGTACAGATATTACTAGCATTAATTTCTATTTGACGAGGAGAAATGAAGGGAACTGAAGAACAGTCTGCGCATTTATAAAAAAACAATAATAATAACAAGAAACATTGATATTCATGATTTTGTAGTTATTTTACATGCAAATCGCAAAAGGCCTTCAAATAAGTTCTGTTAGAGGCGAGAAATAAGCAATAAAAATACCCCCTTTTGTTTTTAATATGTATTGATTGATATCATAACATATTAGGAGATTTACTTCGTTAACCCTCCCCCCCCACCACACACACATAAATAAGAACATAAATAAATAATGTACAAAAAAAAAAAAAATAATAATAATAATAAAAAAATAAAATAAAAATAAAAATAAAAAAATAAGGCTTTTGATTTTTTTTTGTTGTGTTTTAATGTATTATATTTCATAATATTGTAATCTATGCGAGTGTTCCGCCCCCCCCCCTCCCACCTACTTAAGGAGATTCTCTACTTTTCGTCTCCGAAAGCCGAAGCCAATGTTATTTTATGGGGAGTTTTGCCCCGTTATAACTCATATTTATAAATTCCGTTTCCACATTCAGAAAAGTCACAGCTGCTAAATACTTTCTAAAAATTGATTTTTTTAATTTTTAAGATTTCATTATTAAGCTCAGAAATGCAAAAATTCACATTGTGAAAATTCGCGTTTTAGAACCTCAAAATAAAATATTAAGAATTCAAAGTATTAATTTTTAGAAAGCGATAACCTGTTTAACAGTTATGAATTTTCTGAATCTGAAAACGGAATTTAAAAATACGTATTAATCAACGGGGCAAAACTCTCCATAAAATAACACTGATTTTGGCTTCCGCGGAATGCAGTACCTACCGTCGCCAGCCAAACCCCAGATTATTCTATGGTGAAAATTGCTTATGGAATTACTCATCACCTAATATATATATATATATATATATATATATATATATATTTAATTCTGTTTTCACATTCTGAAAATTCACAACCGTTATATCCGTTCTTGTCTACCAAAAATGAATATTTAATATTTCATTTGGAAGAGCTAAAAAAAAAAATTAATTTTTGGGAGGCAAGAATGAATTTAACGGCCGTGAATTTTTCGAATGTAAAAACGGAGTTAAAAAAAAAGTAAAATAGATAGTGAGTAATTCTAAAAAAAAAAATTCCTTAGAGAGAGTGTGAGTCTCCTTAGAGAGAGTGTGATCAACATGGAGTTTGATTGTGAGAAATGGTAGTTATTGTGTCCTCACCAAACTATGCTACTTAATTTTTAATTAAAGAAAAAAAAAAGGAAGTTTTATATTAATTTGAACTAGATAGGATGACAAGCGGTATTATAACGAGAATGTGCTCAATTTTTATTAAGTTGCATCCGGATTGTTTAGCTTAAGTTTATCATTTCCGAATGATTTAGATTTAGACAAGGGGCCGTCCATAAATGATGTCACGCTTGGAGGGGGGGAAGGGGGGTTGTGAAATTGTGACAAGGGAGGGGAGGGGGGTAACAAAAAGTGTGACATCACATATTTCAGTTAAAATACAAACATTTATATTCAGCAGATGAAATTTTGAAGTTATTTTAAAATTATCTACTATTATTGGCGACTTTGTTAAATGGAGGTACGACTGTATATTAAATTTTATTCAGTTTTCCAAAATACTACTGTTTTCAATTGCTGTTTTCTATGAATACTTTACAACTGTTCTATATTAATTTGGATTTTTTTTTTGTAAACCTTACTCTTAGTTCATACAAAATAACTGCACGTATCATTATTATGGTTATATTTACAGATGTCATTAAGATCCATAGTCAACATTTAAAAATAAAATTTGAAATATGATCTCTAGTCTAATATTTTGTTTTGAACTTCAAGTAATTATTGATGTATATCATGTTCCGTGACATCTGACAAGGGGAGGGGGGGGGAGTTATTGAAACGTGACACTTTGTGATAAAGGGGGGGGGGAGGGGGTCCAAAATTCTGAAAAAAAGCGTGACATCATTTATGGACAGCCCCCAAGGTGTACATGTGGGGAATATTGTGATATGATCGAAAAATGTCCGGTTTTCCAAAGTCCACAAACAATGCTAAAAAGATTTTCTCATGAAACGATTTGCACCTAGACATCAACGTGATCCATACCCTTTTAAATACATCCAACATGAAACAGTTTTATTTTTTTTTCCAAACAACTACTTAGTTTTGGCATCCAAAAATTTTCTTGCATTCGGACCTCTTACAGATGATTTAGGTTACAAAAAAATGTAGTTCTACAGACATCAAATTTAATCTGTTCATAATTTAAAAAAATATGATTGTTGAATAATTTAAAATTTACTGTGTCAATCTTCAAAATACTGGATCCTTTCACGTCTATTTGTGATGTTAACAATAATTAAAATGTAATTGAGTTGTAAGGAATAGAATAATATTACAAAAACAAACAAGCACGTTTTAAAATGGTCTGGTACTTTATCAGCTTTTATTTTTATTATAAATATATGAAACAAAAGAGTTTTATCTTTTTTGTCTTATTGTAATTTCGATATGACGAAACTAAAGGAGATAAAATTGGGTTTTTGTTCTTTTTCCTTGTTTCACTACATAACATAAGTATCACATTCGATATTGAAAGTAAAACGAGATGAACATGATAAGCACCCGGTTTAGTTATTGCTAAAACAACAAAAGAAAAATTTTGTCTATGAAATTATTTTTTAAGAGCTTCACGAAGAAAAACTAGTACGTTGTGGCCACCACACAAGACTTTCTTCTATATTTTCCTATACAAATTCACTCAGTAACAATATTAAAATTATAAAAAAAATACTATTTTTTTTTTCCAATTCTTTTAGGGGAGGGGAAGCGATGCCCCCACATGCACAATTTCTTTTTCCAAATTAAGTACTACTATTATCAATAATTCATATTAATTTTACAGTCAGAGGTTAAGAATAATTCTCATTATGTACATTTATACGAAATTTCGTTCTATACTGCCATGTTAAAAATTTAGAAAAAATACGATCACAGCACCACCTGTTGACCGATTGATCCCCAAAGTGAATCAGAACCAGTTTATGTCAGGGGCCAACTAAATACCAAGTTTGGTTAAATTTCGTTAAAAAAAAAAAAAAAAAAATTCCCCAAGTCTTTTTTTCGTTAAAAGTTAAAAAAATCGATAACTTTGTTTTAAATTATCACAGATTTATACTTCAACCATTCGTTTTAAAGGTATTGACGAGATCTTTCGAAAGATACCCATCTTGAAAATTTACACCCCTCGAGGGGAGACTTCCCCTCCAGGGGGAGGGGGTAGCGAGGCTCCTACACATACAAAATAATTTTCCCAGTTGACTATCTCTATTATAAATAATTCATGAAAATTTCATAATGATTACTAAAAAATAATTCTCTTTCTGCACATTTATACAAAATTTTGTCCTATATCACCATGTTAAAAATTTAGAAAAAGCGGGATGGCAACGCAACCCGTAAGACAATTTTTACCAAAAGTTGATAGGCACTAATTTATGTCAAGGTGCAACTACATACCGATTTGTATGAAATTCTGTGCAGTAGTTCCTGAGATACAGTTGCCACAAAATTTTGTCACACACACACACACACAGACTGACAGACATTTTCTAAAAATGGTCAAATCGTGTTCTACAGCTCTCAAAACGTGTAAATCCATCAAAAACACGAGGTCGAAAATTTTTACGAATCCAATACTTTCTTCTATTGAATATAGAAGAAAGTAATAAGGGTAATTTAAAAAATATAATACGTGTATGAAATTTGTATGAAAAAGGTTTTGTCGTAGTGTGGAAAGTACATACGATTTTTCAAATAATGTACGAAATTGCTAAACTTTTTCTTATGTATCAGTATCCTATATCATATTGTTATGGTGAATTTTGAATTTCAACAGAAACAATATTTTTTTAAATCTTAATATTTTAAATTTTACCAGAACTGTTTCATTAAAAACTTGTATACTTTTACAAAACTATATATTTTTTAAACCCTTAGTACATGAGAGTGAATTTTTTTAATTTATCAAATATACAAAACTATACCTTTTTATAATTTCTAAATGTCAGGAAACTAAATTTTTTTTAAATTTACCAATTCGGCGAAAACTATATGTTTCTATAATTTTTTAAACTAAATTTTTTTTAATTTACCAATTCTGCAAAAACTATATGTTTCTATAATTTTTTAAACGTTACACGAATGGTTTAATTTTATTTAAAAAACTTTTATATATATTCTTCGTTTTTTTTTTCGTTTTTTTTTATTCAAAAATGGTGTAGTTGCACTTAAGAATTTTCTTAGCTTATTTACGAAAACAAGATAGGCGGTGGGAATGGAATGACTTTTATATTTTTTTTTTGTTTTTGTTTTTACTTCGAGGGAAAGGAAGAGTATTTTGCCCACAGATGGTGTTGACAACAGTGTCGCAGAAATTTCCATTTTCTGGGAAAAAACAAGCGCTAGGGAGCTGTAGGGAATTTGTTCGTGTGTGATTAGTACCTCGGGTGAAATATGTTATGGTGAATTTTGAATTTCAACAGAAACAATATTTTTTTAAATCTTAATATTTTAAATTTTACCAGAACTGTTTCATTAAAAACTTGTATACTTTTACAAAACTATATATTTTTTAAACCCTTAGTACATGAGAGTGAATTTTTTTAATTTATCAAATATACAAAACTATACCTTTTTATAATTTCTAAATGTCAGGAAACTAAATTTTTTTTAAATTTACCAATTCGGCAAAAACTATATGTTTCTATAATTTTTTAAACTAAATTTTTTTTAATTTACCAATTCTGCAAAAACTATATGTTTCTATAATTTTTTAAACGTTACACGAATGGTTTAATTTTATTTAAAAACTTTTATATATATTCTTCGTTTTTTTTTTTCGTTTTTTTTTATTCAAAAATGGTGTAGTTGCACTTAAGAATTTTCTTAGCTTATTTACGAAAACAAGATAGGCGGTGGGAATGGAATGACTTTTATATTTTTTTTTGTTTTTGTTTTTACTTCGAGGGAAAGGAAGAGTATTTTGCCCACAGATGGTGTTGACAACAGTGTCGCAGAAATTTCCATTTTCTGGGAAAAAACAAGCGCTAGGGAGCTGTAGGGAATTTGTTCGTGTGTGATTAGTACCTCGTTCGCAGAAATTTTTGTTTTTGGAAACTCAAAAATGCTATCTTGCTAGTAAAAATGATGGAAGTATTAGGTAACTTGAGAATTTAAGGGGATCTTTGGATTACATAAATTCGCGGGCAGTGTCAGTCGGGTTCAGAGTTTAAGTCTGGAATTTTGTGAGTTGACGAAAAAAAAATCCCAGATGTTTTTGTTTCACAAACAGGGCATCGGGCGGGAAATTTTTATTTTTTTTTACTTCATTACATAGGGGTGAGAAAGGTCCCTCCTTGAGGCGAAGTGTCCTATCACCGCGTGGGGGAATCACGACTAGGTGTGGTTTTTTTTGAAGGAATGGATTTTCATTGGGTAGTGAATAATTTAGAAATCCCGGCTGGCAACACTAGATGGAATGCTCTTCGCTTTTTTGGAAAAAAAATTAATTATTCGACGTTAGGACAGCGATGTACCACGACATGTGAAAAGGCCGCTCTTAAAAGGAAGGGGAGCTCGCGGGCTCCCCAGAATATGGTAGAAGTTTTTGAGTATTCGAGCAGCATGGTCGCCCCTTCGAACTTCTCCCTAAGGTCCGAGGTTAGGCCTAGAAATAGACGTAGCATAGAAGCACTTCCTGTGCGTGGCCGCTAAAAACATTAATCCGGTTAGCATACTCGCTACTAGAATTTGATTAGTGATGTGTCAAAAGCAGTTTCTACTCATCTGTCCGAGAAACTGAGCGGTAATAGGCATCTATCCTGAATACTTTTCGCTCAGAGAAAATGGACTTGTGAAAGAATATCCGCCAGTTTATAGACAATCAGAGTTGCTGATGGGTTCAAATTCTAGGGCCCAATTTCAAATGTATGTAGGACCTCAAGAGCTAACGTGGAACTTGATGTTCTCCTTTGTGAGGCCTAAAGGAAATGCCGGGTATGAATTACCGAAATGCCAAGTGAGGGTTCAAGACATACAGAGAATATAATAATCCTCCTAGTATCCCAGTATCTACTCTCATGTTTGTAGACTGCAAACCCCGCATTGAACGAGAGCCACTGCCTAGGTCTAGCAGCGTGAAAAGTCCCCCCCCCCCTTCTTCGGACCACAACTACACGACTGGAGGACTCCTTCTTAATTTGTAAGTTTTATGCTATTTTTTTTGTATTCTCTACCTTGTTGAATGTTATCTTATAATATAAAATGATTAAATACTAATCCCAGATATGTTGAAGTAATTGAATGGGGTTCAAATTTATATATATATAAAAAGCAAAAAAAAAAATTTTTGTGAGAATTATGGACTATAAATTCTTGTTTTTTTTACCAATAACAGTAGATAAGAAACACCGGTTCTAGCCCAGGCGGCGGTGGCACTGTGGCACCGGCAAGTCGTGCGGGTGCCGCACCACCCCCTGAGGGGTCTAGATGGGTTGACATTGACCTTGAGACATCCTCTAACTTGATCGTGAAAGATGACGAGGGTATTAATGAAGAAAATTAATTAAAAAATTTAATGAGTGATTTATTGTAAAAGGTGACGATGGTTTTAAAGCGATGTTTGCGGTATAAGGTAAAAAGCAGGATATTGTTTGTGAGTCATTAGGAAATTAATTAGGAGGTTAATTAAGAGGTTAATTAAGAAATTAATTAAGAAATTAATTTAAAAAAATTGAGAAAAAAAGGAATCGATTGAATTTAAGAATGTGGATGTGCATAGAGTATGTAAGAAATAGAGAGGTTTGACTGGGGTTCGAACCCGACACCTTGCAGTAAAAATATTTCCATAAGACAGTAGTTTTCGTGCGCGAAACCGCTGACCTATGGAAATATACCCTGATGGTTCTATTTTAGATATAAATATGTATTTTCCGATTGAATATCATTTAGTGTTCATGATGTTACCGTCCCGAGAGGAAGGAATTTTCGTGTTCTGCATTTATTTTGTGATGTGTGTTGTCTTTTCGATTCTTTATATTTTTTCTGAAGGTGGGAAGTTTAACGTTGATTTTATTTTAAATTTAAACGATACGGGAAATTTATCTTTTTCAATGTGATGTCTTCACATACGTGCTGCCATGGAGGAAACTTATCGGGACCCGAAAGCGGTTGCAAGTTTTGGAGGTGTAGATGCCTTACACCGTGCTGCCCGCGGCAAGTTATCAAAGAAAAAAATTCGAGAATGGTTACAAGGAATAGATGCATATTCAAACAGGAATAAACTACTACGTCAGAAACGCCAAAGAAAAATTATTGAGGTGCATACAGCTGTTTCGGTAGCCTAAAGCGTACCGTCATCAGTGCAAAAAGCGGTTCTTTTTGCACTGATGACGGTACGCTTTAGGCTACCGAAACAGCTGTATGCACCTCAATAATTTTTCTTTGGCGTTTCTGACGTAGTAGTTTATTCCTGTTTTAATATTCCAACGCCAAGTCTCCTGCTATTAGATGCATATTCACTTCACAAACCGATTCGAAAAAAATTCCCCACGAACCGTGTCATGGTATCCAGAATTGATCAACAGTGGCAAGCGGATTTAGCCGATCTGACGTCTCTTCAAAAGTTTAACGATGGTTTTCGCTACATTTTAACTTGTATAGATATCCTCTCAAAACGAGCGTGGGCGGTTCCTCTGAAATCTAAAAAAGGTGAAGAGATTGTGAAAGCTTTTAAAAAAATTTTCTCTGAACGAAAACCCAACTGTTTGAATACGGATGCAGGAAGGGAATTTTTGAATAACAAGTTTCAAAATTTTCTGAAAGAGGAAGGTGTGAAATTTTTCAGAACTTTTAACAACACGAAAGCGTCCGTAGTAGAACGATTTAACCGTACTTTAAAAACTAAAATGTGGAAATATTTTACTAGTCGTCGTACTTATCGCTACCTAGACGTGTTAGATCAATTACTTTATAGTTATAACCATACTTATCATTCGAGTATTAAAAGGGCGCCCGCCGAAGTAACTCCGGAAAATGAAAGCGACGTGTGGTTTACTCTGTACGGAGATATGGGGAATGAAAAGAGAAAGTCTTGCGTGTTTAAACCGGGAGATACGGTTCGAGTATCCAAACAAAAATTAACCTTTGAAAAAGGATACGAAACTAATTGGACGGAAGAACTCTTCGTCGTGACCGAGTGCGTGCGACGGGAACCGCCCGTCTACCGGATCAAGGATTTGATGAACGAACCTATCTTAGGGACATTTTACGCAGAAGAACTTCAAAAAGTTCAACCTAAAGAGAACTTTGCTATCGAAAAAATCTTAAAAAAGCGAATGAGAAAAGGGCGATTAGAGTATAAAGTGAAATATAAAGGATATCCTTCTAAATTCGACCAATGGATACTGGCTTCTAATTTATTCCATTTATAAATTGACTCAATTTTTAAAATTTCTTAATTAATTTCTTAATTAATTTCTTAATTAACCTCTTAATTAACCTCCTAATTAATACAACACATCTTATTTTACAAAGTGCTAAGTTTTATGTTATGCTAAGTTTTATGTTAAGTTTTAAATTATGAATATTTTTCAGTTATTAAACGAAAAATTGTGTAAAATTTACTAAGTGTTTCACTAAAGAAGAGAATTACACTAAAAAGTTTTGACAAGAAATACTAAATTCACTAAGTTACATTCGTGGACATAAACACACAATATAAGAGAAATCTTTAAAACATTATTGCAAAAAAAAATTAAAAAATAAAAATAAATAAAAAATAAATAAATAAATAAATAAATAAATAATTGTTAATTTTAGACAATTTTTCGTTTAATAACTGAAAAATATTCATAATTTAAGATTTTCTTAACATATGATATTCCACATTGTTATGCAAATAGTATTGGATTGCACTTAAGCTGCACATATCTCGAATAGTTTAAAGTCTTTGAGATAAAAAAATTAAAGATTTTTATTAAAGATCTAGAAATGCATACAAGTTAATTTTTGTAAAGTGAGAATTGTTTAAATATTAGAAATTATACTTTGGTATAATGTAACTTAGAGATATTTAAAACAAAAACATATCAATTCATACTTGCGAAATATAATTTGATGTTTTTGGAGAAAATTTTTACTTCAAAGTGTATAAAAACGACAAAGCTTTTTTATAGATCATTGATTTTATACACAAAGTAAAATAATACAAGACAGGAATTGTGGGGTGACATAAGTACTTTTTGTTAAATTATACATTTGTGACGTAGTAGTAAGGGAAAAGTTACGCTACAGGGGTTATGACGTCAGCTACAGGTTTTAGTGTCTCCTCAAGCTTGTTGAACCATGTCTAAACTTGAAAGTATATACACCTTTTGTTATTACTTCACATATGGTTTTTCGTATCTTATAAGTTTTATCTATAAATTTTCTAACTTAATGTTTTGTGTTAGCAATTCTGTTAAAAACAGTTAAATTTTTTTAAGTGATGTGACATAAAGAAAACATTTGACAAAAATGTTTAAAAAAATTTTGTGAAATTTCACAAACTTCTAAAATTAAGCTTTCACTATTCTTACAAAATATTTTCTGTATTCTAAAAAATAAAAAAAGTTAAAATACAATCGTGAAAGTATCTATATATAAAAGTTTAAGTTGTTACTATAACATTATTTTTACACTCTTTGGAATAGAGATTGTGATTTTAGTTAAAGAATAAAACACTTTGATGATGTATATTCAAAGTAAGATTCAAACGTGATACTTAGGAAAATACTAACTTCATAATTATATCTAAAATTTTTATAAGCTAGTTTTTCAGGAAAATTGTTAATAAGATAAATTCATTTAAGATTTTCACAAGTACTTTACAGTTGAGTGGTAAAACAATTTTACAAGTTTTTTCTTCTTCGATGTAAGTTTGATAGTTTATAAAACTACTATTGTGCATAATTTTTACTTAGTGTTTAAATATTATACTCAATCAATTCTACTACAGTAATGAAAAAGTATATCGTTAATACACAAGTAAACTTTTTACATGTTTTTATTTTAAAAAAAGATGACACTTCAGTTTGTATTCTAATAGAAAATATTATAAAAAAGATGATTTTGTAATAAAAATTAAAACAAATCATTTTCATTGAAATCTTTTTATTTGAAATTCATTCACAATAATACAAGACAGCAAATCTATATTGTTGGGATATCGTTCATACATTCAGTATTAAAGTTATTCAAAAAATTTAGCAAGTCTAGATTTTCATTGTTAAAGTTATCTGTCACCAACTCATTTTCCTTCGCACTAAAATTATTCGAATTCATATTTTCGTCGTTAGCAGAAAAAATATTCAAGCACTTGGGATTAAAGTTATACGAAAAATTTAACAAGTCCAGACTTTCATTGTCATAGTTTACTAGAGGTAAATCAGTTTGTATCAGGTTAAAATTATTTAAGTCCTTATTTTCATCTTTGGCAGATAAATCATCAATATTATTTCCACTTGTATATTCCACATTCGAATTGTTCAAAAAATTTTTTAAGTCTAAGTCTATATTTTCATTCTGAAAGTTGTTGGAATGTAAGTCAAAAACACCATTCGCACATTCAATGTGAAAATTATCCAAAAAATTTAACAAGTCCAGATTCTCACTGTCATTATTAACTGTTGATAATTCATTGTTAGTGCTTCGATCATTACAATTTCTACGTATGTTAAAGTCTTTAAGATGATTCTTTCTCTTATGTTGCAATAATTCATACTTACACTGAAAAGTTTCACTGCATTCATCACATCTAGTTTGCATTAAAGATTTTTTATGCATATTTCTTTTATGTTTTAAAAAATGTCGTCTGTTTGAAAAAGTATCAGTACATTCGTCACAACAGTATGTATGTAAAGTCTTTTTATGACTTTTTCGCTTATGGTTTGAAAAAGCATGTTTTGTTGTAAAGGTTATAGAACATTCCTCACATAGATACTCAGGTTTACGATAATGCACCCTCTTGTGTTTTTCCAATTCATACTTGTGTTTAAAAGCATCTTTACAAATAATACATAGATGTTCAGGTAAGACTTTTTGATGAAATAATCTCTTATGTTTAAATAAATCACACTTGCGATTGAAATTTTCAATACAATATTCACATTTGTATCTTATGGAAATTTTTCTATGGGTTTCCATATGTCTTTTTAAACGATGTAAAGTAACAAATCCTTTCTCACACACGTAACAAATATTAGGTTTAATATTATTGTGAACCTTGACATGTCTAGTAAGATAGGATTTTTTAAAAAATGGCTTCTTACAAGTTGGACAAATAAAAAGTTTAGATAACTTCTCATCCTCAAAACCTGATGAAGGGGTTTGTTGAACGGAAACGTGTGTCTCCTCGGACGTTAAAGTATTATTCATTTTGTACTTCAGTTTAGCGAAGTGTAAAAAATCACTCTAAAAGTAAGACTTTAAAAACTACTAAGTATGAGAACTTAGACAACTCTACAGCGAGAAAAGAATGTAACTAATTCAAATTTTTTCTTCGTTCATCAGTTTTACTTAAGAATTTACGGCAAATTCTCTTATTTCATGCCAAATTTTTATAACTATCGCCAATATTAGTGGAAATTTAGCCAAATATTATCCCATACCTTGCTATAATACTCGAATCTTGTGGAAAATTCTAGTTTATCAACATGTCTAAACAGATAATTTGTACACTTTCACTCTGTATTTTTATGGATGTAGCATCTACGTTAAACATTTTAGGGAAAAAAATATTCTATGTTTTTTAACAGTTGATTATAGATTTGTCGAAACTTGTGGTTTAGTATTTTCAAAGAAGGTAGGTTGTTAATACTTAAAGTTTCAAGTTCATGATTTCATCATACATCTGCAGCTTCTAAATTCGATAAGTGTTAGATTTTTATCTTACATTTTCAACCTAAAAAGAAAAAGTTAATTTTTCTGAGATAGAATTTGTATTAAAATAATTTGTGTAAAAATTTTTCATTTACGAAAATTTCATTTATAAGCATATGTGTGAAAAACTTCAAACCAAATGACTTTTAAAAACTTAGTGCTTTGTAAAATAAGATGCGTTATTAACACATGTGAAACATTAAAATTGCATACTTCATAATTTTTAAAATACTTACAGTCTCTTAAATTGGTAAGAATGAGTTTTTATCTCACATTTTCATTCTTATCATTAGAAAAAATAAGTTTCATATATTTTTATTCTAAAAATAAGTTAATTAATTTCTGAGATGATATTTTTTTCTGAAATACTTTGTGTAAAAAATTTTTCATTTACAAAAAATTTCAGTTTATAAGCATATGTCTGAAAAACTTCAAACTAAATGACTAAAAAACTTAGCACTTTGTAAAATAAGAACACCGGTTCTAGCCCAGGCGGCGGTGGCACTGTGGCACCGGCAAGTCGTGCGGGTGCCGCACCACCCCCTGAGGGGTCTAGATGGGTTGACATTGACCTTGAGACATCCTCTAACTTGATCGTGAAAGATGACGAGGGTATTAATGAAGAAAATTAATTAAAAAATTTAATGAGTGATTTATTGTAAAAGGTGACGATGGTTTTAAAGCGATGTTTGCGGTATAAGGTAAAAAGCAGGATATTGTTTGTGAGTCATTAGGAAATTAATTAGGAGGTTAATTAAGAGGTTAATTAAGAAATTAATTAAGAAATTAATTAAGAAATTTTAAAAATTGAGAAAAAAAGGAATCGATTGAATTTAAGAATGTGGATGTGCATAGAGTATGTAAGAAATAGAGAGGTTTGACTGGGGTTCGAACCCGACACCTTGCAGTAAAAATATTTCAGTAGTTTTCACGTGTGTGTGAGTGATTTTTATAGTATATGTCTGCACTGTTCTTTTAAAACTATGAATGCTAGTGTCCGAAAAGAATTCAATCGTTTTAATGATATTAATTAGAGAATAATAATTAAGAAAAATATTAATTAAGGATCTTCTTGTAAAAAATCGTCAATTATTTTCCGAAAAAAAGGCAATGAAAGCAAAAATTAAGTATAAAGAACGAAAGAAAGTTTAGAAACATAGATTTTGACTGAGATTCGAACCCGGTACCTTGCAGTAAAAATATTTCAGTAGTTTTCGCGTGTGTGTGAGTGATAATTATAGTATATGTCTGCACTGTTCTTTTTAAACTATGAATGCTAGTGTCCGAAAAGAATTCAATCGTTTTAATGATATTAATTAGAGAATAATAATTAAGAAAAATATTAATTAAGGATCTTCTTGTAAAAAATCGTCAATTATTTTCCGAAAAAAAAAAAAAAGGCAATGAAAGCAAAAATTAAGTATAAAGAACGAAAGAAAGTTTAGAAACATAGATTTTGACTGAGATTCGAACGATTCAACCATTTAAATTATATAAATTTACAGAATAATAATTAATAAAGTATTAATTAAGCATTTCCTTCTAAAAGATTACGAATGTTTTATGAAAAATGACATTGAGAGTTAAAATTAAGTATAAATAATGAAAGAAAGTGTAGCAATAGAGACACCTGACTGAGATTCGAACCCGGCGCCTGTTTGAAGTGAGGAAACAGTAGTTTACAAGTACTTTAACCACTGTTCTTTAGAAGTATACCTACACAGATCTTTTTAAACCTAAGAATACAAATGTTTGAGAACGACTCAACCATTTAAATAATATTAATTACAGAATAATTAAAAAATAATAATTGAAGATCTTGCAAAATTCGCTAATATTTTATGAAAAAAGATGATGTATGTGAAAATTAAGTTAAAAGATGTTTAAAATCTCAAATGTATAAGTGAAATTAAATTAGAATGAAAGACGAGAATTGTTTTTTGAAAGATAACTAAAAAGAGTGATTAAAATTTCTTATTAATTACTTAATTGAAGAAAGTTCGTTAAAAAAATACTTTTCATCATAAAGATTTTTTTAATTGTGAATACTAACTAGCATCCATTTTAAACTGTATATATTTTTTTTTACTAAATAGAATAAAGATCGACTTAATTCGCCAATGGTGACGTCACAATGTTTTTTGGGAAGAAGGTGACCATCCCTTTTAAGCATTTTCTTAGAATCGGGGGAGATGCTATTGTACATTCAATACAAGAAAGAGGAGGAAAAATACCAGTTTTGTCGCTACCTTTAACCGTGTTTAAATTTGATTATTGTTAGACGTTTTAAAAATATAAATTCATTTCTTTCTATCTGTAGAAGAATCTTATTGATTATTTGATATACAATATGGGAATATAATAACTTTTAATAATAGACATTTTCAGTAGATTTTTACAAATCGCTACAAAAAATTCATTACAACTTCAGAAAATCAAAAGTTTTTTAGATATAATTTGTAACTTTTTCGAATAATCCTTCACATATTAGACTACACCCTTACATTTCTTTAGTGTAAACCCGTGAAATTTTACCAATAAAATCAGAAATAGGGTCGTAAAAATAAGAATTTGGCATGATTTTAAATAAATTTTAGGATATATCTACAAAAATTTTAGAGTATTTGGCGATAATTCGGATTTGGTGAGAAAGATCTAGTATTAATTTCGAGTGGAGTAAAATTTTATCACATGCTAACTTATTTTTGCGTGAGTGAAGACATCTGTTTTTTAACCTGAATTCAGTACTACATAAAAATTATTTTTTCAAGATGGATGTCAGAACAGATATTATTTTGTTAAATACATTTACTCATATATTCAATAGATCACATCTACGCAAATCAGAACTAGGTATTATAAATCAGCTTAAATTTCGAATGAATGAATTTATCAATTCAGAAATTAGCAATCAACTTTATGAAAATGTTGATATGTTATCTGATGAAAATTTTTATACCTGTTTAGATATTGTTTTAAAAGAAATGATAAAAAATGAAATTAATTGGGATAAAGTTGTAATTTACTTAGTATTTTCAAGTGAACTTATGGCAAAGCGCTTTAAGAGATCTGGAGAGTTTATCATACTTTGGATAAAATTTTTTAATATCTTCCAGAAGTATTTAGGTAGTTGGATTATTGATAATCAAGAATGTATAAAAGTCAAAGAAGTGAAAAAATCATTTTTTCAAAGAATGTGGAGTTTTATCACTCGATCATAATATGAAAATTGTAAAAATATTATCTGCTATGTTGAATTATGTTCAGTTCAATCTGTAAAAGAACAATGTTCAAGAAAAATGTATGTATGTAATGTGAAATTCAAAGTAAATAAAGAACTTTAAATGGGAATTTTGTTTAAGAAAAAATTATTTGAAGTAAAATTCATCTTTAAAAAATAAATAAATAAAAATAAAAATAAGTTGATCAATGTAAAAAACTGAAAAATTCACTAAAAATATAAGAAACGCATTTTCACAATAATAAGATTGTAAATGTAAGATATAATCACAAAATTACCAGCATAAGAGACTGTAGGTATTCGAAAAAAAAAAAAAAATTATGAAGTCAACAATTTTGGTGTTAAACAGCACATCTTATTTTACAAAGTACTAAGTTTTTTAAAATCATTTAGTTTGAACTTTTTCAAACTTATACTTATAAACTGAAATTTTTGTGAATGTAAAATTTTTTACACAAAGTATTTTAGAAAAAATATCATCTCAGAAATTAACTAACTTATTTTTAGAATAAAAAATATAAGAAACTTATTTTTACTAATGATAAGAATGAAAATGTAAGGTAAAATCTCATTCTTACCAATTTAAGAGACCGCAAGTATTTGAAAAATCATGAAGTATGGAATTTTAATGTTTGACACGTGTTAATAACGCGTCTTATTTTACAAAGTACTAAGTTTTTTTAAAGTCATTTAGTTTGAAGTTTTTCAAACTTATACTTATAAATTGAAATTTTTGTGAATGTAAAATTTTTTACACAAAGTATTTTAGAAAAAATATCATCTCAGAAATTAACTAACTTATTTTTAGAATAAAAATATAAGAAACTTATTTTTACTAAAATATTTTTGTACAAAGTATTTTAGAAATTTAGATAACTTGTTCTTGAATAAAAATATAAGAAACTTATTTTCACAATAATAAGATTATAAATGTAAGATAAAATCACAAAATTACCAGCTTAAGAGGTTGTAGGTATTCGAAAAAATCACGAAGTCAACAATTTTGGTGTTAACAACACATCTTATTTTACAAAGTGCTGAGTTTTTTAGTCATTTAGTTTGAAGTTTTTCAGACATATGCTTATAAACTGAAATTTTTTGTAAATGAAAAATTTTTTACACAAAGTATTTCAGAAAAAATATCATCTCAGAAATTAATTAACTTATTTTTAGAATAAAAATATATGAAACTTATTTTTTCTAATGATAAGAATGAAAATGTGAGATAAAAACTCATTCTTACCAATTTAAGAGACTAAGTATTTTAAAAATTATGAAGTATGCAATTTTAATGTTTCACATGTGTTAATAACGCATCTTATTTTACAAAGCACTAAGTTTTTAAAAGTCATTGGGTTTGAAGTTTTTCACACATATGCTTATAAATGAAATTTTCGTAAATGAAAAATTTTTACACAAATTATTTTAATACAAATTCTATCTCAGAAAAATTAACTTTTTCTTTTTAGGTTGAAAATGTAAGATAAAAAATCTAACACTTATCGAATTTAGAAGCTGCAGATGTATGATGAAATCATGAACTTGAAACTTTAAGTATTAACAACCTACCTTCTTTGAAAATACTAAACCACAAGTTTCGACAAATCTATAATCAACTGTTAAAAAACATAGAATATTTTTTTCCCTAAAATGTTTAACGTAGATGCTACATCCATAAAAATACAGAGTGAAAGTGTACAAATTATCTGTTTAGACATGTTGATAAACTAGAATTTTCCACAAGATTCGAGTATTATAGCAAGGTATGGGATAATATTTGGCTAAATTTCCACTAATATTGGCGATAGTTATAAAAATTTGGCATGAAATAAGAGAATTTGCCGTAAATTCTTAAGTAAAACTGATGAACGAAGAAAAAATTTGAATTAGTTACATTCTTTTCTCGCTGTAGAGTTGTGTTAGTTCTCATACTTAGTAGTTTTTAAAGTCTTACTTTTAGAGTGATTTTTTACACTTCGCTAAACTGAAGTACAAAATGAATAATATTTTAACGTCCGAGGAGACACACGTTTCCGTTCAACAAACCCCTTCATCAGGTTTTGAGGATGAGAAGTTATCTAAACTTTTTATTTGTCCAACTTGTAAGAAGCCATTTTTTAAAAAATCCTATCTTACTAGACATGTCAAGGTTCACAATGATATTAAACCTAATATTTGTTACGTGTGTGAGAAAGGATTTGTTACTTTACTTCGTTTAAAAAGGCATATGGAAACCCATAGAAAAATTTCCATAAGATACAAATGTGAATATTGTATTGAAAATTTCAATCGCAAGTGTGATTTATTTAAACATAAGAGATTATTTCAAAATCTTTATGATGAAAAGTATTTTTTTAACGAACTTTCTTCAATTAAGTAATTAATAAGAAATTTTAATCACTCTTTTTAGTTATCTTTCAAAAAACAATTCTCGTCTTTCATTCTAATTTAATTTCACTTATACATTTGAGATTTTAAACATCTTTTAACTTAATTTTCACATACATCATCTTTTTTCATAAAATATTAGCGAATTTTGCAAGATCTTCAATTATTATTTTTTAATTATTCTGTAATTAATATTATTTAAATGGTTGAGTCGTTCTCAAACATTTGTATTCTTAGGTTTAAAAAGATCTGTGTAGGTATACTTCTAAAGAACAGTGGTTAAAGTACTTGTAAACTACTGTTTCCTCACTTCAAACAGGCGCCGGGTTCGAATCTCAGTCAGGTGTCTCTATTGCAACACTTTCTTTCATTATTTATACTTAATTTTAACTCTCAATGTCATTTTTCATAAAACATTCGTAATCTTTTAGAAGGAAATGCTTAATTAATACTTTATTAATTATTATTCTGTAAATTTATATAATTTAAATGGTTGAATCGTTCGAATCTCAGTCAAAATCTATGTTTCTAAACTTTCTTTCGTTCTTTATACTTAATTTTTGCTTTCATTGCCTTTTTTTTTTTTTTTTCGGAAAATAATTGACGATTTTTTACAAGAAGATCCTTAATTAATATTTTTCTTAATTATTATTCTCTAATTAATATCATTAAAACGATTGAATTCTTTTCGGACACTAGCATTCATAGTTTAAAAAGAACAGTGCAGACATATACTATAATTATCACTCACACACACGCGAAAACTACTGAAATATTTTTACTGCAAGGTACCGGGTTCGAATCTCAGTCAAAATCTATGTTTCTAAACTTTCTTTCGTTCTTTATACTTAATTTTTGCTTTCATTGCCTTTTTTTTGGAAAATAATTGACGATTTTTTACAAGAAGATCCTTAATTAATATTTTTCTTAATTATTATTCTCTAATTAATATCATTAAAACGATTGAATTCTTTTCGGACACTAGCATTCATAGTTTTAAAAGAACAGTGCAGACATATACTATAAAAATCACTCACACACACGTGAAAACTACTGAAATATTTTTACTGCAAGGTGTCGGGTTCGAACCCCAGTCAAACCTCTCTATTTCTTACATACTCTATGCACATCCACATTCTTAAATTCAATCGATTCCTTTTTTTCTCAATTTTTAAAATTTCTTAATTAATTTCTTAATTAATTTCTTAATTAACCTCTTAATTAACCTCCTAATTAATTTCCTAATGACTCACAAACAATATCCTGCTTTTTACCTTATACCGCAAACATCGCTTTAAAACCATCGTCACCTTTTACAATAAATCACTCATTAAATTTTTTAATTAATTTTCTTCATTAATACCCTCGTCATCTTTCACGATCAAGTTAGAGGATGTCTCAAGGTCAATGTCAACCCATCTAGACCCCTCAGGGGGTGGTGCGGCACCCGCACGACTTGCCGGTGCCACAGTGCCACCGCCGCCTGGGCTAGAACCGGTGTTTCTTATCTACTAATAACTGTGTGGTTTGATTTTGTCATTAAGTAAGAGTTATTTCTTAGAAATTATGTAATAAAATTTTATGAATATAACTTATTTTTATTTATTTATTTTATTTATTTTATGTTCTAATACAAAAGAAAAAGGGGTAGAAACCTGATAATAGATAAAGAATTTATGAAGTTAGTAACTTTACAAAAAAAAAAGGTTTTATTTAATACTCAGTGATGGCGGTGTCTCCTTGTTAATTTTGTATATGATTAAGGAATAATTGAGCACATAGTTAAACCCAAAGTAATCGAATAGATCAGAGAAGCTATGATATAGGAATAGTAAAGCTTTAATATAGATTAAATGAGGCTGATAATGATTATCATATATATATATATAAAAAAAAAAAAAAAAAAAATGTTGGAAAGAAAAATTTATGTGAGTTTAAACACAAATATGGTCAGGAATCATGGGCAGTGAGTTGGTTCAGTCCTCTGATTTGGAATTGTGTTTTGACTACTAATAGTAATGTAAATAAAAAGAGAAAAGAGTTATGTGTATTATTTAGACTATGATAATAGGTGGTTATAACAAATGAAACTTAAATTTTTGTTGCTTGCAATTCCAGAGGAGGATTGAGCTAACAGTTTCCTTTTTAGGTCCAGATGTATGAAGAAATAAAGTTATTTTTTAAATTATTTTTCTTTTTCTTTTTATTTAATTTAAGTACTGCCCGATTCCTTGTGATAATAGAAATACTTGAATCAGAAGTGAAAATAAGCAGGTCTAGATCAAATATAGGAGAGATGTAAATTTATTAATAATATTTTAAATACTTAAATAGATTAAAGAAATTAATTAATTCATAACTGTTCAGTGTCCTTCAAGATAGGTAACAATTGGACATTGCTATCACTGGTGTTTTTTTACCTGGGCTAAAATTGAAATTACACAACGCGGTTTTATTTTAGTTATGATTAAAGAAAATTATTCATTGAATTTGTTTTGAATATTCAATCTGAGGAGTAAAGAGTTCGTAATTTTCTTTATTTCACTATACGTACAAAAGTATAATAAATGCTGATGCTTTCTTTAGTAAAAGGTAGGGATATGAACTTGCTTGGATATAGATCTGTATGATTAAGATTGTTTGATAATTTTGTAGAAAAACCCTTTACCGTAACCTTTTGGCATTACATCAGATAACATAGATATATTAAATTACTTGTAAAAATAATAAGTTAGAATTAAATTTATACTCGAGTTTTTTTTTTGTGTTTCTTTATTTGATTTTGCTATCTCTTATATACAAAAAAAAAGGTTGTAATCTATTGAATTTTATAGTTAATAATTTGATAAATTTTTATTTGAAATTAGAATTATTTGTATGGATAACAAAAAAAAAAAAAAAAAATATATCCAGGCAGAGTTCAATTTACTAGTGTAAACAAAATTTGATGGTATATCTATTTCAAAAGAGTAAATAGTTTTTGTTTAAGGAAAGCATCAACTTTAAGAAAAGTAAAGAGAAAAGGCCATTAAAACAATTAAAGTAATTTAGTAGGATTAGGAAAATTTATATATGTAAAAGATAAAAAGATTAAATTCAAAAAATAATGTTGTGAAAAGTAAAAAGCTGAAAAAGTAAAAAATAACCACAACAATATAATCAGTATCCTATCAGTATTCTGTATAATTTAATTTTATGTCATCGATATTTTATTTTATTTATTTTTTCATATTCATATTTCTAATTTCATTTATAGTGCTGAGATGGTGTGCGTGTGTATGAGGGAGAGGGTTAAGGCCGATTATCTACATAAGGAACCTAGACTAGAGTAGAGTGCCATCCGTAAGGAGCGTGTCTTTCTGAGGGATCCTAGCCTTTATTCACGCGAATTTCAGGGTCTGTGTTGTTTCTCTCTTGCATTTTTGCGTGGTACTTTTTTGCACTTAAAGGCTCACAAACCCACGTAAGTTTCAAAGGAAGCGGCAAAAAATTACATAAGGTTAGGCGGATGAGCATGACCGGCGTTCGAACAAGGTACCTTTCGTCTAGCAGCTTTAAGAGCAGAATAAATTGCCACTGGTGGTGACATAATTCTGAGAAGACAAAGATAAAACCGTCACTCTACCACACGTCTGATAATATTGTTGTCCTGGGTTCGAGTCAAAGCAGCTTCGATTTTCCTTTGTTGTTTTACCATTATCTATCAATGTAATAAAAAATAAAGTATTTGTATCTAGATTATTAAAAATACCAGCTTACCTTTAGGTATAGCGTAAATTTCATACCAAATAACTACGGCGCATCTGATAACCTAATTGTTAATGTTCTAGCATTCAATTGCAAGGAGCATGGTTCGAAATCCAATTCAGGCACTGATGTTCGTTGTGAAATTGGAATCCACTTTAAGCCATAGATTCTAGTTGCCGAGTCTTAATGTGGAAAAAATTCTCATAAACCCTATTAACTACAGATATATTTTATTTAATTTTTAATTAAGCATAAAACGTTGAATTTTAAAGATACAGTTTCCTAAAATAACCTCATTAGAGTAAAGAAAGAAACATTTTAATTGTCCTTTTCTGTCTAGTCGTTATATGAAAATTGGAAAACTGACACTTAAAAGAAAATAATTTCAGGGCTTTTTCGTTAACGCGCTAAATTTATACCTTGTTTTGATCATTTTAAAATTAAGTGGATAAAAAATCTTCGTTATAATGTACGCAGGGATTATTCTGAGTTAAATAAATTTTTCTGAACTAATATCAAATTTTCTGAAACATTATTTCATAAATATATATGTATATATATTTCAATTTCATACATAGTATAAATGTATATACATACATTTATAATGTGTATGCTCCAGCTTGATTTTGAATATGGACTTATAAGTATATATTAAAATGTTTTATGAGATTTTAGAAAAACAAACTGTTTTCAATAAAATATAATTTTTTTTTTATTTGAACAGACAGCCTCAAATTTTCTGAACTGAATCAATCAATGCTGAACTTACGTAAGAAAATTTCACAGCCCGTTCCTGGCTATCAGTATTGTAAATATTTTTAACAAGCGATAAATGTTAGCAGCTAAATTCTTATTTACGATTTTCTGCACATGTTTTCCCCCATCTGTGAATACCAGAAAAGTGACAGATAAGTTGTAACTACCTATCTAATCTATTCTTTTGCTTCTGAAGATCAGAAAGATAAGTTTATTTAAGGTAGTGTGGTATCAAAATAAAATAAACAAATCGGTTTTCAGTTACGATGAGCTATATTTTAACTGACATAACTAGAAAGATGTCCTTACTGACAAATTTCTTGCTGTTCATTCAAAGAACGTACATTATTTTGTTTATTTTAGACAAAATAAATTTATGTTTAGTTTATGAATTCCAATTATGAGTAGTTTCTTAGTGCTTATTGCTAAAATACTACGAAATTAGGTCAACAATGGAATATGCCAAATTATTACGTATTGATGATGAGCACAAAGCGGTGACTGATAATTTATAATTTCCAAATTTACAGTTTTAATTATGACTATTTCTGAATACCAATCTTCCCTTTATTTAATTGTAATAATAATAATAATAATAATAATAAATATGTCAGATATCATTCGTTACTGTTAACAATCTCAGAGATAACGTTATATAATAATTGTTCACTCCATTCATAGCTATATAATTGTTCACTAACAGCTGTATAATTGTTACTGTTAAAAATCTTAGTGATAACAGTTATATAATTGTTCGCTCCATGTAAAAAAAAAAAAAAAAAAAAAAAAAAAAAAATCGGGGTGGGGGTGGGGGGCGTTACCGAAGCGAGAAGCCATTCTCTTCGCGGAGGATCAATATTGTGATGGCATGTATCTGAACCATCCTTAAGGGTCAATACCAGTCCATCGCGAACTGCTCACTATACATAGCCTTAGTGCTATGGCAAACCCACCCAGCCTCAAGTTCATATTAATTCTTTCATACATTTTCGAACTACATGATAAAATTTAAAAATAATCCTCATTTTCTAACGTTATCTCATAGGATTTTTGTTTTTATTTTAAGTTAAATGGTTGTTTTGAATGAAAAGCATTTCAAATTCTATAATTGTTATATTTATATGAACTAGTATCACTCAGTGGTCTAGACTCGACCAATTTTTTTAACCGACTTCAAAAAAGAAGGAAGGTTCTCAATTCAAACAGTATGTTTTTTTTATGTTTGTTAGCTCATAACTTCTGAACGGATGCTCCGATTTTCACACTTTTTGTTTTGTTGAAAAGGTCTTGGTCTGCAATAGGTCCCATTGTAATATCTTTACAATATAAAGAAAATACAGGGTGCCCCAAAAAATCAGTCCCAACTCTTTTAACTGTTAAACGGCTGCATCTATAGTGTTAAAAATGGTATGTAAGTACAGCAAAGTGGTCATGCAGTACAAGGTTAAACCGCTTGCAGCACCACCTGGTGGAAAATAGCGGAGTTAGTGTTACTATCTAGAAATCGGTTCTAGAGAAAAAATTGAATTACAAAGTTGAAAAGTATCATCGATTTAGTACAAAAAGATAGTTTAGACATTCATGCTAGCGTTCCTATCTCGGAAACGGTTCAAGACAGGGGAAAAAAAGTGAATTATGAAATTGCAGGGCATCATCGATTTAGTACGAAAAGATAGTTTAGCCATCGATGCTAAAAATACAATGCTAAAAACGTGCATTTGTTTGTTCACAATTTCTTACACAATGCACAGTTGAGCTACATTGCACACATTGTAGCGTAGCTGGTGAGACATACGTTATATAGTTCAAAATACGGTTACTTGATACTTTTTGTTTTGTTGTAAAAATCTTGGTCTGAAGTTGGTCCCATTGTAATATCTTTACAGTCTAAAGAAAATAAAACGCCATCTGGTGAAAAACAGCGGAATCAGCGCTCCTATATCAAAAACTGCTGAACGCATGCAGCTACACTGGTAAAAGCAGTATGTAAGTATCGATATTGAAACTTCTGTCCGTCAGCTGCAATGCATATTTTGCTCTTTATTTGAACTTTACGCTCCGCAATTTTCAGCGCAGCGAGTGACAAGTATTTACTGTAAAGTTCAATATATATGCCTAACAGAATTTTTGGTTACGAATACAGCGTATCCGTTCTTTACATTTCTAAAGATTTTTTAACTTAACGTATGTTCATTCAATAGATAGTTTTTTGCTCATATCCGATAAAGGCAAGAAAAATGACACAACTTGAGCATTTGAGATGCAGTATTTGAGAAAAATCAATTTAAAAATAACTTGACCAGAATAAAACTGGCATAACTGTCTCTCGACTGGATAACTTTCTAGATAGAGATGTTTGTTTTTTGTTCACATTGGGTGCATTTCATGTATTTTTCAGTGACATAAGCCATTTTTTGAGTTATATCACTTTTCTTGGAAGTTGTGATTTGTGAAATTGCCGTCGAACATCTTTTGATGTTCTGGTATATGAATAGGTTTTCACTGAAAAGAGAAAAATAAAATCTTTTTGTAAAAAAAATAGAACCGACTCCAAATAGCAACTACTATAAAAAAAAAAAAAAAAATTATGAAATGAAACTAAATTGCGCCTAAAAGTATAAAATAATTTCCTTCGACAAACAACCTATAACACTACAATTAATCATAACTTTTGAAGTCGGCGCAAAATTAAATAAAAATTGATACTTTTATTCAATACAAATATCAATTCCTATTCAAAATACACATCTCACATTGTCACCTACAAAACGCAGCTGAAAACTACTTTGATTCAAGAAAACAAATAAGATTTCGTAAGCAGCAAAAGTTGGCGAAGATGCTAGTATCTGACGTCCTTGGTGAAAGAAAAATCGCAAAATTATCTGGCAAACATATTTAATTTCTTTGGGATATCATGATTAATTTGATAAGGTATATTAAGAGAGTAATCAAGAATATGAAACAATACTTCGTACAAAATATATTATGAAAATATACATCTTGCGTGTATATTTTTGCAATACGTTTTGAGCGCCAAATCCAAAAGCCACCAAGGATTATAGTTATCAAAGTTATATCAAATTTGCAAAGGAAACTCTAACTTCGTAGAAACATAAATACCGCATTGTGAAGAATGTTCACTGTTCTGTGTAGATGCTGCCAATGGACCAATTGTATACAGTGATAAAATAATAAAGGAAACATAATAATGAATCATTCGAGACAACAACATTTGTATCTACCGACCTAAAAACAAACCTTTAAAAACTAATTAAATTTTATTTAATTTTGCGCCGACTTCAAAAGTTATGATTAATTGTAGTGTTATAGGTTGTTTGGCGAAGGAAATTATTTTATACTTTTAGGCGCAATTTAGTTTCATTTCATAATTTTTTTTTTTTTTTTTATAGTAGTTGCTATTTGGAGTCGGTTCTATTTTTTTTACAAAAAGATTTTATTAAGTAAGCATTCAAATAAAAAATTATAGAATTTCAAAAATAGTAAACAATATTCATACTGATTAATATAGCCTAAAAAAAAAAAAAAAAAAAAAAAAAAAAAAATTACTATTAGCATTTTTTTTTTTTTTTTTTTTTTTACATGATGGTACATATCCCTATGAACTTCTCTATCTATTTCACTCTATTTGTCTTTCAATACGACTCATTAAAGTTCCTCGTTTTGCATTTTAATAGCAAAGAACACTGCCTATATCAAAACAATACGTACTATTAGCATTTTTTTTTTCTTTTTTTACATGATGGTACATATCCCTATGAACTTCTCTATCTATTTCACTCTATTTGTCTTTCAATACGACTCATTAAAGTTCCTCGTTTTGCATTTTAATAGCAAAGAACACTGCCTATATCAAAACAATACGTACTATTAGCATTTTTTTTTTCTTTTTTTACATGATGGTACATATCCCTATGAACTTCTCTATCTATTTCACTCTATTTGTCTTTCAATACGACTCATTAAAGTTCCTCGTTTTGCATTTTAATAGCAAAGAACACTGCCTATATCAAAACAATACGTTAATAGTTTGTAAGAATTAAAATTGTACTTACTTTTGTTGCCAGACAAATAAAATATAAATACGGTAAAATAAAGTCGTAATAATAAGTTGAATCATGAGCAGTTTTATTGTAGTTTAAAAATTTTCACATTCAGATTTAACAACCTTCTTCTATAGAAATTTTAAATGCAAAGATTACATGTTTAAAATTAAAGCATATAAAGTTATTTTTGTCCGCTTTCTTGGCCTTATATGGGAAGACGATTATTATTTTTTTGAAATTCTGTTTGTAATGCATAAAAGCAATAAGGTCAAGATTTGAGAAGTTTCGAAAGATTTAAAGTAGTTGGTACCTCTGAAATTTTATTTTTATTTATTTATTTCAGGAATGAGACGGTATTTGATTTTTTAAAACAACATATTTTGAATATTTTATAAAAAAGGTCTTCGCAGGAAGATGTGACACTGGATAAAAGTAAAATTTCTTAAAATAATAATAATAATAATAATAATAATAATAACAGCAACACAACTACAGTTTGTCAGTTACGATTTTGTACCTCAAAACTGCAGATTTTATTATTTGTTATAGACTTCCTGATTCCCAATAATACCAAACGCATGTCTTTTTTTTTTTAGAAATTGCTCTAGAATCGATTAATTTAATCAGTTATTTTGTCATAACATAAGTTGTCAAACTTGTTCAGATTATTTGTAATTATTTATTCATATTCCCTGCAGAAGCCATTTAAATGGCGGACGAAAATTCTGGCAAAGAAATTTTGAATTAGAGGAATTTATATCAATTGAATAAAATGCTTTTCCATTTCGAAGAAAAAAAAAAATTGTAGAGTGCAACAGAAAAACCGAAAATGAAGAAAATCTAGTTTTAGACTGTGTGGCAAACATATAATTATAACTATAAAAAATCCATTTTGAAACTTCTTTCTTGTGGTATTCCTGTTTTATATTAGCAGAAGTCTTCTGACAATTGGCACTAATGCAAGTCAAAATATTTACTCATTTTGTTTCCAGTATTTTTTAACTACTATACTCCAAAGTTTGTCTATTATACTTGAGATCTTAATTGCGAAGCAGATGTATGGGCAATAGGGCAATCTGGATCGAGCTGATTAAATAATCTAACAATAGTGTTAAATTGCGATCATAATCTTGGCACCTGAAAACGTTTTGACTTTGGTTGCATAAAAGTGATCTTGAATAAGAAAGTTGAAGAGAAAAGTTAAATAATACTTAAAAGGGACAAAGAAAAAGTATAGTATTCTAGAAATGTAAAAAATAAATTGATTTCCTTTTACATAGTTGCCAACACTTTCGATATTTTAACACCACCATTTCTTAATGAGCATTTTTGTTTTATGTAAAGTCTGGAATTCTACAATTTAATAAGATAAAGGTAACTAATTTAAAATAGTGGTGTAAAAGAATTGGGAGAGTTGGCAGCTACACTTTTAAGTATTAATAAAAATATGGTTTTCAGTTTGGTGTTTTTTTCAACTTTTATAATGAAATATTAAAATAAAAGACGAAAGTATGTTCATGAATATTTTAATAGCTAAACAGCACATATATACACATACATGTTTATATATATGTAAAACCATTCTGCGTAATGAAAAAGAAAAATAAAATTACACAAAATTATACACAAACAAATCAAACATACCTAATACAAAGAAGTTATGAATAAATATTTGTTCAGTATATACTATATACACTAGGAAAACAAAATTGAGCTAACATAAATTAAAAAGGCATATTATAAGATTACAAAAGAAAATTATTTAATTAATAAATATGCAACGCATTTACGGGTAATTTCTTTTTATGCATAACCAGTAATATTCGTCAAGTTTTAATGCAATGATAAGTTTTAATTATAAAATATAAATCATAAATATTATTTTAAAAATCAAGTCTATTTTATAAAAGAATTAAATATAATTTTTGGATTACTTTTCTTTCTTTTTCTTTTTTAAATTTTTACCACGGTCATTACCCTTTTTTTTTCTTAATTTTTCAAAATGACATGTTATACTTTATTTACGGCATTTTTTCCCTAATTAAAAGTATACTTCAGTATTTTGTTTTGCATAAAAGAACTTTTTTGAATACTTCTTTGTAGAAACCATCAGATTGAAATAGTTTTGAATCATTAAAATTATTTGAATTAATCGTTATTGGAACGTATTCTCAAAACTCGCTATAGATTTTAGTCCTTGAATAGCGTATTGAATTTAAATGTAAAACATGAAGTTAATTAGCACAGTTACGGATTTGTTATGTTTTATTGTGATCTATAATAACAATGCAACACCGTTGGAAAAGCTTCAAGGTTTTACGAAGATCTTCTTTCAGCAACACTAATTAGTGTTGTGAAGCCAAATCTTCATGAATGAAGTCAGGTAATAGTAAGGTGATCGTCTTCCCATTTATATGAATAGATCAGAAGGCGTCTCCGTAATGATCATTAGTACAGTTAAATTTTGCCTAACATAGGTATTCAAAGATTTTAAAAATTTAATTATTAAAACCATGGAATTTATATTTGATGGAAACTAATAAAAATAATAATATTTTAATAGCTATGTGCATAAGATTAAATAATAAAAAATTCGTATAATGTTTAAAATCCAGAAATATTTTAAAGTATTGAATAAAATTAAATGTGCATTTTATCCGTTTCTGTACATTAAGATTTGTTACTAAATCTTTTTTTTTTTTTTTTTTTTTTCAAGATTTTCCCAATAACAATCTCGAACTTTTCCTAAATTTATAGTCTTATTTTATGAGAAACATTGCCATTCAAAATAAGTGGTAGGGAAAATTAAGGTCTATACAATGTTTATGAATATAATTTCAAATATTAGTAACACTAGCTAATAACTTTGCAGTCATTTTAATTGGTAAAAAACTTGTAACATTTACCTACTTTTGTTAAAGGTTTGTAAAATTGGCAAACATAAATTTAATAATATTCATTTTTATCAAAATTCATCCTACGTGCTAACACGTTTTTCTTTTTTCTTTCTTCTTTCTTTCTTTTTTTTTTTTTTCTTAAATATATCAAAGAGTCAAATATATCAAATTCTTAAATATGAATTACAGTGTTTGTACAATCCTCATTTTTCTCTACCATTAATTTTTCAAAACAATTTTTGCCGAAAAGAATAATCCTAGGAAACTAAATAGAATTGCTTTTTTTTAGAATAGTGATGGAAAAAATCCTTACAAAAAGACGGATCCGCGTATATTGGTTTCTATTTAAGTAACCAATTTAAGTTAGAAATTTGACGCTTTTCATCTCAGGAAGGTAAAACCGTAAATGTCGAATGAAAGCCAATTTTATGCTCTATACACGACATCTTAAAAAATGCATTTTCAGATTTTTTTTTTTTTTTTAACGGAAAAAAATGATTACTTTGTTTAAAATTATCACAGATATGATAATTTGAATACATACTCTAATATGTAATTAATGAATTACCAGATTATGGTTCAACAACTCGTCCGAAAAATAGAGACGAGTGCTTTTAAAATAAACTTCTTTGGAAAATTTACGCCTCTGTTTGTACTTCCTCGGGGGGTGGGTGGGGGGGGGGGGAGCGATGCTCCTACATATACGAAAATTTTATCTTGGTTGATTTTTACTGTTATAAATAATCTTTTTTTTTATGTTTCCCAATGATTGATTAAATATAATTATCATCATGCACATTTGTTTGAAATTTTATCCTAGGTTCCATATTAAAAATTATAAAAAATGAAACTGGACGACAGAACCATTTGTTGAGCGATATGCACCAAAAGTTGATAGACAACAAATCATATTTAGGTGCAACTAAATATATATTTTTTTAATGAAATTCCGTGTATTAGTTCTTGATTTAGAGCTGTCATAAAATTCTTGTCGCACACACCGACACACAGTTAGACAAAAATTTCTAAAAATGGTCAAACTGTGTTCTGGATTTCTCAAAACGTGCAAATCCATCAAAAACCGAGAGTCAAAAATCTTTACGAATTCAATCCTTTCTTATTATGAATGTAGAAGAAAGTAAACAGAGAAGAAATGTAGGAATATTCCTGTACACACTTTCTTTGTTATTAGTGAAAAAGCTTTCAATTTAGATTTCCGTGCCGGCATCTTTATTTTTTAAACAAATAAAATGCTACGCTTATCAGAGATTTAAACCTGAATTACAAAATAAATACGATAAGTTTAAGGTTGATAAACTCAGATTCATAAAAATATTTTCGCAATTTTTTATTATTTACCTAGACACAATTATTATTATTATTACTATTATCATTTTGCTATTGTATAAATACCTTCTTCCGTTTCAATCGCACACACAATACCTCGACTGTTTTTTTTTAGTGTTTTTAGAAATATCTTTTTTGATGTGACACTTAAACATTGAAATGTATAGTGAACCATTTTGTATGTGTTTCATTACTATACAATGTTTTGCAACAATATAACAAATGATAAATTCAGTTAAAGAAAATATTAATAGTGTATTAGAAGTTGAGAAAGAAATTGTTGATGATTATGTTTCAATGATGCATAAAAAATGTAGATTAAAGGATGCTGCCGTGCATTTAAAAAAATGCACGGATTGCTTGCCCGAAATAATTTTAATTGCATCAAGATAATCAATTATAATTTCTGAAGAAACTAAATTGATTGGAGAAGAGAACCGTTTGGCATTTTTTTTTTTTTTTTAATTTTTGTTAGGCTAATTTCTTTAACTTTTAGAATTTTCATTGGAAGTAAATATGATTCTAAAGATCAAGCACTAATGCTTATTTGTAAAAATAAATAAATAAGCATGAATTGAGAATGATTTGTTATTATTATTATTATTTTGAATTTGTCCGAATAATTTTGGACAAATTTTGAAACATATATGAAGACAACTTCTCAAAAAGAAACGAATGTTTATTGCCCTTGATATTCTACATCAATTAATGAAACTCTTTCTACTTTTAGTTATTAATGCAATTATATAATTAACTTTTCTGTTTTGTACTTACCAAAAAACATATTTTAATTGAAGAAGAAAAGAGGAAGAAGAAGCAGAGTTTAAACTGACATTAACATTTTCTTTTTTTCTTTTTTCAATCCGTATTCTTAGGAAGGGGATTTCATTCGAAATAGCCTTAACAAATTTTCACGGTGATAAAGTGCAAAGAGTAACTAATTCTTAGACCTTGATAAGTGATCATCTTGATTTTTATGCATGGTAAACCTTGAACAAACCTTCAATTTCATGGCCGACCTTCATTTCCCTGCAACAGGTAACAGTTTTAAGCAGTGATAGGACTTTGGGTGTAGCGATATTAGTGTTTCATCGATGTCTTCATTGTAAAATTATATATATATATTTTCACTACATAATTTTCCTCCTTTTTAGCATTCATTAACATGTATGACTGAATCTTGAAGGCTAAATTATGCATAGCCGTAAAATGGAAAAATAAGAAAAAAAGTTAGGAAAAAAAAAAAAAAATACCGTTTATTAAAAGTGATTAAAGAAAATTCAGTAAGAATTTCAAGTTCATAACTTATGTTATATAAAATGTCGTACACTCAATAGTAATGTTCCTTTAAGCACGTATATATATATATATATATTTATTCTTTTTTAATAAATTCTATAAGGCTTTTAATAATGATAAAGTGGCCGAATGTAGTTCAAGGTAGCTTCGCTATACGACGGTGATAACAAAATATTTATTATTGTTATTATTTTTGAAGCAGTTTAAATATTAATCTAACGGCCTGTTTTCTTTCTTTTTCTTCTTTTTTTTTTCTTTTTCTTTAATCTGGAGAAAAACGTCGTTTCCAAAAAAGCTTAATAATGAATTTATGTAATGATGAATTTATTTTCAAATAAAACACATTAATTTAAAAAATTACAAAGCAATTATTATTCAAAATAAGTTAACAAATAAAAAAAGGAGGTTGAGAAAGGGAAATCTTGCATCATATGTAGGTTAGAAAACTTTTTTCAACGTTACAGTCCATAGTTATAGTAAAAATGAAAGAGTGTCGATGAATGTTTGTGTGAACGTTATTAAAAAAAAAAAAAAAAAAAAAAAAAAAAAAAAAGTAAAATAATAATAATAATAATAATAAAGAATAATACCTTTCCATAAATGACCGGACACTTTCTATTTTAGACGTTTTGTCAAATATCCGAAAAAGTACTGGACGAATTATTTTGAAACTGCAGGAGTGTAAAGAACATGTTGTACCTCATATATTTCAGTGAAAGTTTTGCCCCGAAAGCAAAAGGGGGGCCTACAAGAAACTAAATAAAGATGAAAATATTTGAAATAACCCTGTCTAAAGTTATGTTTTAAATGTGACCCGGCTGTATCATGTTAATATGAGGCTCCTTTTTATTATCTATGTAAATTTTTAAGAGGCTATCATATATATTTAGGAAAATGTAACGATTTCTTAAAAAAAAAAAAAAAAAAAAAAAAATGCTTTTTTAAATATAATATGCAAGGTATTAAACTCAGTGAAAAAAACGTTTTCAGGAAGTTTGACATGCTACACTAGGCACAGTATACTGCAATCAGGATACAAAAATATGAAATATCTAATGAAATATGAGCATTTTTACTAAATAATTTTTGAATGAGCATGCGCATAGCGAAATTTCATTAGATATTTAATGTTTTTTGAATTATAATTGCAGTATGGTGTATCTAATGTTGTATGTCAAGTTTCTTGAAAATGGCTTTCCATTGGGTGTTACAATTTAAGAAGTGACAATTCATTTTTGCAATTTTTTAAAGAAACCATCATATCTTTATATATGGTAGCCTCATAAAAAGTTATACAAATAATAAAAAGAAGCCTCAAATTCACAAGCTACGGACAGATATCATTTCAGGCATTCTTTTTTACAGGGTGGTGCCAAACATTTTCATTTTTATTTAATTTTTGACTGGTCCCCCTTTTACTTTCAGGGCAAAACTTTCACTGAAATGTATGAGATATAACATGTTTGCCGCACTCCTGAAGTTTCAAGATAATTCCTCTACTACTTTTTGAGATATTTAAAAAAAAAGTCTGAAATCAAAAGTGTCCGATCAAAAATTATACCTCTGGGGGTCACCAAAGCGGGAGAGCATTCCTTCCGTGGAGGATCAAAATTGCGATGGCATGTCTCCGGACCATCTCTAGGGGTGAGTTCCAGACCGTCGCCAATTGCCCATCTGCGCAGCACTAGTGCGACGTAAAACCCAACCAACCAACCATAAGTGTCCGTCATTTATGGAAAGGTAGTGCAATAAAACTAATGCTGTGGTAATGTAACTACTACTGCGGGGAAAATAAATTTTTAATAAACATGAATGCTGTAAACTTTTTTTTTTTTTTTTCTTTTTAAGTGGGCTGTGCAAAATGTGCTCTGGCGATGAAATATTTGATTATTTTATTTGTGAAGTCATGTTCTTATCTAGAAAAAGGAAAAAGTTATCCATTTGACAGTTTCATTTTTCTAGAGAGTTATACAAACATATCGGGATGAATATTTTAATTAACTTTTTGTTGAAAGAATTCATTTCTGAAATTGTTCTGTTTACTTCCGGAGTTACGCATTTATATAGATATCGAGCTCTAAAATATCGTGTATGAAAAGTTCAGGATATACAGTAAAACATTGTCTAGAAAGAAAAAAAAAAATCTCCTTTATAAAGATTTTTTTTTCTTTTTTTTTTCATCTAGGAACAAAATAAATATTTGAAATTCATTATTGTCTAAAGGTAATAACTTAGAATTGTTCAAAAAAAGCTACTAACCTTTGATAAATTAAAATTTAATATTGATTTATTTAACAAAATAAATTTGGTTTTCTCAACAAAATATTTTTTTTCGGTGTAACATTAGTCCATAACTGCCAACTTTTGCATATTTTGAATAGCACTATTTTGTAATTTTTTTTTTTTTTTGCTTTATTTAAAGCTTTTTAATTAAATGAGGATAAAGAAAACTGTTTTAAAATAGTGATATTCAAAATGCGTAAATGTCGACAATTGTGTTATTCAGATCTCTCAAAAGCCTCTTCAACTTAAACGAACCTAGGAAAGATATTTCCAGAATAATAATAATAATGAAATGCTAGTAATAATAATAAAAATAATAATAATAACAAAAGAATGAGTTGAAATTCAGTTGCGTCCAGAAAGAGACCAACCTTAAGCAGGTTTTATACAAAATTTTATTTTGAATCTGTAAATGGTAATATGATTAGAACTGCCTACTTTTTAATTTGTTCTGTAGCCTTGTAGTACCCACCCTCTTTTTACACTATTTCCTTTATACAGTAAGTTTCTCTTATATGTAATTACGGTTAATTAAGGAAAAAGGCACTCTTCTAAAAAACTGCTATAAAAAAAGGCAGTAATTACAATGCTACGGAATAAATTAAAAAATTGCCAGTTGTGTAATATAATGAATATAGATTGAAAAAAAAAAAAAAAAAATGGATGAAATGCCTTAAGGATTTACTGAGAGCAACTGAATTTCAACAGTATTCCATTTTTTTTTTTTTTTTTTTTTTAAGATACCTCTATACATTTCGTTAATAAATTATGTAAATGGAATATTGTTAATGCTGAAAATTTATTTATAAAAATATTGATATCTCATCATTTATTTAATATTTTTATATTCTGATTGCATTATGCCGTGTGTAATCTAGTACGTCAGAATTTCTAACAATGATATGCATTGGTTTGAAAACCTTGCATTTTATTTAAAAAAAAAAAAAGAAAAAAAAAAAAAAGAGATTTTGTTAAAGAAACTTTTATATTTTCATAAATATGTAGTCTAGTCTCATAAAAATGAATACAGATAATTAAAAGGAGTATTGTTATTATATGCTGCAGCTACAATGCATTTCAAGCTTTTTTCTTTTACAGGCCGATTCCAAATTTAATTTATTCTTTAATTTGTTACTGGTTATTTATTCTTTAATTTGTTACTTTAATTTGTTACTTTGTTACCAATCTTCCCTGAAAAACATGAGGAAGACCCAGTTCTTTAAATACCCAATGTTTGAAAACATTTCATTGAGAGATAAGTTTTTAATTTGAAAAAAAGTGATCGTTTGCAAATCTTGCTAAACTTTTGAAATTTATATATGTTTATATATATATATATATATATATATATATAGTACTTATGAGTCATAAAGTATAGGTTTGCTTTCTACTGTCAAAATGAAGTACAAGCATTCAATATTTAACAGTTGGTTGCTATTTCAACCAATCGATAGTTTAATAAAATTATTAATATTTTTCGTATGGATTTAAAGAAAACATATAATTAAGAATCAATATTTTTAGCATTTCTTTATGATAATTTAGTGATGAAATACTGCAATCCAATATTTTCATACTATTTTTAATGGCCTATGAATTTATTAACGATAATAATAAAGAAATTGTAATAACCTATATCCCAAAGAATTTACGTTTGTTTTTAGAAACTTTTAGTCGAGGTTTAACTTAAAGTTTTCTCCTCGATGCAATTTTATTATTTTTATTTTCATTCTTGGAATTACAGTTGATTAGTAAAAATTTTTTGCTTATTACAAATGATATTATTCAGTTCGATTTCTTTAGGTTCTTATTATTTTATGAATTGGTAATCTAATGTATGCATAAGTTGAAATATTTACATTGATTAGTTGTGCTTTAATATTTTGATCTAATAGCAATGTAGATCATAAAATAAAATGAGATTATTAACATATGTGCAAATTATCACGATTTCCTTGTCTTTTTTTTCCATTTATCACAGTATCATAACAAATGAAATTTTTGTTATAACTTCAAATCTGGGTTAATTTAATCAGGGTTCGCACAGTCCTTATTTTTCGGCATCAGTAAAATTTTACAGTAATATTGATATCTCATCATGTATTTAATATTTTTATATTCTGATTGCATTATGCCGTGTGTAATCTAGTACGTCAGAATTTCTAAAAATGATATGCATTGGTTTGAAAACCTTGCATTTTATTAAAAAAAAAAAAAAAAGATTTTGTTAAAGAAACTTTTATATTTTCATAAATATGTAGTCTAGTCTCATAAAAATGAATACAGATAATTAAAAGGAGTATTGTTATTATATGCTACAGCTACAATGCATTTCAAGCTTTTTTCTTTTACAGGCCGATTCCAAATTTAATTTATTCTTTAATTTGTTACTGGTCCCTTTTTTGCCCTCGGGACAAAACCTTCGTTGAAAAATATTAGGTATAACTGGTTCTTTATACCCCTGAAGTTTAAGAATAATGCGTCATGTATTTTTTAACTTAATAGACAAAACACGTAAAATTCTAAAGAATTACCATTATTTTGCACACCACCTGTGTGTGTGTATACACTCCTGTTCAAAAGTTTAGCAAGATTTGCAAACGATCACTATTTTTTGTTTTTTTCAAATTAAAAAAGTATCTCTTAATGAAATATTTTCAAACATTGGGTATTTAAAGAACTGGGTCTTCCTCATGTTTTTCAGTGAAGATTGATTTAAGACAACAATTACGGAGCCGGTAACAAATTGAGCAAAATTAATAATGTTTGTGATCACCCTGTATTAAGTGAACGAAATGGACTGTAACTTTAGGATATGTTAATATAGACCCAGTTCAATTTGTGTATGAATTTGTGTGACGATAGCATGTTAAATAAGGGAGATATAAGCATTTATTTTAAAACTAAAAAAAAAAAAAAAAAAAAAAAAAAATCAACTTTTTAAAAATTTATACAGAGTTTTTAACGAAAATTATTTCCACTTTCAGAAAAGTTGGAAAAACACTTTTAAAACAATATACTGGGATCGAAATACAAATATCTTAAATATCTCATGAAATATGAACATTTTTATGAAAAACGTGTTTACTACGCATGTACGAAAGATAAAACATTTTTTATTGCATAGGTTGAAAGCTAGATGTTTTGGGCAACTTTTATCAAAAGTGCATTTTAATAAAATAAAAATTAAGAGAACTGTACAAAAAAGAACGAGCTAGATTTTCGATATTTTCCAAGAGTTGAAATTTCTTAAGGGGTTTTTCACATGCAGCGTAATTAATTTTAAGATCTAATTATTTCAACCACACTCCAAATGTACTTTTTTGTGAAAAATCCCTTATAAGCTTGTAACTCTAACATATTTTTGTTTATTTACTATGATTTGTGAGATCATAAGTGGTTTTTCCCAAAAAACAACCTTTGGAAAATGGTTGAAATAATTGAATCTTCAAATTAATTATGCGGCATGTGAAAAACCCCTTAAGAAATTTCAACTCTTGGAAAATATCTAAAATCTAGCTCGTTCTTTTTTGCACAATTCTCTTAATTTTTATTGTATTCAAATGCACTTTTGATAAAAGTTGCCCAATACATCTAGCTTTCAACATATGCAACAAAAAATGTTTTATCTTTCGTACATGCCCAGTAAGCACGTTTTTCATAAATATGTTCATAATTCATGAGATAACTAAGATATTTGTATTTCGGTTGCAGTATATTGTTTTAAAAGGTTTTTTCCAACTTTTTTTGAAAGTGGAAATGATTTTCGTTAAAAACTCTGTATATTATATAAATAAAAAACAAGTTGATTTTTTTTTTTTTTTTTAAAGTTTTAAAATAAATGCTTATATCTCCCTTATTTAACAACCTATCGTCACACAAATTCATCCACAAATTGAACTGGGTCTATATTAACATATCCTAAAGTTACAGTTCATTTCGCTTACTTAACGATACAGGGTGATCACAAACATTATTAATTTTGCTCAATTTGTTACCGGTCCCCTACATTTTGTCTTAAACCAATCTTCCCTGAAAAACATGAGGAAGACCCAGTTCTTTAAATACCCAATGTTTGAAAACATTTCATTGAGAGATAAGTTTTTAATTTGAAAAAAAGTGATCGTTTGCAAATCTTGCTAAACTTTTGAAATTTATATATGTTTATATATATATATATATATATATATAGTACTTATGAGTCATAAAGTATAGGTTTGCTTTCTACTGTCAAAATGAAGTACAAGCATTCAATATTTAACAGTTGGTTGCTATTTCAACCAATCGATAGTTTAATAAAATTATTAATATTTTTCGTATGGATTTAAAGAAAACATATAATTAAGAATCAATATTTTTAGCATTTCTTTATGATAATTTAGTGATGAAATACTGCAATCCAATATTTTCATACTATTTTTAATGGCCTATGAATTTATTAACGATAATAATAAAGAAATTATAATAACCTATATCCCAAAGAATTTACGTTTGTTTTTAGAAACTTTTAGTCGAAGTTTAACTTAAAGTTTTCTCCTCGATGCAATTTTATTATTTTTATTTTCATTCTTGGAATTACAGTTGATTAGTAAAAAATTTTTGCTTATTACAAATGATATTATTCAGTTCGATTTCTTTAGGTTCTTATTATTTTATGAATTGGTAATCTAATGTATGCATAAGTTGAAATATTTACATTGCTTAGTTGTGCGTTAATATTTTGATCTCATAGCAATATAGATCATAAAATAAAATGAGATTATTAACATTTGTGCACATTATCACGATTTCCTTGTCTTTTTTTTTTCCCCATTTATCACAGTATCATAACAAATGCAATTTTTGTTATAACTTGAAATCTGGGTTTATTTAATCAGGGTTCGCACAGTCCTTATTTTTCGGCATCAGTAAAATTTTACAGTAATTTTTGCCATAAAATAAGCTTACATTTTTAAGTAAGCTTTTATTATGTAAATATTATGGTTGAAGAATCCTCACTAAAGGGCGGCTCCGCACAAATCCTTATTTAATACACGTTTTCGTTTTTTCTACTAATATGTTTCTTGTTATATCTAAACTGTTTTTAAGTTTTACACCATATACATCATTACCCGACATTGTTTTACAATTTTTTTTCTTCATAATATTTTTACTGTTACTGCTATCGCTTGTACAACTGTGACATAACATGAAAATATTCTCATGAAAGAAACGTAAATGAATAAATACGCTAGAAAGACTCGTATTGTAGAACGGGTAAAAAAATTAGAACGCCCTTCAAATGTTTTTTAAAGCTTTTTCTTGAATGGCATTCAACCCGTGGAAGCACAATAAAAATTGACGCATTTATCGAATCCCTCCCTCTTTCTTTCAGAAGTTGCTCAATAATCGGTCAATGCTCTTCCGGACAACTGCAGAGGTTGAGTAATATATATGTATACAGTTAAGGGGCGGAAAATTTTGACGGTTTTAGAAAAACACTTACTTGTTTTTAAAATTTTTGAAATATTTCGCTACTGTTATGTATATTTTAAACCAATTCTTGATTTTTTTTTTCTTTTTTTTTTTTTAAATTAGTCTAAGAATAAAATTTTCAGACATTAACTAAAACATAGGAATTGTATAGCTGTCAACACTAATCTGCTTTTTAAGCACCACTATTTCCAAAGAAAATTTTTTGCCTTATTTGAAGACTAACTTTTTTCATTTAAATAAGACAAAGACATAGCTGCAATTCTTTCTAATTTTTTAATCAGATTTATCACTATTATTCCTTTAAAGGAGTATGTTACACATATTTTCGACGATTAAATAAGCTGAAAACAATTATAAAAATTTTCCGGTAATAAGTCTTTCTTGGAAACCGGGAGACATGGCACTTATGCAAAGGTGACTGTTCTGAAATGGTAGCCTAGTTGCCAAGTTTTAAGCTTTTCAGTTACAAGAAATTTTTAATACAATTTTTTTAAAAATAGATTTATATAGTATTAAAAAAAAAAAAAAAAAAAAAAAAAAAAAAAACAGTATTAAAGTGGTATTGAAAAGCGGAATAGTTAGCAGCTATATAGATGTAATTTTAAGTAAACTAAAATCTTTAATGTTTCCGTTTAACAAATAAAATCTACATAACAAAATTATAAAACTATTTTCATTCTTAAATATTTTAACAACGTCTGTTAACTTTGTCAAAATGGAAAAAAAAAAAAAAAAAAAAAAAAAAGGAGAGAGAGAAAGTTGAATACTTAATGCCTTAATGCTTTCGAGAAAACAACTTTTTAATATCTTTATTATATATTTTTTATGTTTCATTTTTATACATTTTAAAAGTAAATAAGTATTTTTTATATATTATACATATATTTGAATTTTGAATGACGACGAAGAAGAAAGTTTTCACACATTATGGGAATTATAAAAATCTTAATTTAAAATAAACTAAATTTCTGTTATTCTACTCAATAATATACTTTTCCAAACAATTCAGTAATTTTCAAAATAATTTTCAGTATTAGATATTTTAGTTAGTGTCATTTGCAAACAATCTTTTTAAAGATTGTTAAGAAATAAGAATAAATAAGAATAAAGAAATAGACAATCTTTTTAAAGATTGTTTACAATATATCAAACATATCAAAACAGACAAATCAAACATATAAAATATATTTCAAAGACATTTTTGAAATATGTTTTGTATTTTTGAGAACGTATATGAAAAGGCTACACACACACACATATATATTTAAATAGTTATTCAGAGAAACTGATTTCGTTAATGGACCGGACCTATAAATTTGGATTTGAAAAAAAAAAAAAAAAACTTTAATGTACAATGGACTATAAAATTGCTAAAATATCAAGGAAAAAATATGTAAAAAAAAAAAAAAAAAAAAAAAAAAAAAAAGTGTAAAATACGTTTAATTAAATATGAAAAGTTCATATCTCTGCAAGAGTACAAATAGGTGTAAAAACATAATTTAACTAATTTTTTTCTGAAAAGATGTATTTTTCAGAACATGGTGTTTTAAAATGTTCCGTGCGACTAAGTTATAAACCAAATTCTATAAAATTTAGAGTGAACAAACACTCTTTCATAGCTGCCAACTTTTTAATTTATTCTGTGTTGTTAATAAAACCCGCCTTTATTTCACATCACTTTTCTTGAAGGGTAATTTCTCTAAGATGTAATTACGATTAAATAAGAAGAAAATTACTTTTTAAGAAAAGTGGTGTGAAGGGCAGGTACTAACAACATTACGGAATAAATTAAAAAGTTGGCAGCTATGCTCTTATGAGGCATTCATATCTATTTTAGTTTTCGCAGATTTAAAAACACAATTTCAAGCATCGAAAAGCCTGAGATTTGCCTGAAATTTCCCCATTAACCTTAATAATATTTCTTTTAAATTTACTTGTCCATGAATCCCCAAAGCAATATCCAAATATGCTCAAAATATATATTTAAACAGTCATAATAGAAAATTAGGGGGGGGGGGGTTAAAAATTAGCAAGGTTAAAGCATTTAAGAATTAAAATGTTTCAAAAGACATTTGAAATTTTGAATTTCATTTTTTTAAAACGTAAATAGTTTTGGAGATTGTTATATTTCAGTGTTCATATATGCAAAATTTCACAACTTTAGACGCTAATTTTCACCACTACCACCACCACCAACAAATAAATAAAACTTTACAATATCTACCGCCTCCTTAAATGACCAAAACAGTTTTTTTTTTTTAAATAATTGTTTTCACAAATTTAAAGTTTTTTTGTCATCAATTGTTGACCATCATATTAGATGTTTTATGAGTATGATCTTGCTTTCATAAAATTTATTTTTCCTGCCTTCACACAAGAAACTTACTAAATTCGATTATGTAAATTAATATCTTTATAATGAAAATAATTTGTTTATTTCGTTTACTTTAATTAAAAAAAAAAAAAAAAACTTAAGTAAGGATCAGCTACTATTTTAAACTGTATTATTCATAGCCAGTTGAAATGTATAGTATATTTTTTACTGTCAATTAACGCAACGTAAATCACTTTATAAATAAGAAAAACCCTCCTCTTTTGAATTATTTATTAAATATAAGAAACAATATTCTTTAAGAAACTTTTAACGTAGGTTAATTACCATAGTTTATTATGATTAGCAAAAAAAAAATTACCCTTTTTTTTTTTTTTTTTTTTTAATCCGAGAAGTATAGTTTAAACAATTTAATGTCTTGTTTTCATCATGAACACGTAAGAAAAAAAAGAGTGCCGCTTCTTATAGCAAAACATTCTTTTTTCCTCTTCTCTCTTGCCCTTATTTTAGTGCTCGCAAATAAGGAAACAGAAATTTTTAGCGCTCTTATTAGCTTTACTTCAAGTTATTTATACAAATATATAAACTTCAAAAAATTTTTATAAGATACTGAGCCCTCTAGAAAGCTGTCAGGGGAAATTAAAGTGTATTAAATGTTTCTATCATTGAAATTGTCTTTTAATGAACAATTTTCTGAAGTTACTACAGAAAATGTTGCTGCATAGGAAGTCATATTTTATTTGCACAAGTAAAGCTGTAATAGTTACTTGATTATTTTTGCAAAATATAATTGCCACCTGCTATAGTTTTTTGTCACCCACCAGTAATTATTAATAAGAAACTTTTATAATATTTTCTAATAAATTTTCCTAGTAAGGTAAAAATATTTACTTAGAAAAAGTAGCTTTGCACTGTAGAAGTTCCAAGTGCGAAAAATGCTTTGAATTCACAAAATATTCAACGTAATCACAATTTATTTTCCGAACAACCCAATTTTTCAGTGTATAATCCACAGGACAGACACTTTCGTTCTACACCAAAAATTTTATTTAATAAAGCTTAACGTTACAGTACCTCGTTACACATATACCTTTTTCACTAAATGAAAACGTCTGATGTAAAATTGATTAATCCGACTCGCGGATTATACTACGGAAAGTATGGTATTAAATTAAGGATATATTCTTAGAAGACGAAGGAAAAAAACATAGCCTTGGTTTTAAAAGTTAATATATTTTTTTTATTTTATGTGTTAATTTTAATTTTATGTGTATAAATTGAGTTCAAGTAAAATGATTTCGATATACTAAAATAAAAATCGAAATTATTTTCGTGTGTTTTCTTCACCAAATGCGCTGTAAATAGCTGTATTAATAATGCATGTCTGAATTGAAAGCATTGCAAAATCTTTAGTAATGGTTAATCATCTTTTTCAAAAACAGACATATTTAAATATGCTGCAGAAACTCTGAATCCCGGATTAATAAAATGGCAATTTTCATTTGCTTAACTATTTTTATAAGTATAAATGTTATCTTCTACAAACTAAACTGTATTTCTATATTATTATTTTTATTTAATTATGGTATTTAATTATGTTTTATTTCAAAAAAGAAGTGCTACTATTAAAACTTAATGAATCGCGGCATTAAATCTAAGCATTGCCAAAATCCCGAAATTGAAAAGTTTCGGTAATGTATTCTCTATGCCGTATTCGCTTATCTTACAATTAAATAATAATAATAATAATAATTATTATTATTATTTTAACAGTTGAAATATTTTGGAAGACTATGTTAACCTCTTCATTTTCTTTACTACGCCGTATAACATTAAAACGATATTTATGATACTATCACAAGGGGAAAATCTTTCTCATCTAAAGGACAAATCAGACTGTCATTGAAAATATTGCTGAGTAATACTGGAGAAGGTTTATTAAGCATATTTGATAAATGTACACTAAGCGACAAGGTTAAAAAAAAAAAAAAAAAAAAAAAAAGAAAAAAAGAAATCCGCACTGCAGAAAAAATGACTTATACCTTTTTTATTTGTAATAGCTTTAAAATTAATGGGTGAAACAAATAAAACTGTCTTATTTGCATAATACCAAAGGGATGAAATGATACCTATGTATATTTTCGATTTAATAATTCGCTTTATTACATTCTACGAAGCACTTTATAAAAACCTACATAAAACTTTCTTTTTAAACATATTACAATAACCATACACTTTGTATTCTATTATGATGTATTATATGAAATAAACAAGTCATATTTTAATATATGAAAACTATTTATTTGTTAGATCCAAGCAATTTTTTAATAAAAATATGTATTCAGCATTGTTTTAATTCCACCTTTATATGGAATTACTGATTTAATGCTTAGTGGCATAGTATTATACCGTTCTTTGATACAAATCTAAAAAATTTCACTGTACTAAATATTGTAAATAATTTTTCTAGTTCTTGCAAAGTTGTAGGCTGCAAATTTCGAATCCTCATCTCTCTCCCCGCGACTTTTTATGACTAAACATTATCGAGCGAATTGAGATTAGGATTGTTTCCAAGTCTAATAAAGAAGAAATTCTACGATACTCTTTGTGGGTTTTAACTTAGAATGAAAAAACGTATTATTACTTACAGAATTATAGGTGCTTAATTTAATGGATAGGTAATTTTAATAATTTGATTCAAATTGACGTACCACAGGCGCCGTACAGCAAGGTGCATTATTATCTTGAAATGCTGTTTGAGGAAAAGTCTGAAATGCCTCCAAAATAGTCGGTCAGGAGCCACTTTTATTATCACCGTGTTTTATTTTTAGTTAATTGATCCCTTGAGCACGAAAGTTTGTCTGATTCTTTGAAAAATTGTGCACCTCCGTACCATAATGTACGGAGAACGTGTCACTGTTTTAAGAGAGCAGTTTTCATTAAATCAGTCCCATTTTTACCGTCCTAGTAGTTTTTTCATCAGCTCGAAATAAATTAAACTTGACTCATCAGAGAAACTCAGTTCAGCCCGATAATTAACTGTTAATTTTTTTAAAATTTTGGTCAACTGATGTCTTTTTTTTTTTTTTTTTAAATATTTGTCCTTAATAAATAATGGCTTTTTTGCAGATCTTCTAGTTTTTAACCTGCCTCTAGTTTTTAACGCACACTGAGAAAAAATTCTGTTACTGACATCTAGAATCTAAATTGTGGCTCTAGAAAAAATAGTTCCATGTCATCCTTATAAATTCTAGTACCGTTTGAAAGCGAGTTCTAGAAACTTCTATTAGAATGCTAGAGCGTTTGCCTATATTCTCGAGGGCAAAGTTATTTAAAAATCTCTGCAGATACAAGAGGCGGGTTTCAGCAACTATAATCTTGGTTTATTACCCAATTCTAGAAAATCAAGCGAGAATTTCTCGCAATACAAAAGATTCAGAAGATTCAGACTATTTAGAATATTGTTTCACCATCTAGAAAAGTGTAGACTAGAAATTCTCGATCATTTCTTCTATTCAGCTTGTTGGCGTGCCTTATGTGCATAGCTCGGAAATCTATATTTCTAGTTAAGGGATTTAGAAAATGACCACTTATTCATTCTGGATGAAGGCGATATATTTTTTTCTCAATGCAGGTCGACAATCTTAGACACCAAAGCCATAAAAAATATATGAAAACAGTTGCATAAAATGTTGAGAATGTCGTGAGTAAAGGAATAAAATCCTATTTATTATTTCATAATTGTATGAGATCGATGACCCTTATTCCAACTTAACTCCCGCTGAGAAAATTCATTTTCCTTTTTCAACCAGGTGGTTTCAACATGTATGCATCTGTATATATACGGCATTACGAAAATGAAATTAATTAAGAAACATGTTTCCAGGGAAATTTGTTTTTGCAATAATATGCTTTAGAAATAGGACGATTGTGTAATCAACCGAACATTCTCAGGATTTATAACAATTTAAATTAAAACGTCAGATATCTTTGAAATTGTAAAAACAAACTAAATTTTCCTTTAAAGAAAAAATATTTAAATAAATAATTTTTCATTTAAATAAACTACTGTTGAAGCGAGAAACTTATATACCTTCGATACAATATAAAGCAGAAATTTTAGATTCAATAATAATAAAGCCGAAATTTCAGATCCAATAATAATAATAACAATAATAGTATAGTAGTAGAAGGCAATATCATTAGTAGTAGTAGCCCCAAAACCGGATATTTCTTTACGTATTAATAAACATCATGAACAGACATTTTGTTTTTTTTTTAATTTACTCTGTGATTTTTAAATGTAAATAGATTTCGCATATAACTTTACCACATTATTATCTTAGAAAAAAATCATGGCCAGCCTGACCATTGATCCAAAGCTACCAACCGTTCTGATTTTGATACCGGTATTTTTTTTTTTTTTTAATTTTTTATAAACATTTTTACCTTATTTAATCATAGAAAACTTCTGAAAAGTTTATAAAAAAATTCTATAGAAAAATACCAGTATCCACAAATCAAAACGGTTGGTAGCTATGATAGTTAAACTCAGGTGGCGATCTAATATGAAGAAAGATTAAAAACAAAATTTATATGTTTTTTTTAAAAATAAATAATAATCGATACGTTTGAACATAGTATTATGAAATCATTTTAATGTGATTTACTGTATTTATCAATTATTTCATCCATTACATGTATCTTCTGTGGGGTGAAGTGGCACCTCGGATTATAATTCAACTGATACGCTGAATTTCGGAGAAATAGTATTTATATTTGTTTAAAGCTTTCTTTGTTGTATTTTGTCACAGAAATCTAAATCATATATGAAACAGTGATTAGTTTTGAAGTTTGAAAAATTGCTTTTTTTCCCCCCCAAGAAAATACTTCTCTCAAGATTCGAAGTTTTGCCATTGTTGCACTTATGAAGTAAACTGCACAGTTTTTCGCAAGGTAACTAAGGTTTGTATGCGGATTTTGAATATAACTTCAGATTTGTTCTTTTTATTAAGCTTTTTGATTTGTCACTCGTAGTTACTCACTTATTGCCCCAGAAATTTTGTATGTCGGGTAATTGTAACCAGGGTGTTTACATAACTACCAGGGCTGCCATAGGATTTTTTATGTTATTTTCGTTCAGCTATTTCCAAAAAATATAATTTAAGATACATTTTCTCAAGTAAATCTGAACTTTGTCTGCATAAATTTATTATAAATTTTATGTTATGGAAATAGTTGTATGAATACACACACACACACACACACACACACATCGCATGTAGCAGCCCTGAACTACACCACTTATACCTTTTTAACTTTGTTTTTTCAGTTCTGTCTTTAATTTTTCAATGAAACCTAATATCTTAATCTTTTTTTTTTTTTTTACTTTTTATTTATTTTTTATTTTTTATGTTTTGTTGGAGCTAATATACTATATTTTTATTTTAGGTTTTTGATTCATGTATATTTATTTTTATTTGCTTTATAAGATGCAGAATTGCCAGCATTTCTAATTTATTTTGGAGTATTGTCAGTAACCTTCATTTATTTATATTACATTTTTAGAATTTTTTTTTTCTTATTCATACGTATCTTATTCATACGTTTCTTATTCATTTTTTTTCGTAGTTTCATACTGTAAAAAATTGCTCGACAAAACAAGTGGTAAAAAAAAAAAAAAAAAAAAAAAAAAAAAAAACGAGTGCTAACAATGCTCAGGAATAAATTAGAAATGTTGGCAAGACTAAAGAAAGGGTCGTACATTTCGCCCTTATTTTAGGGCACATTCTATCACTATTTTAATACATAAATCTTTTTATTGTATTTTTTAGTAATGCGCAGCGATTAAATAAGATGGAGATTATTGTATAAAAATAGTGGTAACGAAAAAAGTTAGAAATTTCTTATCCCCGAAAAGGGTCCTGAAAAAATGGCTGATTGTACGACCCCTACTCCGAGTATGTTAACATTTTTTCGAAAGCCTTTCTAATCATTTCCTCAATCTCCAAAATAAACGTTTAGATATTGCTGACCAATCTACTATATATAAAGATTTATATAATAGCAATTTATACTATAAATCACAATCCTGGCATTTTTAGAATAATTTTATGATTAATAGTTCAATTTTACCCTGTAAATTAACTCCTAAAACTGAACAGAAATAACTCATGAAATTTCACATGTGTTATTTTTATTATCAAATGTGTGTTTTTAAATATACATACATACATACATACATATATATATATATATATATTCTATTTAATTACCAAATAAAACTATATTCTTTGGATGTACTCAAATGTATAAAATTTTGCGACAGAAATGAACTGCATTGAATAGTTCAAAATATTTCTAACCGTTGCGAAAAATTCATGTAAAACTACACTTTTTAAATAGTGTTATTTTTATCATTTTTAAAAATAATTTTACATGTTTAAATAATAAATTATTTCTGTATTTAAATAAAGTGTTACTTGGAAAAACTTGAAATATACAAATTCAAATATCACATACATTATAAAAAAGATCAAATCACGTCAAAAGATTGAGGCGGTGGAGCGGTACACTGTAAAAAATTTTTTTTGCTATGTTACACAACAATATTGAGGCAGCCTACTTGCCACAACTATGCAGAGAAATGTTACTATCTGTAATTGTGTAACCGTACATACGTTATGCTACGGTTACACAGGTACAACTGGTAACACTTCTCTTCATGGTTGTGCTACTTCTCTATGCGGTAAGCTGCCTGAATATTGTTGTGTAATATTCCACGAAATTTTTTACTGTGTATGTAAAGACCTTTTGTTTATTCGAGGTACCTAAGTCTGAGTGGAACGCCCTCCATAGGTTCTTACTATGGAGTCCTATATCCTATTCGTGCAAATATAGGAAAATCTACAGAAAACTGCAAATGGCTAGGGCGATAAGCGCGACCTGGGTTCGTAACCAGTACTTCTCATCTATCAGCTTCGAGCATGACCCTCTCGGCTAATTGTGAGGTGGCAAAAGATTGAGATAATAACTTTTATAAACTGAGAAAGGGTAGAAAATACTCACATTAAGCACACGTTTGTAACAATATATCAGGTATTACGTACATTAAACTGATACATTGAAAAAAAATGCTGAGATAAAATATAAAATTACGAATTGAATTAAAAAAAAAAAAAACACCAAAACAATAGAATTTTTATCCAGAGACTCTCTACCGTTAGAATAATTAGAAAATATCTGTTTTCTGATTTAATGAAAGATATATATCCGATATTTCTTTACAAGTCCTCGATAGGGATGCAAGAGTTTCCGTCTCAAGATAGAACACTATTACCAGTGCTTTTTATTAAAAATTTTCATCATATTCAATCGCAATAAATTACTTCACAAATATGATAGAAGTTATTAAACAAAAAATACTGATGTAAGAGATACGTCATGGGACGGAAACACTTGCACTCCTGGTCCTCGACCAAATGCAAAATACAGAAAAATAACGAAGAAAATCAGTACCATAAGATTAAAATTTAATAAAAAAATTCAAATAAAACCCAGATATGAAATACCTCAGGTCGCAGATAAGGTGAAGTTGGTAGTAATGTTTCTAAAAAAAATGACTTCAAAATGAATATTTCTTTTTATTGTAAATGGTAATAGCACAATAGAGTTACTAACATTTTTAATTTGTTCCGGAGCATTGTTAGTAAAAGGCCTTTTTTTTTTTTTTTTTTTTTTTTTGATACCACTTTTTATAAAGAATATTTTTTTTCTTATTTATTTAACTGTTGTTGCATATTTGAGAGAATTATTCTGAAAAAAAAACAAAAAAAAAAGAAAGAAAAAAAAAACAAAAAAAAAAAAACAAGTCTTTCCGGCTTATTCGGAAGGGTAGGTTGATTTCTTTTTAGTTATCAACAAAGAGGATAGAAGAATACTTTCTAATCTAATATCTTATAATATTCTTCTAACCTCTTTGACTTATCAAGTAGTCGCCATTTTGGAACAAAATGGCGGCTACAAATTATTAATGGACTTGGTAGAAATATTGATTTAGGCTATGTACATATGGAGTTTTAAGCAAATCGGTTAATAAATACCTTTTTATGTGAATTTAAAATTTTCAAATGGCTGACACTTGGAAACAAAATAGCAGGCAAAGTTGGAAAACAAATATATATAAAGCACTTGCAAGATAAGTCTACTGTACAAATTTAGTTTGAATTAATTCAGAATCTCAAAAGTCATCGTGTTAAAAAATTAAGTGGCCGCCAGTTGGATCAAAACGGCGGAGCAAGTTGCTCAATGAACTAATCCAAGATATTTGTAAGATGAGTCCGCTGTCCAAATTTGGTTCGAATAAATTCAATATTTCAAAAGTTAACGCGATAACAAAGTCCCAAGTGGCAGCGTTCAAGTGGACGCAGCTTGGAAATAAAATTGTGGAGAAAATTGTCCACTGAAATCGTAGATATTTAAAAGATAAATCCATTTTTCAACTTTGGTTTTAATTGATTAAGTATTTCAAAATTTATCGTGATAACAAATTTTCAAGTGGCGCCACTTGGAAACAATATAACGGAGCAAGTTGTTCAGCAAACGTATCAGAGATATGCGAAGCATAAGTTTGCTGTCCAACTTTGGTTCGAATCAGTGCAGTGTTTCAAAAGTTATTGTTATGACAAATTTTCAAGTGGCAGTCTAAGTGGCTCCAACTTGGAAAGAAAACGGCGGAGCAATTTGCCCAGCGAAATCATCCAAGATATTTTTATGGTAAGTTCACTGTCCAACTTTAGTTTAAACTAATTCAGTATTTCAAAAATTATCGTGATAAAACTTTTACAAGTGGCACCGTGATTTCAAGTGGCCACCACTTGGAAGCAAAAAAGCGAAGTGAGATGTCCTGCGAACTTATCTGAGATATATGAATGATAAATTCACTACCCAAATGTGTTGCGAATTAATTTAGTATTACAAAAGTTTTCATAATGACAAATTTTAAAGTGGCAACCACTAGGAAATGAAATTGCGGATCAAGTTACCAAGCGAACTTATCCAAGATATTTGAACCATAAGTTCACTATCCAACTTTTGTTTGAATCAGTTTAGTATTTTAAATTTATCTTGATGGCATATTTTCAAGTGGCAGCGGGATTTCAAGTGGCTGCAACTTGGAAAGAAAATGTCGGAACAAGTTGCCCAGTAAATTCATTCAAGATAATTATAGGATAAGATCACTGTCCAACTTTGGTTCGAATTGAATCAGAATTAAAAAAGTTATCATGTTCATAAAATATCAAATGATTGCCTAATTTCAAGTTGTCTCGCTTAATTTATAACATCCGCACTTTGTTAAAAATGGCGGATAAAGTTCATTAATAAGCATGGTTTTGATCCTTATATCTATGTATACATCACAATTCAACCAAATCCGGTCTTAAATACGCTTTTTACAGTGTAAATTTGAAATTTTCAAGTGGCCTCCACTTGAAAAAAGATGGGCGGAGCAATTTGGTTAACAAACTCATCCAAAATATTTATAAGATAAGTTCACTGTCCAAATTTGGTTCGATTTGGAGTATTATTCCGGAAGCTATCGTAATTTTAAATTTTCAAGTGGTAGCCTGATTTCAACTGGCCCGCTTTGTTTAAGATATTCGCCACTTTCTTAAAAATGGCGGATAAAGTTCATTTATAAACTTGGTTGAAACCCTTATATGGTCTATGCATACATCAAAATCCAAACAAATTCGGAATACACTTTTTACAGTGTGAATTTGAAATTTTCAAATGGTCTCCACTTGAAAAGAAAATGGCGGAGCAACTTGGTTAACAAACTCATCCAAGATATTTATAAGATAAATTCACTGTCCAAATTTGGTTCGATTTCGAGTATCCGCAACCTTGTTAAAAATGGCGGATAATGTTCATTAGTAAACTTGATTGGGATCCTTATGTGGTCTATATTTACATCAAAAATCAAGCAATTCCAGCTTTAAAGCAGGACAGTACGGCCTCTGGCAGTGTAGCCAAATTTGAGGACTTTTTAAATTTAATAATCACCAATAATTTTGAGGAGTGATATTTGACATACATACTAGACGATCTTCGAACTGATTAGGCAACCGTTACCATTAAAAATTAGTGGTAAATATTGAATAAAAAAATCCCTAAAATTGATTACACTGACCTCTGGTTTATAAAATCATCTTATCAACTATTTTGTTTATAAAAAAATTACTTTTTTTACAGCGAGCTTATAAAAAAATATATATATTGGTCGGTTCAAAAGGAAAAAAAGGAAAGAAAAATCAAACATAAAACGAATTCAATAGTTGCTTAAAAAGCTTTCCAGCTCTTTTTCGTAAAACCCTAAATTAAGTGCTAAATCACATTTTGAAATCTCTATGCAGATAAGTGTAAAAAGAACTTTTATTTTTATCTTTAAAAAGGAAATAAACTTAATTTGAAAGAAATGAAATGGTGATACACATGAAAAAATTCAAATGCAGTATTTTTTTTTTTTTTTTTAGAATTGTACTGGAAATTTCTTTTAAATAAGCCATTGAAACTGAATAATCATATATAAACTCCTGATTCATATTAGATTGTCCTATAAGAAAATTTACTGATGTTTTAGATAAATATAATTCTTCTTTTTTGATGGATACGGTAAAAGTGTTTTGATTGTTCAGTAATTTTGTTTCAATAATTTCGTAAGAATTTCATTTAATCTTTGATTCATAGAATGAGTAAATTTTGTTCAAGGATGAAATAATTGAATTTTACAACAGCTGTCGTTTCCTGTGAAATAATATACCGTTTTTCCTTCCTTTCCTTCCTTTTTTTTTTACTTATATATATATATATAGTATATATATATATATATATAAGAAGCAAGTACTGGGTTTGTGAAAACTTTCGAACTCCAGTTTTCTATGAATTTACACGTTTTGAGATGTCTTGAACATGATTTGACTGTTTTTAGAAAACGTCTGTCTGTCAATCTGTCTGTTTGTATGTGTCACAAATTTTGTGGACGCTGTGTCTCACGAACCAATGAAGGAAATTAACCAAACTTGGTATTTAGTTGGACCCTAACCTAAATTGGTGCCGATTACATTTGGGGACCAATCGCTCAACAGGTGGAGCTGTGATACTATTTTTCTAAAATTTTAATATGGCAGTATAGGACAAAATTTCGGATAAATGTACATAATGAGAGTTATTTTTAGCGTGTGATTGTAAAATTAATATGAATTACTGATAATAGCAGTAGTAAATTGGAAAAACAGTTTGTACATGTAGGAGTTTCGCTCCCCCCTTAGGGGGGAGGGGGAGTATCCCCTGGGGGGTGTAACTTTTCAATAAGGATATCTTTTGAAAGAACTCGTCAATACTTATAAAAAGAATGGTTTTACCATAGATTTGTGATAATTTAAAACAAATTTATCGTTTTTTCATTTTTTACAATATATATATATATATATATATATATATATATATAACCCTTTTTCTTTTGATGTTGGCATAAAATTGACTTTCTTTCGGCATTTAGAGTTATAATTCTGTGAGATAACAATCGTCTGCATTCATCATGGAAAATAATTTTAATAAATAATAATTTAATAAATAATTTGCACTGCCTAAATTTGCGTAAAATTACATAGAAGAAAGCCTTGTGGTGGGCACAACATACTAGTTCTACAGTAGACTGAGTTTAATTTAACAAGTTGCTGTTTTAGAGTTTTATTTAATGCACCGGAAAACAAGTTGGTGTTCCAAATAATAAAACAAAAGTATATTTCAACAACTTGTGTAATTTTTGAATTTCAAATTAGCATGGTTGTAAATTAACAATTCCATGGTGACGGGTGTGACGCAGTCTGATTAACATTTTAAGTATTTTAACATTATTATTATTATTATTATTATTATTATTATTTTAAAAGCAGAATTGATCAGTTCATCTCTTAAAAAGTTCCCCTGTATTATAAAGAGATAAATATTATATTATTATTATTATTATTATTATTATTATTATTATTATTATTATTATTATGTAATTAAAACAGATTTTTTCAAGCATAGCTGTCAATACGGGGTTCATACAGACCTGCTTTTTCCCAAGCACACTTCCACCTGTTTTTTTGAAGAACAAATATCTTTTTAAATTTATAAGCCTTTTTCTATAACAAAAATTGCTACACGAAATTGGTGGTAAAATTCATGGACTGTATGAACCCTGCAATATTCCTAATTTGTTCCGTAGCATTGTGTATATATATATAAGAAATAGGTAAGTGCTCATTAATTCCCTTGAAAGGGAACTATAAATATCATAGCTATCAATATTTCGCATTTTAAAATAAGACTTAGTACCACAATTTTTAAAAAGAATTTGCCATGCTTGTTTTCTACGATTAAATAAATCGAAAAAATTTAAAGAAAATTTCTGGTATGAGGAATGTTGGATAAAACGGGAGAGATGGTAGCTTTGCCATATTTTCTTTATTTGTTGGAATCAAATGGCAAAATAGTAGGAACGACTAAGCTTATATTTTAATTTAATTAAAATTTATAACGATCAAGTTTATTTTTATTTTTTAAATCTAATTAAAATCGTAATAAAATTATAAATTTATTGCGCTTATAGTTTTATTGTTACAGAGTGAGGGTTAGAAAAACCATGTCACTATAGGTCTCCATAATACAGTGTCAAAACTAAAATGTTTAACAGATACTGAAATATAGCCATGTGTAAAATGGAAGTTCTTGAATAATAGTAGCGTCATCTGTCGCCCGATGTATGCCCAAATTGAAATGCCTGGGTAAGGCACACTGGTGAAGGCCGCGGGAAATCGAAACGAGGTTCAAAGCGATTTCAATGGAATTTGTTTATTTTTATTTATAAAGTTTAAAAAAAAAAAAAAACTCAATTAAATATAGTGATCAACGAAGCGGGCAAAGCCAAAGGACAAAGTTATAAATTTATTGATACTTTAATTATTTTGATGTGTGAAAATCGAGAATATCCCTTTAAAAAACTTTAGATTATGTAATGTCGTTTCATTTTCCACATTTGTAAAATTGTTAATTTTTATATTGTCTTACTATATTATTTCTTCTTTTTTTACCAGGGATCATTAAAGCTACTTAAATCTTGGGAAAAGTTTCCGTTTATATCGATACCACCTTATAAGCGAAAACTGAGAATTAAGAAGCCGTCAATGTCGGATCGCGAAAATTAACTTTTGATCTTTTAAGAAATGGATAACTTAAGCAATAGGTGGCAGCACTATTAAATAGTTGTTTAATTTTTATAGTTAACAGAATTATAAAAATTTTACCTTTTTAAAGTAGGTATCGGCGTTAGTGTAGGCTAGTTAGTGGATTGTCGATATTTTGATATAGGTATGGATGGGATTCCCTCCATGGAGGGAAGGGGGGAGGTCTTTGGAAGCTTTTTGACGAAGGAAAGATATTATTGATATTTGATAAGCAGTATCTGCAAGGACGTATTTATAACACATAGCACGAGAAGTTTCTAGAATGAGAGACAGTGGCGGATCCAGAACTTAACTTTTTTTTTTTTTTTTTGGGGGGGGGGAGGCTAAGATTTTTTAAGATGTTATTCCAGATTAATGAAAAGTTTACAACTGTAATATTCAATTGTGAATGTCAGTACTTTTGGGTAGGGGGGCTTCAGCCCCCCCCCCCTTGGATCCGCCACTGATGAGAGATGTAAAAAAGTGTGTAACAAAGAGTAGATGTCACCGACTTTTAAAATTTTAAATAGAAGATTGGATTGGAGCGAAGTAGGGTAGAGAGTTGTAAAAGGTGCATGAATACAACATAATTTCATTTTTATATTTTAAAGAGACAAAAGAGCAAGTAAAAGATTTAGAGGAAGGGAGGGGGGGAGATGTGAAATCTGAAACAAAACAATATAACGTACAAGAAATTTTACTGTAATTTGCGAACAAAACTTGAATCTTAATAAATATGTAATTTTACAGAAGTAGCTAAATAGAGAATATACTTAGACTTTTACTAATAAACCGTTAATTAACAAAAAATAAAATCTCAGAATATTGCATATTTACATATATTTACACATTACATTACTCGGAAAACTAACAAAAAATATTATAGTGTCGAGTATATAAATAAATATCTTTACAAAAATAATCTTCAGATTGAATGGAAAGTGTGTAATATAGTTTTTTTTTTTTTTTTTTTTTTTTGTTTTGTTTTACGAGTACCAAACATTGTAATACATTTAATTCGATGACATTTTGTTTTTTAGAATGTTATACAAAGCATAATTTTTTCTAGTCAAGTGAAATTATGTTTTTAAAATAAAAATAATTTATATGGTGTGGTGGGTAATTGTTTTAGGGACCTGGGTCTAAGAGGGGTTGCTCTTTGTGTGTGTGTGTGTCTTAATAATATGTTATAATTCGGGTATTCGGAGTACTATTCAGAGTTTATTTACATTAAAACTGAATGCACGGACCGAAAATTTTGATAATGTCATCTGATAATTTTTTGTCGAATAATCTTATATATATATATATTCAAAAAGAGATATAATGACAAATTTTAATTCCTATTCATAAACTATACAGACATTCAGTTGAATCTATTTATAATACTATTTTGCTTAGATAATTTGCTCGTTCAAGAAGAGTCTTTTCTTAATAAAATTCAAATATAACATACAGATACTACTACAAACGTTAACTTAAAAATTTTGCCATTTAGGTATTTTAATATTCACCAGTGGATGCTACAATGGGTAGTTTCATCTTCTACAACTTTTCAGAAATACATGTAGTATTAATTTTTGTGCAATAAATGATGTTTTTCTGAGAAATGTGGGCTAGGACTCTTTAGACAGATCCCAACGAAGGGCACTCCACCCAGGCTCAAAACCCTCATAAGCACATCTTATTCAAGAAATGTAATACAGTTATAAATAAATCATTTTGTTTTATCACCGCATTGCTGCGCCCGGCTAGCTCAGTCGGTAGAGCACGAGACTCTTAATCTCGGGGTCGTGGGTTCGAGCCCCACGTTGGGCGTTCGTATTTTGGTCCGCTCGCGCTTATTAAGTGGGATATAACCATATCTTTTATAACTTAATGCAATATACTAATGTAACAAGTATTCTGAAAATAGTAATAACAACCAGTATGTTGTTGCTATCACAAAAATTTCTTTCTATATTTTCTTGTACAAATTCATGAAGTATGCAGCCCAAATTACTCATTAAAATTATTATACATTAAAATTATCTTCCTGATGAATGCAGACGATTTTCATCTTAGAGAAACATAACACTAAATGTTTAAAGAAAGTCAATTTTCTGACAATATTTGAGGAAATACTACAAAGTTTTATATATGCATTTTTTTTTTTGTTAAAAAGAAAAAAATAGAAAACTTTCACAGATCTATAGTTGAACGATAAATTATCGCAGATCTATAATTGAATCCTTCGTTTTAAAGACAATGACGAATTCTTCTGAATGGTACCCATATTGAAAATTTACACCCCCTGGAAGGCCCGCAAAGGGAAGGCGGAGAAGCTATATTCCTACATATACATTTTTTTTTCTTATTGTCTATTACTATATATATATATATATATATATATTTAATTTCACACTGAAATCTTTAAAAAAGTTCTCATTTTGTACATTTATACGAAATTATGTACTATACTGCCATATTAAAAAATATGAAAAAAAAGGGGATGACAGCGCCTCCTGTTACCCTTCTTTATGATTTTGCATATGAATAAATAATTTCGAGTACTTTTCATGTTGAAATGTTTAATATTGTGTGCTATCCATTTAAAGTTTATTTTTAAACAATCAAATAACTGTCACGAATTTCCAGAAATTTTATTACTTCTAGAAGCAAAGCTTCAGGCGTCGGAGAAAAAGTTTTAAGAATCTTATTCGTGCAACAGAAAACGATATTAAATTCTGAAAGCCGATATATTGAGAAAATTTAATTTGTATGAATGTGAGAATAAAGTATTATGAGCCATCTCAATCTATTTTGCTAGAAAAAAAAATGCTCATTAAATATTTTTCAACTTCCATATAACAATAGAAAACAAGAATATATAAGTCAAATCGATTTATAGCATTTAAAGAAATGAAAATTAATTTTATTCTCAGCTATTTTCAGAAATTAACTTGTTTGTCAAATATAATCAAAATTTAAAATATTTTTCGTTTTTGTGTTAAACATATCCAAGAGAAGCTATTATAATTAAACAGGGTTCACACAGACTTTTTTTTTACCACTAATTTTAAGTAGTAATTTTTGTCTTTAAATAAACCTATAGTTTTTAAATTTATTTTTAGAGAATCGAGTTTTACAAAAACACTAGTACAGTCGGTAACAAAAGTGTTCGCCGAACACTAGCAAAGATTCCTATGTAAAAAAAAGTACACTTTATACGGTTTTGTTAAATAAATCCTTGTCGAATGCTGTTCTTTGTCAGTGTAAGAGCATGATTCGATAAGGATTTATTTAACAAAACCGTATAAAGTGTACTTTTTTTTTTTTACAATGAAATTTTTGCTAGTGTTCGGACACTTTTGTTACCGACTGTACGTGTGAACTCCATTAAAAGTTTTTCAAAAATAAAAATGTTTATTTAGCAAAGTTTTAAAATTTTATATAATGCTAGACACATAGCTGCCAGCTTTTGCGTTTTTCAATAAAGACTTCACACCAGAATTTTATAATAGTGAATTTCAAGGTATCAAATCGTCGAAAATTGATATCAGAGGTTGCTATTGGTGTGTAGTGATAACATACCTTATCTTTTGAGAATGAAAATATTGGCAGCTATGCTATGCACATATATTCAAATATAAACAACATCTATTTTTAATTTTTAATTTTTATTTATTGAACTATATGCATGTAAACTTGGTAACATTTATTCCGGAGTGCTTGTGTGTGGGTCTTAATAATAAAATTACCTTTCACTGGAAACCTGCGTTTCTCCCAGGATAAAACATGATATGAGATAGAAGAGAGGAAGAGTGTGCTGAGTGAATAAAGAATTAAATCAAAATTTGTCTAAAACTTTTTATAATTATTATTTTTGTAAAGTATGTAAATTTAAATTTGTATATAAGAACACTTCTCTCGTTTGGACCTGCCTTTTTCTCTTTCTTTTCTTTTCTTTTCTTTCTTTTTTTTTTTTTTTCTTTCTTTCTTTTTTTTTTTTTTTACTACACCACTTTGTTTATAAAGAAGTTTTCTACAATATGTAATTACAATGAAATTAGAAGGAAAATGCTTTTTGAAAATAGTGGTGAGAAAAAAGGACGGGTACTAAGAGCATACTTGCCAACACTCTAATTAATATTCTGTAATATTCTTAGTATCCGCCTTTTTTTTACATACCAGTCATTTTTTAGACTTTTTATATTTATATTTAATCGTAATTACATTTCGAGAGAATTACTCTAAAAATAAAGTGGTGTGGAAAAAAGGGCAGATACTAACAATGTTTACGGAATATTAATTAGAAGGTTGTCAGCTATGACTGACTATAAATATTACCAGATATGTGTATGTATATATATACATACACATATCTGGTAATATTTATAATTTATTCCGGAATGCTGTCAGTCATAGCTGACAACCTTCTAATTAATATTCCGTAAACATTGTTAGTATCTGCCCTTTTTTCCACACCACTTTATTTTTAGAGTAATTCTCTCGAAATGTAATTCAAACAATCTTATTCGTGCAACAGAATGCGTATATGAATCGTAACAGAATGCGTACAGAATCGTGCAACAGAATGCGTATAAGTTGTTAGCTATATAGCTAACAACTTATACGCATTTTGAATACCACTTTAATTGAGTAAAATTTTTTGTTTTATTTAATCAGTGAAAACTATTACAGGAATCTATAAAAGATTTCTTTTAAGAATCATGGGATATTCAAAAAGCGCAAAAGTTGGCAGCTATGTGCATATATATAAATGTCTCTCTCAGCTGTGGTGTGTCCCCCCTTATTATTTTTTCCCCTTTTTTCTCTATTTGCGAATCTCTTAAAGGCATGTTAATGGTAGTAAAGAAATAAATAAAACTAAGCATAAATTTTATTTTCTGTCATCTGCAGATTTTCATCACTTAGTCTGGTAACATAAAACACGACATTGTCTCCTTATAAGATAAAGCAAGTATATCCTTATAAGCTATTAACTCAGATAATATTAAATAAATAAATTAACGATGTTTGAGAAAACAATGCTGCAAAAATAATGAAAATCAGTGCTTGGAATATAATCACAATAATTGTCATTCACCTTTTCCGAAAACAAATTTTGATTTTACATTTGAAAACTATTACAGATTAACAGAAGGAGACAAGTTATTTGCGTGAAAACGCTCTTGTTCAATTTTAAGGCATATAATAATATATACTATATATATATTAAATAAAAAAATAAACATTTCTGTTGTATAACTGAAAATCTGTACTATATTTGTAATTTTGAATTTTATAAGAAGTAAGAGATAGCTTAGCGCACAATAATAAAAATTTCTGAAATTGATCGTAAAAAAAAAAAAAAAGGAATAAATTTGATAGTTGCGGATTTAATAGTAATTTTCATCCATTATTTCCTGAAAAGTGATGTATGTGTGTTGATGTCTAGATTAATTATTTCAGGACAATGTAATTAAGCTCATTTAAAATCAAGAGCCACCAGAATTGGAAAACAATGTTGGAAGAAAAGAAAGAAATAAATTCTTTTTTTTTTTTTTTTTCCCTTCCTATGTCAAAAAAAGTAAAATTTGATAAAAAATTTCCGGGATGAATTCCTGTATTTGATAATTAAAATTAGGGGTATAAAAATATCCCACAGCTTCTGAAACGTTAAAGATTTTTTCTTGGTCAAATTTTATTATAAACTAACAGGCCTTCGCCAGCCCACTTCGCTGGTCGCTATATTAAAAGGAATTAAATATATATATATATATTTCATTGTTGGTAATTTCATCTTTATCTCATTTGCTGAGTATTGTAAAGGAATTAAATTATTTATTATATATATATATATATATATATATATATATATATATAATAATCACTATTTTTTTTTATATCACTTTATAAATAAAAACTAAAAAAATTGCATTGAAATCGCTCTAATCCTCACTTTGGGTACCGACTGCCTACGGCAGAGTTTTTTCCACCCGCGCTGCATCTGGTCCAGGTTTTTGCTACCTGCAGAAACGTCTTTCCCGGACACTTCAATTTGGGTATTTACCGACAACAGGTGAAGCTTCTATTATTCAAAAGCTTCGATTTTAAAGATAGTTGTATCTCAAAGCATCCATTAAATATTTTAGTTTTTGCACCATGTATTTTAAATCTCTTGCTTTTTACAGTATATTACCATTTATTTCCAACCAATATAATAAATAAAAGAAAAAGTAGATTTTCCTTTAAAAATAATTAAATTATGATAAATTTGATTTAATTTAAGTTTAATAAGTTTAATCCTTGTACTTTATTACAATTTTTTCTGATAATTACAAAAAAAAAAAAAAAAAAAAACAGAGAGAGAGAGAGAGATTTTTCCTTTTAAAGTAATTAAATGAAAAATAAAAAGTTGTTATATTATAAAAATTATACGTAACCATAACTGTCGTACATATTTTTTTATTGTTTTTCAATATAAAAATTAATATATAATTTTTTTATACTGTATTACCATTTGATTTCAATAGATATAATAAATTAAAAAAAGAAAGAAAACTTTCGTCTTCAAATGAATGAATTAAATAAAAATAATAAATAAATAGTTTAATAACGGTTGCTAAGATATCCAGATGATAGAAAGGAAAGAACAATTTTTAGAAAACCAAAGTTACTGGGAGATTTTTAACTAAACACACACTGGCCAATTAATGTATGAAACCTGTAAGAGTTTCTACAAATGCTCGCTGGCGGCGAAGGTATGCAAAACCTGTTACAAACTTTTGGGGAATGTTCTGCTTGAACGAAAGTGGTCCTCTGGTGTTACTTGAGGATAATCAAAAAGCCATGCAGCACCTGAATATATTGATAGATTAAGTGCATCCCTCAATGTTACAATTTTACTCCGAAGTTAACGGATACTCTGTGCTCGATAATGCAACCATACATCGTGGTAGAATCGTTCGATATTGGTTCAGTGAACAGCAATCTGACTTCTAACAGTTTCTCTAGATGCCGCAAAGCCCGGATCCAATAGAAAATGTTTGGGACATGTTGGAAAGGAGTATCCGTCAGCAATCTCCTCCTCCATCCAATTTACAGGATGTTAAAATCTGTGTAGCCAATGTACGGTAAACTCTGGACATAAATTGCACCCCAGGAGGCTTGTAGAATCGCTGCCCACGCGAATACTGGCTTACTGACTGTTATTCATTGCAAAAGGAGGTCCAACGTGCAAAAGAAGGTCCAATAAAATATTTATTTAAAGGTTTCTAATTCATTGGCCAGTGTGTGCATAATCGTAAATTGAATACCTGTACAGAACAAAATATATCTTTGATGTACACACTCGTATTTTTCGACATACAAATGTCGCTTTTCAAGTCAAAGTCTGTTTTCAGGATTTCTTAACAAAAATAATTTTTCTAAAGTTTGCAATTTTTAATTTTCCCCATTTTTTGGTAGATTTATATTAGCAACACTAAAAAACTTTATATACCAACTTTCATGAATATACGTTGAGTGGTTTTGTAAATGCATGAGCTTGTCTCAAAAATCCAATTTTTGGTATTTTAAGAAAAATCAGGGTCATTGAAACATGGTGCGTTTTTATCTTAGAAAATTCGTTGAAATCTCATTTTAAAACACGCGAAAAATCATGGAGAACAGTCTTTTACACTATTTTGATAAATTGTATACTTTTTTAGAAAAATGCGTTGGCGGTAGTTCAGTACAGAATATATAGCACTACGCTTTGCTAGTACTCACTTTTTGATTTTGTGGTTAGATGGTTGGTCATTTATTTTGGAAGAGGGCTAGGCCCAACAATCGCTGAGCTATATATATATATTTAAATTTGAGTAAAAATTATAAAAGCACTCATCAGTAAATTTCTTAAAAATAAGACCAAATATAAATTTAAAAATTATAAGTGTAAAATCTTTCTTACTGATCTCTTAAAAATTATACTGCTCTTTCGATCATCAGGCAAGCTTGGGTGAATTTCTTGGAGAACAACTTCAGAATCAGCTTCCAATACACTGGCATTTCTGCTCAAACTAAAAGTTCACCTAAAATAAAAAGTGAGTATACCAGTGTATATACAGTCGGCAGTAAAATTACTGAAGCACACATTCACACTTTTCATATATTTTTTTTAGTTTGATCGCTAATTTTTATCAACTTACTTTTTTATAAACAACATAAAACTAAGATCATGATTCGACAAATATTTACTTAACAAAACAGTGTTAGGTGCCCATCTTTTAAGTAGGAATTATTGTTAGGCTTCAATAATTTTGCTGCCGACTGTATTTGAATATTACATCTGAAATTGTCTACTTGCAAATTAAAGAAAATAAAATAGTAACTTAAAAAAATTAAAACACTTTGACTCGTCACTTTTTTTTTATTATATGTGTGTGACAATCATAAACATGAATGCTATCAATTGAACATGTGAAAATTCAATGTTTTGGTAATTTAATGTAAATAAGCCAAATAGCGGCGAAATCATCCTGCATTTTAGAAATTGTCAATAAAAATATAGCATATTTTTGGAATGACACATGTTACCTGCGGATTATACCTAGAAAATTACGGTAATCCTTGATGTTGAAAACAGTCAATTTTGTGCCCTATACACGACATCTTAGGAAATGTATTTCAAAAATTTTTTTTGTGAATATTGAAAAGAATCGATAGCTTTGTTTCAAATTATCACAGATATATGATTCAACCATCCGTTTAAAGTCATTACCGATTAACCAGTTCTCTTGAAAATATATTCATGTTGAAAATTCACACATTTACATTTTCCGGGTAAGGAGGGGGGAAGCTATGCTCCTACGTATGCAAAAATTGCATCCTAGATGCCCGTTAATATTATAAGTAATTTATTTTTGTAATTTCCCAATAACTGGTTAATATCTATCTATCTATCTATATATATATATATGTGTGTGTGTATAATAAATAAATAAACCTCAATGTGTATATGTATACGAAACTTTGTGCTGTTCCTCAGGTTGTCACAAAGGGAAATTTAGGTACCAGTAATATTTTTTTTATTAAATACCAGCAGATATCAACGGTTAGTCAAGTCTAAAATTACTAAATAAAAATAGTGGTATTCAACTTTATCTTTGTGAGAACCCTGACGGCTAAATTAAAAATTACTGTAAAGCAGGACACCTGTTAAGTGATGCGCTCCAATTTAAGTTATGGTAGAATTAAATATAACTCTTTATTAAATTCTGTGCAACAATTTTCGAAACTGAGTTTGCAGAAAATTTTTGTCTTTCGAAAAATGATCAAATCATGTTCAGGACACCTCAAAACATGTTAATGCATTGAAATTTTTTTATGAATCTAATACTTTCTTCTAGTGAATATAAAAAATGTGCAATGTGGTATTAAAAAACCGAACACTTGGCAGCTATTCTACACACCACTACCACTAAGAACTTGAATTTTTCTAAAGAAAGGAATAACGCAGAATAGTTTAAAAAATATATATTGATATGCAGTTCAAATTACCGACAATACTACACATCAATTATTATTGGCATTATTTATCTTCAAATTTTTAATATCAATAATTAATTTAATGCTAATATGTCCGTTCGTAATTATTTTAAGTTTTCAAAAATTTCTTTTGAAATGTACTTTTGCATTTTGAGAAGAAAAAATATCGCAGGGATCATAGAATAGTTTTTGCCACGTATTTTAGAAATGTGCATTTCTGAAACAAATGTATAAGAATTTCTAACTTGTGACACTTTTCTCTTACTGATGCAAAGTTTTTGTTAAAAACAGCGCCATCTGTTCGACAGAAAATGAAATAAAGTGAATAAACCTTTACAAACAGACTAGAGGCTGACTCGGACTAAAATGGACTGGACGAGCTTGAATCTTTTATTCTTACCTCTTTCTTTATTATGTCTATGTTTATTCAAAGTTTTGTATTTATTACTTTAAAACGACAGTTCTGTGGTGTTTCTTATTAAGAAAGTATATATTCAAAAAACATTATAAAACTCTTTTTTACCTCTTAAAATTTTAACGGTTTCGGTCACCATATATTATGTAATTAATTTTATGGGGAAATTTCTTCCTGGAATTACTCATTACCTAATCTATTTTTTTTTTTTTTTTAGATTTCGTTTTCGCAACAGTTAAATTTCTTCTTGTTTTTCAAAGTGTTAATTATTTTATTTTTTAATATTTCAGTTTGAAGCTATAAAGTGCGTAAAATTAACTTAGTTTATTTTTCGCATTTTTAGCTCTAAAATGAAAAACTAAAATAAAGAGAGAGAAAAAAAAAAAAAAGCAATTCTTGGAAAACAAGAACGAATTTAATGATTTTCTGAATATGAAAACGGAATTAAAAAATACATTAGGTAATGAGTAATTCTAGTAACAAACGTCGTCCCACAGAATTATATGGGCTCTGGCTTCTGGAGACGGTAAGTAGAAAGCCCCTTTAATAACTGAAATTTCAATCAATTTAATCTCAATAGATCACAAGAGTGAGAACAAACTTGAAGATATATGACACCTCTTAGGCACTTTGATTAATTAGACTTTTTTTTTTTTTGGTACCTACGAAAAATAATCGAAGAAAAAGTAAGTAGTAGTTTATTGTATGGTTTCTAGTATTTACTGCTTTTCATTACCATTATTTCAGAATAGTTGTAAAAAAGAAGAAAACTGTTCCACGTTATATATAATTCTAGAAAAATCACACACACATGCACACACAAAATGTATTATTTACATATATGTATTGGAATAGCTATATTAAAAAGCATAGAAATTGGCACGTATGTTACTGCGATTTATGTGGAGCGTTTCTAATACAAACCCCCTGCTAGATTGTGCTTATTGAGCGTTAAGCCTAACGACGGCCAAGTGAGAGTAAATTATTAAAGTTTGCTACTACATTTTTTTTTTTTTTTTTTTTTTTTTTTTTAGCACCGCTTTGTCTGAGTAAATAATTTTACCTTATTTAATCATAGAAAAATATAGGGATAAAAAGGGATGGGAATTTGGTGCAGAGTTATTATTTATACTTATTACCGCCATTTGAAAAACACAAAATTCTTGTTCAATCTAAGAATTGTTAGGAAGAAAATTTTGCCTCATAAATTGTCGCAAGAAATGTGCGCGAAATTGCTATCCCTGAATCTATGAAAGATTTCAATTCTAAACGAGGGGTGGCTAAAAACAGCAGCCAAAGCTTGATTGTGTTCGGAGCACACAGTCGCCAATAATTTTAAACAATAATTTTTGGCTTATAGTAATCGAAAATTCCTCGTTGTAATAAGAAGACATTTTTTTTTTTTTTTTTTTTTAAACAAGGGGTGTTTATTTGGAGATGTGCGAATTCGATTATCACACACAACAAAATTCTTACAAAACTAATTTTCTAATAAAAGCATACTGAAATTTCAATCAAAAATAACTTAAGAATTTTGTTAAAATTAGTGGTGTTAGTTAGGGTGTCCTAGTTTTAGTTAGGCTCTGATCGCAACAGTTGGCAGCTATGTAATATGTATAAGGTTCGGTCGACTTAATAATAATCAGAATCGCAATAACTAATAAAGCATTAATTTTTTTACTTTCTACTATATTAAATCTAATAAACTTTTGGATTTGTAAAAATTTGTGATTTACTCATTTTGAGAGGTCCAGAACTTGACTTTATAATTTTTAGAAAATGTTTGTTTATGTATCTGCGTGTGGCAAAAATTCTGTGGTCGCTCAAGCTCAAAACCTAATACACACAATTTCATATAAATTTATATTCAGTTGCACCTTGGCATAAATTAGTGCCTGTCAACTTTTGGTGCAAATCACCTGACAGGTGACGTTGCTGTACCGATTCTTCAACATTTTTAATATGGCTGTATTGGATAAAAATTTGTATACGTGTATACAGTGACAATTTATTTTAACCAATTATTCCGAAACTGAAAAAATATATATAATAGTAATAATCAACCAGGAAAAATGTTTTGTATATGTAGAAGCGTCGCTCCCCCCCCCTAGGAGAAGTACCCTTCGAGGGAGTAATTTTTCAATATTAGTATAAAAAAAAGGACTTATCAATACTTTTAAAATGAACGGATGAGCCATGTATATGCGATAGTTTAAAAAAAAAAGTTATCGCCCCTTTTCTACAAAAAGAAAAAAAAAAAAAAAAAAAGAAAGAAAAAAATCCTAAGATGCGTCTGTAGGACACAAAATTCACTTTCTTCCGACATTTAGTATTAATACTTATCTAACATGAATGTCGTCTGCATTCACTAATGAAAATAATTTTAAAAGATATTAAATTTAGCAATTAATTTTCACGGGAAGATTTAGTAGAAAGTTTTGTGATGGCCACGATATACCAGTTTACCTTTAAAGTTACATACGAATAAAAGTGTTGAAATCCAGTGTTACATGCAAAATATTATATACAAAAAGTAATAAGCATAATTTTATCGTTGTTTATATTAACTATTTTTAATATTTTAACTGCAACTCTTAATTGAAATGTTAATTTACTTGACCTTATATTTTTTAAACATTTTATTGCTTTTAGCACCGAAAGTATAGCTCGCAAAAAAATTAAACAGGGAAAAAAAGTTCGAGTATTTTGATTAAAGGATAATTTCTTTTTCGGAGAATATTCTGGAGTACACTTTAGTAGATTTCGTTGAGAGTAACATGGATATAAAGTGCATTTTTATTCTTCGTAAAAATATGCACTCCATACTTAACGAATTTCTCGTAAAAAGATATGTCTTATTTACCCCTTTTCTTCTTCTTTTTACTTTATCCAAAAGCTTTAATCATATATATTTTTCCTCTTTTTGTTATCAGTAATAACGTCCATACATTTATACATATATATCCTATTTCGCCAAAATGGATGCTTTTTGGGAAATTAAACAGTTTTTCAAATTTATTTATTTATATGATTTACTTTTTATTTAAGTATGCTGTCTGCTATATTTATACTATTTTATTTTTATTGCTATATAAACCGAAAGGAAACAAAATTAATGTAATTATTTAAAATGAAAAAAAAAAAAAAAAAAAAAAAAAAAAAAAAAGTCATTATGCTCGTTCGTTTGGTTGCTACTTTAAATAAAGAAAAGCAATTTTTTAAATCCTTTTTGACAAAGGAAACAGGGTTTTCACAGCCCTATAGTTTAGCAACATTAGTTCTATATAGTAAATATTTTAAAATAACTTTCTAAGATTAACAAGGTGTTCGACCACCCACTTGTTTTTTCTTTTGCCGTGACTCTTCCACCCAGAGTTCCCAAATTTTATAATTTATTCATGACTATTTTTAGCCCCGCCTCTTTTTCATAACGGAATTTTTGAAAAATGATTTTCTTCTTATTTAATCGTTGTCACAGATTAAAGAGAAATAATCAACAAAATTTCTGGTGCCGAAAGAAGGTGGGGCTAAAAATGCTCGTGAATAAATTATAAAAGTTGGGAACTCTGCTTCCACCACTCCCATCAGCAACTGTTCTTTTAATGAAGCGTGGAAACATAGTACAGAAATTTACTATATAAACATAGTGGTAGATTTGGGTTTAAGGTATCACTCAACAGTAATTTTTTTGCACATTAAGGCTCATTAGACCGACACTTACAGCTTAAAACGGATTTCGAACCACGACGAAATATTTGATAAAAAAATTTCCTTTAGATTATTTTAAACAAATTGTCTGTCATCAGGGTATTTTTCTACCTATTTATTCTAAAGTCCTACCTTTTGGCGTTTCTCTAAAACGTTAGATTATTTAACAGAAGGATTTTGCGTTCTATTTCGTGTTTAAACAATTGAAATTGTATCCTCAGAGATCGATGAGGCAAATGCCACTAGCATATATATATATATACCGTTCGACACTTAAATAGGGTTGAACACGAGTATGTGAAATCGCTTTTTTAAACTAATACTATATTGTTTTAGAGGAAAACCTAAAAGCGGGGTTTATTTATTTATTTATTTATTTAAGTAAGACTTTTTGTTTTTCGCCGCCGATGTGTTAATAATTTAAAATATATGATTAAATGTAAATTAAAAAAAAAATAAATTAAAGAAGAATCTTATTTCCAAAATTTTTATTTTAGTTCTATCCATTCAAACCTTCACATTCTTACCCAATTTTCTCTTATCCATCCATATATTTGGCAGAGAAAGTATTGTTTTTGGGTCAAATTTTCGAAATTGAATTTTTGTTATATTTACACGTTTTGAGGTCCCATGAATCCGAAAATCACGTTTTTAGCAGTTGGTTTGTCCGTGTGTCTGTTATCAGCATATTTCAAGAACAAATAGTAACAGGAAGTCGAAACTCTGTATTCTAAATCTGTATCATATAGGGATGCTACACTAAACTTTTCGTTGAGATCAAGCAAATGGTTTGTGTACAGGGACATCTAAGAGAATTCAAATACATTACCATAGGTGCCAAGTCTCCCATTTTTCAAGGGAGACTTCAAACCGGAAAAATTTTATAGCTGTTTTCGGTAATATAAATCGTCGAAAATATGTAAAACATATTCCATTTAAAAATACTGTTGTTAATTCTGATTTAAAAGTCAAAAATGTTGGCAGCTATGTATTACGTCTATTGGTGAAATTTTTGGTAAATACAATTTAGCATAGGCTGAACTAGACAAAGTGAAATAAACATATACCTTTTTATATCTATAAAAGCATGTTTTGTGTACATGGTGGCATGGAAATCATTTGTCAGTCGTTTACAGGGCTACCAAAGTATTTAGATATGTTGGAGTTATACTTTGAAACTGCTGGAAAGATATTTCATTTTGTGTTATGTGTTTTTCATATAGGACTAAATTTAAATACACGACGTGATGTGTATATAGTTTATAGACAATATACATGGCTACCAAAAATTAAGCTAAACATTCTTTTCTGTTGAATGTAAGGTAAAGAAACAAGTGGTCGTCCCCCTTCAAATCTGCACCAGTCATCAGTGTTCGTCACCCTCAAAAAAGACATGTTAAAATAACCGTTAATTAACATCTCTGGATTTGAATCCGCTCAAGCTAGATTCTCTGGTTCTAGGGAATCTAGTGCTGGTGGTTTCAAATTCATATATGTTATTAAACGCTTATTTTAACGTGTCTTTTGTGAGGGTGACGAACACTGGTGCAGATTTTGAGGGTGACGAGCACTGGTGTCTTTACCTAAATTGGTGGAAAGGCGTTGTTACATTGTTCTATGTCGACGAACACTGCTCAGGAAAGAAAATTAATTTCGCATACCCATGTATTTTTTCGTGTTCTATTTACAATTCGGTGTTTTATATAACATCACGTTTTAGGGTTCCCTGATAACGAAAGTCCAATTTTTAGTGCTTGATCTGCATGTATATCTGTTTCAGCATGACATAAAACAAATAACTGCAGGAAATACAAATTGGAAATTCGAGTTTGTATTTTGAAGATCATATTAGGTTGCCATTTGAAAAATTTGATCCTATATTGGCAGATTTGAAGGCAAATTAATAACAGATTACAATTTCATAAAAAAAAAAAAAAAATGTAGGCATTATAACTGAACAGGGTTTGAGGGGGGAGGGCAGCCCCCCCCCCCTTCGCACAGAATGAAATCTGAAACAAAACTGTTCTTAACCTAATTTAGATTATTTTTAAAGTCGATTGAACTTTGTTATCGAACCTTATTGATTTTATGACTTAATGTGCAATCTATATTTATAATATTGAAATGCAGGGTAAGTGAAAGTCGTGTGAGTGATGCACCATATTATTTTCTGTAAAACTAGACTTTCAATACGACTAAAATTCTCCTTGCAATAAAATATTTATCCTAAAGTAAATTTGGTTAAATGTATTTTATTTCAATAAATGTTTAGTTCATAAAGTTTAAATTTATAATTTAGTGTACTTTTTTTTTTCAGATCTTTCACTGATTTCGGTTTATATGTAAATACGAAAATTATCTTTGGAAGCGATTAATTTTATTGACTCTCAAAAATAAGCCATACGTACGTTCACAAACTTTGCAGCTTTAAATTGTACAGGAATTTTTTTATATTTTGAAAAGAAAAATTCCGTAATATGGCTCTCATTGTTTATATCAGAGCAGGTAATACTTCTAATTTATTTCGGAGCATTGTTATTACCCGCTTTTTTATAATACTACATATTAGTGAAAATTACTTTACAGAAAAGGTAGTATGAAAAGAAGGTGGATAATAAGAATACTCCGGAATAAATTAGAAATATTATCAGATCTGTTTATATATAATTGAACTGCCAACATTTTAATTTATTCCGTAGCATTTTTAATCCACGCCTTTTTTTCACACTACTTCTTTAGAAGAAAAATTTTCTTCTTATTTAAGTAATATTAGATATTGGAAAGTATTACTATATGAAGAAAGTGGTGTGAAAAGAGGACAGGTACTAATAATGCTGCGGAATAAATTAAAAAGTTTTCAGCTCAGACACAGTGTTATTATTATTATTTTGTTTAAATATAAAGGCTAGCCAACGTTATATTACATAAGCTGTGCATAATCTTTTGGGAATTGACGAGTCCCACAAGACTTTTCATCCGCATTTATATTGCATGTAGGAAGAAGATGAAAGATAGAAATAACCGTAACAGATTAAAACTGACCCACAAGGAACAATTATTATTTTTTTTTAAATATCCGCTATTTTGAAATTTAATAATATAACAAAATTCATAGATACTTTTAACGTCATTAAAAAATTGATTTTATATTCTTCATAAAAATTTTTGCTTCTCTTTTTTCTTTCTGTCATTTTATTAGTTCTTAAAAATAAAGTAAAAAAATCTACATTATGTAACCGTCTCGTTGATTACATTATTAACTTTGATTTAAAGATTTAGGTTAGTCTACAGTGTTTAGTGTAATGCTGATAACAATTCTTTGAGGATAAGCATTTGACGCATGTTAACTTTTACCAGAGTTACCAACATTTATAATTTGTTTCATAGCATTATTAATAGTCGCATTTTTTTCACAATGCTTTCTTTATAGAGTAATATTTAGCAATATGTATTTATAAAAAAAAAAAAAAAAAAATGTACAAAAAATGTAGAGTGCGACAATGCCACAAATTGATTTAGAAATGCGTGTTAGCAGCTTTCCTATATATATATATATATATATATATATATATATATATATATATATATATATATAGTACTCTTCTACTGAAACAAAAGAAAATTCTAAAAGAAAAAATCAATATTTGTTAACCGTTGATTTATGAGATTCTTAAACGATAGAAATTTTTTAATTCTTACGTATAAATTAATTATATGTAGCATTCAATATTTAAATAGTACGCTTTCTGAAAAACATACATTTTATACGTTGTATGAATCAAAAAATAGTTTTTGAAAAATCATATTTTTTATGCACTATATAAATTTCTTTAATGCAATATACATCTTTTTAAAGCTAAGTACTTTCAATTAATTAATTATTCAATTGACTTATGAAAGTCATTTAAGTGTGAGTGATACTTTGTAAGAATATTGAAGTTGTACTTAATATTTTGAAGCGTTATGAGTAATCTAAGGCATTTAATTCAAGCTTTCAGAATTAATGAATGGGCAATAAAAATGACATTCATCAGATAACAGTTTCTGTCAAACATTTTAAGTGCCATTTAAATGATAAAACTGCTTTATTAAATGTTAAAATTAAATTATGTGCAAATAATACGTGAATAAATTATTTTACTTCAACAAATCTGTCTTTAAAATCTCACAAAATTTTATCTCAAAGGTAACATTTTATTTTTGGAAGGTAAAATATTTGATTTTATAAATCTGTCCCGAAAGGTTATTACTACTTTTCCGTACACGAACATTATGTGATAAAAAGAGGTATATAAAGGAAATAAAAATGCGCTTTTGTCATTGAAAACAGGAAAAAAAAAAAGAGGATCTGAGAGGAGAATTATCCAGATCATAATGCTGCAAAGGTATAAGCTCGTTTAAGATCAAGTCAATAGTTTAAAACAAAGTTTCATGACCTAGTTGAATTATTTGATAGGATAAGGGAGAAATCTCCCGAAGGTAGAATTTCTGTGATTTATTTAAGTAAGATTTATCCAGAGGAGAAAAGAGATTAAATTTGCAACACTTTGAAGAACAAAATGAGACTTTTATTGAAGAAAGTGAAATCACGACTTCATAGCCGGAAAGAAAATGTAACTTATAAAATGAAATGAGTAGTTTTAAATATACTCGATTTTATCAAAAGTAGGACGTAAAGTTTTGTTAGTTTCAACCAACAATAATAAACTAATATGTTGTGACCATTTAAAAACTTTCTTTTATATCATTTTATAAAACAACGCCACCTGCCTGTTAACATACACAAAAATTTAATCGTAGTTTCTTACAGTAGAGATTTGACATATACAGATTGGTGAAAATTTAACCAATAGATATTGAGATATAGCCTTATGGAAAATTACAGAAAGGGAATAATGGCAGCGTCATCTGTCGGACAATGGGCCCATTAATTAAATCAGTATAGTTTTCCTAATGGCTAGCTCATATATCAAGTTTTGCGTAATTATACACTATAGAAGCTGAAATATAGCATTTGCGTAAATGGGGGAAATCGCCTGATATACGTGAATACTTTTTACAAAATTTGCACAAAATGTTGATAGACATCAATTTATGTCAAGATGCAACCAATAATACATTTTTATAAAATTTTATGCATTAGTTTTTTGTTTTGAGTGTTACGAAATTTTTGCCACACACAGAGATAGACAGACCGATGTACATTCTTTAAAAATGGTCAAAGCATGATCAGAACATCTCAAAATGTGTAAATCCATCGAACATCGGAAGTTGAAACTTTTTACGAATCCAATACTTCTTTTTATGAAAATAGAAGAGGTTAAAACGACAGAACTTTTTTTGTTTTTCGTATGCATTCATTTGCAAATAAGGAGTTCATCGATTTCAAAGATAAATATGTACAGAGAAAATCGATTACATTTTTGCATAGCGATATGATAGCAGTACTAGAGTTTGCTGATTTTGAATTTATTTATTTTTACTCGCGGTTTTATAAAATATTTTGGATTTGAAAAAGTAGAGGCAAATTCTGCCGCTCACGTTGGTTTTATTCTTTTTGACCATTTTCTCCGATTAGTAAATATTTTCCTTATTCCATATCATAAAAGTAGAAGGGCAACAATGATTTATATTTGAAAACTGTATAAAAGCACGCTCAAACTGAATAGCGGCTTTGACCCTCCTGTCAAAAGTTGTTTTTTTCATTTTTTTCATTTTTTTTCATTTTTTTTTTTTTTTTTTCCTTTTGGGGGGGGGGGGGGGATTGCTTTTGTCGATAAAATCATTTAAGAAAAATGAAAAATGTCACAGAAAGTAAATCTTTATAAATTTCCAAATATACAAAAATATTTTCAATATTGAAATTTAAGACTAAGAACAGTATGATTCCATCAATTAATATTAATAATTCGTACACGTGTATGTTTTCTATTTAAAGTTATTTAAATTTTATCTCATGTGTATTTCATAACACTTTTCTTAGCAGCAGGAGGACAATAGCAAAACAAACAACACTTTTACTGTCCTCCTCTATAACAGAAACTTCCTTAATATTTATAAATTAAAAATGATCGAAAAGTACTAATTAGAGTTAAATCATCGATGAATTTATATGAAACAAAAATAATTTTCTCCTAATAATTATTTTAGCAATTATTCTTTTCTCTTAAAAGTTGTTTTACAATCCCTCACCATTATAATCTTTTTTATGTTAAAACGTTCCAGTTCTTCCTTCATAGCGAAGAAAAATTGTGAGACAATGTCAATTTTATGAAGCTTAACAGCCTAAAAGTACACTAAAAGTGGTTTTTTTTTTTTTTTTTTTTTTTTTGTTAAAGATATAATTCACATCACTTTATGTTAAGTTGTATAAGTATTAACTCTAACTACTATTTCAGTGATTAACATAGTTTATTTACTAAAACTGATGATAGTTTATTTAGTAAATTTAATTAACCACTTCTACGATTTTGCAGATTACCCATACCTATTATTAGATCTTCGAAGTGTATTATTAAACATGCTTTCTCTTTCCTTAGTCTTTTATAAATTAATAATTAATTAAAAAATATTTCAAGAATTTTTAAATTGGGTTCGTCAATACCCGCTTTGATCAGAACTTGGGCACTTCGGATGTGTGAGAAATATCCAGAAATAAGTAAAGTCTAAACAGGATAGTAAAACATCAAGGCTAAATTGACAAGACTGAAATAAATTTGCTCATAGGATCTAAAATCATTATCTGCAAGTATTTTAATGCATTAAGATTGAGAACGATAATAAGGTTTAAGAGAAAGAAAATATTCTAAACTTTAAAAAGACTTTTATCCATGAAGAAAAATATACATGGTGCAAAATGTTATCAGAAGAAAACTTTTATTTATGTAACCCTTTATCAAGAGTAAGAAAAATGCACCAGATGACAGGCGTTGAAAAATAATAAGTAAAAACTTCGAATAAACAAAATAAATGCAAAGACTAGCATTAATTGTTTCGTATCGAAATGAAACACGGTCCTTCGTCAGGCAAACAAAGAAGGCACGAGTGCTACAAACAAAGCACTTTGTTTGCAGCACTCGTGCCTTCTTTGTTCGCCTGACGAAGGATCACGTTCTATTTTGACGTGAAACAATTGTTGCGAGTTTTTTGCACTTTATAGTTTTTATTTAAAGTTTTTACTTATTACATTCATCAAGAGGCCATATTTCCAATTGAAAAAGTGTTTTAAATGCAGTGAGTGATGAATTTTTTGTGGATTTTTCCGCGATTGTAGCACGAACAAATCTACAAAATCAATTTTGTAAAAATTACAATGTTTAAATTTTATATATCCGCAAAATGTTTATTGATATATTTAACAAAAATATATTGATACTCTAACTTAGAAAAAATTTAGCATTATTTTATCATTAAAACTAACTTAATTATTGCATTTTAACTCAATGATATCATACTTAAGTACCCTAGAATATGCTGTGAAATCAGATTTAAATACTCTAACAGTAACGATGTGAGAATTATGTTTATATATATATATATACATATATATACACATATATATAATTTACCAGTAAAGACAAATGTCCAAAATGCTGCATGCATAACACGCAATTGTGAGTTGAGCTCGTAATCGGATTTTAACTTCACATCTACTTCATAACGATTAATCCTGTCATCATTGTAATAAATATATTCCGCATTATTTTTAATACGTGCGTTTTTCTCACGCCAGTATATTTAGAGAATATATTTCTTCTTGTTTAACCCATTTTAGGCCAAGCATAGAAATTTTATAAAATGTGGTATTACTTTCATTGAAATATGCTTAAATTACTTTCATTAAGACAAAAAAAAGTTTCGTGCATGAAAAATAATATTTTATTTAAGAAATAAAATGGTGCATATTTAAATAAAAAAATTTAAATAAAAAATAAATTTAAATAAAAATTTCTATGTTTTTTATGACATTTGTTTTATTTTTATTTCATTTACAGAACTTGCAACTTTTATCCTTTATAAAAACATGTGATTAATCTTAAGTGGAATAATTATACATTTTCAAAAAGTCGAATTTGTCAACAATCGTTTCAAGTTAGAAAACGAGCGTATTTTGAAAATTTCTCAACAGAAAGCGTTTGCACCAATTGTATTACTAATATTTTACAGATGTCTTCAGAACCCTTAAAAATAACAGAAAAATAAAATTAGTGAAAAATATACTCACAGTGTTAATAAAAAAACATTTACTGAGATGTACGTTTACGCACCTTTGCCCGAAAATGGGTGAAACGTAATTATATTTTCAGAAAATTCTCCCCAAGAAAAAAAAAAGAGTATGGAAAAAGGCAGGTGTTAACAATACTACGGAATATTAACTGGAATGATGGCAGGTATGCATACACTAAAAATTGTCATTTCGTACGATTAGGTTAAAATTTTAACTGACTTTTCAGGATCGTATACTTAGTGAAGTGAAAGTGAATTATTAAATATCAAAATGAAAAGAGAAATAATGGAACAGAAATATATATATATATATATATAGGTTTTTAAATTAACTCCACATTGGAAACCAAAAATATCAGCAAAAGTCGCTAATTTTGCAATAAATGTTTCTATCAATTACCGTAATTTCCAGCATATAATCCGCAGGTAAGATATGTCATTTCTCTATTACAAAAATTTTTAAACAGAAAATTATGAGCCGAAAATTATGGCATACCTGCCAACCATCTCATTATGAGTCTTAACATTTTTAGTACCCACCTTTTTTTCACACCAGTCTTTTTTTAGAGTAATTTTATTCTTATTTAATCGTAATTACATTTGGAGAAATTTACTCTAAAAATAAAGTAGTGTGGAAAAATGGGCGCAAGAATGTTACGATTATTAATGAGATGGTTGGCACGTATGTTACGGTATACAAGGTGGTCACAGGTCACATTTTCCCCCTGATTCTCCCAACAGTACTTTTCTTTTGAAAATTTTAATTGTAAGATTTTACGATTAATGAAGTAAAATATTATCATATAAATATACTGGTGTATGTATCAGGGAAAAAATGCGGGTCTGTAATCATCCTGGTATGATACAGATGCACCATTTTATTCCGGAGCTCTGCTAGTATCAGTTTTGTTTTCCTCACACCACATTTTTGTTGCGTTTTTTATCCAATATGTAATTACGATTGCATGAGAAGAAAATTACTCTTCCAAAAGTATTGTGAAGGAAAATAAGAACGAAAAATCATGCGGTACGCATTGATTGTTAGCACTTTCCAAATCTACGTAATAGTTATATCGTATAACTTTCAATGCTCTTTGCTTACATAATCACACAACGGACAGACAGTAGTTCTGAAAAACATACAGAAAGACTAATTGAATTTCTAATCATTCTTAAACATTGTTAAAAATGCTTAACATAAAAGAAAACGTAGCACTTATATTCTAATTGTAGCTCTTAATGTATCTAAATATTTTAGTATAGCCCTGTATATCTGAAGGTTAACAAAACCATATTCTATACAAAATATTATTTTATCATATTAACAATAAATGTCAATTTTTTTGGGATTTTTACAATAGAAAGTTCTTTTAATGTAATTAATAAAAATGTCTGTCCTAAAATGCAATGCATTGGCATTTCTTTTTGGGTGTCCCTGTACACAAACCAGCTGCTCAGGGCCTGTTAACCTTCTAAGAACGGTGCATATAAATAAAAACGTGACCCCTAAGTACTGAAAACATTTCAGAATTTTTAACCCTTAGTTCAAGATTCGAAACTGCTTTGAAGCTTTTAGAAAAGAAATCTACGAAAAAAGAAATCATTTTTTAAATTAAAATATGTAGAAAGTGTGTTATTTGCTTTCAACGAAAAATGTGTATGGGGGGGGGGTAATTTTTTTATTTTGTCCTTTAGAAAAATTTAAGTGCAAATAAATGTTTGATAGAGAATTTTAACTTTAAAAATATTCATTTCAGCAAATTTTGTTTAAAAAATATCATTTGCATTTGTGTTATTAAAAATATATAAATAAATAAATAAATCCGCCGGAATCATGATCTCACGTATGGGCTGCAGGCTGGATGGTCTTTAGATCATCCGGCAGCGTATCCTCATGTATAGTCATCCGGCAGCGTATACACACCTTTGGATGTCGGCTGGCCGGAATCTGCTCACTAGCCTACTGCGTCTTTGTTTACATTTAGTCTATTTACATTTGTATTCTCTGTTTATATTTAGAGACTTTGTTTACATTTGTAGTCTTTGTTTTCATTTGTAGTCATTGTTTACATTTAGAGTTTTTTTTTAATATTTAGAATCATAGTTTACATTTGTAATCTTTGTTTACATTTTTAGCCTTTCTTTACATTTGGAATCTTTCTTTACATTTAGAGTGTTTGTTTATATTCGTAACCTTTGTTAACATGTAGAGTCTTTGTTTACATTTGTAGTCTGTTCACATTTGTAGTCTTTGTTTATATCAAGTGTTTGTTCATAATTAAAGTCTTTGTTTACATTTGTATTCTTTGTTTACATTTAGAAGGTTTGCTTATATTTGTAGTCTTTGTTAACATTTAGAGTCTTTGTTTATATTTGTAATCTTTATTTACATTTGTAGTCTTTATTTAATTTTAGAGATTGTTTACATTTGTAGTCTTTGTTTACATTTAAAATCTTTCTTTACATTTAGAGTACTTATTTATATTTGTAATCTTTGTTAAAATGTAGAGCCTTTGTTGACATTTGTAGTTTGTTTACAAACATTTGCAGTCTTTGTTTACATGAAAAGTGTTTGTTTATATTTAAATACTTTGTTTACATTTGTAGTATTTTTTTACATATAGAGACATTGTTTACATTTATAGTCTTTGTTTGCATTTCTAGTCTTTGTTTATATTCAGAGTTTTGTTTACATTTATAGATTTTGTTTACGTTTGCAGTCTTTGTTTACATTTGTAGTCTTTGTTTACATTTGCAGTTTTTGTTTACATTTAGGGTCTGTTTGCATTTAGATACATTGTTTACATTTGTAGTCTTTGTTTACTTTTAGAGTCTGTTTACATTTAGTTTCTTTGTTTATATTTGCAGTCTTTGTTCACATTTTTAGACTTTGTTTACATTTGTCATCTTTGTTTACTATTAGAGTCTGTTTACATTTGTAATCTTTGTGTAAGTTTAGTCTTAATTTACATTTCTAGTCTATGTTTACATATTGAAACTTTGTTTACATTTAGAGTCTTTGTTTGCATTTGTATTCTTTGTTTATATTTTAGTTTTTGTTTACATTTAGATTTTTTGTTTACATTTGCAGTCTTCGTTTACATTTGCAGCCTTTGTTTACATTTGTAGTCTTTGTTTAAATTTAGAGTCTTTGTTTACATTTAGAGATTTTGTTTACATTTGTAGTCTTTGTTTACATTTAGTGTCTGTTTATATTTAGATTATTTGTTTTCATTTGTAGTCTTTGTTTACATATAGAGACTTTGTTTACATTTAGAGCCTTTGTTTATATTTGTAGTCTTCATTTACATTTAGAGTCTTTGATTATATTCGTAGTCCTTGTTTAATTTTGCAGCCTTTGTTTACTTGTAGTTTTCGTTTACATTTAGTGTTTTTGTTTACATTTAGAGTCTGTTTACAATTGTAGTCTTTGTTTACATTTAGAGTATTTACATTTGCAGTCTTTGTTTACATTTGTAGCCTTTGTTTACATTTGTAGTTTTTGTTTAAATTTAGAGTCTTTGTTTACATTTGTAGTCTTTGTTTACATTTGTAGTCTGAGTCATAAGATCAAAAAGGTAAGATAAAACAGATCATCCTACTTAAAAAGAATATAAAATAGGTTTAGAAAATATATTATTTGACATTTAATTCTATGTAAGGATGAGGAGAGGCTACCCCTCACCTCACCCCTTCAAAATTAAACCCTTCGTTCTGTTATGGTTCCTATTTTTTTTAATTAAGGCTGTTTTAAAATTGAGTGTCCTCCATGGTGGGTTCTTTATCTTGTCCTTGTCCTTGTCCGTATGAATGCGAATATTGGGGAAAATCATAAAAACTCAGTACAGCTAGACATTGCCTTTGTTAAAAAAAAATACAAATGTAAACAACGACTAAATATAAACAAAGACTATAAATGTAAATAAAAACTCTAAATGTTAACTAAGGCTACATATGTAAACAAAGACACTAAATGTAAACAAAGACTACAAATGTAAATAAAGACTACAAATGTAAACGAGGACTGCAAATCTAAACAAAAGTTCTAAATGTTACCAAAGACAACAAATTTAAACAAAGAATCTATATGTAAACAAAGACTACAAATGCAAACAAAGACTCTAAATGAAAACAAAGTTTATATACGTAAACAAAGACTAAAAATGTAAACGAAGACTAAACTTAAACGAAAATTACAAATGTAAAAAGACTTTAAATGTAAACAAAATCTCTAAATGTGAACCGACTACAAATGTAAACAAAGACTCTAAATGTAAACAAAAACTACAAATGTAAACAAAGACTACAAATGTAAACAAAGACTGCAAATGTAAACAAAGGAACTAAATGTAAACAAAGACTCTAAACGTAAACAAACAGTACAAATGTAAACGAAGTATCTAAATGTAAACAGACCCTAAATGTAAACAAACACTACAAATGTAAAGAAAGGCTACAAATGTAAACAAAGGCAACAAATGTAAACAAAGACTGCAAACGTAAACAAAATCTACAAATATAAACAATGTCTCTATAAGTAAACAAAAACTACATATGTAAACAAAGTCTTTAAAAATACAAAAAAACTCATCACGTAAATAAAGAATACAAATGTTTTTAAAGAAACTACAAATATAAACAAAGACTCTACATGTTAACAGAGATTACAAATATAAATAAACACTTTCAATGTAAAGAAAGATTCTAAATGTTAACAAAGACTCTAAATGTAAACAAAGACTACAAATGTATTCAATGACACAAAATGTAAAAATATCTCTAAATGTAAACAAAGACTAAAAATGTAAACAAAGACTACATATGTAAACAGTCTCTAAATTTAAACAATGACTACAAATGTAAATAAAGATTAGAAATATAAAGAAAGATTAAAAATGTAAACAAAGACTCCAAATGTAAACATTGACTCTAAATATAAATTAAACTCTAAATGTAAACAAAGACTACAATTGAAAACAAAGACTGCAAATGTAAACAAAGCCACTAAATGTAAACAGATATTACGAATGTAAATAGACTCTAAATGTAAACAAAGAGGCAGTAGGCTAGTAATAATGTAAACTAAAATGTAAACAAAGACGCGCAATTATTAAACGTAAACAAAGACGCAGCCAAAGGTGTATGTACGCTGCCGGCTGATTATACGTGATGATACGCTGCCGGCTGATTATACGTGATGATACGCTGCCGGCTGATCTAAAGTCTGGCCAGCCTGCAGCCCATACGTAATATCATGATTCCGGTGGATTTATTTGTTTATTTATTTTTAATAACAGAAATGCAAATTATATTTTTTAAACAAAATTTGCTGGAATAAATATTTTTAAAGTTAAAGCTCTTCCTCAAACATTAATTTGCACTTAATTTTTTTTAAAGCACAAAATAAAATAATTACCCCCCCCCATACCCCCCTCCCCATTTCTCGTTGAAAGCAAAAAACACACTTGCTACATATTTTAATTTCAAAAATGGTTTCTCTTTTCTTAGATTTCTTTTCTGAAAGCTTCAAAGCAGTTCCGAATCTTGAACTATGGGGGGAAAATTCTTAATAGTTTCCCGTACTTAGGGTCACGTTCCAATTTTATATGCGCCGTTCTTAGAAGTTTCACCTAGATTCACCACCGTTATCCTAGACTTCTTCGTAGGCTGCCGGCAAATTTAAAGACGAGAAGGCCGATAGTTCACGTCAGGGATAAACTGATTGACCAGGATCTATCTCAGATCGTATTCGTCGTCCAATTGTTATTATGTTTTCTGTGATTTTCTCCGAAACTAGCATAAATATGAGATAAGACAGCTTAGAATGACCCCTCGGAGGTCATTTCCTCAAGGTCTAAGACCACTGTGCCATCAAACAACATTAACATTTACATCATTAAATCGAAGCTAGTAGACAAGAAGTTTTGGAATCGAATGAAGGTCACACTCGTCAAGACTTGTTGTTCAGAATTTTCAGTTGTTTCCTTCTAAACTCATGTAAATACTATACTCTCTTTCATTAGAATAGTCGGGGCAAGTTCATAAATCTCTCCTATTATCAGAGAGAGTCATCAGGGATTGTCCAGTTTCTCCCTTTTTTTATCACACTGCATTTAAAGAGGAAATATTCATGGTAGAGTGTTTGAAAACCAGGTGGAAGTGATGTGTAGAAACATAGAGGAAAACTTTGTATCTCCTGTAACCAAGCAACCTAGAGGGGAGAAGCGGAATGTGGAGGAACTTGAACCGCCTTTCTTGCGGAAAAAGACTATAGCTAGGATCTCTTAGAAGGATACAAAAAAGATGCAGTCCACCCAGACGTAGAACCCACGTGTAGTCAGTCAGTTTGAACACAACACTACAACTACAAGGAAGCTCATAGAACGAAAGTTCCAGATTCAGTTCAAGAACAAGCTCATCGGACTAGCTGTACTGATTTTTCCATAATTTTCCCCGATATTCGCATTAATATGGACAAGGACATCTTATAAAGAACCCCATGGAACACACTCTATTTTAAAACAGCCTAAATTAAAAAAAATAGGAACCATAACTGAACGAAGGTTTTAATATTGAAGGGGTGAGAGGAGGGGTAGCCTCTAATCATCCTTACACAAAATTAAATGCCAAATAAAATTGTTTCTAAACCTATTTTAAACTGATTTAAGTAGAATGATCTTTTTATCGTATATTATTGAGTACACTACAAATGTAAACAAAGAGTCCAAATGTAAACGAAGACACTAAATGCAAACAAAGACACTAAATGCAAACACTGTAAATGTAAACAAACACTAAAACGTAAACAAAAACTGCAAATGTATATAAAGACTCTAAATGTAAACAAAGACTACAAATGTAAGAAAGACTAAATGTAAACAAAGACCCTAAATGTAAACGAAGACTACAAATGTAAACAAAGACTGCAAATTTAAACAAAGACAACGAATATAAACAAAGACTCTAAATGTAAATGAAGACTACAAACATAAACAAAGGCTCTAAATGTAAACAAAGTCTCCATATGTAGACAAAGACTACAAATGAAAACAAACACTCTAAATGTAAAAAGTCACTAAAGGTTAACAAAGGCTCTAATTGCAAGCAAAGACAACAAACGTAAACAAATACTCTAAATGTAAACAAAGACTACAAATGTAAACAAAGACTGCAAATGTAAACAAATACTACGAATGTAAACAAAGACTCGAAATGTAAACAAAGTCTCTATATGTACACAGACTACAAATGTAAACAATTTCTCTAAATGTAAACAAAGTCTCTAAAAGGAAACAAAGACTACAAATGTAAACAAAGGCTCTGAATGTAAACAAAGACTCTTAATATAAATAAAAACTACAAATGTAAACAAAGACTACAAATATAAGCAAAAACGCTAAATGCAAACAGAGACTCCAAATGTAAACAAAGGTTCCAAACACAAACAGATACTCCAAATGTAAACAAAGACTACAAATGTAAACAAAGTGTAAAAGTGAAAAAAACTACAAATGTAAACAGAGTTTACAAATGTAAACAAAGGCTACAAATGCAAACAAAGACTCTAAATGTAAACAAAGTTCTATACGTAAGCACAGACTAGAAATGTAAACAAAGACTAAACTTAAACAAAGTTTACAAACGTAAACAGTCTCTAAATGTAAACAAAGATGACAAGTGTAAACAAAGTCTTTAAGTGTATTGAAAGATTGCAAATATAAACAAAGAAACTAAATGTAAACAAGGACTCTAAACGTAAGCAAAGACTACAAATGTAAACAAAGTATCTAAATGTAAGCAGACCATAAATGTAAAAAAAAACTACAGCTGTAAACTAAGACTACAAATGTAAACATAGACTGCAAACATAAAAAAAATCTACAAATGTAAACAAAGACACTAAATGTAAACAAAAACAGCAAATTCAAATAAAAACTATTAATGTAAACAATGTCTCTATATGTAAAAAAGACTACAAATATAAAAAAGGTATTTAAATACAAACAAACACTTTTCATGTTAACAAAGACTACAAATGTTTGTAAACAAACCAGAAATGTAAACAAAGACTCTATATGTTAACAAAGATTACAAATATAAATAAGCACTCTAAATGTAAAGAAAGATTCTAAATGTAAACAAAGACTCTAAATGTAAACAAAGACTACAAATGTAAATAAAGATTACAAATATAAACAAAGACTCTAAATGTTAACAATGACTACAAATATAAACAAACCTTCTAAATGTAAACAAAGACTACAAATGTAAACAAAGACTATAAATATGAACAAAGACTTGATGTAAACAAAGACTACAAATGTGAACAGACTACAAATGTAAACAAAAACTCTACATGTTAACCAAAGGTTACAAATATACACAAACACTCTAAATGTAAAGAAAGATTCCAAATGTAAAGAAAGACTCCAAATGTAAAGGAAGACTACAAATGTAAACAAAACCTCTAAATATAAACAGAGAATACAAATGTAATTAGACTAAATGTAAACAAAGATGCAGTAGGCTAGTGCGCAGATTCCGGCCAGCCGGCAGCCAAAGGTGTTTATACGCTGCCGGCTGATTATACATGAGGATACGCAGCCGGCTGATCTAAAGACCATCCAGCCTGCAGCCCATACGTGAGATCAAAATTCCAACGGATTTATTTATTTATTTATTTATTTTTAACAACACAAATGCAAATGATATTTTTTAAACAAAATTTGCTGGAATAAATATTTTCAAAGTTAAAATTCTCCCTCAAACATTTATTTGCACTTAAATTTTTCTAAAGGACAAAATAAAATATTACCCCCCATTACACATTTTTCATTGAAAGCAAATAACGCATTTGCTACATATTTTAATTTCAAAAATGATTTCTTTTTTCTTAGATTTCTTTTCTGAAAGCTTCAAAGCAATTCCAAACCTTGAACTTTGGGGGGAAAATTCTGAAAAGTTTCCCGTACTTAGGTGTCACGTTTCGATTTAATGCCGTTCTTATAAGGTTCATCAATACTCACCACAGTCGTCCTAGGCTTGTGGGTAGGCTGCTGGCTGATTTAAAGACAAGAAGACCGATAGTTCAGGTCAGGGATAAGCTTAAATTTAATGATGTAAATGTTAAAGTTGATTGATGGCACAGTGGTCTTAGGCTTTGATGAAATGACATCCGATGGGTCATTCTAAGCTGTCTTAGCTCATATTTATGTGAGTTTCGGAGAAAATCACAGAAAACATAATAAAAATTGGACGACGAATACGATCTGAGATCGATCCTGATCAATCAGTTTATCCCTGACCTGAACTATCGGCCTTCTCGTCTTTAAATCTGCCGGCTGCCTACCCACAAGTCTAGGATGACGGTTATTAACCTTCTAAGAAAGGCGCATATGAAATAGAAACGTGACCCCTAAGTACGGGAAAGTTTTCTGAATTTTCCCCCATAGTTTAAGATTCGGAACTGCTTTGAAGCTTTCAGAAAAGAAATCTAAGAAAAGAGAAATCATTTTTGAAATTAAAATATGTGGAAAATGTGTTATTTACTTTCAACGAAAAATGTGTAGGGGGTAATTATTTTATTTTGTTCTTTAGAAAAATTTAAGTGCAAATAAATGTTTGAGGGAGAATTTTAACTTTAAAAATATTTATTCCAGCAAATTTTGTTTAAAAAATATCATTTGCATTTTTGTTATTAAAAATAAATAAACAAATAAATGAATCTGCCAGAATAATGATCTCACGTATGGACTGCAGGCTGGTCGGACTTTAGATCAGCCGGTAACGTATCCTCATGTATAATCAGCCGCCAGCGTATATTCACCTTTGGCTGCCGGCTGGCCGGAATCTGCTCACTAGCCTACTGCGTCTTTGTTTACATTTAGTCTATTTACATTTGCATTCTGTGTTCACATTTAGAGACTTTGTTTACATTTGTTGTCTTTGTTTACATTTGCAGTCTTTGTTTACATTTAGAGTTTTTTATTATATTTAGATTCATTGTTTATATTTGTAGCTTTTGTTTATCTTGAGAGTCTTTGTTTACATTTGGTTTCTTTCTTTACATTTAGAGTTTTTATTTACATTTGTATTGTTTGTTAACGTATAGAGTTATTGTTTATATTTTTACACTGTTCACATTTGTAGTCTTTGTTTACATCAAGTCCTTGTTCATATTTAATATCTTTGTTTACATTTGTAGTCTTCGTTTACATTAGAAGGTTTGTTTATATTTGTTGCCTTTGTAAACATTTAGAGTCTTTGTTAATATTTGAAACCTTTATTTACATTTGTAGTCTTTTTTTACATTTAGAGTTATTTTTTTTACATTTAGAGTTATTGTTTACATTTGTAGTCTTTACTCACATTTAGAGTCTTTGCTTACATTTAGTGTCTTTGTTTACATATTGAAACTTTGTTTACATTTAGAGTCTTTGTTTAAATTTGTGGTCTTTATTTACATTTGTAGCCTTTGTTTACATTTATAGTTTTTGTTTACACTTGTAATCTTTGTTTATATTTGTAGTCTTTGTTTACAATTAGAGCCTTTGTTTACCTTTAGAGTCTTTGTTTACATTTGGTTTCTTCCTTTACATTTAGAGTGTTTGTTTATATTTGTAACGTTTGTTAACATGTACAGTCTTTGTTTACATATGTAGTCTGCTTACATTTGTAGTCTTTGTTTACATCAAGTGTCTGTTGTATTTAAAGTCTTTGTTTACATTTGTAGTCTTTGTTTACATTTATAAGTTTTGTTTACATTTGTCGTCTTTGTTAACAATTAGAGTCTTTGTTTAAATTTTAGTCTTTGTTTACATTTAAAGTCTTTGTTTACATTTAGAATCTTTACATTTAGAGTATTTATTTTGTAATATTTGTTAACATTTAGATTTGTAGTTTGTTTACAAACATTTGTAGTCTTTGTTTACATGATGAGTCTTCGTTTATATTTAAAGACTTTGTTTATATTTGTAGTCTTTCTTTACATATAGAGATATTGTTTACATTTAGAGTCTTTTTTTCATTTATAGTCTTTGTCTACGTTTAGAGTATTTGTTTACATTTGCAGATTTTGTTTACGTTTACAGTCTTTGTTTACATTTGTAGTCTTTGTTTACGTTTAGAGTCTTTGTTTATATCTGCAGTCTTTTTTACATTTGTAGTCTTTGTTTACATTTAGAGACTTTGTTTACATTTAGAGACTTTGTTTACATTTAGAGCCTGTTTACATTTGTAATCTTTGTTTAAGTTTAGTATTTGTTTACATTTCTAGTATTTGTTTACATATAGAGAATTTGTTTACATTTGTAGTGCTTGTTAACACTTAGAGTCTTTGTTTACATTCAGAGCTTTCGTTTACATTTGTAGACTTTGTTTACATTTGTAGTTTTTGTTTACTTTTGTAGACTTTGTTTACATTTGTAGTCTTTGTTTACATTTGGAGTATATGTTTGCTTTTGGAATCTTTGTTTACATTTGGAGTTTTTATTTACCGTCTTTGTTTATATTTGTAGTCTTTGTTTACATGTGTAGTCTTTGTTTACATTAAGAGCCTTTGTTTATATTTGTAGTCTGTTTGCTTTTAAAGTCTTTGTTTACATTTAGAGCCCTTTTTTACATTTGTAGAGTTTGTTTACATTTAGAGCCATTATTTATATTCGTAGTCTGTTTACATTTGCAGTATTTGTTTACATTTGTAGTCTTTGTTTACATTTAGAGTCTTTGTTTATATTTTAAGTCTTTCTTTACATATGTAGTCTTTTTTAGATAAGTGGTTTTTGTTCATATTTAGAGTCTTATTACATTTGTAATCTTTGTTTATATTTGTAGTCATTGTTTACATTTGTAGTCTTTGTTTACATTTGTAGATTTTCTTTACATTTACAGTCTTTGTTTGTATTTGGAGTCTCTGTTTGCTTTTGGAACGTTTGTTTACATTTGTAGTCTTTGTTTACATAAAGAGTTTTTGTTTCCAATTGCAGTCTTTGTTTAAATTTGTAGTCTTTGTGGACATTTTTAATTTTGTTTACATTTGAAGACTTTGTTTACATTTGTCAACTTTGCTTAAATTTAGAGTCTGTTTACATGTGTAATGTTTATTTAAGTTTAGTCTTTGTTTACATTTCTAGTCTTCGTTTACGTATAGAATCTTCGTTTACATTTAGAGTCAGTTTGCATTTTTTATCTTTGTTTACATTTGTTGTCTTTGTTTACATTTAAATTCTTTGTTTACGTTTGAAGTCTGTTAACATTTAGAGTTTTTGTTTACATTTGCGGGCTTCGCTTACATTTGTAGTCTTTGTTTACATTTGTGGACATATGTAGACTTTGTTTCCATTTAGATTCTTTCTTAACATTTGCAGACTTAGTTAACACTTAGGGTCGTTTACATTTAGAGTGTTTGTTTACATTTGGAGCCTTTGTTTACATTTGCAGACTTTGTTTACATATGTAGTCTTTGTTTACATTTGGAGTATCTGTTTGCCTTTGAAACCTTTGTTTACATTTGGAGTCGGTTTTTATTTAGAGTCTTTGTTTACAATTGTAGTTTTTGTTTACATTAAGAGTCTTTTTTTACATTTAGAGCCTTTGTTTACATTTGTAGTCTTTGTTTTCTTTTAAATTCTTTGTTTACATTTAGAGCCTTTTTTTACATTTGTAGTTTTTGTTTACATTTAGAGGCTCTGTTTACATTCGTAGTCTGTTTACATTTGCAGTCTTTGTTTAAATTTGTCGTCTTTGTTTACATTTACAGTCTTTGTTTACATTTTCAGTCTTTCTTTACATATGTAGTCTTTTTTAGATAAGTATTTTTGTTCACATTTAGAGTGTTTGTTTACATTTGTAATCTTTGTTTACATTTGTAGTCTTTCTTTACAATTAGATCCTTTGTTTAGATTTAGAGACTTTGTTTATATTTGTAGTCTGTTAACATTTAGTATTTGTTTACGTTTGTAGATTTTCTTTACATTTGGAGTCTTCATTTATATTTGTAATCTTTGTTAAAATGCAGAGCCTTTGTCCACATTTGTAGTTTGTTTACAAACATTTGTAGTTTGTTTAGAAACATTTGTAGTCTTTGTTTACATGAAAAGTGTTTGTTCATATTTAAATACTTTGCCTTACAATGCCTTTGAAATGTTTGCTTTTGGAATCTTTGTTTACATATGTAGTCTTTGTTTACATATAATGTCTTTGTTTACATTTAAAACCTTTATTTACATTTGTAGTCTTTGCTTACATTTAGAGTTTTGTTTACATTTGGTGTGTTTGTTTAAATTTGTAGTCTTTGTTTACATTTGTAATTTTGTTTACGTTAAGAGCCATAGTTTACATTTGTAGTCTTTGTTTACATTTAGAGTCTTTGTTTACATATGTAGTCTTTGTTTACCTTTGTAGTTTTATGTACATATAAACCTTCGTTTACATTTAGAAACTTTGTTTACATTTGTAGTCTTTGTTTACATTTGCAGTCTTTGTTTACATTTATATTCTTTGTTTACATTATGTAGTCTTTGTTAAAATTTAGAGTCTTTGTTTACATTTGTAATATTCGTTTACATTTAGAGTGTTTGTTTACCTTTTTAGTTCTGTAAACATTTAGAGTCTTTGTTTACATTTAGAGTCTTTACATTTAATGTCTTTAGTTACATTTCCATTTTTTGTTTACATTTGTAGAATTTTTTGAAAATTGTAGTTTTCGTATACATTTTGAGTCTTTGTTTACGTTTGTATTATTTGTTTACATATGAAGACATTGTTCACATTTAGAGTATTTGTTTGCATTTGTAGTCTTTGTTTACATTTGTAGTTTTTGTTTACATTTAGTGTCTGTTTACATTTAGATAATTCGTTTACATTTGTAGTCTTTGTTTACGTTTAGATTCTTTGTTTACATTTTGTTTCTTTGTTTCATTTGCAGAATTTGTTTAGATTTGTAGTTTTTGTTTACATTTAGAGTTTGCTTGCATTTAGACTCTTTGTTTACATTTAGAGACTTTGTTTATATTTGTCATATTTGTTTACATTTAGAGTTTGTTTACATTTATAATCTTTGTTTAAGTTTAGCTTTTGTTTACATTTCTAGTCTTTGTGTACGTATAGAAACTTTGTTTACATTTAGGGTCTTTGTTTGCATTTATATTCTTTGTTTACACTTTTAGTCTTTGTTTAAATTTGTAGACATTTGTAGACTTTGTTTACATATAGAGTCTTTCTTTACATTCTTAGTTTTTGTTAACATTTTGAGTCTTTGTTTACATTAAGAGCCTTTGTTTACATTTGCAGTCTGTTAAGATTTAGTCTTCGTTTACTTTTAAAAAGTTTGTTTACATTTGTACTCTTTGTTTACTTTTGTAGTTTTCGTATACATTTAGTCTTTGTTTACTCTTGTATTCTTTGTTTACATACAGAGACATTGTTTACATTTCGAGTCTTTGTTTGCATTTGTAGTCTTTGTTTACATTCAGCGTCTTTGTTTACATTTGTAGTCTTTGTTTCATTTGTAGTTTTTTTACATTTAGAGTTTGCTTACATTTAGAGACTTTGTTTACATTTGTCTTATTTGTTCACATTTAGAGTCTGTTTTCATTTGTAATCTTTGTTTAAGTTTAGCCTTTGTTAACATTTCTAGTCTTTCTGTACGTATAGAAACTTTGTTTACATTTAGAGTTTGTTTGCATTTGTATTCTTTGTTTACACTTGTAGTCTTTGTTTACATTTAGATTTTTTTTAGATTTGCAGTCTTCGTTTACATTTGTAGTCTTTTTTTATCTTTTTAGACATTTGTAGACTTTGATTATATTTTTACATTCTTAGTCTTTCTTTACATTCGTAGTCTTAGTTAATATTTAGAGTGTTTGTTTACATTAAGAGCCTTTGTTTACATTTGTAGACTTTGTTTACATTTGTAGTTTTTGTTTACATTTGTAGACTTTGTTTATATTTGTAGTCTTTGTTTACATTTTTAGTATCTATTTGCGTTTGGAATCTTTGTATACATTTGGAGTCTCTGTTTGCATTTAGATTCTTTGTTTACATTTGTTGTTTTTGTTTACATAAAAAGTCTTTGTTTACATTTGTAGGCTTTGTTTGCTTTTAAAATCTTTGTTTACATTTAGAGCCCTTGTTAACATTTGTGGTCTGTTTGCATTTAGAGTCTTTGTTTACATTTGCAGTCTTTGTTTACATATGTAGTCTTTTTTAGATTGTAGTCTTTGTTTACGTATAGAGACTTTGTTTACATTTAGAGTCTTTGTTTACATTTGTGGTCTGTTTGCATTTAGAGTCTTTGTTTACATTTGCAGTCTTTGTTTACATATGTAGTCTTTTTTAGATTTGTAGTTTTTGTTCACGTTTAGGGTCTGTTTATATTTAGATTCTTTGTTTACATTTGTAGTTTTTGTTGACATTTGCAGACTTTCTTTACATTTCTAGCCTTCGTTTATATTTGGAGTCTGTTTGCTTTTGCAATCTTTGTTTACATTTGTAGTCTCCAATTGCATTTAGAGTCTTTGTTTACATTTGTAGCCTTTGTTTACATTTAGAGTTTGTTTGATATATGTTTCTGATATGTGCTTTGCTTAGATTCCCCTTTCAACGAGAAATGGGGAGTGGGCGAATGTATGGTTGGTAAATATTTTATTTCGTGCCTTAGAAAAATTTTAGTGCAAATAAATGTTTGAGGGCGAATTTTAAATTTAGAAATATTTATTCCAGGAAATTTTGTTTAAAAAATATCATTTGCAATTGTGTTATTTAAAATAAAAAAATAAATAAATAAATAAAAAAATCCGCCAGAATCATGATCTCACGTATGGGCTGCAGGCTGGTCGGTCTTTAGATCAGCCTCATGTATAATCAGCCGGCAGCGTATATGTACCTTTGGTTGCCGGCCGCCCGGAATCTGCGCAATAGCCTACTGCGTCTTTATTTACATTTAGTCTATTTACATTTGTATTCTCTGTTTACATTTAGAGAATTTTTTACAAATGTTGTCTTTGTTTGCATTTGTAGTCTTTGTTTACATTTAGAGTTTTTTTATATTTAGATTCATTGTTTATATTTGTAGTCTGTGTTTACCTTTAGAGTCTTTGTTTACATTTGGATTCTTTCTTTACATTTCGAGTTTTTCTTTACATTTGTATTCTTTGTTAACATGTAGTGTCTTTGTTTATATTTGTATACTGTTCACATTTGTAGTCTTTGTTTACATCAAGAGTCTTTGTTTATATTTAATGTCTTTGTTTACATACAGAATGTTTTTTTATATGTGTTGCTTTGTTAAAATTTATAGTATTTGTTAATATATGTAATTTTTATTGACGTTTGTAGTCTTTGCTCACATTTAGAGTCTTTGCTTACATTTAGAGTCTTACATTTCTAGTCTTTGTTTACATATTGAAACTTTGTTTACATGTAGATTCTTTGTTTATATTTGTAGTCTTTATTTACATCATTAGACTTTGTTTACATTTAGAGTTTTTGTTTACATTTGTAATCTTTGTTTACATTTGTAGTCTTTGTTTAATATTAGAGCCTTTGTTTACATTTAAAATCTTTGTTTACAAATTTACAACTACTTTATTTACGAAATCTGCGCCTACTGCGTCTTTAGCTTAGCCTACTGCGTCTATGTTTACATTTACACTTTATTTACATTTGTTGTCTTTGTTTACATTTGTAGTCTTTGTTTACATTTAGAGTTTTTTTATATTTCGAGTGATTCTTTACATTTGTAGTCTTTGTTTACCTTTAGCGTCTTTGTTTACTTTTGGATTCTTTCTTTACATTTAGAGTATTCATAATTGTAATATTTGTTAACATGTAGAGTCTTTGTTTATGTTTATAGTCTGTTCACATTTGTAGTCTTTGTTTACATCAAGAGTTTTTGTTTATATTTAAAGTCTTAGTTTGCATTTGTAGTCTTTGTTTACATTTAGAGTCTTTACATTTAATTTCTTTTGTTACATTTGCATTTTTTGTTAACATTTCACGTCCTTGTTTATATTTGTAGTTTTCGTATACATTTAGAGTCATTGTTTACATTTGTATTCTTTGTTTACATTTAGAGTCTTTGTTTGCATTTGTAGTCTTTGTTTACATTTAGAGACTTTGTTTACAATTGTCATATTTGTTTAGATTTAAAGTCCGTTTACGTTTGTAATCTTTGTTAATGTTTAACCTTTGTTTACACTTCTAGTCTTTGTGTACGTATAGAAACTTTGTTTACATTTAGAGTCTTTGTTGGCATTTATATTCTTTGTTTACATTTGCAGTCTTTGTTTACATTTAGAGATTTTTTTACATTTGCAGTCTTCGTTTACACTTGTAGTCTTTGTTTACATTTGTAGACTTTTGGAGACTTTTTTACATATAAAGTCTTTCTTTACATTCGTAGTCTTAGTTAACATTTAGAGTCTTTTTTTACATTAAGAGCCTTTCTTTACATTTGTAGTGTCTGTTTGCATTTGGAATCTTTGTTTACATTTGGAGTCTCTGTTTGCATTTAGCGTCTTTGTTTATATTTGTAGTTTTTGTTTACATTTGCAGTCTTCGTTTGCTTTTAAAGTCTTTGTTTATATTTAAAGCCCGTGTTTACATTTGTAGTCATTTTTTACATATAGAGACTTTGTTTACATTTAGAGTCTTTGTTTACATTTGCAGTCTTTCTTTACGTATGTAGCCTTTTTTAGATTTCTAATTTTTGTTCACATTTAGAGTCTGTTTACACTTAGAGTCTTTGTTTACATTTGTATTACTTGTTTACATATGTAGCCTTTGTATACATTTAGAGTCTTTGTTTTCATTTAGAGTTTCTGTTTACATTTAGCCTTTGTTTACATTTGTAGACTATATTTACATTTGTAGTCTTTGTTTATATTTGTAGACTTTTTTACATTTCTTGTCTTCGTTTATATTTGGAGTCTGATTGCTTTTGGAATCTTTGTTTACATTTAGAGTCTCCGTTTGCATTTAAAGTCTTTGTTTACATTTTGAGTCTTTGTTTACGTTTAGAACCTTTGTTTACATTTGTAGTCTTTCTGTACTTTTTGAGTTTTGTTTTACATTTGCGTATACGGTCTGGTATCGAATCTGGTCAATCAGCTTATACCTGTCCTGAACTATCAGACTTCTCATATTAAAATCATCCGGCAGCGTACCCACAAGTCTAGGATGACGGTTATTAACCTTCTAAGAACGGCACATGTGAAATAGAAACGTGACCCCTAAAAACGGGAAACTTTTCAGAATTTCCCCCCGTAGTTCAAGATTAGGAACTGCTTTGAAGCTTTCAGAAGAGAAATCCAAGGAAAGAGAAACCATTTTTGAAATTAAAATATGTAGCAAGTGTGTTTTTTGCTTTCAATGAGAAATGGGGGGGGGGGGGGTATGGGGTAATTATTTTATTTTGTGCTTTAGAAAAAGTTTAGTGCAAATAAATGTTATAGGGAGAATTTTAACTTTAAAAATATTTATTCCAGCAAATTTTGTGTAAAAAGTATCATTTGCATTTGTGTTATTTAAAATAAATAAATAAATGAATAAATCCGCAGGAATCATGATCTCACGTATGGGCAGCAGGCTGGCCGGTCTTTAGATCAGCCGGAAGCGTATCCTCATGTATCATCAACCGGCAGCACATATACACCTTTGGCTGCCGGCTGGCCGAAATCTGCGCCTACTGCGTCTTTAGCTTAGCCTACTGCGTCTATGATTACATTTACAGTTTATTTACATTTGTATTCTCTGTTTACATTTGTTGTCTTTGTTTACATTTGTAGTCTTCGTATACATTTAGAGTTTTTTTATATTTCGAGTGATTCTTTACATTTGTAGTCTTTGTTTACATTTAGCGTCTTTGTTTACTTTTAGATTTTTTCTTTACATTTAGAGTATTCATAATTGTAATATTTGTTAACATGTAGAGTCTTTGTTTATGTTTGTAATCTGTTCACATTTGTAGTCTTTGTTTACATCAAGAGTCTTTGTTTATATTTAAAGTCTTAGCTTGCATTTAGAGCTTGCATTTACATTTAGAGTCTTTTTTCACCTTTGTAGTTTTGTGTACATTTAAAGTCTTTGTTTACATTTAGAGTCTTTACATATAATTTCTTTTGTTACATTTGCAGTTTTTGTTTACATTTGTCGTCTTTGTTTAAATTTGTAGTTTTCGTATACATTTAGAGTCATTGTTTACATTTGTATTCTTTGTTTATAGAGTCTGTTTGCATTTGTAGTCTTTGTTTATAGTTAGAGTCTTTGTTTACATTTGTAGATTTTGTTTACGTTTGCTGTCTTTGTTTAAATTTGTTGTCATTGTTTACATTTGTAGTTTTTGTTTACATTTAGAGTTTGTTTACATTTAGATTCTTTGTTTGCATTTGTAGTCTTTGTTTACATTTAGAGACTTTGTTTACAATTGTCATATTTGTTTACATTTAAAGTCTGTTTACGTTTGTAATCTTTGTTTATGTTTAGCCTTTGTTTACTTTTCTAGTCTTTGTATACCTGCAGAAACTTTGTTTACATGTAGAGTCTTTGTTGGCATTTTTATTCTTTGTTTACATTTGTAGTCTTTGTTTAAATTTAGAGATTTTTTACATTGGCAGTCTTCGTTTACACTTGTAGTCTTTGTTTACATTTGTAGACATTTGTAGACTTTGTTTACATATAGAGTCTTTCTTTACATTCGTAGTCTTAGTTAACATTTAGAGTCTTTTTTTACATTAAGAGCCTTTGTTTACATTTGTAGTGTCTGTTTGTGTTTGGAATCTTTGTTTACATTTGGAGTCTCTGCATTTAGCGTCTTTGTTTATATTTGTTTTCTTTGTTTACATTTGTAGTCTTTTTTTCTTTTAAAGTCTTTGTTTATATTTAGAGCCCGTGTTTACATTTGTAGTCTTTGTTTACATATAGAGACTTTGTTTACATTTAGAGTCTTTGTTTACATTTCCAGTCTTTCTTTACGTATGTAGCCTTTTTTTATTTCTAGTTTTTGTTCACATTTAGAGTCTGTTTACACTTAGAGTCTTTGTTTACATTTGTAGTCCTTGTTTACATTTGTATACATTTATAGTCTTTGTTTACATTTAGAGTTTCAGTTTACATTTAGCCTTTGTTTACATTTGTAGACTATATTTACATTTGTAGTCTTTGTTTACATTTGTAGACTTTTTTTACATTTCTTGTCCTCGTTTATATCTAGAGTCTGATTGCTTTTGGAATCTTTAAATACATTTAGAGTCTCCGTTTGCATTTAAAGTCTTTGTTTACATTTGTAGCCTTTGTTTATATTTAGAGTCTTTGTTTACATTTAGAACCTTTGTTTACATTTGTAGTCTTTCTGTACTTTTAGAGTTTTGTTTTTTATTTGCAGTCTTTGTTTACATTTGTAGTCTATGTTTACACTTGTAATTTTGTTTACGTTAAGAGGCTTTGTTTACATTTGTAGTCTTTGCTTACATTTAGAATCTTTGTTTACATTTGTAGTCTTTGTTTAAATTTAGAGTCTTTGTTTACATTTAGTCTGTTTACATTTGTAGTCTATGTTTACATTTATAGTATTCATTTACCTTTGCAGTTTTGTGTACATTTAGAGTCTTTGTTTACATTTAGAGTTTTTACATCTAATTTATTTTGTTATATTTGCAGTTTTTGTTTACATTTGTCGTCTTTGTTTACATTTGTAGTTTTCGTATACATTTAGAGTCATTGTTTACATTTGTATTCTTTGTTTATATTTAGAGTCTGTTTGCATTTGTAGTCTTTGTTTATAGTTAGAGTCTTTGTTTACATTTGTAGATTTTGTTTACGTTTGCTGTCTTTGTTTAAATTTGTTGTCATTGTTTACATTTGTAGTTTTTGTTTACATTTAGAGTTTGCTTACATTTAGATTCTTTGTTTGCATTTGTAGTCTTTGTTTACATTTAGAGACTTTTTTGTGAGGTTGAGACGTTAGAATGTCACCACAGTTGTTTCAATTAAGCTGGATCCAGCAAAGTAGGAAGTGGGGACGGTTAAAATCACTCCGTCGCCAGTGGCTCGGTGACGGTTGAGGTCGAGCTAGTTTTGTGTCGGCAGGGTGCTGCATTAAAAGACTTAGATTTTGAATATTAGTTAAATTAGTAGTGATTTTTAAAAGTACGGATTGAAATGTAGTGAAAGGAGGGTGTAGGAAGAAGTATAAAAATAGAGATGGTTTTAGTAGATGGTGTGGATGTTGGAGGATCGATAGTGGATGTTGGAAGATCGTATGGTGGATGTTGGAGGATCTTATAGCGAATGTGATGATTCTTATTTTGGTGAATGTCGAAAGTAGAGTAGAGGAGATTTAGTGGCGTGAAGTTAAGTAGCGTTGAGTGTTGGTGAGTGTCTACTAGTTTTCGGAAGGTTCAAGCTGGGATAGAAGGGAATCCTCTGTCCCATAGTGAAGCCGTATTAGTGAAGTACGAGTGCAATCGTCTCTACACTTTCGACTATCTGCTGTGGTGAGATATTTAAGATTATCTACTTAAATTGTTGATTCATATATTTTGATTAAGTAAAACGCTGGCTGAGCTATATAAATTTACCAGGCCGCCCTCCCATTAATCTGCTCAAATAAACTTTAGTTATTGTTATTTAAAGTCTTGTGTTCTCTTAGTAATCTAAGTATTTAAGTTAAGATGGAGTTTGCAGGAACGCAAACTCCACAGTGGCGCCCAACTCAGTTCGACATCCCCCCCACTCGTGTTTATTTTACTGGCTCAGACAATGTACTTAAATTTTTTGAAGATCTTGGAGAGTAATTTGATATATGTAAAATTGACGAGGATGATAAATTTAATTTATTAAAATACTCCTTAAAAGGAGATGCTAAAATCTGGTATGACACCATTGCCTCTAGAGCTCTAGGCCAAAATCCTACGTATGAGGATTTGAAGCTCAAAATTAAAAATTCATTCTCTTCTATTGTGGATAAAACCAAACTCCGTCAAGAACTTTATACAACAAAGATGTCGTTTTATGACAAACCTACCACCTTTTTATTACGTAAATTCGACATTATACAGCGGCTGGAATTATTTTTATCTTTTGCCGCTGCAATGGAAATCATAACCCCGCTTTTGACTATTCCTATTCAAGATTACCTTGATCTGAAACCTTTCACCTCTTACGACAGTCTGTTTCAAACCTTAGCTAAATATCAAGAACGACATCCTCCAAGGGCGGAAAACACCTTTAATCGCCAACGGGGTAATGGAAATATGCAAAATTTTAGATGTGAAAATTTCACCCCCCCTCAAAATTTCAATCGCTATCAACAAGAACGTCAATCGCCGCAGACAAGGCGTAATAACTTTCAAAATTCTCGGAACGATCGTTCTAATCACAATCAGTCTCAAAACGTTTCTCGAGCTGATAGAAATAACAGAAATTTCCGTAACTCTCGTAATAACCAGAGTCGTCAGTTAAACGAGTAAGTGGCTCTTGTGAGGAGGGTCAACAGCCACTGAATATCTCAACCACCTCCATATGTTTAGACACTATTTGTATCAGTCCGGTGGACCTTCCTAATTTAAATGCAATAATTCATGATATTTTCATACCTACTTATTGGGACACTGGTGCTGAACGCTCCTTTCTAGCGTATGAAACTTATAAAAAGTATTTTGACTTTAAACCTTTAAAGCGGACAAATTTAAATATTACAACGGCTCAAGGCAAGTCCTGTGTTAATAGAGGCGAAGTCAGCCTGAATGTTAAAATTCATAATTTAAGTGTTAATTGGCCCTTTTACGTCATCGACAATCTTCAGCATCCCTGTATTATCGGGTTAGATTTTATGAAAGCAAATAATGTTGAAATTAATTTTGCCAATAAATCTTTACATATTGATGATTCTAAGTCAAATTCTAAACCTGTCGAGCCGACAGAGTTAATTGTTAATTTAGAGGAAAGTGCCCTCACTCATATTAAAAAAATTGATTTTGTTAATTTTCTTAATCAGTTTAAACAGTTATTTTCTGATACACCTGGCTTAACCCATGTTTTTTGCCATGAAATTGACACTGGAACTAATAAACCAGTCTTTAGTAAGCCTTATCGTTATGATCAAGCCAAACAAGATATTATAAATTGGCATATTGAGAAAATGTTGCAAAATGATATTATTATTCCTGTAACTTCTCCTTACGCATCTCCTGTTGTTTTATGTCGTAAGAAAAATGGTAAACCTGTTACTGACCCTGAGGCATGGAGATTTGCAATCGATTATCGTAGGCTAAATTCCATTACACAATATCCTCAGTATCCCTTGCCTATAATTGATGATTTGTTAGCACATATAACAACGGCAAATTTTATGTCTACTCTCAATCTGACATCGTGTTATTTTCAAATTGCAATGAAACCTGCTGATATATCAAAAACAGCGTTTATAACTAAAAATGGCACAGGGGCTGTGGCGACATTCCAAAAAGCCATGGAAACTATTCTTAAACCTGTTTTGAATAAATTTGTACATGTTTATCTCGATGATATAATAATCACGTCCTCATCTTACAATGAGCATTTAGATCATTTAAAAACTGTTTTTACTCTACTGCAAAATGCAGGATTAACTTTAAATTCCTCTAAGTGCCATTTTGCACGACAGGAAATTAAGTACCTAGGCGTCAAAATAACGCCTGCTGGTATTTCTGTAGATAATGAAAAAGTTCAGCCAGTTTTAAACATGCCCCCTCCTACAACTTCCAAACAAGTTTCGAGATTTCTAGGCATGTGTGCTTGGTATGGGAAATTTATACCTAATTTTGCTCACATATGCGAGCCCCTCTTTAAACTCAAAAGGAAAAGAGTTAAATTTCACTGGTCAAATGAAGCACAAGAAGCATTTGATAAGTTAAAAACTATACTTAGCGCTCCTCCTGTACTAGCTCATCCTAATTATAATATTAAATTTCAAGTAGCTACTGATGCTTCTTCGTACGGCATTGGTGCCGTTTTAAGCCAAGAAGGCCGCCCAATAGCATATGCGTCCCGTACGCTTAGCACTGCAGAAAGAAATTATCCAGTAACTGAACGTGAATGTTTAGCAGTGCTTTGGGGACTGCAAAAATTTCGTTTATATTTTACGCAACTTCCAGTAACAGTTGTTACGGATCATGCGGCATTAACTCGGTTAACAACTGGAAAGAATCTCTCCCCTCGCATGATTCGATGGACTCTTAAGTTATCTAACTTTAATATAAACATCGAACACCGACCTGGTTCTGACAATATCGTAGCTGATGTTCTTTCACGTACTACTCAAACTCAAGAAAATAAGATTGAATCTAATTTTACAAATCAATCCCTTGCTTTAAATGAAAAGAATAATCAGTTAAATTCTACTGTTAAAGCCTCATATATTCATCATTCGCATTTCAAGGCTGAACCGGTTCAATCCGAAATATTAGTAGACGTGATTGAAACTCGTGTAAAGGAAATTGAAAGTGAACAAGTTAACCCATGTGCTTCTACAGATCTAGTCACTACTTTAAACAATAAATTCGTATCTGATCAGGAAAAAGTAGCTTTAGCGCTTATGCCAGCATCTGTGTTAAATTCGAGAGATCAATTAATCCAAGAACAAAAAAATGATCCCGAATTTGGATTAATCTATAAGTATTTAGAAGATCCTGAGTCAGTTTCAGTAATTGAATCAGCCATTGCCTTAAACTGGTCCCAATCTTTTTCTTTAATCGATGGCTTGCTTTTTTATTCAAAATTATTATCATCTTATGGCGAATTACGAGTTGTAATTCCCCAATCTCTTCGTCAAGCCATCCTATTTGAGTTTCATGACTCTCCAATTTCGGGGCACTTTGGCATTAGGAAAACTTATAAAAAGCTCAAAGATGCCTGTTACTTTCCTAAAATGAGGAAGTTTGTAAATGAATATGTTTCGAGTTGTCGCTTGTGCCAGCAATATAATTATAAAAATGTAAAGCCGGCCGGTAAATTAATTCCTATTAAAGTTGATTTTCAAATCAAATTCTTGGACTCAACTTAATCGGTCCTTACCCCCTCTCTAAACCAAATAGATTTCGTTATGTCTTAGTTATGGTGGATTATTTTAGTAAATGGGTTGAATTTGTGTCTTTACGTAAAGCTTCGGCACAAGCAGTGGCCACTGCCTTCCTTAATAATTATATTTCTCGTTACGGTGCCCCCCTTCAAATTGTAACGGACCATGGTCCTCAATTTATAAGTAATGTTTTTAAGGCACTTTGCGATACACTCGAAATTAAACATGTCTTCACGGTTCCATATCGGCCGCAAGCTAATCAGGCCGAACGTGTTAATAGAACTTTAATAAACATGATTGCGACGTTCATTGGTCAAAATCATGAAAATTGGGATCAGTTTCTCTATCATTTTGGCTATGCGATTCGTACAGCGGTAAGTGATGCAACAGGAAAAACTCCCGCTGAATTGTTTTTGGGCAGAAAGATTCTGACCCCCTTTCAAAAACTGGTATTAGTACAACAAAACGCATCTCAATTTATTACGCGAAATATTGAAGAATTGCTACCAGAAGTTCAGAGAAATTTGAGAAAAGCTCAAGAGTAGCAGGCTGTATATTATAACTTAAAACGTAGAATTTTAGAAGTAAAAGTAGGAGATAAAATACTCCTAGAATCACATTTTCTTAGCTCTAAAAAGATTCTAAAGTAGCTAAATTTGGGCCAAAATTCATTGGGCCTTTCTCTGTTTTAAAAGTCGAAAATAATAATTTGACAATTGATTTTAACGGCACCCCAACTACAATAAATGTTGACCAGATACGCATTTTTAAAGAGCGCACTCAATCATGTGCTGAAACTCTTGATAGTGATAGCGTGCCGGGTTCAAACCCACCTGACGAACAGTCCGTCCTTACGCCTAACCTCACTCCCCAGCCTAGTGCTCCTGATTCTTGTACAGCTGATGAACTACCTACTCCTACAACACCCGAACAATCTGTTCAGGGCACTTCCGCTGACCAATCTAGTGTTAGCAGACCCGTCGCACAAAAGCGAGCTCGTAGCGGGTCATCAAACCATTCTAATGTGAAATTTCCTCGGCAAACTGGTCGCAAACGCGACTATTCTTTTACTAATGGCTCTTTTATACCAAGAAAAATGCTTGGAACAAGGGTTTAAAACGCCCACAAGCCCCCTCCTCAAAGTCCTCTGGAACACATCGCCCACAGAAGGTACTAGCAGTTCCAGATTCAGTGCACACCGACACTTTCCGCCCTAGGAGAAAGGCAAGGATTCGAAAAAGACCTCCACCCTCTTCATCAGCTAGCGGACGGCACATGGAGAAATTCCTAGCAGCTCCTGACTCGATCGGCAAAGACGAGTTCTCTTCACACCACCGATTCAATACTCGGCGTCAAGCCAGACTCCGACAACAGGCTCAGCCATATGAATCACCTGCCGAACAAGCCTTTGTACAAGCCTTTTGGGATAGCCCTAGACCCCGGTCTGAAAGCCTGCAACCCTGTGGCCTAGCTGACGAGCACATCCACCAAGACCTCTAACCTAGCTGAAGTTACAGCTGCAAATTCACATCAGGTGATACCGTTTTCTATTTTTTTTTCTATTACAAGTGCATTTCTGTCAGAGCTGTACAAAATGTTCGACGTACCTTGAAGCCTTTTTGGGACTTTATATTTTAAGAACTCTTACGAAAGTTATGGACTTTCCCAAACTAAAAATACAAAATTTAACTTAGCCATGAACTTTCAAATCAAAATTAATGTTCTGCTTCAATGTCAACATTTTTGTTCTCTCTTAAATATCTATTTTATGTATGTATTAAGTCTTTTACCTTGTAGCCATCTCCTGCAGAAAGCTGGTAATATAAACTGTTTTTTTTGGCCCCTTTGTAAATTTCCCCCCCCTTTTCTTTTGTCTTTCTATAAATGATGTATTTATAAACTGCATATTTGTATTTGTTAAACTTTTGAATATTTGTCTAAAAGTTTATCTGTATGTACTTTTAGAGGGGGTAAAATGTTTTTTTTAGCTATAAGCATAAAAGTCGTGTTTAACTATATAACATTAAAAAGACTAACTACTCAGTTTTTTCCGCTTATGCTTTAGCTAAGGAGGGAGAAATATTCCTGTATGTAACCTATCTATTATGTTAAAAGAGACGAACATGTCTCAGTTTATTCCAGAGATGAATTCTAACTATTTTTTTTGCTATGCATACTGTAAAAGTTTTCCCATTTCAGACAAACTCTGATGGACTATTCCTCTTAATCTGATGTTAAAAGTATTTTTATCTGAAGTGAAAGACCTCTTAATTTGATGTCAAAAAGTTCTTTTTTCTGGATGTGGACAGCCTGCCCATTCCGACGTCTGCTGTGGTATGAAGAAAGTTCATCCTCATCTTCGTTTAGTCATCTCCCTTGCAGACGTAAAGCTCCAGATGCCAGTACACTCCTACTAATAAATCTTTTCTCATGTTTTTCTTTAAAAAGAACAATTATTCTTGTGATTATAACAAACTTTAAATGTCGCATTTGTCCCAAGCGACTTACTATGTAAAGACACGCAACATCAAGTTTGAATTTAATATATTGCCTTCCTGACCTAACAAATTTTTAAGTTTTTCTCACCCGGGTAAAATTTAACTGACGGCTGCACTCACACTTCAGAGATTTGAGATAGTTAGAGATGGAATGAAGCTATTTAAATTTAATCGATCAAACCCGTTGGGGATTTTCCCGAATAATTTTTTTTCTTGGAGGGGGACTGTGAGGTTGAGACGTTAGAACGTCACCACAGTTGTTTCAATTAAGCTGGATCCAGCAAAGTAGGAAGTGGGGACGGTAAAAATCACTCCGTCGCCAGTGGCTCGGTGACGGTTGAGGTCGAGCTAGTTTTGTGTCGGCAGGGTGCTGCATTAAAAGACTTAGATTTTGAATATTAGTTAAATTAGAAGTGATTTTTAAAAGTACGGATTGAAATGTAGTGAAAGGAGGGTGTAGGAAGAAGTATAAAAATAGAGATGGTTTTAGTAGATGGTGTGGATGTTGGAGGATCGATAGTGGATGTTGGAAGATCGTATGGTGGATGTTGGAGGATCTTATAGCGAATGTGATGATTCTTATTTTAGTGAATGTCGAAAGTAGAGTAGAGGAGATTTAGTGGCGTGAAGTTAAGTAGCGTTGAGTGTTGGTGAGTGTCTACTAGTTTTCGGAAGGTTCAAGCTGGGATAGAAGGGAATCCTCTGTCCCATAGTGAAGCCGTAATAGTGAAGTACTTGTGCAATCGTCTCTACACTTTCGACTATCTGCTGTGGTGAGATATTTAAGATTATCTACTTAAATTGTTGATTCATATATTTTGATTAAGTAAAACGCTGGCTGAGCTATATAAATTTACCAGGCCGCCCTCCCATTAATCTGCTCAAATAAACTTTAGTTATTGTTATTTAAAGTCTTGTGTTCTCTTAGTAATCTAAGTATTTAAGTTAAGATGGAGTTTGCAGGAACGCAAACTCCACATGTTTACAATTGTCATATTTGTTTACATTTAAAGTCTGTTTACGTTTGTAATCTTTGTTTATGTTTAGCCTTTGTTTACATTTCTAGTCTTTGTATACGTGCAGAAACTTTGTTTACATGTAGAGTCTTTGTTGGAATTTTTATTCTTTCTTACATTTGTAGTCTTTGTTTAAATTTAGAGATTTTTTACATTTGCAGTCTTCGTTTACGCTTGTAGTCTTTGTTTACATTTGTAGACATTTGTAGACTTTGTTTACATATAGAGTCTTTCTTTACATTCGTAGTCTTAGTTAACATTTAGAGTCTTTTTTTACATTAAGAGCCTTTGTTTACATTTGTAGTGTCTGTTTGTGTTTGGAATCTTTGTTTACATTTGGAGTCTCTGCATTTAGCGTCTTTGTTTACATTTGTAGTCTTTTTTGCTTTTAAAGTCTTTGTTTATATTTAGAGCCCGTGTTTACATTTGTAGTCTTTGTTTACATATAGAGACTTTGTTTACATTTAGAGTCTTTGTTTACATTTCAAGTCTTTCTTTACGTATGTAGCCTTTTTTTATTTCTAGTTTTTGTTCACATTTAGAGTTTGTTTACACTTAGAGTCTTTGTTTACATTTGTAGTCCTTGTTTACATTTGTAGCCTTTGTATACATTTATAGTCTTTGTTTACATTTAGAGTTTCAGTTTACATTTAGCCTTTGTTTACATTTGTAGACTATATTTACATTTGTAGTCTTTGTTTACATTTGTAGACTTTTTTTACATTTCTTGTCCTCGTTTATATCTAGAGTCTGATTGCTTTTGGAATCTTTAAATACATTTAGAGTCTCCGTTTGCATTTAAAGTCTTTGTTTACATTTGTAGCCTTTGTTTATATTTAGAGTCTTTGTTTACATTTAGAACCTTTGTTTACATTTGTAGTCTTTCTGTACTTTTAGAGTTTTGTTTTTTATTTGTTTACATTTGTAGTCTATGTTTACATTTCTAATTTTGTTTACGTTAAGAGGCTTTGTTTACATTTGTAGTCCTTGCTTACATTTAGAATCTTTGTTTACATTTGTAGTCTTTGTCTAAATTTAGAGTCTTTGTTTACATTTAGTCTGTTTACATTTGTAGTCTATGTTTACATTTATAGTATTCGTTTACCTTTGCAGTTTTGTGTACATTTAAAGTCTTTCTTTACGTTTAGAGACTTTGTTTGCATTTAATGTCTTTGTTTACATTTGCGTTTTTGTTTACATTTGTAGTTTTTGTTTTCATATAGAGTTTTCGTTTACATTTTTATACTTTGTTTACATACGAAGACTTTGTTTACATATAGAGCCTTTGTTTACATTTAGACCTTTTGTTTACATTTGTAGTCTTCATTTACATTCGTAGTCTTTGTTTACATTTGCAGTCTTTGTTTACATTTGTAGTCTTTGTTTACATTTATTGTCTTTGTTTACATTTAGTGTCTTTATTTACATTTCGAGTCTTTATTTACATTTGTAGTCTTTGTTTACATTTGTAGTTATTCTTTACATTTAGAGTGTTTAACATTTAATGTCTTTGTTTACATTTCAAATCTTTGTTAATAATTGTAGTCTGTGAGTCATAAGATCAATAAGTTAAGATAAAATGATCATTCTACTTAAAAACAATTTAAAATAGGTTTAGAAACAATTTTATTTGACATTTAATCCTGTGTAAGGATGAGGAGATGCTACCCCTCCACTTACCCCTTTAATATTAAATCCTTTGTTCAGTTACGGGGCCTATTTTTTTAATTAAGTCTTTTTTGCAATTGCGTGTCCTCCATGGGGGGGTCTCTCTAAGATGTCCTTGTCCGTATTTATGCGATTATGAAGAAAATCATGGAAAACTATGTACAGCTACTCCGATTAGCTTGTTCTTGAATTCAATCTGAAACTTTCCATCTATTAGCTTCCTTGTAGTTCTAGTGTTGTGTTAAAACTAACTGACTACATGTGAGTTCTAGATCTGGGTTGAATTCATCTTGTTTGTATTCTTCTAAAAGACCTTAGCTGTAGTTTTTATCCGCAAGAAAGGCGGTTCATTGTCCTCTTCTCCCCTGTAGCTTTCTTGGTTACAGGAGATACAACATTTTCCTCTCTTTTTCTGCACATCACTTCCACCTACTTTTGAGAAATTCTACCTTGAATATTTTCTCTTTAAGTGCAGTGTGATAAAAAAAGGGAGAAACTGGACAATCCCAGATGCCTCTCTCTGATAATAGGAGAGATTTATGAACTTGCCCCGATAATTTTAAGGTAACAGAGTATAATATTTACATGAATTTAGAAAGAAACGCCTGAAAATTTTGAACAAGTAGTCTTGACGAGTATGACCTGCATTCGATCTGAAACTTTTTGTCTACTAGCTTTGGTGTAATGATGTAAATGTAAATGTTGATTGATGGCACAGTGGTCCTAGGCCTTGATGAAAGGCCCTTCGAATTCAAAGCTGTCTTAGCGCATATATATGCCATTTTCGGGGAAAAACACAGAAAACATAAATAACGCTTGGACGACGTATACGGTCTGGTATCGAATCTTTTCAATCAGCTTATACATGTCCTGAACTATCAGCCTTCTCATATTAAAATCAGCCGGCAGTGTACCCACAAGTCTAGGATGACGGTTATTCACCTTCTAAGAACGGCACTTATAAAATAGGAACGTGATCCCTAAGTACGGAAACTTTTCAGAATTTTCCCCCCATAGTTCAAGATTCGGAACTGCTTTGAAGCTCTCAGAAAAGAAATCTAAGAAAAGAGAAATCATTTTTGAAATTAAAATATGTAGCAAGTATGTTTTTGCTTTCAATGAGAAATGGGGGGGGGGGGGTATATGGGGGTAATTATTTTATTTTGTGGTTTAGAAAAATTTAAGTGCAAATAAATGTTTGAGGGAGAATTTTAACATTAAAAATATTTATTCCAGCAAATTTTGTTTAAAAAATATCATTTGTATTTGTGTTATTAAAAATAAACAAACAAATAAATGAATTTTCCGGAATCATGATCTCTTGTATGGACTGCAGGCTGGTCGGACTTTAGATCAGCCGGTAACGTATCCTCATGTATAATCAGCCGCCAGCGTATATTCAACTTTGGCACCGGCTGGCCGGAATCTGCTCACTGGCCTACTGCGTCTTTGTTTACATTTAGTCTATTTACATTTGTATTCTGTGTTTACATTTAGAGACTTTGTTTACATTTGTTGTCTTTGTTTACATTTGTAAACTTTGTTTACATTTAGAGTTTTTTATTATATTTAGATTCATTGTTTATATTTGTAGCTTTTGTTTATCTTGAGAGTCTTTGTTTACTTTTGGTTTCTTTCTTTACATTTAGAGTTTTTATTTACATTTGTATTGTTTGTTAATGTATAGAGTTCTTGTTTATATTTTTAAACTGTTCACATTTGTAGTCTTTGTTTACATGAAGTCCTTGTTCATATTTAATATCTTTGTTTACATTTGTAGTCTTTGTTTACATTTAGAAGGTTTGTTTATATTTGTTGCCTTTGTAAACATTTAGAGTCTTTGTAATATTTGAAATCTTTATTTACATTTGTAGTCTTTTTTTGCATTTAGAGTTTTTTTTTACATTTAGAGTTATTGTTTACATTTGTAGTCTTTACTCACATTTAGAGTCTTTGCTTACATTTAGTGTCTTTGTTTACATATTGAAACTTTGTTTACATATTGAAACTTTGTTTACATTTAGAGTCTTTGTTTAAATTTGTAGTCTTTATTTGCATTTGTAGCCTTTGTTTATATTTATAGTTTTTGTTTACATTTGTAATCTTTGTTTACATTTGTAGTCTTTGTTTACAATTAGAGCCTTTGTTTACCTTTAGAGTCTTTGTTTACATTTGGTTTCTTCCTTTACATTTACAGTGTTTGTTTATATTTGTAACGTTTGTTAACATGTACAGTCTTTGTCTACATATGTAGTCTGCTCACATTTGTAGTCTTTGTTTACATCAAGAGTCTGTTGTATTTAAAGGCTTTGTTTACATTTGTAGTCTTTGTTTACATTTGTAGTCTTTGTTTACATTTATAAGTTTTGTTTATATTTGTCGTCTTTGTTAACATTTAGAGTCTTTGTTTACATTTAGAGTATTTATATTGTAATATTTGTTAACATTTAGATTTGTAGTTTGTTTACAAACATTTGTAGTCTTTGTTTACATGATGAGTCTTTGTTTATATTTAAAGACTTTGTTTACATTTGTAGTCTTTCTTTACATATAGAGATATTGCTTACATTTAGAGTCTTTTTTTCATTTATAGTCTGTCTACGTTTAGAGTATTTGTGTACATTTGCAGATTTTGTTTACGTTTGCATTCTTTGTTTACATTTGTAGTCTTTGTTTACGTTTAGAGTCTTTGTTTATATCTGCAGTCTTATTTACATTTGTAGTCTTTTTTTACATTTAGAGACTTTGTTTACATTTAGAGCCTTTTTGCATTTGTAATCTTTATTTAAGTTTAGTATTTGTTTACATTTCTAGTCTTTGTTTACATATAGAGAATTTGTTTACATTTGTAGTTCTTGTTAACTCTTAGAGTCTTTGTTTACATTCAGAGCCTTCGTTTACTTTTGTAGGCTTTGTTTACATTTGTAGTTTTTGTTTACTTTTGTAGACTTTGTTTACATTTGTAGTCTTTGTTTACATTTGGAGTGTGTGTTTGCTTTTGGAATCTTTGTTTACATTTGGAGTCTGTTTTTATTTATCGTCTTCGTTTATATTTGTAGTCTTTGTCTACATTTGTAGTCTTTGTTTACACTAAGAGCTTTTGTTTATATTTGTAGTCTGTTTGCTTTTAAAGTCTTTGTTTACATTTAGAGCCATTATTTATATTCGTAGTCTGTTTACATTTGCAGTATTTGTTTACATTTGTAGTCTTTGTTTACATTTAGAGTCTTTGTTTACATATGTAGTCTTTTTTAGATAAGTAGTTTTTGTTCACATTTAGAGTCTTATTACATTTCTAATCTTTGTTTATATTTGTAGTCTTTGTTTACAATTAGATCCTTTGTTTACATTTGTAGTCTTTGTTTACATATGTAGATTTTCTTTACATTTACAGTTTTCGTTTATATTTGGAGTCTCTGTTTGTTTTGGAATCTTTGTTTACATATGTAGTCTTTGTTTGCATTTAAAGTTTTTTTTTACATTTAGAACCTTTGTTTACATTTGTAGTCTTTTTTACATAAAGAGTTTTTGTTTGCATTTGCAGTCTTTATTTAAATTTGTAGTCTTTGTGCACATTTGTAATTTTGTTTACATTTAAAGACTTTGTTTACATTTGTCGTCTTTGTTTACATTTAGAGTCTCTTTACATGTGTAATGTTTATTTAAGTTTAGTCTTTGTTTACATTTCTAGTCTGTGTTTACGTATAGAATCTTCGTTTACATTTAGAGTCAGTTTGCATTTTTTATCTTTGTTTACATTTGTAGTCTTTGTTTATATTTAAATTCTTTGTTTACATTTGAAGTCTGTTAACATTTAGAGCTTTTATTTACATTTGCAGTCTTTGCTTGCATTTGTAGTCTTTGTTTACATTGTGGACATATGTAGACTTTGTTTCCATTTAGATTCTTTCTTAATATTTGCAGACTTAGTTAACACTTAGAGTCATTGTTTACATTTAGAATGTTTATTTACATTTAGAGCGTTTGTTTACATTTGTAAATTTTGTTTACATTTGTAGTCTTTGTTTACATTTGGCGTATCTGTTTGCTTATGGAATCTTTGTTTACATTTGGAGTTTGTTTTTATTTAGAGTCTTTGTTTACATTTGTAGTTTTTGTTTTCATTAAGAGTCTTTTTTTACATTTAGAGCCTTTGTTTACATTTGTAGTCTCTGTTTTCTATTAAAGTCTTTGTTTACATTTAGAGCCTTTTTTTACATTTGTAGTTTTTTTACATTTAGAGGCTCTATTTACATTCGTAGTCTGTTTACATTTGCAGTCTTTGTTTAAATTTGTAGTCTTTGTTTACATTTACAGTCTTTGTTTACATTTTCAGTCTTTCTTTACATATGTAGTCTTTTTTAGATAAGTATTTTTGTTCACATTTAGAGTGTTTGTTTACATTTGTAATCTTTGTTTACATTTGTAGTCTTTTTTTACAATTAGATCCTTTGTTTAGATTTAGAGACTTTGTTCATATTTGTAGTCTGTTAACATTTATTCTTTTTTACGTTTCTAGATTTTCTTTACATTTGGAGTCTTCATTATATTTGTAATCTTTGTTAACATGTAGAGTAGAGCCTTTGTCCACATTTGTAGTTTCTTTAGAAACATTTGTATTTTTTGTTTACATGAAAAGTGTTTGTTTATATTTAAATACTTTGTTTACATTGCCTTTTGAATCTTTGCTTTTGGAATCTTTGTTTACATATGTAGTCTTTGTTTACATATAAAGTCTTTGTTTACATTTAGAACCTTTGTTTACGTTTTTAGTCTTTGCTTACATTTAGAGTTTTGTTTACATTTGCTCTCTTTGTTTAAATTTGCAGTATTTGTTTACATTTGTAATTTTGTTTACGTTAAGAGCCTTAGTTTACATTTGTAGTCTTAGTTTACATTTAGAGTCTTTGTTTAAATATGTAGTCTTTGTTTACCTTTGTAGTTTTATGTACATATAAAGCATTTGTTTACATTTAGAACCTTTGTTTACATTCGTAGTCTTTGTTTAGATTTGGAGTTTTCTTTACATTTGCAGTCTTTGTCTAAATTCGTAGTCTTTGTTTACATTTGTAGTCTTTGTTTACATTTATATTCTTTGTTTACATATGTAGTCTTTGTTAAAATTTAGAGTCTTTGTTTACATTTGTAGTATTCGTTTACATTTAGAGTGTTTGTTTACCTTTTTAGTTTTGTGTACATTTAGAGTCTTTGTTTACATTTAGAGTCTTCACATTTAATGTCTTTATTTACATTTCCATTTTTTGTTTACATTTGTAGAATTTGTTTAAAATTGTAGTTTTCGTATACATTTTGAGTCTTTGTTTACGTTTGTATTCTTTGTTTACATATAAAGACATTGTTCACATTTAGAATATTTGTTTGCATTTGTAGTCTTTGTTTACATTTGTAGTTTTTGCTTACATTTAGGGTCTGTTTACATTTAGATACTTTGTTTACATTTGTAGTCTTTGTTTACGCTTAGATTCTTTGTTTACATTTTGTTTCTTTGTTTCATTTGCAGAATTTGTTTAGATTTGTAGTTTTTGTTTACATTAAGAGTTTGCTTATATTTAGACTCTTTGTTTACATTTAGAGACTTTGTTTACATTTGTCATATTTGTTTACATTTAGAGTTTGTTTACATTTATAATCTTTGTTTAAGTTTAGCCTTTGTTTACATTTCTAGTCTTTGTGTACGTATAGAAACTTTGTTTATATTTATGGTCTTTGTTTGCATTTATATTCTTTGTTTACATTTGTAGACTTTGTTTACATTTAGAGATTTTATTTACATTTGCAGTCTTAGTTTACACTTTTAGTCTTTGTTTACATTTGTAGACATTTGTAGACTTTGTTTACATATAGAGTCTTTCTTTACATTCTTAGTCTTTGTTAACATTTAGAGTCTTTGTTTACAATATGAGATTTTGTTTACATTTGTAGTCTGTTAAGATTTTGTCTTCGTTTACATTTAAAAAGTTTATTTACATTTGTACTCTTTGTTTACATTTGTAGTTTTCGTATACATTTAGTCTTTGTTTATACTTGTATTCTTTGTTTACATACAGAGACATTGTTTACATTTAGAGTCTTTGTTTGCATTTATACTCTTTGTTTACGTTTAGAGTCTTTGTTTACATTTGTAGTCTTTGTTTACATTTAGAGTTTGCTTACATTTGTCGTCTTTGCTTACATTTGTCTTATTTGTTCACGTTTAGAGTCTGTTTACATTTGTAATCTTTGTTTAAGTTTAGCCTTTGTTTACATTTCTAGTCTTTGTGTACGTATAGAAACTTTGTTTACATTTAGAGTTTGTTTGCATTTGTATTCTTTGTTTACACTTGTAGTCTTTCTTTACATTTAGATATTTTTTTTAGATTTGCAGTTTTCGTTTACATTTGTAGTCTTTGTTTACCTTTTTAGACATTTGTAGACTTTCATTATCTATAGAGTCTTTCGTTACATTCGTAGTCTTAGTTAATATTTAGAGTGTTTGTTTACATTAAGAGCCTTTGTTTACATTTGTAGACTTAATTTACATTTGTAGTTTTTTTTACATTTGTAGACTTTGTTTATATTTGTAGTCTTTGTTTACATTTTTAGTATCTATTTGCGTTTGGAATCTTTGTTTACATTTGGAGTCTGTTTGCATTTAGAGTCTTTGTTTACATTTGTTGTTTTTGTTTACATTGAAAGTCTTTGTTTACATTTGTAGGCTTTGTTTGCTTTTAAAGTCTTTGTTTGCATTTAGAGTCTTTGTTTACATTTGTGGTCTGTTTGAATTTACAGTCTTTGCATTTGCAGTCTTTGTTTACATATGTAGTCTTTTTTAGATTTGTAGTTTTTGTTCACGTTTAGGGTCTGTTTATATTTAGATTCTTTGTTTACATTTATAGTCCTTGTTTACATTTGTAGCCTTTGTGTGCATTTAGAGTTTTGTTTAATTTAGTCATTGTTTACATTTGTTGACTATGTTTACATTTGTAAATTTTGTTTACATTTGTAGACTTTCTTTACATTTCTAGTCTTCGTTTATATTTGGAGTCTGTTTGCTTTTGCAATCTTTGTTACATTTGTAGTCTCCGTTTGCATTTAGAGTCTTTGTTTACATTTGTAGCCTTTGTTTACATTTAGAGTCTTTGTTTGATATATGTTTTTGATATGTGCTTTGCTTAGATTCCCCTTTCAACGAGAAATGGGAAGTGGGGGGGTGTATGGGGGGTAATTATTTTATTTCGTGCCTTAGAAAAATTTTAGTGCAAATAAATGCTTGAGGGCGAATTTTAAGTTTAGAAATATTTATTCCAGAAAATTTTGTTTAAAAAATATCATTTGCATTTGTGTTTCTTAAAATAAATAAATAAATAAAAAAATCCGCCAGAATCCTGATCTCACGTATGGGCTGCAGGCTGGCCGGTCTTCAGATCAGCCGGAAGCGTATCCTCATGTACAATCAGCCGGCAGCGTATATGTACCTTTGGCTGCCGGCTGCCCGGAATCTGCGCACAAGCCTACTGCGTCTTTGTTTACATTTAGTCTATTTACATTTGTATTCTCTGTTTACATTTAGAGACTTGTTTACAAATGTTGTCTTTGTTTATATTTGTAGTCTTTGTTTACATTTAGTGTTTTTTTATGTTTAGATTCGTTGTTTATATTTGTAGTCTGTGTTTACCTTTAGAGTCTTTGTTTACATTTGGATTCTTTCTTTACATTTAGAGTTTTTATTTACATTTGTATTCTTTGTTAACATGTAGAGTCTTTGTTTATATTTGTATACTGTTCACCTTTGTAGTCTTTGTTTACATCAAGAGTCTTTGTTTACATTTAATGTCTTTGTTTATATATAGAATGTTTTTTCATATGTTTTGCTTTGTTAAAATTTAGAGTCTTTGTTAATATTTGTAATCTTTATTGACGTTTGTAGTCTTTGCTCACATTTAGAGTCTTTGCTTACATTTAGAGTCTTACATTTCTAGTCTTTGTTTACATATTGAAACTTTGTTTACATGTAGATTCTTTGTTTATATTTGTAGTCTTTATTTACATCATTAGACTTTGTTTACATTTAGAGTTTTTGTTTACATTTGTAATCTTTGTTTACATTTGTAGTCTTTGTTTAATATTAGAGCCTTTGTTTACATTTAAAATCTTTGTTTACAAATTTACAACTACTTTATTTACGAAATCTGCGCCTACTGCGTCTTTAGCTTAGCCTACTGCGTCTATGTTTACATTTACACTTTATTTACATTTGTTGTCTTTGTTTACATTTGTAGTCTTTGTTTACATTTAGAGTTTTTTTATATTTCGAGTGATTCTTTACATTTGTAGTCTTTGTTTACCTTTAGCGTCTTTGTTTACTTTTGGATTCTTTCTTTACATTTAGAGTATTCATAATTGTAATATTTGTTAACATGTAGAGTCTTTGTTTATGTTTATAGTCTGTTCACATTTGTAGTCTTTGTTTACATCAAGAGTTTTTGTTTATATTTAAAGTCTTAGTTTGCATTTGTAGTCTTTGTTTACATTTAGAGTCTTTACATTTAATTTCTTTTGTTACATTTGCATTTTTTGTTAACATTTCACGTCCTTGTTTATATTTGTAGTTTTCGTATACATTTAGAGTCATTGTTTACATTTGTATTCTTTGTTTACATTTAGAGTCTTTGTTTGCATTTGTAGTCTTTGTTTACATTTAGAGACTTTGTTTACAATTGTCATATTTGTTTAGATTTAAAGTCCGTTTACGTTTGTAATCTTTGTTAATGTTTAACCTTTGTTTACACTTCTAGTCTTTGTGTACGTATAGAAACTTTGTTTACATTTAGAGTCTTTGTTGGCATTTATATTCTTTGTTTACATTTGCAATCTTTGTTTACATTTAGAGATTTTTTTACATTTGCAGTCTTCGTTTACACTTGTAGTCTTTGTTTACATTTGTAGACTTTTGGAGACTTTTTTACATATAAAGTCTTTCTTTACATTCGTAGTCTTAGTTAACATTTAGAGTCTTTTTTTACATTAAGAGCCTTTCTTTACATTTGTAGTGTCTGTTTGCATTTGGAATCTTTGTTTACATTTGGAGTCTCTGTTTGCATTTAGCGTCTTTGTTTATATTTGTAGTTTTTGTTTACATTTGCAGTCTTCGTTTGCTTTTAAAGTCTTTGTTTATATTTAAAGCCCGTGTTTACATTTGTAGTCATTTTTTACATATAGAGACTTTGTTTACATTTAGAGTCTTTGTTTACATTTGCAGTCTTTCTTTACGTATGTAGCCTTTTTTAGATTTCTAATTTTTGTTCACATTTAGAGTCTGTTTACACTTAGAGTCTTTGTTTACATTTGTATTACTTGTTTACATATGTAGCCTTTGTATACATTTAGAGTCTTTGTTTTCATTTAGAGTTTCTGTTTACATTTAGCCTTTGTTTACATTTGTAGACTATATTTACATTTGTAGTCTTTGTTTATATTTGTAGACTTTTTTACATTTCTTGTCTTCGTTTATATTTGGAGTCTGATTGCTTTTGGAATCTTTGTTTACATTTAGAGTCTCCGTTTGCATTTAAAGTCTTTGTTTACATTTTGAGTCTTTGTTTACGTTTAGAACCTTTGTTTACATTTGTAGTCTTTCTGTACTTTTTGAGTTTTGTTTTACATTTGCGTATACGGTCTGGTATCGAATCTGGTCAATCAGCTTATACCTGTCCTGAACTATCAGACTTCTCATATTAAAATCATCCGGCAGCGTACCCACAAGTCTAGGATGACGGTTATTAACCTTCTAAGAACGGCACATGTGAAATAGAAACGTGACCCCTAAAAACGGGAAACTTTTCAGAATTTCCCCCCGTAGTTCAAGATTAGGAACTGCTTTGAAGCTTTCAGAAGAGAAATCCAAGGAAAGAGAAACCATTTTTGAAATTAAAATATGTAGCAAGTGTGTTTTTTGCTTTCAATGAGAAATGGGGGGGGGGGGGTATGGGGTAATTATTTTATTTTGTGCTTTAGAAAAAGTTTAGTGCAAATAAATGTTATAGGGAGAATTTTAACTTTAAAAATATTTATTCCAGCAAATTTTGTGTAAAAAGTATCATTTGCATTTGTGTTATTTAAAATAAATAAATAAATGAATAAATCCGCAGGAATCATGATCTCACGTATGGGCAGCAGGCTGGCCGGTCTTTAGATCAGCCGGAAGCGTATCCTCATGTATCATCAACCGGCAGCACATATACACCTTTGGCTGCCGGCTGGCCGAAATCTGCGCCTACTGCGTCTTTAGCTTAGCCTACTGCGTCTATGGTTACATTTACAGTTTATTTACATTTGTATTCTCTGTTTACATTTGTTGTCTTTGTTTACATTTGTAGTCTTCGTATACATTTAGAGTTTTTTTATATTTCGAGTGATTCTTTACATTTGTAGTCTTTGTTTACATTTAGCGTCTTTGTTTACTTTTAGATTTTTTCTTTACATTTAGAGTATTCATAATTGTAATATTTGTTAACATGTAGAGTCTTTGTTTATGTTTGTAATCTGTTCACATTTGTAGTCTTTGTTTACATCAAGAGTCTTTGTTTATATTTAAAGTCTTAGCTTGCATTTAGAGCTTGCATTTACATTTAGAGTCTTTTTTCACCTTTGTAGTTTTGTGTACATTTAAAGTCTTTGTTTACATTTAGAGTCTTTACATATAATTTCTTTTGTTACATTTGCAGTTTTTGTTTACATTTGTCGTCTTTGTTTAAATTTGTAGTTTTCGTATACATTTAGAGTCATTGTTTACATTTGTATTCTTTGTTTATAGAGTCTGTTTGCATTTGTAGTCTTTGTTTATAGTTAGAGTCTTTGTTTACATTTGTAGATTTTGTTTACGTTTGCTGTCTTTGTTTAAATTTGTTGTCATTGTTTACATTTGTAGTTTTTGTTTACATTTAGAGTTTGTTTACATTTAGATTCTTTGTTTGCATTTGTAGTCTTTGTTTACATTTAGAGACTTTGTTTACAATTGTCATATTTGTTTACATTTAAAGTCTGTTTACGTTTGTAATCTTTGTTTATGTTTAGCCTTTGTTTACTTTTCTAGTCTTTGTATACCTGCAGAAACTTTGTTTACATGTAGAGTCTTTGTTGGCATTTTTATTCTTTGTTTACATTTGTAGTCTTTGTTTAAATTTAGAGATTTTTTACATTGGCAGTCTTCGTTTACACTTGTAGTCTTTGTTTACATTTGTAGACATTTGTAGACTTTGTTTACATATAGAGTCTTTCTTTACATTCGTAGTCTTAGTTAACATTTAGAGTCTTTTTTTACATTAAGAGCCTTTGTTTACATTTGTAGTGTCTGTTTGTGTTTGGAATCTTTGTTTACATTTGGAGTCTCTGCATTTAGCGTCTTTGTTTATATTTGTTTTCTTTGTTTACATTTGTAGTCTTTTTTTCTTTTAAAGTCTTTGTTTATATTTAGAGCCCGTGTTTACATTTGTAGTCTTTGTTTACATATAGAGACTTTGTTTACATTTAGAGTCTTTGTTTACATTTCCAGTCTTTCTTTACGTATGTAGCCTTTTTTTATTTCTAGTTTTTGTTCACATTTAGAGTCTGTTTACACTTAGAGTCTTTGTTTACATTTGTAGTCCTTGTTTACATTTGTATACATTTATAGTCTTTGTTTACATTTAGAGTTTCAGTTTACATTTAGCCTTTGTTTACATTTGTAGACTATATTTACATTTGTAGTCTTTGTTTACATTTGTAGACTTTTTTTACATTTCTTGTCCTCGTTTATATCTAGAGTCTGATTGCTTTTGGAATCTTTAAATACATTTAGAGTCTCCGTTTGCATTTAAAGTCTTTGTTTACATTTGTAGCCTTTGTTTATATTTAGAGTCTTTGTTTACATTTAGAACCTTTGTTTACATTTGTAGTCTTTCTGTACTTTTAGAGTTTTGTTTTTTATTTGCAGTCTTTGTTTACATTTGTAGTCTATGTTTACACTTGTAATTTTGTTTACGTTAAGAGGCTTTGTTTACATTTGTAGTCTTTGCTTACATTTAGAATCTTTGTTTACATTTGTAGTCTTTGTTTAAATTTAGAGTCTTTGTTTACATTTAGTCTGTTTACATTTGTAGTCTATGTTTACATTTATAGTATTCATTTACCTTTGCAGTTTTGTGTACATTTAGAGTCTTTGTTTACATTTAGAGTTTTTACATCTAATTTATTTTGTTATATTTGCAGTTTTTGTTTACATTTGTCGTCTTTGTTTACATTTGTAGTTTTCGTATACATTTAGAGTCATTGTTTACATTTGTATTCTTTGTTTATATTTAGAGTCTGTTTGCATTTGTAGTCTTTGTTTATAGTTAGAGTCTTTGTTTACATTTGTAGATTTTGTTTACGTTTGCTGTCTTTGTTTAAATTTGTTGTCATTGTTTACATTTGTAGTTTTTGTTTACATTTAGAGTTTGCTTACATTTAGATTCTTTGTTTGCATTTGTAGTCTTTGTTTACATTTAGAGACTTTTTTGTGAGGTTGAGACGTTAGAATGTCACCACAGTTGTTTCAATTAAGCTGGATCCAGCAAAGTAGGAAGTGGGGACGGTTAAAATCACTCCGTCGCCAGTGGCTCGGTGACGGTTGAGGTCGAGCTAGTTTTGTGTCGGCAGGGTGCTGCATTAAAAGACTTAGATTTTGAATATTAGTTAAATTAGTAGTGATTTTTAAAAGTACGGATTGAAATGTAGTGAAAGGAGGGTGTAGGAAGAAGTATAAAAATAGAGATGGTTTTAGTAGATGGTGTGGATGTTGGAGGATCGATAGTGGATGTTGGAAGATCGTATGGTGGATGTTGGAGGATCTTATAGCGAATGTGATGATTCTTATTTTGGTGAATGTCGAAAGTAGAGTAGAGGAGATTTAGTGGCGTGAAGTTAAGTAGCGTTGAGTGTTGGTGAGTGTCTACTAGTTTTCGGAAGGTTCAAGCTGGGATAGAAGGGAATCCTCTGTCCCATAGTGAAGCCGTATTAGTGAAGTACGAGTGCAATCGTCTCTACACTTTCGACTATCTGCTGTGGTGAGATATTTAAGATTATCTACTTAAATTGTTGATTCATATATTTTGATTAAGTAAAACGCTGGCTGAGCTATATAAATTTACCAGGCCGCCCTCCCATTAATCTGCTCAAATAAACTTTAGTTATTGTTATTTAAAGTCTTGTGTTCTCTTAGTAATCTAAGTATTTAAGTTAAGATGGAGTTTGCAGGAACGCAAACTCCACAGTGGCGCCCAACTCAGTTCGACATCCCCCCCACTCGTGTTTATTTTACTGGCTCAGACAATGTACTTAAATTTTTTGAAGATCTTGGAGAGTAATTTGATATATGTAAAATTGACGAGGATGATAAATTTAATTTATTAAAATACTCCTTAAAAGGAGATGCTAAAATCTGGTATGACACCATTGCCTCTAGAGCTCTAGGCCAAAATCCTACGTATGAGGATTTGAAGCTCAAAATTAAAAATTCATTCTCTTCTATTGTGGATAAAACCAAACTCCGTCAAGAACTTTATACAACAAAGATGTCGTTTTATGACAAACCTACCACCTTTTTATTACGTAAATTCGACATTATACAGCGGCTGGAATTATTTTTATCTTTTGCCGCTGCAATGGAAATCATAACCCCGCTTTTGACTATTCCTATTCAAGATTACCTTGATCTGAAACCTTTCACCTCTTACGACAGTCTGTTTCAAACCTTAGCTAAATATCAAGAACGACATCCTCCAAGGGCGGAAAACACCTTTAATCGCCAACGGGGTAATGGAAATATGCAAAATTTTAGATGTGAAAATTTCACCCCCCCTCAAAATTTCAATCGCTATCAACAAGAACGTCAATCGCCGCAGACAAGGCGTAATAACTTTCAAAATTCTCGGAACGATCGTTCTAATCACAATCAGTCTCAAAACGTTTCTCGAGCTGATAGAAATAACAGAAATTTCCGTAACTCTCGTAATAACCAGAGTCGTCAGTTAAACGAGTAAGTGGCTCTTGTGAGGAGGGTCAACAGCCACTGAATATCTCAACCACCTCCATATGTTTAGACACTATTTGTATCAGTCCGGTGGACCTTCCTAATTTAAATGCAATAATTCATGATATTTTCATACCTACTTATTGGGACACTGGTGCTGAACGCTCCTTTCTAGCGTATGAAACTTATAAAAAGTATTTTGACTTTAAACCTTTAAAGCGGACAAATTTAAATATTACAACGGCTCAAGGCAAGTCCTGTGTTAATAGAGGCGAAGTCAGCCTGAATGTTAAAATTCATAATTTAAGTGTTAATTGGCCCTTTTACGTCATCGACAATCTTCAGCATCCCTGTATTATCGGGTTAGATTTTATGAAAGCAAATAATGTTGAAATTAATTTTGCCAATAAATCTTTACATATTGATGATTCTAAGTCAAATTCTAAACCTGTCGAGCCGACAGAGTTAATTGTTAATTTAGAGGAAAGTGCCCTCACTCATATTAAAAAAATTGATTTTGTTAATTTTCTTAATCAGTTTAAACAGTTATTTTCTGATACACCTGGCTTAACCCATGTTTTTTGCCATGAAATTGACACTGGAACTAATAAACCAGTCTTTAGTAAGCCTTATCGTTATGATCAAGCCAAACAAGATATTATAAATTGGCATATTGAGAAAATGTTGCAAAATGATATTATTATTCCTGTAACTTCTCCTTACGCATCTCCTGTTGTTTTATGTCGTAAGAAAAATGGTAAACCTGTTACTGACCCTGAGGCATGGAGATTTGCAATCGATTATCGTAGGCTAAATTCCATTACACAATATCCTCAGTATCCCTTGCCTATAATTGATGATTTGTTAGCACATATAACAACGGCAAATTTTATGTCTACTCTCAATCTGACATCGTGTTATTTTCAAATTGCAATGAAACCTGCTGATATATCAAAAACAGCGTTTATAACTAAAAATGGCACAGGGGCTGTGGCGACATTCCAAAAAGCCATGGAAACTATTCTTAAACCTGTTTTGAATAAATTTGTACATGTTTATCTCGATGATATAATAATCACGTCCTCATCTTACAATGAGCATTTAGATCATTTAAAAACTGTTTTTACTCTACTGCAAAATGCAGGATTAACTTTAAATTCCTCTAAGTGCCATTTTGCACGACAGGAAATTAAGTACCTAGGCGTCAAAATAACGCCTGCTGGTATTTCTGTAGATAATGAAAAAGTTCAGCCAGTTTTAAACATGCCCCCTCCTACAACTTCCAAACAAGTTTCGAGATTTCTAGGCATGTGTGCTTGGTATGGGAAATTTATACCTAATTTTGCTCACATATGCGAGCCCCTCTTTAAACTCAAAAGGAAAAGAGTTAAATTTCACTGGTCAAATGAAGCACAAGAAGCATTTGATAAGTTAAAAACTATACTTAGCGCTCCTCCTGTACTAGCTCATCCTAATTATAATATTAAATTTCAAGTAGCTACTGATGCTTCTTCGTACGGCATTGGTGCCGTTTTAAGCCAAGAAGGCCGCCCAATAGCATATGCGTCCCGTACGCTTAGCACTGCAGAAAGAAATTATCCAGTAACTGAACGTGAATGTTTAGCAGTGCTTTGGGGACTGCAAAAATTTCGTTTATATTTTACGCAACTTCCAGTAACAGTTGTTACGGATCATGCGGCATTAACTCGGTTAACAACTGGAAAGAATCTCTCCCCTCGCATGATTCGATGGACTCTTAAGTTATCTAACTTTAATATAAACATCGAACACCGACCTGGTTCTGACAATATCGTAGCTGATGTTCTTTCACGTACTACTCAAACTCAAGAAAATAAGATTGAATCTAATTTTACAAATCAATCCCTTGCTTTAAATGAAAAGAATAATCAGTTAAATTCTACTGTTAAAGCCTCATATATTCATCATTCGCATTTCAAGGCTGAACCGGTTCAATCCGAAATATTAGTAGACGTGATTGAAACTCGTGTAAAGGAAATTGAAAGTGAACAAGTTAACCCATGTGCTTCTACAGATCTAGTCACTACTTTAAACAATAAATTCGTATCTGATCAGGAAAAAGTAGCTTTAGCGCTTATGCCAGCATCTGTGTTAAATTCGAGAGATCAATTAATCCAAGAACAAAAAAATGATCCCGAATTTGGATTAATCTATAAGTATTTAGAAGATCCTGAGTCAGTTTCAGTAATTGAATCAGCCATTGCCTTAAACTGGTCCCAATCTTTTTCTTTAATCGATGGCTTGCTTTTTTATTCAAAATTATTATCATCTTATGGCGAATTACGAGTTGTAATTCCCCAATCTCTTCGTCAAGCCATCCTATTTGAGTTTCATGACTCTCCAATTTCGGGGCACTTTGGCATTAGGAAAACTTATAAAAAGCTCAAAGATGCCTGTTACTTTCCTAAAATGAGGAAGTTTGTAAATGAATATGTTTCGAGTTGTCGCTTGTGCCAGCAATATAATTATAAAAATGTAAAGCCGGCCGGTAAATTAATTCCTATTAAAGTTGATTTTCAAATCAAATTCTTGGACTCAACTTAATCGGTCCTTACCCCCTCTCTAAACCAAATAGATTTCGTTATGTCTTAGTTATGGTGGATTATTTTAGTAAATGGGTTGAATTTGTGTCTTTACGTAAAGCTTCGGCACAAGCAGTGGCCACTGCCTTCCTTAATAATTATATTTCTCGTTACGGTGCCCCCCTTCAAATTGTAACGGACCATGGTCCTCAATTTATAAGTAATGTTTTTAAGGCACTTTGCGATACACTCGAAATTAAACATGTCTTCACGGTTCCATATCGGCCGCAAGCTAATCAGGCCGAACGTGTTAATAGAACTTTAATAAACATGATTGCGACGTTCATTGGTCAAAATCATGAAAATTGGGATCAGTTTCTCTATCATTTTGGCTATGCGATTCGTACAGCGGTAAGTGATGCAACAGGAAAAACTCCCGCTGAATTGTTTTTGGGCAGAAAGATTCTGACCCCCTTTCAAAAACTGGTATTAGTACAACAAAACGCATCTCAATTTATTACGCGAAATATTGAAGAATTGCTACCAGAAGTTCAGAGAAATTTGAGAAAAGCTCAAGAGTAGCAGGCTGTATATTATAACTTAAAACGTAGAATTTTAGAAGTAAAAGTAGGAGATAAAATACTCCTAGAATCACATTTTCTTAGCTCTAAAAAGATTCTAAAGTAGCTAAATTTGGGCCAAAATTCATTGGGCCTTTCTCTGTTTTAAAAGTCGAAAATAATAATTTGACAATTGATTTTAACGGCACCCCAACTACAATAAATGTTGACCAGATACGCATTTTCAAAGAGCGCACTCAATCATGTGCTGAAACTCTTGATAGTGATAGCGTGCCGGGTTCAAACCCACCTGACGAACAGTCCGTCCTTACGCCTAACCTCACTCCCCAGCCTAGTGCTCCTGATTCTTGTACAGCTGATGAACTACCTACTCCTACAACACCCGAACAATCTGTTCAGGGCACTTCCGCTGACCAATCTAGTGTTAGCAGACCCGTCGCACAAAAGCGAGCTCGTAGCGGGTCATCAAACCATTCTAATGTGAAATTTCCTCGGCAAACTGGTCGCAAACGCGACTATTCTTTTACTAATGGCTCTTTTATACCAAGAAAAATGCTTGGAACAAGGGTTTAAAACGCCCACAAGCCCCCTCCTCAAAGTCCTCTGGAACACATCGCCCACAGAAGGTACTAGCAGTTCCAGATTCAGTGCACACCGACACTTTCCGCCCTAGGAGAAAGGCAAGGATTCGAAAAAGACCTCCACCCTCTTCATCAGCTAGCGGACGGCACATGGAGAAATTCCTAGCAGCTCCTGACTCGATCGGCAAAGACGAGTTCTCTTCACACCACCGATTCAATACTCGGCGTCAAGCCAGACTCCGACAACAGGCTCAGCCATATGAATCACCTGCCGAACAAGCCTTTGTACAAGCCTTTTGGGATAGCCCTAGACCCCGGTCTGAAAGCCTGCAACCCTGTGGCCTAGCTGACGAGCACATCCACCAAGACCTCTAACCTAGCTGAAGTTACAGCTGCAAATTCACATCAGGTGATACCGTTTTCTATTTTTTTTTCTATTACAAGTGCATTTCTGTCAGAGCTGTACAAAATGTTCGACGTACCTTGAAGCCTTTTTGGGACTTTATATTTTAAGAACTCTTACGAAAGTTATGGACTTTCCCAAACTAAAAATACAAAATTTAACTTAGCCATGAACTTTCAAATCAAAATTAATGTTCTGCTTCAATGTCAACATTTTTGTTCTCTCTTAAATATCTATTTTATGTATGTATTAAGTCTTTTACCTTGTAGCCATCTCCTGCAGAAAGCTGGTAATATAAACTGTTTTTTTTGGCCCCTTTGTAAATTTCCCCCCCCTTTTCTTTTGTCTTTCTATAAATGATGTATTTATAAACTGCATATTTGTATTTGTTAAACTTTTGAATATTTGTCTAAAAGTTTATCTGTATGTACTTTTAGAGGGGGTAAAATGTTTTTTTTAGCTATAAGCATAAAAGTCGTGTTTAACTATATAACATTAAAAAGACTAACTACTCAGTTTTTTCCGCTTATGCTTTAGCTAAGGAGGGAGAAATATTCCTGTATGTAACCTATCTATTATGTTAAAAGAGACGAACATGTCTCAGTTTATTCCAGAGATGAATTCTAACTATTTTTTTTGCTATGCATACTGTAAAAGTTTTCCCATTTCAGACAAACTCTGATGGACTATTCCTCTTAATCTGATGTTAAAAGTATTTTTATCTGAAGTGAAAGACCTCTTAATTTGATGTCAAAAAGTTCTTTTTTCTGGATGTGGACAGCCTGCCCATTCCGACGTCTGCTGTGGTATGAAGAAAGTTCATCCTCATCTTCGTTTAGTCATCTCCCTTGCAGACGTAAAGCTCCAGATGCCAGTACACTCCTACTAATAAATCTTTTCTCATGTTTTTCTTTAAAAAGAACAATTATTCTTGTGATTATAACAAACTTTAAATGTCGCATTTGTCCCAAGCGACTTACTATGTAAAGACACGCAACATCAAGTTTGAATTTAATATATTGCCTTCCTGACCTAACAAATTTTTAAGTTTTTCTCACCCGGGTAAAATTTAACTGACGGCTGCACTCACACTTCAGAGATTTGAGATAGTTAGAGATGGAATGAAGCTATTTAAATTTAATCGATCAAACCCGTTGGGGATTTTCCCGAATAATTTTTTTTCTTGGAGGGGGACTGTGAGGTTGAGACGTTAGAACGTCACCACAGTTGTTTCAATTAAGCTGGATCCAGCAAAGTAGGAAGTGGGGACGGTAAAAATCACTCCGTCGCCAGTGGCTCGGTGACGGTTGAGGTCGAGCTAGTTTTGTGTCGGCAGGGTGCTGCATTAAAAGACTTAGATTTTGAATATTAGTTAAATTAGAAGTGATTTTTAAAAGTACGGATTGAAATGTAGTGAAAGGAGGGTGTAGGAAGAAGTATAAAAATAGAGATGGTTTTAGTAGATGGTGTGGATGTTGGAGGATCGATAGTGGATGTTGGAAGATCGTATGGTGGATGTTGGAGGATCTTATAGCGAATGTGATGATTCTTATTTTAGTGAATGTCGAAAGTAGAGTAGAGGAGATTTAGTGGCGTGAAGTTAAGTAGCGTTGAGTGTTGGTGAGTGTCTACTAGTTTTCGGAAGGTTCAAGCTGGGATAGAAGGGAATCCTCTGTCCCATAGTGAAGCCGTAATAGTGAAGTACTTGTGCAATCGTCTCTACACTTTCGACTATCTGCTGTGGTGAGATATTTAAGATTATCTACTTAAATTGTTGATTCATATATTTTGATTAAGTAAAACGCTGGCTGAGCTATATAAATTTACCAGGCCGCCCTCCCATTAATCTGCTCAAATAAACTTTAGTTATTGTTATTTAAAGTCTTGTGTTCTCTTAGTAATCTAAGTATTTAAGTTAAGATGGAGTTTGCAGGAACGCAAACTCCACATGTTTACAATTGTCATATTTGTTTACATTTAAAGTCTGTTTACGTTTGTAATCTTTGTTTATGTTTAGCCTTTGTTTACATTTCTAGTCTTTGTATACGTGCAGAAACTTTGTTTACATGTAGAGTCTTTGTTGGAATTTTTATTCTTTCTTACATTTGTAGTCTTTGTTTAAATTTAGAGATTTTTTACATTTGCAGTCTTCGTTTACGCTTGTAGTCTTTGTTTACATTTGTAGACATTTGTAGACTTTGTTTACATATAGAGTCTTTCTTTACATTCGTAGTCTTAGTTAACATTTAGAGTCTTTTTTTACATTAAGAGCCTTTGTTTACATTTGTAGTGTCTGTTTGTGTTTGGAATCTTTGTTTACATTTGGAGTCTCTGCATTTAGCGTCTTTGTTTACATTTGTAGTCTTTTTTGCTTTTAAAGTCTTTGTTTATATTTAGAGCCCGTGTTTACATTTGTAGTCTTTGTTTACATATAGAGACTTTGTTTACATTTAGAGTCTTTGTTTACATTTCAAGTCTTTCTTTACGTATGTAGCCTTTTTTTATTTCTAGTTTTTGTTCACATTTAGAGTTTGTTTACACTTAGAGTCTTTGTTTACATTTGTAGTCCTTGTTTACATTTGTAGCCTTTGTATACATTTATAGTCTTTGTTTACATTTAGAGTTTCAGTTTACATTTAGCCTTTGTTTACATTTGTAGACTATATTTACATTTGTAGTCTTTGTTTACATTTGTAGACTTTTTTTACATTTCTTGTCCTCGTTTATATCTAGAGTCTGATTGCTTTTGGAATCTTTAAATACATTTAGAGTCTCCGTTTGCATTTAAAGTCTTTGTTTACATTTGTAGCCTTTGTTTATATTTAGAGTCTTTGTTTACATTTAGAACCTTTGTTTACATTTGTAGTCTTTCTGTACTTTTAGAGTTTTGTTTTTTATTTGTTTACATTTGTAGTCTATGTTTACATTTCTAATTTTGTTTACGTTAAGAGGCTTTGTTTACATTTGTAGTCCTTGCTTACATTTAGAATCTTTGTTTACATTTGTAGTCTTTGTCTAAATTTAGAGTCTTTGTTTACATTTAGTCTGTTTACATTTGTAGTCTATGTTTACATTTATAGTATTCGTTTACCTTTGCAGTTTTGTGTACATTTAAAGTCTTTCTTTACGTTTAGAGACTTTGTTTGCATTTAATGTCTTTGTTTACATTTGCGTTTTTGTTTACATTTGTAGTTTTTGTTTTCATATAGAGTTTTCGTTTACATTTTTATACTTTGTTTACATACGAAGACTTTGTTTACATATAGAGCCTTTGTTTACATTTAGACCTTTTGTTTACATTTGTAGTCTTCATTTACATTCGTAGTCTTTGTTTACATTTGCAGTCTTTGTTTACATTTGTAGTCTTTGTTTACATTTATTGTCTTTGTTTACATTTAGTGTCTTTATTTACATTTCGAGTCTTTATTTACATTTGTAGTCTTTGTTTACATTTGTAGTTATTCTTTACATTTAGAGTGTTTAACATTTAATGTCTTTGTTTACATTTCAAATCTTTGTTAATAATTGTAGTCTGTGAGTCATAAGATCAATAAGTTAAGATAAAATGATCATTCTACTTAAAAACAATTTAAAATAGGTTTAGAAACAATTTTATTTGACATTTAATCCTGTGTAAGGATGAGGAGATGCTACCCCTCCACTTACCCCTTTAATATTAAATCCTTTGTTCAGTTACGGGGCCTATTTTTTTAATTAAGTCTTTTTTGCAATTGCGTGTCCTCCATGGGGGGGTCTCTCTAAGATGTCCTTGTCCGTATTTATGCGATTATGAAGAAAATCATGGAAAACTATGTACAGCTACTCCGATTAGCTTGTTCTTGAATTCAATCTGAAACTTTCCATCTATTAGCTTCCTTGTAGTTCTAGTGTTGTGTTAAAACTAACTGACTACATGTGAGTTCTAGATCTGGGTTGAATTCATCTTGTTTGTATTCTTCTAAAAGACCTTAGCTGTAGTTTTTATCCGCAAGAAAGGCGGTTCATTGTCCTCTTCTCCCCTGTAGCTTTCTTGGTTACAGGAGATACAACATTTTCCTCTCTTTTTCTGCACATCACTTCCACCTACTTTTGAGAAATTCTACCTTGAATATTTTCTCTTTAAGTGCAGTGTGATAAAAAAAGGGAGAAACTGGACAATCCCAGATGCCTCTCTCTGATAATAGGAGAGATTTATGAACTTGCCCCGATAATTTTAAGGTAACAGAGTATAATATTTACATGAATTTAGAAAGAAACGCCTGAAAATTTTGAACAAGTAGTCTTGACGAGTATGACCTGCATTCGATCTGAAACTTTTTGTCTACTAGCTTTGGTGTAATGATGTAAATGTAAATGTTGATTGATGGCACAGTGGTCCTAGGCCTTGATGAAAGGCCCTTCGAATTCAAAGCTGTCTTAGCGCATATATATGCCATTTTCGGGGAAAAACACAGAAAACATAAATAACGCTTGGACGACGTATACGGTCTGGTATCGAATCTTTTCAATCAGCTTATACATGTCCTGAACTATCAGCCTTCTCATATTAAAATCAGCCGGCAGTGTACCCACAAGTCTAGGATGACGGTTATTCACCTTCTAAGAACGGCACTTATAAAATAGGAACGTGATCCCTAAGTACGGAAACTTTTCAGAATTTTCCCCCCATAGTTCAAGATTCGGAACTGCTTTGAAGCTCTCAGAAAAGAAATCTAAGAAAAGAGAAATCATTTTTGAAATTAAAATATGTAGCAAGTATGTTTTTGCTTTCAATGAGAAATGGGGGGGGGGGGGTATATGGGGGTAATTATTTTATTTTGTGGTTTAGAAAAATTTAAGTGCAAATAAATGTTTGAGGGAGAATTTTAACATTAAAAATATTTATTCCAGCAAATTTTGTTTAAAAAATATCATTTGTATTTGTGTTATTAAAAATAAACAAACAAATAAATGAATTTTCCGGAATCATGATCTCTTGTATGGACTGCAGGCTGGTCGGACTTTAGATCAGCCGGTAACGTATCCTCATGTATAATCAGCCGCCAGCGTATATTCAACTTTGGCACCGGCTGGCCGGAATCTGCTCACTGGCCTACTGCGTCTTTGTTTACATTTAGTCTATTTACATTTGTATTCTGTGTTTACATTTAGAGACTTTGTTTACATTTGTTGTCTTTGTTTACATTTGTAAACTTTGTTTACATTTAGAGTTTTTTATTATATTTAGATTCATTGTTTATATTTGTAGCTTTTGTTTATCTTGAGAGTCTTTGTTTACTTTTGGTTTCTTTCTTTACATTTAGAGTTTTTATTTACATTTGTATTGTTTGTTAATGTATAGAGTTCTTGTTTATATTTTTAAACTGTTCACATTTGTAGTCTTTGTTTACATGAAGTCCTTGTTCATATTTAATATCTTTGTTTACATTTGTAGTCTTTGTTTACATTTAGAAGGTTTGTTTATATTTGTTGCCTTTGTAAACATTTAGAGTCTTTGTAATATTTGAAATCTTTATTTACATTTGTAGTCTTTTTTTGCATTTAGAGTTTTTTTTTACATTTAGAGTTATTGTTTACATTTGTAGTCTTTACTCACATTTAGAGTCTTTGCTTACATTTAGTGTCTTTGTTTACATATTGAAACTTTGTTTACATATTGAAACTTTGTTTACATTTAGAGTCTTTGTTTAAATTTGTAGTCTTTATTTGCATTTGTAGCCTTTGTTTATATTTATAGTTTTTGTTTACATTTGTAATCTTTGTTTACATTTGTAGTCTTTGTTTACAATTAGAGCCTTTGTTTACCTTTAGAGTCTTTGTTTACATTTGGTTTCTTCCTTTACATTTACAGTGTTTGTTTATATTTGTAACGTTTGTTAACATGTACAGTCTTTGTCTACATATGTAGTCTGCTCACATTTGTAGTCTTTGTTTACATCAAGAGTCTGTTGTATTTAAAGGCTTTGTTTACATTTGTAGTCTTTGTTTACATTTGTAGTCTTTGTTTACATTTATAAGTTTTGTTTATATTTGTCGTCTTTGTTAACATTTAGAGTCTTTGTTTACATTTAGAGTATTTATATTGTAATATTTGTTAACATTTAGATTTGTAGTTTGTTTACAAACATTTGTAGTCTTTGTTTACATGATGAGTCTTTGTTTATATTTAAAGACTTTGTTTACATTTGTAGTCTTTCTTTACATATAGAGATATTGCTTACATTTAGAGTCTTTTTTTCATTTATAGTCTGTCTACGTTTAGAGTATTTGTGTACATTTGCAGATTTTGTTTACGTTTGCATTCTTTGTTTACATTTGTAGTCTTTGTTTACGTTTAGAGTCTTTGTTTATATCTGCAGTCTTATTTACATTTGTAGTCTTTTTTTACATTTAGAGACTTTGTTTACATTTAGAGCCTTTTTGCATTTGTAATCTTTATTTAAGTTTAGTATTTGTTTACATTTCTAGTCTTTGTTTACATATAGAGAATTTGTTTACATTTGTAGTTCTTGTTAACTCTTAGAGTCTTTGTTTACATTCAGAGCCTTCGTTTACTTTTGTAGGCTTTGTTTACATTTGTAGTTTTTGTTTACTTTTGTAGACTTTGTTTACATTTGTAGTCTTTGTTTACATTTGGAGTGTGTGTTTGCTTTTGGAATCTTTGTTTACATTTGGAGTCTGTTTTTATTTATCGTCTTCGTTTATATTTGTAGTCTTTGTCTACATTTGTAGTCTTTGTTTACACTAAGAGCTTTTGTTTATATTTGTAGTCTGTTTGCTTTTAAAGTCTTTGTTTACATTTAGAGCCATTATTTATATTCGTAGTCTGTTTACATTTGCAGTATTTGTTTACATTTGTAGTCTTTGTTTACATTTAGAGTCTTTGTTTACATATGTAGTCTTTTTTAGATAAGTAGTTTTTGTTCACATTTAGAGTCTTATTACATTTCTAATCTTTGTTTATATTTGTAGTCTTTGTTTACAATTAGATCCTTTGTTTACATTTGTAGTCTTTGTTTACATATGTAGATTTTCTTTACATTTACAGTTTTCGTTTATATTTGGAGTCTCTGTTTGTTTTGGAATCTTTGTTTACATATGTAGTCTTTGTTTGCATTTAAAGTTTTTTTTTACATTTAGAACCTTTGTTTACATTTGTAGTCTTTTTTACATAAAGAGTTTTTGTTTGCATTTGCAGTCTTTATTTAAATTTGTAGTCTTTGTGCACATTTGTAATTTTGTTTACATTTAAAGACTTTGTTTACATTTGTCGTCTTTGTTTACATTTAGAGTCTCTTTACATGTGTAATGTTTATTTAAGTTTAGTCTTTGTTTACATTTCTAGTCTGTGTTTACGTATAGAATCTTCGTTTACATTTAGAGTCAGTTTGCATTTTTTATCTTTGTTTACATTTGTAGTCTTTGTTTATATTTAAATTCTTTGTTTACATTTGAAGTCTGTTAACATTTAGAGCTTTTATTTACATTTGCAGTCTTTGCTTGCATTTGTAGTCTTTGTTTACATTGTGGACATATGTAGACTTTGTTTCCATTTAGATTCTTTCTTAATATTTGCAGACTTAGTTAACACTTAGAGTCATTGTTTACATTTAGAATGTTTATTTACATTTAGAGCGTTTGTTTACATTTGTAAATTTTGTTTACATTTGTAGTCTTTGTTTACATTTGGCGTATCTGTTTGCTTATGGAATCTTTGTTTACATTTGGAGTTTGTTTTTATTTAGAGTCTTTGTTTACATTTGTAGTTTTTGTTTTCATTAAGAGTCTTTTTTTACATTTAGAGCCTTTGTTTACATTTGTAGTCTCTGTTTTCTATTAAAGTCTTTGTTTACATTTAGAGCCTTTTTTTACATTTGTAGTTTTTTTACATTTAGAGGCTCTATTTACATTCGTAGTCTGTTTACATTTGCAGTCTTTGTTTAAATTTGTAGTCTTTGTTTACATTTACAGTCTTTGTTTACATTTTCAGTCTTTCTTTACATATGTAGTCTTTTTTAGATAAGTATTTTTGTTCACATTTAGAGTGTTTGTTTACATTTGTAATCTTTGTTTACATTTGTAGTCTTTTTTTACAATTAGATCCTTTGTTTAGATTTAGAGACTTTGTTCATATTTGTAGTCTGTTAACATTTATTCTTTTTTACGTTTCTAGATTTTCTTTACATTTGGAGTCTTCATTATATTTGTAATCTTTGTTAACATGTAGAGTAGAGCCTTTGTCCACATTTGTAGTTTCTTTAGAAACATTTGTATTTTTTGTTTACATGAAAAGTGTTTGTTTATATTTAAATACTTTGTTTACATTGCCTTTTGAATCTTTGCTTTTGGAATCTTTGTTTACATATGTAGTCTTTGTTTACATATAAAGTCTTTGTTTACATTTAGAACCTTTGTTTACGTTTTTAGTCTTTGCTTACATTTAGAGTTTTGTTTACATTTGCTCTCTTTGTTTAAATTTGCAGTATTTGTTTACATTTGTAATTTTGTTTACGTTAAGAGCCTTAGTTTACATTTGTAGTCTTAGTTTACATTTAGAGTCTTTGTTTAAATATGTAGTCTTTGTTTACCTTTGTAGTTTTATGTACATATAAAGCATTTGTTTACATTTAGAACCTTTGTTTACATTCGTAGTCTTTGTTTAGATTTGGAGTTTTCTTTACATTTGCAGTCTTTGTCTAAATTCGTAGTCTTTGTTTACATTTGTAGTCTTTGTTTACATTTATATTCTTTGTTTACATATGTAGTCTTTGTTAAAATTTAGAGTCTTTGTTTACATTTGTAGTATTCGTTTACATTTAGAGTGTTTGTTTACCTTTTTAGTTTTGTGTACATTTAGAGTCTTTGTTTACATTTAGAGTCTTCACATTTAATGTCTTTATTTACATTTCCATTTTTTGTTTACATTTGTAGAATTTGTTTAAAATTGTAGTTTTCGTATACATTTTGAGTCTTTGTTTACGTTTGTATTCTTTGTTTACATATAAAGACATTGTTCACATTTAGAATATTTGTTTGCATTTGTAGTCTTTGTTTACATTTGTAGTTTTTGCTTACATTTAGGGTCTGTTTACATTTAGATACTTTGTTTACATTTGTAGTCTTTGTTTACGCTTAGATTCTTTGTTTACATTTTGTTTCTTTGTTTCATTTGCAGAATTTGTTTAGATTTGTAGTTTTTGTTTACATTAAGAGTTTGCTTATATTTAGACTCTTTGTTTACATTTAGAGACTTTGTTTACATTTGTCATATTTGTTTACATTTAGAGTTTGTTTACATTTATAATCTTTGTTTAAGTTTAGCCTTTGTTTACATTTCTAGTCTTTGTGTACGTATAGAAACTTTGTTTATATTTATGGTCTTTGTTTGCATTTATATTCTTTGTTTACATTTGTAGACTTTGTTTACATTTAGAGATTTTATTTACATTTGCAGTCTTAGTTTACACTTTTAGTCTTTGTTTACATTTGTAGACATTTGTAGACTTTGTTTACATATAGAGTCTTTCTTTACATTCTTAGTCTTTGTTAACATTTAGAGTCTTTGTTTACAATATGAGATTTTGTTTACATTTGTAGTCTGTTAAGATTTTGTCTTCGTTTACATTTAAAAAGTTTATTTACATTTGTACTCTTTGTTTACATTTGTAGTTTTCGTATACATTTAGTCTTTGTTTATACTTGTATTCTTTGTTTACATACAGAGACATTGTTTACATTTAGAGTCTTTGTTTGCATTTATACTCTTTGTTTACGTTTAGAGTCTTTGTTTACATTTGTAGTCTTTGTTTACATTTAGAGTTTGCTTACATTTGTCGTCTTTGCTTACATTTGTCTTATTTGTTCACGTTTAGAGTCTGTTTACATTTGTAATCTTTGTTTAAGTTTAGCCTTTGTTTACATTTCTAGTCTTTGTGTACGTATAGAAACTTTGTTTACATTTAGAGTTTGTTTGCATTTGTATTCTTTGTTTACACTTGTAGTCTTTCTTTACATTTAGATATTTTTTTTAGATTTGCAGTTTTCGTTTACATTTGTAGTCTTTGTTTACCTTTTTAGACATTTGTAGACTTTCATTATCTATAGAGTCTTTCGTTACATTCGTAGTCTTAGTTAATATTTAGAGTGTTTGTTTACATTAAGAGCCTTTGTTTACATTTGTAGACTTAATTTACATTTGTAGTTTTTTTTACATTTGTAGACTTTGTTTATATTTGTAGTCTTTGTTTACATTTTTAGTATCTATTTGCGTTTGGAATCTTTGTTTACATTTGGAGTCTGTTTGCATTTAGAGTCTTTGTTTACATTTGTTGTTTTTGTTTACATTGAAAGTCTTTGTTTACATTTGTAGGCTTTGTTTGCTTTTAAAGTCTTTGTTTGCATTTAGAGTCTTTGTTTACATTTGTGGTCTGTTTGAATTTACAGTCTTTGCATTTGCAGTCTTTGTTTACATATGTAGTCTTTTTTAGATTTGTAGTTTTTGTTCACGTTTAGGGTCTGTTTATATTTAGATTCTTTGTTTACATTTATAGTCCTTGTTTACATTTGTAGCCTTTGTGTGCATTTAGAGTTTTGTTTAATTTAGTCATTGTTTACATTTGTTGACTATGTTTACATTTGTAAATTTTGTTTACATTTGTAGACTTTCTTTACATTTCTAGTCTTCGTTTATATTTGGAGTCTGTTTGCTTTTGCAATCTTTGTTACATTTGTAGTCTCCGTTTGCATTTAGAGTCTTTGTTTACATTTGTAGCCTTTGTTTACATTTAGAGTCTTTGTTTGATATATGTTTTTGATATGTGCTTTGCTTAGATTCCCCTTTCAACGAGAAATGGGAAGTGGGGGGGTGTATGGGGGGTAATTATTTTATTTCGTGCCTTAGAAAAATTTTAGTGCAAATAAATGCTTGAGGGCGAATTTTAAGTTTAGAAATATTTATTCCAGAAAATTTTGTTTAAAAAATATCATTTGCATTTGTGTTTCTTAAAATAAATAAATAAATAAAAAAATCCGCCAGAATCCTGATCTCACGTATGGGCTGCAGGCTGGCCGGTCTTCAGATCAGCCGGAAGCGTATCCTCATGTACAATCAGCCGGCAGCGTATATGTACCTTTGGCTGCCGGCTGCCCGGAATCTGCGCACAAGCCTACTGCGTCTTTGTTTACATTTAGTCTATTTACATTTGTATTCTCTGTTTACATTTAGAGACTTGTTTACAAATGTTGTCTTTGTTTATATTTGTAGTCTTTGTTTACATTTAGTGTTTTTTTATGTTTAGATTCGTTGTTTATATTTGTAGTCTGTGTTTACCTTTAGAGTCTTTGTTTACATTTGGATTCTTTCTTTACATTTAGAGTTTTTATTTACATTTGTATTCTTTGTTAACATGTAGAGTCTTTGTTTATATTTGTATACTGTTCACCTTTGTAGTCTTTGTTTACATCAAGAGTCTTTGTTTACATTTAATGTCTTTGTTTATATATAGAATGTTTTTTCATATGTTTTGCTTTGTTAAAATTTAGAGTCTTTGTTAATATTTGTAATCTTTATTGACGTTTGTAGTCTTTGCTCATATTTAGAGTCTTTGCTTACATTTAGAGTCTTTGTTTATATTTGTAGTATTTATTTACATCATTAGCCTTTGTTTACATTTAGACTTTTGTTTACATTTGTAATCTTTGTTTACATTTGTAGTCTTTGTTTATTAGAGCCTTTGTTTACATTTAAAATCTTTGTTTACATTTGTAGTCTGTTAACATTTAGTCTTTGTTTACATTTAGAGACTTTGTTTACATTTGTAGAGTTTGTTTCCATTTGAGACTTTGTTTACATTTGTAGTCTTTGTTTACATTTGTAGTCTCTCAATGTTTAGATAATGTTAACATTTAGAGTCTGTTTAAATTTGTAATCTTTATTTACATTTAGAGACTTTGTTTACATTTGTAGTCTTTGTTTACATATAAAGACATTGTTTACATTTAGAATTTTTGTTTGTATTTGTAGTCTTCATTTACATTCGTAGTCTTTATTTACATTTGCAGTCTTTGTTTACATTTGTAGTCTTTGTTTACGTTTAGAGTCTTTGTTTACATTAAGTTTCTTTGTTTATATTTTCAGAATTTGTTTACATTTGTAGTTTTTATTTACATTTAGAGTTTGCTTATATTTAGAGTCTTTGTTTGCATTTGTAGTCTTTGTTTACATTTAGAGACTTTGTTTACAATTCTCATATTTGTTTACATTTAGAGTCTGTTTACGTTTGTAATCTTTGTTTAAGTTTAGCCTTCGTTTACATTTCTAGTCTTTGTGTACGTATAGAAACTTTGTTTACATTTAGAGTCTTTGTTGGCATTTATATTCTTTGTTTACATTTAGAGATTTTTTTTACATTTGTAGTCTTCGTTTACACTTGTAGTCTTTGTTTACATTTGTAGACTTTGTTTACATATAGAGTCTTTCTTTACATTCGTAGTCTTAGTTAACATTTAGAGTCTTTGTTTACATAAAGAGCCTTTGTTTACATTTGTAGTGTCTGTTTGCGTTTGGAATCTTTGTTTACATTTGGAGTCTCTGTTTGCATTTAGCGTCTTTGTTTATATTGGCAGTCTTTGTTTACATTTGTAGTCTTTGTTTGCTTTTAGAGTCTTTGTTTACATTTAGAGCCCTTGTTTACATATAGAGACTGTTTACATTTGCAGTCTTTCCTTACATATGCAGTCTTTTTTTAGATTTGTAGTTTTTGTTCACATTTAGAGTCTGTTTAAACTTAGTTTTTGTTTACATTTGTAGTTCTTGTTTACATTTGTAGCCTTTGTATACATTTAGAGCAGTGTTGTGCAAGTTCACGGAAAAAAACGAGCTAGTTCAAACTCAAGTTCATCGTGCAAAAAACGAGTTAGTTCGCGCTGAAACTCATGTCTGAAAAAATGAACGCGCTCAACTCAAGTTCATTTTTAAAAAGGAGCGAAACACATTAAAAGTTCATTTTTAAGTGCTGTGATTTTTTTTTTTTTGTCTTTTCTTTGATAAATAGGTCTCCTCTGTGAACAGTTTTATAGGTAATTTACATTTTTTTAATTACCAGTTACTATGAAGATTATTTATAATTTAATGCTTAATTAAACTTATAAGCTTAACATTCTTAATTACAACTTATTAATTTAGTTGTAGTAAAAATTTATTTATCAAACACTTCTGAATAGTTAACCCACTGTTTTTGTGTGGTTTTTTATTCTCAAATTTCCAATACGTTTGATTATGCACATGAGAAAACTTATTAATAGGAAACAAATTTCATCATTTGGAAGTTCAGGTTCCGTTGTCTTGAAGTATAATACTATTTTTAGAATAGTGTAATGATTTCACTTAATTAATCTTTATTTGTTTGCGTCGCAATCAATGTCGGCTTTGAGTTCTTGGATAAATCATTAGAAAATTTCGCTTGCTATTTAGCTTACTTTAAAGAAAAATCATCTGTGTCAACTTGTTCGTTTGCGTACAAATTATCTCAAGAATAAATGATCTCAGAGGTCAACCCAGTTTTAAAAAATATCATTTATGACTCAAAACTTGTAATTATGGTGAAATCTTATTTTCGAAAATTCAGCAAATAACAAATAGCTTTCTTTAGTATATAACTTTAATGAAATTAAAAATAGAAATCTGAATTTGCTTAAATTGTTTTATATATATTATATTTCTGAGTGACGGGATTTCCCCCCCTCCCACACACATACACACACACGCACACACACAATGCCCCATTCAATTATTTACATATTCATGTGGGGGAAAAATAATAAGTTATAACGAAATTTTAAATTATGCATTTCAAGTAATTTAGAAAACTTGTGTCAGTAACTTACCGATCTTAGACAAAAATTTTAAGTATCATTCCCAGATAATCTTTAGCATTCTAAATTTAAATTTCTTCCATTTATTTCTTTTCATTTATTGCGATTATAGAACCATAGAGGAACTGTTAAAAGTTTCATTTTTATATTCAAGGCACCTTAAAATACGAAATTATCTTATGAAGGTAACTTAAAGTATAGAGCTCTAAACAAAGCATTGTGTAACATTAAAGTAAGCGAAAATAATTATCATTCTTAAGCAATTTCCTTTCTCAAGGTAATTTTTGCCAATTTCCTCAATTATATCCAATTAAATAAATAAATACATAAACAAATAAATAATAAAATTTTTGATTATAAGAAATTTTTTGTTTATAAGAAATACATATTTATTTTATTTCGTTTAGTGCAGTCTAAATACATGTTAATCTATACTTAAATGAAATTTCACCCATAGACGTAATTGATTAATTTTGAATGTTCTTGTGCATACCGCATTTGCCCAACTTCAGTACAAGTTTCCATGTAAATTTTTCTTACTAAAAAGAATTAAGAATGCAGAGTTTAAACTTTTTGTTAATATTTGTTCTTAAGTTATACTGATAATAGACACCCACATATACTTTGGAACAAACAGCTAAAAACCTATTTGTCGGTTTTATGGAACGTAAAAATGTCTAAATATATCAAACTCAATCTAAAAAATTCTACCCCAAACAATACCTTCTCTTCCATACATGAGTAAGAGAAAGTAATAAGCATGCCGAATTAAAAACATAACGTAACACAGAGATAAATAATCCGATGCATAATATGAAAATGGTTACTTTTTATTATTTTAGAAATAGTAAAATTAAAAACATGATTAAATTAATATTCATTGCATTTTTTGTTGTTTAAAAAATACATTTTCCCACAGTCATAATCATATTAAATTTTATATAGAACACAGCCTGTTTCATACGAATATTTTTCATAATTACGACTCAGAATTAAAAAAAAAAAAGTAACTTTTTAGTAATTATTTGTCACAAAATTTCCTTTTAGTAATTACAATAATAATAATGATGATGATGTAATGTTTTATTAAAAAGCGTTATTATAATTTTCACTTTTATATATTTTCATTAAATAATGAAAAATTTTTCAATACGCGGACAAGTAAAGCTATGTAAGTTTTAATAATTAATAGAAATTATGAATTATACTCTTATTTGTTTATTTATTATTTTACAAAACTATTTTAAAAAGAAGAAATTCTTCTAATGTGTATTATCAAATAAATTGCTGTAATAAAAATCAATGTCAGTATGACTTAATACTAAGTATGCACGTCTTTTTAGAGATATACAAGTACACACACATACAGTTAAACAATAAAAAGAAAATGAAATTTACTTTTTTCCTATCACTGAAATTTGTTTTTCACTATATTAAAATGTATGAATTTTATGTATTTTGGATTTACCGAAACTAAACCTAATCACAATTTGTATATATTAGTCACATTTCTTACTCATAATTTGAAACAATTGAAGGGGTAAAAAATTCTGCACTGTCCTCTATCTTACACAAAGTAGGCTACTTTAGATATTTCTCTAAATGCGTCTTCACTTAAAGAAAGGAAAACTACAAAGGCAGTTTTTTTTTAACTTCTTTAAAATAATTTAACACGAATGATAAGTCACTTTTTTATATTGCTGCACTGTACTTTCTCAGGTAATAAAAATAACATACGTTTCAATGTTATGTATTAATGCATTTATGCAATTCTAAATGCATAGTACACTGCGGTTCAATATATATAGCAACTATCATAAAATAGAAAAAAAATTGTATTTGATTGTAAAAGCCGAAAATGGGGGGGGGGGGGGGGGAATAAAAATTAATTTCAGTTATTATTATTATTATTATATAACATCATAAAACTTTTAGCATTTCAATAAAATTTATAAATTGCCTCATGGACGAATTCATAATTTTCATCTAATGCAATGTTTGAAAAGGTTTTCAATATATATATATATATATATGACTTTACTTCTACTATCTTATAGCTTTATTTCTATTAAATCATTAAATTAAGAACTTAATATTAAAAATACTCATTTAAGCAAAGAAGTAATTTATTTTTATCTTATACAAGACCTACCACATTGGAAAAACGACTTCTGTGTGATATTTATTCCCAAGCGATAACGCTCATTTTAACCATTAACTATTCTTATCAATCAAAAGGAAAGGGCTTTAGGCAATTGCTTTTGTGTACCAGAATTGCCCACACAACAAATCTCCCCCACAGACAAATTGGCGTATACCAGTCACAATTCTCAATACATTGGATTCGGCTTAGTTCCAAGAAAACCACATGATGTTGAGAACATCTAGATCAAGAAGAACGAATGTAGATTCTAGATTCCTTCAAATTTTAAGGCCATACAAAGCACAAGAACGGGGGAAATGCGCATCATAACATTTACCCTAACAGCACAGTTAGGCTTAACTTATCCACAGTATATCTTAAGGACGTTTCTAGGATGTCTTTTCATCTAGAAGACATCTTGAAGATATCCTGGGGAGGTGATGTGCTGTCTGGGTATATGGTTTCAAATTTTACTTATTTATTTATTTATTTGTTTGTTTTATTAAATAAATAATTATTACTTATTTCTTTATTTGTTTTAAGAAATAACTATTCAAATATATGAAAGCGGGAAATTTTTATTACCGTTTTCATCTTAGATAGCTCCTAAAACTAAAATTAGAATTTTACAAAAGTGATGATTATTCCATTAAACGCTGCCTAAAATGTTTCAAAAAGTTATTTATATTATATGGTTATCGTTTCTCGTAACTAAAAATATACTGAATCTATATAAAATATTTTCAAAATCGTAAATATTTATTAAAAAAAAAATGCACCCCATAAAATACAGACAATTTATAAATATTTCGTAAAATACAAAACGAGATTTTACCATTCTTTGATAACATAATTTCCATAAATCTTTAAATGTAATTAAATATCACTATAATATTACACTCAAATTGCAAATTAATATATGTGCAAATGCCTTCAGAGCTGCTAGGCAGGAAGTACTGGGTTCGACCCCAGGTCGATTATGTAATTAAAAAAAATACCTCATCCCCCGAAGAATGCGTGACACTGTATTTTTTTCATAAGCAGCAAGTGACAATTAGACAAAGTTTCATTAAAATCAATAAGAAAGTGATATAAATACAATTATTCTCTTTCTGTCTGCTCCTAGACCCCCTTCCCCCAGGTATATACAAAGTAAAAATGGTACCAATTTAATTGATTTAAATTTCTAAAAATGTATTATGAAAAATCACGCTTTAAATTGTTATTTGATGTTTATTGTTTATGTGAAATGCAAATTGCAAAAGTGCCCTTTTTTCCGGGTGCCCCTTTTTCTGGTGCATTTTTCCCAAATGTCCTTTTTTTCAGGGATCCATTTTGCACAGTTATTTTCTTTTCTGCCCTTTTCTTCTTCTACTTTAATTTTCCTATTTCAGACAGAAATTTTTAATATGAAGTTGAGTTTGAATTGCTTTTTCACGCTCAAGTTCGTGTAAAAAACGAACTACGCTCAACTCGAGTTCATTATTCAAAAAACGAGCGAAGTTCAACTCAAAACTAAAAAATTTTGAGCTAAACTCATGAACGCGTTCAAATGAACGCGTTCGTGCACAACACTGATTTAGAGTCTTTGTTTTCATTTAGAGTTTCTGTTTACATTTAGCCTTTGTTTACATTTGTAGACTATATTTACATTTGTAGTCTTTGTTTACATTTGTAGACCTTTTTACATTTCTTGTCTTCGTTTATATTTGGAGTCTGATTGCTTTTGGAATCTTTGTTTACATTTTGAGTCTCCGTTTGCATTTAAAGTCTTTGTTTACATTTGAGACTTTGTTTACATTTAGAAACTTTGTTTACATTTGTAGTCTTTCTGTACTTTTTGAGTTTTGTTTTACATTTGCAGTCTTTGTTTACATTTGTAGTCTATGTTTACATCTGTAATTTTGTTTACGTTAAGAGGCTTTGTTTACATTTGTAGTCTTTGCTTACATTTAGAATCTTTGTTTACATTTGTAGTCTTTGTTTAAATTTAAAGTCTTTGTTTACATTTAGTCTGTTTAAATTTGTAGTCTATGTTTACATTTATAGTATTTGTTTACCTTTGCAGTTTTGTGTACATTTTGAGCCTTTGTTTACGTTTAGAGACTTTGTTTACATTTAATGTCTTTGTTTACATTTGTGTTTTTTGTTTACATTTGTAGCCTTTGTTTACATTTGTAGTTTTTGTTTTCATATAGAGTCTTCGTTTACATTTTTATTCTTTGTTTACATACGAAGACTTTGTTTACATTTAGAGCCTTTGTTTACATTTAGAGCTTTTGTTTACATTTGTAGTCTTCATTTACATTCGTAGTCTTTGTTTACATTTGCAGTCTTTGTTTACATTTGTAGTCTTTGTTTACATTTAGTGTCTTTGTTTACATTTAGTGTCTTTATTTACATTTGGAGTATTTATTTACATTTGTAGTTGTTCTTTATATTTAGAGTGTTTAACATTTAATGTCTTTGTTTACATTTCAAATCTTTGTTAACAATTGTAGTCTGTGAGTCATAAGATCAATAAGTTAAGATAAAAAAGATCATTCTACTTAAAAACAATTTAAAATAGGTTTAGAAACAATTTTATTTGACATTTAAATCTGTGTAAGGATCAGGAGATGCTACCCCTCCACTCACCCCTTTAATATTAAATCCTTTGTTCAGTTATGGGGCCTATTTTTTTTAATTAAGGCTTTTTTGCAATTGAGTGTCCTCCATGGGGGGGTCTCTCTAAGATGTCCTTGTCCGTATTTATGCGAATACCGGGGAAAATCATGGAAAACTCTGTACAGCTACTCCGATTAGCTTGTTCAGGAATTCAATCTGGAACTTTCCATCTATCACCTTCCTTGTAGTTGTAGTGTTGTGTTAAAACTAACTGACTACATGTGAGTTCTAGATCTGGCTTGAATTCATCTTGTTTGTATCCTTCTAAAACACCTTAGCGGTAGTCTTTATCCGCAAGAAAGGCGGTTCATTGTCCTCCACTTTCTCCGTCTCCCCTCTAGGTTGCTTGGTTACAAGAGATACAAAATTTTCCTCTCTTTTTCTACACATCACTTCCACCTGCCTTTGAAAAATTCTACCTTGAATATTTCCTCTTTAAGTGCAGTGTGATAAAAAAGGGGAGAAACTGGACAATTCCAGATGCTTCTCTCTGATAATAGGAGACATTTATGAACTTGACCCGAGAATTTTAAGGTAACAGAGTATAATATTTACATGAATTTAGAAGGAAACACCTGAAAATTCTAAACAAATAGTCTTGACGAGTATGACCTGCATTCGATCCAAAAACTTTTTGTCTACTAGCTTTGGTGCAATGATGTAAATGTAAATGTTGATTGATGGCACAGTGGTCCTAGGCCTTGATGAAAGGCCCTTTAAATTCTAAGCTGTCTTAGCGCATATGTATGTCATTTTCGGGGAAAAACACAGAAGACATAATAACGCTTGGACGACGTTCACGGTCTGGTATCGAAACTGGTCAATCAGCTTATACCTCTCCGGAACTATCGGCCTTCTCATATTAAAATTAGCCGGCAGCGTACCCACAAGTCTAGGATGGCGGTTGTTAACCTTCTAAGAACGGCACATCTGAAATAGAAACGTGACCCCTTAGTACGGGAAACTTTTCATAATTTTCCCCCCATAGTTCAAGATTCGGAACTGCTTTGAAGCTTTCAGAAAAGAAATCTAAGAAAAGAGAAACCATTTTTGAAATTAAAATATGTAGCAAGTGTGTTTTTTGCTTTCAATGAGAAGTGTGTGTGGGGGAGGGGTGTATGGGGGGTAATTATTTTATTTTGTGCTTTAGAAAAAATTTAGTGCAAATAAATGTTATAGGGAGAATTTTAACTTTAAAAATATTTATTCCAGCAAATTTTGTTTAAAAAATATCATTTGCATTCGTGTTATTTAAAATAAATAAATAAATGAATAAATCCGCCGGAATCATGATCTCACGTATGGGCTGCAGGCTGGCCGGTCTTTAGATCAGCCGGAAGCGTATCCTCATGTATCATCAACAGGCAGCACATATACACCTTTGGCTGCCGGCTGGCCGAAATCTGCGCCAACTGCGTCTTTAGCCTAGCCTACTGCGTCTATGTTTACATTTACAGTTTATTTACATTTGTATTCTCTGTTTACATTTGTTGTCTTTGTTTACATTTGTAGTTTTTGTTTACATTTAGAGTCTTTATTTATATTTAAAGTCTTAGTTTGCAGTTGTAGTCTTTGTTTACATTTAGAGTCTTTGTTCACCTTTGTAGTTTTGTGTACATTTAGAGTGTTTGTTTACATTTAGAGTCTTTTAGTACATTTCATTCCTTTTGTTACATTTGAATTTTTTGTTTACATTTGTCGTCTTTGTTTACTTTTGTAGTTTTCGTATACATTTAGAGTCATTGTTTACATTTGTATTCTTTGTTTACATTTAGAGTCTTTGTTTGCATTTGTAGTCTTTGTTTATATTTAGAGTTTTTGTTTACATTTGTAGATTTTGTTTACGTTTGCTGTCTTTGTTTACATTTGTTGTCATTGTTTACATTTGTAAATTTTGTTTACTTTTAGAGTTTGCTTACATTTAGTCTTTGTTTGCATTTGTAGTCTTTGTTTACATTTAGAGACTTTGTTTATAATAGTCATATTTGTTTACATTTAAAGTCCGTTTATATTTGTAATCTTTGTTTATGTTTAGCCTTTGTTTACATTTCTAGTCTTTGTGTAAGTATAGAAACTTTGTTTACATTTAGAGTTTTTGTTGGCATTTATATTCTTTGTTTACATTTGAAGTCTTTGTTTATATTTAGAGATTTTTTTACATTTGCAGTCTTCGTTTACACTTGTAGCCTTTGTTTACATTTGTAGACATTTTTAGACTTTGTTTACATATAGAGTCTTTCTTTACATTCGTAGTCTTAGTTAACATTTAGAGTCTTTTTTTACATTTGTCGTGTCTGTTTGCGTTTGGAATCTTTGTTTACATTTGGAGTCTGTTTGCATTTAGCGTCTTTGTTTATTTTTGTAGTCTTTGTTTACATTTGTAGTCTTTGTTTATATTTAGAGCCCGTATTTACATTTGTAGTCTTTGTTTACATGTATAGATTTTGTTTACATTTAGAGTCTTTGTTTACATTTGCAGTCTTTCTTTACGTATGTAGCCTTTTTTTAGATTTCTAGTTTTTGTTCACATTTAGAGTTTGCTTACACTTAGAGTCTTTGTTTACATTTGTAGTCCTTGTTTACATTTGTAGCCCTTGTTTACATTTGTAGCCTTTGTATACATTTAGAGTCTTTGTTTTCATTTAGAGTTTCTGTTTACATTTAGCCTTTGTTTACATTTGTAGACTTTGTTTACATTTGTAGACTTTTTTACATTTCTTGTCTTCGTTTATATTTGGAGTCTGATTGCTTTTGGAAACTTTGTTTACATTTAGAGACTCTGTTTGCATTTAAAGTCTTTGTTTACATTTTGAGTCTTTGTTTACATTTAGAACCTTTGTTTACATTTGTAGTCTTTCTGTACTTTTTGAGTTTTGTTTTACATTTGCGTATACGGTCTGGTATCGAATCTGGTCAATCAGCTTATACCTGTTCTGAACTATTAGACTTCTCATATTAAAATCAGCCGGCAGCGTACCCACAAGTCTAGGATGACGGTTATTAACCTTCTAAGAACGGCACATGTGAAATAGAAACGTGACCCCCTAAGTACGGGAAACTTTTCAGAATTTCCCCCCTATAGTTCAAGATTCGGAACTGCTTTGAAAGTCTCAGAAAAGAAATCTAAGGAAAGAGAAACCATTTTTGAAATTAAAATATGTAGCAAGCGTGTTTTTGCTTTCAATGAGAAGTGGGGGGCTGTACGGGGGGGGGGGGGTAATTAATTTAGTTTGTGCTTCAGAAAAAGTTTAGTGCAAATAAATGTTATAGAGAGAATTTTAACTTTAAAAATATTTATTCCAGCAAATTTTGTTTAAAAAATATCATTTGCATTTGTGTTATTTAAAATAAATAAATAAATGAATAAATCCGCCGGAATCATGATCTCATGTATGGGCTGCAGGCTGGCCGGTCTTTAGATCAGCCGGAAGCGTATCCTCATGTCTCATCAACCGGCCGCACATATACACGTTTGGCTGCCGGCTGGCCGAAATCTGCGCCTACTGCGTCTTTAGCTTAGCCTACTGCGTCTATGTTTACATTTACAGTTTATTTACATTTGTATTCTCTGTTTACATTTGTTATCTTTGTTTACATTTTGTAGTCTTTGTTTTACATTTAGAGTTATTTTTATATCGAGTGATTCTTTACATTTGTAGTCTTTGTTTACATTTAGCGTCTTTGTTTACTTTTAGATTTTTTCTTTACATTTAGAGTATTCATAATTGTAATATTTGTTAACATGTAGAGTCTTTGTTTATGTTTGTTGTCTGTTCACATTTGTAGTCTTTGTTTACATCAAGAGTCTTTGTTTATATTTAGAGTCTTAGTTTGTATTTGTAGTCTTTGTTTACATTTAGAGTCTTTGTTCACCTTTGTAGTTTTGTGTACATTTAGAGTCTTTGTTTACATTTAGAATCTTTACATGTAATTTCTTTTGTTACATTTGCATTTTTTGTTTACATTTGTCGTCTTCGTTTTCATTTGTAGTTTTCGTATACATTTAGAGTCATTGTTTACATTTGTATTCTTTGTTTACATTTAGAGTCTTTGTTTGCATTTGTAGTCTTTGTTTATATTTAGAGTCTTTGTTTACATTTGTAGATTTTGTTTACATTTGTTGTCATTATTTACATTTGTAGTTTGTGTTTACATTTAGAGTTTGCTTACATTTAGAGTCTTTGTTTGCATTTGTAGTCTTTGTTTACATTTAGAGACTTTGTTTATAATTGTCATATTTGTTTACATTTAAAGTCCGTTTATATTTGTAATCTTTGTTTATGTTTAGCCTTTGTTTACATTTCTAGTCTTTGTGTAAGTATAGAAATTTTTTTACATTTAGAGTCTTTGTTGGCATTTATATTCTTTGTTTACATTTGAAATCTTTGTTTATATTTAGAGATTTTTTACATTTGCAGTCTTCGTTTACACTTGTAGTCTTTGTTTACATTTGTAGACATTTGTAGACTTTGTTTACATATAGAGTCTTTCTTTACATTCGTAGTCTTAGTTAACATTTAGAGTCTTTTTTTACAATAAGAGCCTTTTTTTACATTTGTAGTGTCTGTTTGCGTTTGGAATCTTTGTTTACATTTGGAGTTTGTTTGCATTTAGCGTCTTTGTTTATATTTGTAGTCTTTGTTTACATTTGTAGTCTTTGTTTATATTTAGAGCCCGTATTTACATTTGTAGTCTTTGTTTACATGTATAGATTTTGTTTACATTTAGAGTCTTTGTTTACATTTGCAGTCTTTCTTTACGTATGTAGCCTTTTTTTAGATTTCTAGTTTTTGTTCTCATTTAGAGTTTGTTTACACTTAGAGTCTTTGTTTACATTTGTAGTCCTTGTTTATATTTGTAGCTTTTGTATACATTTAGAGTCTTTGTTTTCATTTAGAGTTTCTGTTTACATTTAGCCTTTGTTTACATTTGTAGTCTTTGTTTATATTTGTAGACTTTTTTACATTTCTTGTCTTCGTTTATATTTGGAGTCTAATTGCTTTTGGAAACTTTGTTTACATTTGGAGACTCCGTTTGCATTTAAAGTCTTTGTTTACATTTTGATTCTTTGTTTACATTTAGAACCTTTGTTTACATTTGTAGTCTTTCTGTACTTTTTGAATTTTGTTTTACATTTGCGTATACGGTCTGGTATCGAATCTGGTCAATCAGCTTATACCTGTTCTGAACTATTAGACTTCTCATATTAAAATCAGCCGGCAGCGTACCCACAAGTCTAGGATGACGGTTATTAACCTTCTAAGAACGGCACATGTGAAATAGAAACGTGACCCCTTAAGTACGGGAAACTTTTCAGAATTTTCCCCCTATAGTTCAAGATTCGGAACTGCTTTGAAAGTCTCAGAAAAGAAATCTAAGAAAAGAGAAACCATTTTTGAAATTAAAATATGTAGCAAGCGTGTTTTTGCTTTCAATGAGAAGTGGGGTGGGTGGGAGGGGGGGGGGGTGTATGCGGGGGGGGGGGGTAATTATTTTATTTTGTGCTTTAGAAAATATTTAGTGCAAATAAATGTTATAGAGAGAATTTTAACTTTAAAAATATTTATTCCAGCAAATTTTGTTTAAAAAATATCATTTGGATTTGTGTTATTTAAAATAAATAAATAAATGAATAAATCCGCCGGAATCATGATCTCACGTATGGGCTGCAGGCTGGCCGGTTTTTAGATCAGCCGGAAGCGTATCCTCATGCCTCATCAACCGGCCGCACATATACACGTTTGGCTGCCGGCTGGCCGAAATCTGCGCCTACTGCGTCTTTAGCTTAGCCTTCTGCGTCTATGTTTACATTTACAGTTTATTTACATTTGTATTCTCTGTTTACATTTGTTATCTTTGTTTACATTTGTAGTCTTTGTTTTACATTTAGAGTTTTTTTTATATCGAGTGATTCTTTACATTTGTAGTCTTTGTTTACTTTTAGCGTCTTCGTTTACTTTTGGATTCTTTCTTTACATTTAGAGTATTCATAATTGTAATATTTGTTAACATGTAGAGTCTTTGTTTATGTTTGTTGTCTGTTCACATTTGTAGTCTTTGTTTACATCAAGAGTCTTTGTTTATATTTAAAGTCTTAGTTTGTATTTGTAGTCTTTGTTTACATTTAGAGTCTTTGTTCACCTTCGTAGTTTTGTGTACATTTAGACTCTTTGTTTACATTTAGAGTCTTTACATTTAATTTCTATTGTTACATTTGCATTTTTTGTTTACATTTGTCGTCTTTGTTTACATTTGTAGTTTTCGTATACATTTAGAGTCATTGTTTACATTTGTATTCTTTGTTTACATTTAGAGTCTTTGTTTGCATTTGTAGTCTTTGTTTATATTTAGAGTCTTTGTTTACATTTGTAGATTTTGTTTACATTTGCTGTCTTTGTTTACATTTGTTGTCATTGTTTACATTTGTAGTTTGTGTTTACATTTAGAGTCATTGTTTACATTTGTATTCTTTGTTTACATTTAGAGTCTTTGTTTGCATTTGTAGTCTTTGTTTATATTTAGAGTCTTTGTTTGCATTTGTAGATTTTGTTTACATTCGCTGTCTTTGTTTACATTTGTTGTCATTGTTTACATTTGTAGTTTGTGTTTACATTTAGAGTTTGCTTACATTTAGAGTCTTTGTTTGCATTTGTAGTCTTTGTTTACATTTAGAGACTTTGTTTACAATTGTCATATTTGTTTACATTTAAAGTCCGTTGACGTTTGTAATCTTTGTTTATGTTTAGCCTTTTACATTTCTAGTCTTGGTGTACGTATAGAAACTTTGTTTACATTTAGAGTCTTTGTTGGCATTTATATTCTTTGTTTACATTTGTAGTCTTTGTCTACAGTTAGAAATTTTTTACATTTGCAGCCTTCGTTTACACTTGTAGTCTTTGTTTACATTTGTAGACATTTGTAGATTTTGTTTACATATAAAGTTTTTCTTTACATTCGTAGTCTTAGTTAACATAATAGACTTTTTTTACATTAAGAACCTTTGTTTACATTTGTAATGTCTGTTTGCGTTTGGAATCTTTGTTTACATTTGGAGTCTCTGTTTGCATTTAGCGTATTTGTTTATATTTGTAGTCTTTGTTTACATTTGTAGTCTTTGTTTGTTTTAAAGTCTTTGTTTATATTTAGAGCCCGTGTTTACATTTGTAGTCTTTGTTTACATATAGAGTTTTTGTTTACATTTGCAGTCTTTCTTTACGTATGTAGCCTTTTTTTAGATTTCTAGTTTTTGTTCACATTTAGAGTTTGTTTACACTTAGAGTCTTTGTTTACATTTGTAGTCCTTGTTTACATTTGTAGCCTTTCTATACATTTAGAGTCTTTGTTTTCATTTAGAGTTTCTGTTTAAATTTAGCCTTTGTTTACATTTGTAGACTATATTTACATTTGTAGTCTTTGTTTACAAATTGAAGACTTTTTTACATTTCTTGTCTTCGTTTATATTTGGAGTATGATTGCTTTTGGAATCTTTGTTTACATTTATAGTCTCCGTTTGCATTTAAAGTCTTTGTTTACATTTTTAGTCTTTGTTTACATTTAGAACCTTTGTTCACATTTGTAGTCTTTCTGTACTTTTTGAATTTTGTTTTACATTTGCGTATACGTCTGGTATCGAATCAGGTCAATCAGCTTATACCTGTCCTGAACTATCAGACTTCTCATATTAAAATCAGCCGGCAGCGTACCCACAAGTCTAGGATGACGGTTATTAACCTTCTAAGAACGGCACATATGAAATAGGAGCGTGATCCCTAAGTACGGGAAACTTTTCAGAATTTTCCCCCTATAATTCAAGATCCGGAACTGCTTTGAAAGTCTCAGAAAAGAAATCTAAGAAAAGAAAAATCATTTTTGAAATTAAAATATGTAGCAAGTGTGTTTTTTGCTTTTAATGAGAAATGGGGGGGTGTATGGGGGGGGGTTAATTATTTTATTTTGTGCTTTAGAAAAAGTTTAGTGCTTTAGAAAAAGTTTAAAATATTATTTAAAATAAATAAATAAATGAATAAATCCGCCGGAATCGTGATCTCACGTATGGGCTGCAGGCTGGCCGGTCTTTAGATCAGCCGGAAGCGTATTCTCATCTATCATCAACCGGCAGCACATATACACCTTTCGCTGCCGGCTGGCCGAAAACTGCGCACTTGCCTACTGCGTCTTTGTTTACATTTAGAGTGTATTTAGATTTGTATTCTCTGTTTACATTTAGAGACTTTGTCCACATTTGTTGTCTTTGTTTACATTTGTAGTCTTTGTTTACATTTAGAGTGTTTTTATATTTAGATTGATTGTTTGCATTTGTAGTCTTTGTTTACCTTCAGAGTCTCTTAACATTTGGATTCTTTCTTTACATTTAGAGTTTTTATTTACATTTGTAATGTTTGTTAACATGTAGAGTCTTTGTTTATATTAGTAGACTGTTCAGATTTGTAGTCTTTGTTTACATCAAGAGTGTTTGTTTATATTTAATGTCTTTGTTTACATTTGTAGTCTTTGTTTACATTTAGAAGGTTTGTTTTTATTTGTTGCCTTTGTTAACATTTAGAGTTTTAATATCTGTAATCTTTATTTACATTTGTAGTCTTTGTTAGCATTTAGAGTTATTTTTATTACATTTATAGTTTTTGTTTGCATTTGTAGTCTTTGCTCACGTTTAGAGTCTTTGCTTACATTTAGAGTCTTTGTTTACATTTCTAGTCTTTGTTTACATATTGAAATTTTGTTTACATTCAGAGTCTTTGTTTACATTTGTAGTCGTAATTTACATTTGTAGTCTTTGTTTAGATTTAGAGCCTTTGTTTACATTTAAAGTGTTTGTTTACATTCGTAGTCTGTTAACATTTAGTCTTTGTTTACATTTAGAGACTTGTTTTACATTTGTAGTGTTTGTTTACATTTAGAGACTTCGTTTACATTTGTAGTCTCTTTACGTTTAGATTCTGTTTTCATTTAGGGTCTGTTTACATTTGTAGTCTTTATTCACATTTACAGTCTTTGTTTAAATTTCTTGTCTTTGTTTGCATTTAGAGTTTTTGTTTGCAATTCTAGTCTTTGTTTACATATAGAAACTTTGTTTACATTTAACGTCTTTGATTATATTTGTAGTCTTTGTTTACATTTAGAGTTTTGTTTACATTTGTAATCTTTGTTTACATTTGTAGTCTCTATTTACAATTAGAGCCTTTGTTTACATTTAGAGACTTTTTTCACATTTGTAGTCTGTTAACATTTAGTCTTTGTTTACATTTAGAGTCTTTTTTTACATTTGTACGCTCTTTACATTTAGATTCTGTATACATTTAGAGTCTGTTTACATTTGGAGTTTCCGTTTGCATTTAGAGTCTTTGTTTACATTTGTAGTCTTTGCTTACATTTGTAGTCTTTGTTTACATTTCGAGTCTTTGTTTACATTTAGAATCTTTCTTTAAATTTAGAGTGTTTACTTATATTTGTAATCTTTGTTAAAATGTAGAGCCTTTGTTTACATTTGTAGTTTGTTTACAAACGTTAATAGTCTTTGTTTACATGAAGAGTCTTTGTTTTTATTTAAAGAATTTGTTTACATTTGCAGCCTTTGTTTACATTTGATACTTTGTTAACATTTGTATATTTTGTTTACGTTTGCAGTCTTTCTTTACATTTGTAGTCTTTGTTTACATTTAGGGTCTGCTTACATATAGATACTTTTTTTACATTTGTAGTCTTTGTTTACATTTCTATTCTTTGTTTACGTATAGAATCTTTGTTTACATTTAAAATCTTTGTTTGCATTTGTAGTCTTTGTTTACATTCGTAGTCTTTATTTACATATGTAGTCTTTTTTAGATTTGTAGTTTTTTCACTTTTGGAGTCTTGTTTACATTTAGAGTCTTTGTTTACATTTGTAGTCTTTATATATATTTGTAGTCATTGTATAAATTTAGAGTCTTTGTTTACATTTAGAGTTTCTTTTTACATTTATAATCTTTGTTTACATTTGTTGTCTTTGTTTAGAATTAGATCCTTTGTTTACTTTTAGAAACTTTTTTTACATTTGTAGTTTTTCTACATTTAGATTCTGTTTACATTTGTAGACTTTGTATACATTTAGAGTCTTTGTTTACATTTGTAGACTTTGTTTACATTTGTAGTCTTTGTTTACATTTGTAGACTTTCTTTACATTTCTAGTCTCTGTTTGCTTTTCGTATCTTTGTTTATATTTGGAGTCTCCGTTTGCATTTAGAGTCTTTGTTTAAGTTTGGAAATCTTGTTTACATTTGTAGTCTTTGTTTACATATAGAGACTTTGTTTACATTTAGAGTCTTTGTTTACATTTGTAGTCTGTTTACATTTAGAGTCTTTGTTTACAGTTGCAGTCTTTGTTTACATTTGTAGTCCTTTTTTGATTTGTAGTTTTTGTTCCCATTTAGAGTCTGTTTACATTTAAAGTCTTTGTTTACATTTGTAGTCCTTGTTTACATTTGTAGCCTTTGTATACATTTAGAGTCTTTTTTTACATTTAGAGTTTTGATTTACATTTAGCCTTTGTTTACATTTGCAGACTATGTTTACATTTGTAGCCTTTGTTTACATTTGTAGACTTTCGTTACATTTCTAGTCTTCGTTTATATTTGGAGTCTTCGTTTGCATTTAGAGTCTTTGTTTATATTTGTACCTTTGTTTACATTTGTAGTCTATGTTTATATTTATAATTTTGTTTACGTTAAGTGTCTTTGCTTACATTTAGAGTCTTTGTTTACATTTGTTGTCTTTTTTGAAATTTAGAGTCTTTGTTTACGTTTAGTCTGTTTACATTTGCAGTCTTTGTTTACATTTATAGTCTTTGTTTACCTTTGTAGTTTTTTGTACATTTAGAGTTTTTGTTTACGTTTAGAGACTTTGTTTACATTTAATGTCTTTGTTTACATTTGTATTTTTTGATTATATTTGTAGTCTTTGTTTACATTTGTAGTTTATGTTTACATGTAAAGTCTTTGTTTACATTTGTATTCTTCATTTACATTCGTAGTCTTTGTTTACATTTGTAGTCTTCGTTTACTTTTGTAGTCTTTGTTTACGTTAGGGTCTTTATTTACATTTGTGGTCTTTATTTACATTTGTAGTCTTTGTTTACATTTGTAGTTTTTCTTTACATTTAGAGTGTTTATCATTTAATGTCTTTGTTTACATTTCAAATCTTAGTTTAAAATTGTTGTCTGTGAGTCATAAGATCAAAAAGTTAAGATCAAAAAGATCATTCTACTTAAAAACAATTTAAAATAGGTTTAGAAACAATTTTATTTGACATTTAGTTCTGTGTAAGGATGAGATGTTACCCTTCCACTCACCCCTTAAATATTAAATCCTTCGTTCAGTTATGGTGCCTATTTTTTTTAATTAAGGCGGTTTTGCAAGTGAGTGTCCTCCATGGGGGTCTTTCTAAGACGTCCTTGTCCGTATTTATGTGAATATCTGGGAAAATCTTGGAAAACTCTGTACAGCTAGTCCGATTAGCTTGTTCTGGAATTGAATCTGGAAATTTTCGTGTATCAGCCTCCTTGTAGTTTTAGTGTTGTGTTAAAACTGACTGATTACACCTGCGTTCTAGATCTGGGTGAATTCAACTTGTTTGTATCCTTCTAAAAGACCCTAGCTATACTCTGTTTCTGAAAGAAAGGCGGTTCATTGTCCTCCAATTTCTACTTCTCCCCTCTAGGTCTTGGGTACAGGAGATACAAAATTTTCCTCTCTTTTTCTGCACATCACTTCCACCTGCTTTTGAAAAACTTTACCTTGAATATTTCCTCTTTAAGTGCAGTGTGATTAAAAAAGGGAGAAACTTGACAATCCCTGATGCCTCTCTCTGATAATAGGAGAGATTTATGAACTTGCCCTGACTATTTTAAGGAAACAGAGTATAATATTTACATGAGTTTAGAAGGAAACACCTGAAAATTCTGAACAACTAGTCTTGACGAGTGTGACCTGCATTCGATCCGAAAACTTTTTGTCTACTAGCTTCTGCGTAATGATGTAAATGTAAATGTTGATTGATGGTACAGAGGTTCTAGGCCTTGATGAAATGCTCTCCGAGGGGTCATTCTAAGGTGTCTTGTTACCATTTTCGGAGAAAAACACACAAAATATAATAACGTTTGGACGACGTATACGGTCTGGGATCGAATCTGGTCAATCAGCTTATCCCTGTCCTGAACTATCGGCCTTTTCATCTTAAAATCAGCCGGCAGCGTACCCACAAGTCTTGGATGACGGTTATTCACCTTCTAAGAACGACACATATGAAATAGGAACGTGACCCCTTAAGTACGGGAAACTTTTCAGAATTTTCCCCCCGTAGTTCAAGATTCGGAACTGCTTTGAAGCTTTCAGAAAAGAAATCTGAGAAAAGAGAAACTATTCTTGAAATTAAAATATGTAGCAAGTGTGTTTTTTGTTTTCAACGAGAAATGGGGGGGGGGGGGTAATTATTTTATTTTGGGCTTTAGAAAAAGTGTAGTTCTAATAAATGTTTGAGGGAGAATTTTAACTTTAAAAATATTTATTCCAGCAAATTTTTTTTAAAAAATATAATTTGCATTTGTGTTATTTAAAATAAATCAATAAATAAATAAATCCGCTGGAATCCTGATCTCACGTATGGGCTGCAGGCTGGCCGGTTTTTAAATCAGCCGGAAGCGTATCCTTATATATAATCAGCCGGCAGCGTATATTCACCTTTGGCTGCTCCTTACTGCGTCTTTAGCTTAGCCTAGTGCGTCTTTGTTTACATTTACAGTTTATTTACATTTGTATTCTCTGTTTGCATTTGTTGTCTTTGTTTACATTTGTAATCTTTGTCTACATTTAAATTTTTTTTTATATTTAGAGTGATTCTTTACATTTGCAGTCTTTGTTTACCTTTAGCGTTTTTGTTTACCTTTGAATTCTTTCTTTACATTTAGAGTATTCATATTTGTAATATTTGTTAACATGTAGAGTCTTTGTTTATGTTTGTAGTCTGTTCACATTTGCAGTCTTTGTTTACATCAAGAGTCTTTGTTTATATTTAAAGTCTTAGTTTGCATTTGTAGTCTTTGTTTACATTTAGAGTTTTTTGTTTTACATTTAGAGTCATTGTTTATGTTTGTTGTCTTTGTTTACATTCAGAAACTGTGGTCACAATTTGAGTCTTTGTTTACATCTTAGTCTTTGTTTAAATTTGTAATGTTTGTTTACATTTGTAGTCTTTGTTTACAATTAGAGCCTTTGTTTACATTTAGAGTCTTTGTTTACATTTGTAGTTTATTAACATTTTGTCTTTGTTTACATTTAGAGACTTTGTTTACATTTCTAGTGTTTGTTTTGTTTTAGAGACTTTGTTTACCTTTGAAGTCTTTGTTTACATTTAGAGTCTTTGTTTACATTTGTAGTTTTTGTTAACATTTAGATTTTTTTTGTTTACATTTGTAATCTTTGTTCACACTTGTAGTCTGTTTACAATTAGAGCCTCTGTTTACATTTAGAGACTTTGTTTACATTTGTCGTCTGTTAACATTTAGTCTTTGTTAACATTTAGAGACTTTGTTTACATTTAGGCATTTTGTTTACATTTGTAGTCTTTGTTTACCTTTAGTGTCTCCGTTTGCATTTATGGTCTTTGTTTACATTTGTAGTCTTTATTTACATTTAGAGTCTTTGTTTAAAATAGAACCTTTGTTTACATTTGTAGTCTTTGTTTAAATTTGTCGTCGTTGTTTATTTTTAGAGTCTTTGTTTACAATTGTAGTCTTTGTTTACATTTAGAGTCTTTGTTTACATTTGCAGTCTTTGTTTACATTTGTAGTCTTTGTTTACATTTGTAATTTAGTTTACGTTAAGAGTCTTTGTTTCATTTAGAGACCTTGTTTACTTATAGAGACATGCTTTAAATTTATTACATTTGTAGCCTTCATTTCCATTTGGAGTCTTTGTTTACATTTGCAGTCTTCATTTCCATTTAGAGTCTTTGTTAACAATTGCAGTCTTTGTTTACATTTGTAGTTTTTGTTTACATTTAGAGTTTAGTTTACATTTAGAGTTTGTTTACATTTTTAGTCTTTGTTTACATTTGTAGTCTGTGATTCATAAGATCAATAATATAAGATAAAAAATTTCTACTTAAAAACAATTTAAAATAGGTTTAGAAACAATTTTATTTGATATTTAATTCTGTGTAAGGATGAGGAGACGTTTCCCCTCCACTCACCCCTTTAATATTAAACCCTTCGTTCATTTATGGTGCCTACTTTTTTTAATGAAGTCTGTTTTTAAATTGAGTGTCCTCCATGGGGGTCTTTCTAAGATGTCCGTATTTATGCGATTATGGAGAAAATCATGGAAAACTCTGTACAGCTACTCCGATGAGCTTGTTCTGGAATTGAATCTGGAACTTTCCATGTATCAGTTTCCTTGTAGTGTTGTGTTAAAACTGACTGACTACACGTGGGTTCTAGACCTGGGTGAATGCATCTTGCTTGTATCCTTCTAAGCGACCCTAGCTATAGACTTTTTCCGCAAGAAAGGCGGTTGAAGATCCTCCACTTTCCCCTTCTCCCCTCTAGGTTGCTTGGTTACAGGAGATACAAAATTTTCCTCTCTTTTTCTGCACATCACTTCCACCTGCTTTTGAAAAACTCTACCTTGAATATTTCCTCTTTAAGTGCAGTGTGATAAAAAAGGGTGAAACTGGACAATCCCTGATGCCCCTCTCAAATAGGAGAGATTTATGACCTTGACCCGACTATTTTAAGGAAACAGAGTAAAGTATTTACATGAGTTTAGAAGGAAACAACTAAAAATTCTGAACAAGTAGTCTTGACGAGTGTGACCTGCATTCGATCCCATAACTTCTTGTCTACTAGTTTCGTTGTAATGACGTAAATGTTAAACCTATAAGCGTTAAGCCCGTCTTTTTCCGGTATGCATAGTCAAAATAAAAGGCTGGTGTAGCTAAATTTTGAAATATATTTTGCTTTTTTTCAAGAAAATAAGATTAATAAACATGTCTAGTACAAAATTAAATTTTCATACGTATGCTGTGCATAGTATTAATTTTATGAATCATTAAACAGATATACCGAAAAACGGCTAACGCTGAAAGGGTTCATGTTGATTGATGGCACAGTCGTCGTAGGCTTTGATGAAATGCCCTCCGAGGGGTCATTCTAATCTGTCTTAGCTCATATTTATGGGAGTTTTGGTGAAAACCACAGAAAACATAATAACGCTTGGACGACGAATACGATTTGAGATCGAACCTGGTCAATCAGCTTATCCCTGTCCTGAACTATCGGCCTTCTCGTGTTTCGGCAGCCTACCCACAAGTCTAGGATGACGGTTATTAATGCCACTTACATAGGGAATTTTCCATAGTGAATTTGAAAAACATATATAATTTTTTAAAAATTCTGAAATTATTTACGGACGCTGGGGGTGGGAAAACGGACAGTCTGACAGTTAGATGGACATATTGAAATCATATTCACTCTTAAAAAATGTTAGAAAGTGTTAAATCGCCTAATGTAAACGAGAATGCAATGTCACCAAATTTCCAATAATACCCATTAATGTAACTGAATATTTTTGTGTGGCCTTGTAAATTTAATGCTAATAATACTGTATTCTATGTAAAGCATTCTTTTATGCCTGTGAATAATATACTTTAATATTATTAAGATTTGTTCAACGTAAATTTCTTAAAATTTGGTTTATAGAAATAACTCACATAGAACGCAATGCTTTGGAATACTTTCGGGTGTTCCTGTACACAAACCAGTAAAAGTATTTCCTCCATTTTCAATAAGAAACATCCGATAGGGAACTTGAATAACATATATCAGTTTCAAGAAATTCCATGAATATTTACTGGAGTTAGAGCGCGGACAGGCAGACGGACAAACGTAAGTCATTAATAGTTTTCAATCTTGTTAGAAAGTGTTAAAAAGAGACGTGCACTAACAATTCTGCAGATTAAATTAGAAATATTGGAAGATATGTAGTTACACTAGAAGAATGCTTTTTTTTTTTTTTTTTTTTTTTAAAGTTAGTGTATTAAAATTATTCTTCTAAATATAACTGTAGAGAGCAATTAAACATAGAATTTTAAATTTTGTGGATTTTTCCGCAGCATGATACCGGCAATTACTTTTGTTAAAACATTTTTTCAATTGGAAGTGCAGTAAAGCGGCGGTTATCCAAGCCCCGACTAACTGAGTTTTGGGTTAACCGATGTACTCCCGAAAAGACCACGCCCCGAAAAATGCGTGGCCTCTGACAAATGGCGTAGAGAATTTTCCCAAATTTAGTCTACAGTACTTTATTTAATAATTTGTGTAACTATGCATTGTATTGCATTTTCAACTAATTACTTTTAAATATGTAAAAGTATATATGTATATTTACTTTAATATATGTAAATATACTTTAATATATGTATATTTATTTTATTGATTACGGTTTCATTTGTTTTAAACTTTACCTTTTATTTTCAACTCGATTTACGACAGAGTCTGTTTCATCCGAGTTTTCGATTATCCAAGACACCCTCGGTTGACATTACCTCGGATAAGCGAGGCTTGCAAAAATAGACGGTTGCAAAAATAGACTGTTTAATGATAAAACTTTGTACTCTCTATACTATAAGTAGCAATGATCCAATTTTTGCTTAACAAAGTTTATAGAAAAATTATTTAATTTATTTTACTTTGAAAAGTTTCCTGACATTCTTGAAATGGAATTTTTCTGCATCATTTTACTTACGGAACATCTACTTCTTCGTAATTTCTTGATGCTTTTAAGGAGCATTAATTATTTGCTTAATTATCGAGCAATAAAACTTTCCTGCGACACCGAAGTTAAGTTTAAAATAAAGTTATCAACTTACTTTTCCCTTGAAAAATTTTATATTGTAAGACACACGAAAGGAACTAATCACGCAATTATAATTAAAAATTAAGGTAACGCGAATAAAACAGTCTGTATGATGGTTGTCTTTAAATTTCTCTGAAGTTAATTTATTGATATAAAATTACCTTCAAGTTGAGTTCTATTTGGTGATTATATATTTAAAAAATATTCAACGACAAAATATTTTACTTTTAGCGTAAAGTGTTTTAATGTTAGAAATTTTGATCTTAAATATTAATTTATTAGATTCAGAGTAAAACACATTAATTTTGATTAATTAATTTTCTCTTGGTTTTTAAGACTAATTATACATAATTTTAGTAAATCATGGAAATTAATTTTATGCCAAATTTATACCTTATAAAATAAATAGATTTTTACATAAATATCTAATTGATGCACAAAGTCCAACTTATATTAGAATAATTGGCGGTCTAGCCTTTAACTCCCGATGCGAGGTTCAATTTCCGGTTTAGACATCGATAGTGGTTTGGAATCCGCTTTAAACCATAAGTCCCGGTCTAATATAATACTTAATATGCAAAAGATGACCGTAGCGCGACAACCTAAACCAAATTTTAAGTTTTTATCTAAGAAAAATATCAACAGAAGTAACCATTTGGATGAACGATATGAAATTGGAAATTATGTGAAGTAAAAATGCAAAAACGAATAATATAATTGACTTATACGTTCGAGATCTATTTATATATCCAACGAAACAGGAATTTTGGCATAAAAATACAAATAACGATGAAATTTAAATTTGCTGTTAATATAAAAATATGACATAGTTCCAGGTTTAAATTGTAACACATATATATAACACATAATTCAACAATACACACACGCACATAAGCATAGCGTGTACGATTTTTTTTTTTTTTTTTTTTTTTTTTGGGGGGGGGCACATAAGTGAGTGAGTGGGTTTTATATTGTACTAATGCAATTGTCGACGGTTTGGGACACATCCTTAAAGTGGTCCGGAGACATGTCATCATAATTCTGATCCTCTACTGAGGGATAGTACCCCGCTTCGGTGACCCCCAGAGGTATAATTTAGATAGGAGAATGGACGGCATTGCATGCACGACGGATTTTACGCGCTCCAGCCATCATTATGTGCCTGCTTCACTTACCATCACCGGAAAACCAAGCCAATGTTGAAATTCGTTTACTTATAACTCATTAATATATATTTTACAATTATGTTTTCATATTCAAAAAATTCACAACTGTTAAATTGAAGGACGTTTTTTAAAAAGGGATTTTTTTTTATTTCAAATGCTTTATTTTTAAACCGTAAAATATGAATTTTCAATATGTGAAATATTTTATTTTACAGTTTCAAAATAAAATATTAAAAATTAAAGAAATCCGTTTTTAAAAAGCGTCCGTTAATTTATCAGTTGTGAATTTTCTGAATGTGTAAACAGAATTTAAAAATATGTATTAGTTAAAGAGTTATAATTAAACAAAATTTCTCATAGAATAACATTGGCATGGGCTTCCGACGACGGCAATGTACGCAGTGGCAAATAATTTAAGAAACAGTTAGATAACTTTTTAATTGTTCCGCCATGCTGAAGGTAAGGGGAACTTAGATCGTCAATTTAAGTTTTTGCCCATTTTTTATGTGTGTGAAATCCGAAGATCAAGAATCGATGTAATGTCCATTTGTACGTTGTTCTGTTAGTTTGTATGTCAGTCTGTGTAACCATCATCTCAAAAATGATTGATTGTAAATAAGTTGGACCAGATTTGTAAAAGCATTCACGATACCGGAGAACCAACCCTATTAAACTTTAGCATCCTTCTTTCAAAATTTCATAAGTTATTCAAAATTTAAAGTTTTTTAAAATGACAGAAAAGAATATTTTGGCATAAATTTATAACGTTTTGGTTTTAATCAGTTTAGTATTTCAAAAGTTACCGTGAGGGTACATTTTTAAGTGGCAACCTGATTTCAAATGGCCGCAACTTGGAAACAAAATGTCGGACCAAGTTGTCAGTGAACTCAACCAAGATATTTGCATGATAAGCTCACTAACCAATTTTGGTTCGAATTGAATCAGTATTTAAAAATTTATGATTGTACATTTTCAAGTGGTAGCCTGATTTAAAGTTGTTTCGCTTACTTTCAAATATCTGCCATTTTGTTAAAAATGGCGGAAGTTCATGAATACAATTAGTTGAGCCCCTTATTTGGTCTCTGTATTCAAGTGTCTAAAACTTTTTTCATGTTCAGAAGGATTGGAGGAGGCGCGTGCCCTCCTCAAGGCTACGCCTATGTACACACACATATATTAATTCATATTAATTATTTGATCTGCAACAAAATATTTAACGTTTGTGAGCAATGCTTATTTAAAATATATTACTGGCATTTGATTAAACAATATTTTAATTTATTACAGGGATGATATTTTCGATTTTCTTACCTCCACTATTTTGTAAGAACAATCATTATCCTATTTAATAATAATAATAATAATAGTGATATGACAACATTAATACGAATATTAATAATAATAACAGTAAAAAAAAAATTGTAAAAATGTGATACAAATTTCTGAGTGGAAATAGTGGTAGAAAGAAAAAGTAGCGAGATTTTGAAATTTTATCTCAGTTGTTAGTGTTTAGTGAGTTTATATTTTATTATTTTTTATTTCTATAATAGTTTTTATTTTGATTTATCATACAATTAAAAATAAGTTTTCATCTTGAAGCAATTTTCGAAAGATATTTAAAAGACTCTAAAATGTTTCTGTTGCGAAGGGTTGTCTGGAAAATTCATTTCGTTTTTTCGACAAGCAAAGCCTCATAATCAATTGGCCTTAACACTAACGCCAACATGGATCTCAAAGTCTCCGCATTTTTTTTCCAGGACAATTTGAGGATGAAAAAATTCCGCTTTTTTTACTACCACTATCACTGTAAACGCAAATGTCTTAAATTAAGTTACAAAAGTGTCTTAAATGGATGGTCATTTTTTAAGCGAAAAAAAAATGTCTTACTTTTTAAGACACCTTTTTGCATCTGAAATTAAGACATTGCAATGTCTTAAAACGCCGCCATGTTTTAGGCTTAAAAACACCGCCATGTTAGGCTTAAAAACCCGTTTCGTTTTTAAGGCTTTTTAATAAATAAATAAATAAATAAATATGGTGCACGATTATGTTTTTCTGTTAAAAATAGATTTCAGAATTGTTTAGAGCATTAATGAAATATTTTTATTTAAAAAAATAGAAAAAAATATCATTACCCGGTATGGGATTCGAACTCATACTGTCCGTGGAAACCGAAACCTCGAGCTAAGCACGGTCAAACTCAAGCATTTACCAATCACGCCACCGTCGAATGCACAGTAATGAGGTTTTTTTTGGTAAAATATACTTCAGTATTCGCGAAACAAATCGCAGTGTTATGTTTTATTTCTGATTGTTTGCTATAAAACTATTAATAGTATTGATCTTAGAGTTAATAATTATTATTATCTTAAATTTCATATCTAGAGGTATAGAATTTTTTCATAATGCATAACAAATATGTGAAGGTTGCAGCCCTCTATGGTAACGATTTCTTTCCTTAAAGTCATATTTAAATAAAAACAAATTATAATCATGAATACAAGAAAATTTGTTGTTTTACATTTAGATGCAGGTAAATATGTGAAAGAAAAAAAAATTAAATGAATAGTAATAAAAAGAAAGAAAGAAAAAAGTTATGCACAAATTATTCATGATTATTTACTTATAAATTCGCTTTCTCATACTTGCTACGTCCGCCTTCACACTTTTTCTTTTAATATAAGAAAGCTTTAGAGACATTTTCTTTTTTTTTTTTAACGAAATAAGATTTATATGTAAGTATGTTGTTTATGAATTATGTTAAAGATAATACTATGCAAATATCATTCATATCTCTAGTGTATTATTCCATGAAAATTTAATTTTATAAATCTACCATAGTTTAAGTAGCTTAACTGCTTATTATATAAAATAATAATATATTTATTTAATGTAGAAAGAAGTAGGATAAGCCTATTTTCTTAAGTAGATTTCATATGAAAAAATTTCTAAGTTTTGCAAGTGTCTGAATTTCTAAAGTGTCTGAAAATTAAAACGCGTTTTGCTGTCTTAAAATTCGCGTATTTACGTGTTTCAGACATTTTTGTGTCTAAATTGGTATTTCAGACATCTCTCTGTCTTAAATTAAAATATCTATAACGTCTAATGTATGTTTTAAGACATTTATGTGTCTTAAATGCCATTTCAGTTGTTTTTATGTCTTACTTTAAGACCCTTTTATTTGCAGTGATTTCATTCAGAAATCTTTTTCGTATTTTTATTGTGTCGTGATCAAATAAGTTAGATATTATTGTATAAAAAAAAAGTTGTAGCTTAAAACACGGACACTTCTCATCCCTCAAAGTGTCCTGAAAAAAGGACGGAGAAACAAATAACAAGACGGAGCAAGAAACAAATTAAATTTTTTTAAAAATTATCGTATGGAGAGTAATGGACTATCGATTCAAACTAACCTAAAAAAAAAAAAAAGAAAAAGAAAAAAAAAACAATCTCGTTATTGACGTACCTCTGCTATAGATGGCATGTGATTCCCTATGGTGCCTGCGTATACAGTCAACAGCAAAATTATGGAAACACACATCCACATTTTTCATATATATATATATTAAAGTTTGATCGCTAATTTTTAACATCAACTTACTTTTTTATAACAGCATGAAGAGTAAGATCATGACTCGACAAATATTTACTTAACAAAAGAATATTAAGTGCGCTTTTTAAAAATACGAATTATTGCTAGTGCTTCAATAATTTTGCTACCGACCAGTGTTGCCAGATTGCGCGACTTTTTTATTTAATAGCCACCTATAATTTTTAGAAGTGGTATTTGATATACATAAAAGGCGAATCGAATCGAAGAATCGTCGATTATATATATGAAATATCTCTTATTAAAATTATTGGTGACTATTGAATAAAAAAGTCGCGAAGTCTCCCAACACTGCTGCCGACTGTAAGAGACGTGACACGATATCTTGTTCAACGCGGCATCTTATTCTAACGATCGTCATTCCTTAAAATTAATGGCAATTATTAAATAAGAAAGTCCCGTCAAAAGTTGGTAATACTGGACACAGGGGATTTCATTTTGATGATTATCTTGACTTTAGAAGTGCGGGCACACGGGACACAGGCCCATGGCCTCGAAATTTAGGGGACCTCACCTCCAAAAACTGCAAGGTAATAGTGCAAATTTTCCCATGATACGTCTAGTAAAAACAAAATGGTGATTTAAACTTTCTTTGTTTTGTCTTATATTATCAGAGCCTGATTAAGGGGGAAGCACACATTATCTCCGCTCTCACCGGAATATTTTTACAATTATTTTTTACTTCGTGTCATAGCAATTCCACGCTTTGACGAGGAAATATTTTTTATAAAAAATGAACGGTGTAAAACAATCCAATTTACTCACCGTTATTAGACACCAGAATTCTTTTAAAATAATTTTTAATGAGAATTTTCTGTTTATTAGAGGAGGAAAGTATTTGTTAAAAAATAACGGTCTAAGTATAAATAATGTGTGCTTCCCCCTTAATCAGGTTCTGTATATTATATTAAAGAGATTAAACGATTGTTTAATTTTGTCACTAATCTCCTAATCTAAGATAAAATTTATATTGGCTGATCAATTGGGCTTTAGTTTTTGGTTGTCTTGGGAATAAAACTAACGATTTTGCTATGGGTTATTGTAAACTGAGGAAATAGAGTGTATAACTGAAGGAGAAATTTAAAAAATACATTATACTATAAAAAAATGCTTCATATGGATGAGAAAACTTAGATGGTTGATTTTTGAGAATGGGCCCATTTTGGCGAATTTTGTAAAGCATCTGCAAGGCAGTGTTGCCAGATTGGGGACTTTTTTTATTCAATATCCACCACTAAATTTTAATTGTAACGGTTGCCTAAATACTAATCGTCTATAATGCATAACAAACATAACTTCTCAAAATTATTGGTAAGAGATGAATAAAAAAAATCCCCAATCTCGCAACACTGCTGCAAGGCCGTAGCCAAGGGATGGTTTTGGAGGTTACCCTCCCCACTAAAAATTTCTGATTTGTCGAAAATTTTGGAGTTATACATCACTTTTAATACTTTCGCGACCGTTGACGTAGATTCACGTCATTTGAAAATCTGTAACCCCGTCAGTGGACTGAGTTACAGATTTTCAAGATTACAGCAGTTACAGATTTTTTTCTTCTTATTTAATTGCAATTACACTTTGAGAATATTATTCTAATAATTTACTTGTGTGAAAAAAAAATGAGAATAACAATACTACGGAATATTAATTAGGATGTTGGCAAGTATGCTATGTATACCTTACCGAACGCTCTGAACAACTAACTACATTGTTGCCTGTGCCTTACTGAATAAACAGAATCAAATTTACTTCTTTATTACCATTTTGTGATACCCGAAGTGATAAGTTACTTTTTCTTACGACTAGCTTCTGTTGAGATATGTATGTGTAGATTGTTTTCATATCTGTGACCTCTGAGGTACTACCTCGTGCATCAAAACGGAATCGTGGGTGTGTGACCATCTTACGCATAATACCTCACCCATATACCTTACCCATAATACCTCAGATTTCCCTACCTGATTTAATAATAGATAATATTTTTTAAAGACGGAATTCTGAGATAATTGGCATTAAAAAAAAGCGAGTATGATTTTCGAATAGTCTAACATGTAATTATTTCTATCATAAGTATTACAATTTTATACTGTATTAAATATCCAAAGCATACTAAAAGGAGACTTATTTATTTTATAAAAAAATTGTCAGCTAATACATCAGGAAAAACACTGTCTATTTTCAGAAATCTCAAAGTACTATTACCTGTGAATTGGAAATTTTCAACTTATTTATTCACTCAAAAATATTATTAAAGATTTCTATACGGAAATATTGTAAACGAAAAATGCGCTCAGTGCGATTCCTTAAATTTAGTGCTATTCATAAAATTGTGAAAAATACATGCATTTTTCATAAGTTAAGTTTTGTTTTTACTGGAGGCTTGACTTGTTATCTCATAAAATTAGGGAATTATTCAGCAGTAAAGTTTTTAAATGTTTGTATTCCCGAACGAATTTTTATTCGGTTATTTCGCTTCAGAATTTAAATTTAACGCCATAACCAAAGCTTTAATGCCATAGTTTTAATATAGTGTACGAAGTTTGAGAGAAATGATACGTTAAAATGTTTCTATTAATAACTCACCCAAGCAACTTTAGATCATTAAATAACTTAACTAATCACTTAATATTTTTATTTTTTAACTTTCAACTTGCAAATGTTCTTATACTTATTAATTAATCAGTATAATTTCCATCATGTGAAATTCCTGATGATTTATGAATAAAGTATTACGCGGCTTTTTAAAGTAGATAGTTTTATATCTTTCTAAAATTTAGAAGGATAAAATTTAGTAAAATGAATAATGGTAGATTTAACAAAAAAGACCCTTAAAAAATAATAATATTTATTTTATCTAGTTTAAAAACTGTACTCATTTATTATATTCATATATTATTAAAGAAGATGTAACTTGTTGGTTAAAAAATCGTTATTTAAACATATTCTTCGAGGTTTCACTTTGAAATGTAATATATAAAGTTTGAAGATAAAATTCTTTAAAATATGGTGAATGGAAAATGTGAATGTACTTTTTGTGAAAATATATTTTAAAAGTTATTGGAGATTTCGCTTACTATCATATTGTATGATTTACATAGTATTATACATAATTTCTTTCTTTCTTTTTTTTTTTTTTTTATATCGAATTTCATTTTATTTATTATAAAAATTCTCGGAATGCAATGACCAAAAATAGCATACCGAAACTATATTTTCAGGTACCAGAATATAATTCATATTTTAATTTTATTATAATCTAAATTTAATTCAGATATCAAATCTTTTAAGTAGCAATAATAATAACAATAATAATATAAAAGTCAGCAGGTAAAAAAAGATAAAAAGTAAAGGAAGGTAAAAAAAAAAAAAAAAAAGTGTCTTAACACTTTCGCGACCGCTGACGTAGATTCATGCATACTTGATAACATCTTAATTAATATTCCGTAGTGTTGTTAGTCCCGCCCTTTTTTTCACACCAGTAAATTTTTAGAGTAATATTCTCCAAATGCAATTACGATTAAATAAGAAGGAAGATACTCTAAAAGGATTCTGGTGTGAAAAAGAAGGCGAGGCTAACAATGCTACGGAATATTAATTAGTAAGTTGGAAAATATGACATACTAACAGGGGTTGTACTCTCCTGACTTTCTTGAGGACACTTGCATGAGTGAGAAATTTTCAAATTTATTGCTACCACTATTTATATAAAATGATTTCTACCCTGTATAATCATGACACAATACTAGAAATATACCAGAGGTATTTCTGCGTGAAATTAGAGGTGGCAAAACAGAGGTGGAAATTTTAGAGGTGGAAATTTTTTATCTCTGAGAGTGTCCTGAAAAAAGGGTGGAGAGTACGACACTTGTACTAATTAATATTCCGTAGTATTGTTAGCCCGCCTTCTTTTTCACACCAGTATCCTTTTAGAGTATTTTTCTTCTTATTTAATCGTAATTGCATTTGGAGAATATTACTCCGAAAGTTCACTGGTGTGGAAAAAGGGCGGGACTAACAACACTACGGAATATTAATTAGGATGTTGGCAAGAATGTTCATGTCATTTCGAAATCTGTAACTCCAGCAGTGGGCGTTTCTTCTGCAATTGTGTATTGCTACGTTTCTCAAAAATATTCCCTTTATTCCTATCTGTACAATCAAAATACTATAGATACAAATATTTTCATCAGAACGAATATATTTATTATGCATATTCGTAAGTAATATAAATATGGATACAGAAAACCTTGTTCCAAAATAATATAACTTGAGAGAATAACGCTCACAGGCGGAACCTACTAGCAAAAAGGAAAAAAAACATGCGGTCTCGAAAGTGTTAAATTTTTATTTAATCTCTTTTCATTTAATACGTATATATGTAAAAAAAAAAAAAAATCATTTTACAATGATTCCTGAAAATTATTCCTTTTTAATGTCAGGGATGGAACACGGGAGAAGAACTCAAACCGATATGAATGAAGCAAAATTTTTTACTTCTTAAATCAACGATATTATATGTACCGAAATTTCTTAAACAAATACCGGTATGAGTTCTTCGCCCTTGTTCCACCCCTGTAATGTCAAGAAAATGGGCAATGGCATACTTGTCAACGTACTAATTAATATTCCGTAGTATTGTTAGCCCCGCCTTCTTTTTCACACGTGTCTTTTTAGGGTATTTTTCTTCTTATTTAATCTTACTTGCATTTGAAGAATATTACTCTAAAAATTTACTGGTGTGAAGAAGGGGGCGAGACTAACAACACCACGGAATATTAATTAGAATGTTAGCAAATGTGTAATAGTGATGTTCGGGGTAAGCAGGGATGGAACACGGGCGCAGAATTCATACCGGAATCCGTTGAAGAAATTTCTCTACCTATAATATCGTTGATTTAAGAAGTAGAAAATTTTCTTACATTGAGAGTGGTATGAATTCTGCGCCCGTGTTCCATCCCTGGGGTAAGGTAGAGTGTTTGCTTGAGGTACCTAAGTTTTTGTAGAAGTACGGTGCTCTCCGAAGAAGGCGTATCCCAGAAGTATTTGCGCTAGCTTCGGAGAAAAACATTGAAAACTTCGAAGGGCTAATTAACAAAAGATACCCGCGTTCGAACATGGCTTCCCTGGGATGGGAATTTGGCGCAGTTTTCTCACTATTATTTAGAAAGAAAAAAAAATATTTTTAATAAATGTAGATTGTAAGCAAGAAGAAGAACTGCTTCTCCACTGCAAATAGTGGTATGAGATTTGTGCCAATTTCCCATCTCTGCACGCCATTTGTGTAAGAACTTCTTGTCCATTAGTAGACTTTTATGAAAATAGGATTTTTCTATAAAGAAAGTATGTTTCATTTTTTGGCAATGAAATTTTTTACTAAAGAAAATTTTCTTAAAAAAATTAACGATATTTTATTAAATTTATTTTTCTAATATTATTTTATTCGTGTGCTAGTAAAAGTTTATTTTATAAAGGAAAAATTTCAGCGAAGAAAAAAAAAAAAAAAAAAAAAAAAAAAAGACAGTTTTATATCAGTAATTTGCTGTTGCCAACTTTTACACTTTTTGTCAACCAGAAAATTTTAATACATTTCTTTAACAGTTTCACTGATTTAATAAAATACGAGTTTCTATAAAAAATTTCCATAGCCAAAAAGCGAAAAATTTGGCAACTATTGTAATATATACACCAAATTAAAAGTGCAACATCCATAGAGAAAGTTTAGGATTAACTTTATTTATTTTTAAAATGAGTTAAAAGTAAATAAAAAGTAGTTTTAGCCAAATTTATATTATGGTAAAAAAAAGTTTGTGAAGAAAAATTCTTTTCGTCAGTGTAATTAATATTTTTATGTTTTTTTGTTTTGTAAATGATAAAAACATATTTTTTGAAAAAAAAAAAAAAAAAAAAAATGTTTACTGAATTTTAAGGATTTTCAAATTAATTTCAAGGCTCTGCGCGGCAACTTTTTTGAATGCACTTTTTTAAATAGAAAAATTTAATAAACGTTTGCAGAAATTGTCTTCAATTTAATAATACGCGTTATAAAAATAAAGGTATTCAAAAATGTAATTGCGCCGACCCCTGTAATTTTTATAAATCCAAAATTGTTTCTAAAAGTTGTGTGTAACAGTTTTGTTAATTCACAATAAAATAATATCATTTGATTGAACATTGTATGGGTAAGTTTGTTTTTTGTAAAAATACTAAATAATAATAATAATAATAATAAACATAAGTAAATAAAATAAAAATTCTTGAAAAAGCTGCAAAACATTTTCTTTAAAAATGGACTTTAAAAGATTAAAAATATAGATATGCTCAGCGCTTAAAATTTTAATACTAGCTGTTGCATTATTCCGTTATTCATATTTCAAGTACTTTTTATTCATACATAAGTAATAATTATTAAACCTATAAAAGTGTTCATCCTTCTTTACTAAAAACATTAAATTATTGTGTCATAATTTTCTATACTACGATGGTAATAGAAGTAGTAAATGCTTAGAATGAAAAAAAAAAGTATAAAACCTTTGAACATATAACAAACGAGGAACTGGCTGGCAGAGTAAAAGAAAAATTTCTTCATGATTTCTTTAAACGAAGCTTATTTAAAGTAAATAATGATATATTTATATTTTTCTTGTAATGTTTGAAAATTTATCGGGTTATGTACAGAAAATTTATTTCTAAATTATTATTACATTTTGTGCCAGATTTAAGCTTATTATTTATTTGTTTATATAGCGAGGTACATAAAAATAGGGATGGTCCTTTTTTTTTTTTTTGTTTAATAAAAATTACATGTAGTTTTATAAATTCATATTTTTAAACAAAATAAAAATATGTGCAAAGTTCAGGGAGCATGCATCCATAATTGCCAACTATATCACTTTTTAGCCACCGGTAAATTTTAATACAAATTTTTTATATATTTCTGTAATAGATATTCTGTATATCTCTGATTAATTAAAATAAAAATTTCTATTTAAATTTTTCTGTAGCCCAAAAGTGCTAAATTTGGCAACTATGCGTGCGTAGTTGCCATAGTTGCCGTTTTTTCAGGTAACTTTCAGGGATGAGAAATTTTCGCCTTTTCTTGCTACCACTATTTTTACACAATGCATTCTATCCTTTTGAATCACGACATATTAGTATAAAAATGATAAAGATTTCTGCATGAAAATAGTGGTAGCAGAAAAGGCAAAAATTTCTCATCCCTGTGAGTGTCCTGAGAAAAGGGTAGGATGTACGACTGCGGAAAGTTTTACGCTTTCTTTATACCATTTTAATTGAGTAGAAACTTTCAGTCTATTTGAACTGTAAAAGCTGTATTTAGACATTTAAGAAAGATTTATGTTAAAAACCCAGGTATGGTAACATTTATAATTCATTACGGACTGGTTCATTGTTAGTACACTCTTCCCGTTCCTCACTTTTTTTGAAGAGTATTTTTCTTCTTACATAATTTTAATTACAGAAAAAAAAAAAAAAGGATATGGTTCGAGTGGAATGCATAAACAATTTCATCATTTATTAATTGATTTTGTGATTTCGTGGCAGTCATTTTGTTGATTTTGTCATTTTCCACGCAAAACACTACCTGGAGAACATTTTTTATTTGTTTATTTTATTTTATTTTTACTTTTTCAATTCCTTGAGCGCATTTCCTGAATTATTCACATACCTAAAATGGTCGCAATATGCTCGCCCGTTGTTATTTTTTTCCCTGCAGGATGCTGTTTATAGCGGAAGTTTAATTATAGCTATCCTGCATATACATGTATACCTACGCATATAAATAAATAAATATATAAATAAATAAATAAATAAATAAATAAATAAATATATAAATAAATATATATAGCATATGTACCAAGTTTAACCTAAATGTAATAAATAGAATTAATACTGTTTCGTTAAATATATCCTTGTCGAATCATTTTCTTAGACTGACTAAGAACATGATTCGACAAGGATTTATGCAACAAAACAGTATTAACTCTACTTTTTTTATATAGGAATTTTTGCTAGCGTTCGGATACTTTTGTTACCGACTGTACATACAGTATCTCAAGAACAAGTGATCGCAGAGAAGTTGGACTAGTTTTAAAATATCACTGATGACACTGTTAAGAATCGTGTTTGGTTTGAACTATCTAATTTGAAAACTTTGTAAGTTATTGGAAATTTACAATTTTCTTAACATTGAAGAATAGGGAAAAGCTTCGCATAAACGTTTATTATGAGAGTTATTTTCATCGTGAAGATATTAGAGAAGTTTTAAAATATCATTTATAATGCTGGAATGAGCATCATTGACTATGAGCATTCTACATTGAAAACTTCTTCAGTTATTCAAAATTTACGTTTTCCTTAACGAGAGAGAATAGTACAAAAATTCACATAAACGTTTATTATGAGGATGATTTTATAATAACAATGTTGGACAAGTTATAAAATATCCTTTATGATACCGACAAGAACATCATTAACTATGAGTGTCTTAAAAACTTTAAAATATTGAAAATTTATGATTTTCTTAACATGGCAGAACATAATAAAAAAGCACCACATAACTGGCATTTAAAAGTAGTAAGTACAAATCATTTAATAAACACCATAAAATGTAAGAAATCGCCACAATTGTTTCGGTTCGAAAGAAAATACGACCCTTCGTCATTCGAACAAAGTAGGCACGAGTGCTGCAAACAAAGCGGCAACGCGACGAAGGATCATGTTTTCTTTCAACCCGAAAAAATTGTTGCGATTTCTTGCACTTTATGGTGTTTATTCAAAGATTTGTACTTATGGCAGAATATGGCAATATACTGATTATTGCATTGGTATACTAATGAGTTGTAAGAAAACTGAAATATGAAACTAATCCTAACATAATTAAACATCAAATTACGATAAGATAAATTTATCAAAGCAGTATTAGGTAGCATAGCGGTTGGGGCATATCATTTTGCGAACGTGTCAAGTAATCGGTAAACTTTATTTCTCTTAAAACGAATGTAGTATGCCCTATAGCAGAAATTTATGAGAACAAGTATATAAAGAGAAACTGAGCAGAGTCTAACTATACCAACTAGTTTCCTTCTATACTTTTTCCTTTTACATGTTTCTTAGACCATTAATTTATTCCAGGTAAATAATTTATTTTAAATAATAAAGCAAGAAGAATTTGTGGCTTTTGAAATGAAGTCATACGAAGACTTAAATGCTCTGACACTTATTAGCAGTAACAGTAAATTAAACTTTTGATTTAATGCAAAGTTTGTGAGGTATTTCGCTCTGATTAAACATTTTAAATGATTTTTTGGCTGTCAAACCATGTGTGACATCGTAAATTATTTACCAATTTAACGAACAGTTCTCGTTAGTTCTCGTTAAATGTTAGGAATATAAAATTCCGCAATATATAAAAATATTAATATGCACAAGATATTATCGTTATACTTCGCAGAGGTAAACATGCATGTTTTTTTTTTTTTACCATATACTCCAAGTTTAAAATTATGAGCGATTATTTATTTTGCTAATTTAAATAATACTTTATAATAAATAATATTTACGTAGGAAAAAATTCAAAATTAAGCATAATTATTTTAAAATCTTATAAAACGCTTTAACTAAATATGTATAAAACCCCTTTGACTTTTGCTTCTTTTTTTGAAAATATTAAAATTCAACTCTTCTGTCTTTGTGAGTTTTCATGCTATTTGCTTGGATTTTTATTTTTATTTATTTATTTTAAAATGCTGTTCGTTCGCTGATTCGAGGTCTAAACAAACGAAACAATTCTAATCAAGAATAGAATCTAACTTGTTTGTTTACGACTCAAACCAGAGAACGGAGAATAAGTCTATAAGTTTGGCCAATAAACTATAAAAAAGAAATTCTGTTGACGTTTGCGCATGCGCAGTTAAAAAATATTTAATGATATAATATTTATTTCTTTAGATAGTTAGTATTTTTATATTCTGATTGCCGCAGGTTGTGTCTAATGAAGTATGTCATGATTTCTGAAAACGACATCGATTTTGTTTGAAAAGCCTGCATGTTAGAAAGAAAAAACTTAAATTTTTTTTCCAATTTTGTTAAAAAAAAAAAACCTTGATATCTCTCTGAATATACATGCTAATCTCATATAAATGCTAATTAAAAGAAGCATCATAATCATATGCCACAGCTACAACACAATTCAAGCATTAGTTTTTAAAAGGTAATTTTAAACATTATATTTTTTGTTTAAATTTTAACTGAATCATTTTTTTTGAGCCCGGTATGAAACTGTCAATGGAATATATGAGGTACAGGGTGGGCAAAAAGTCCGTAAAAACTTTAAAAGTTCATAAAACCCGAAAAAATAACCAAAATAAAAAACGGTACAGGTTTAGCATTGATAGGTCTTGGGATTTTTTTTTTAAGATAAGAAAAAAAAAAAATCAAGAACAGACAACAGATGGCGCTGTTACGAAAGACTTAGTTGGAAATATGCAAATGAGACAGGCTCCAGATCTGTCACCAGCAGACTTTTGCTATGGGGATATTTAAAATCCCGGGTGTATGGATTCCGTCCATCCAATCAGTCGGAATTGAAAGATGCAATCCGCCGAGAGCTGTCATATATACAGCCAGGCATGCTACACTTTGTCGTTGCTGGATTTGTGAAACGCCTGCAGTGTGTAATTACCTGTGGTGGTGGACATGTGGAACACATATTGCCATAATAAATGATGTGGTAACATTATTTTTGTTATTTGCGTGTTTTTTACTTCACTTATGTACGAAACGCCACCTATCGTCTTTTTTTAATTATTATTATTTTCTTATCTTAAAAAAATCCCGTGACTTATCGATGCTAAACCTGCAAACTGTTTTTTATTTTGATTATTTTTTCATGTTTTATGAATTTTTAAAGTTTTTATGGACTGTTTGTCCACCCTGTATAATATGTTTTTTTTTTTTTTTTTACCTATGAAGTTCCAAGAGAATCCAAGAAGTATTTTTTTAGACAAAGTTTAATTCATTTAATCACAAATACGTAAAACCATTTTGTTAAGTAATGTAACATTTTAACGAAACTCCAAAAGGCGGAGTTTACTGTTTAAAAAAAAAAAAAAAACGCACCCCGATGACAGTGTGTAAAACATGAACAGTTTTGTTATTTGAAAGCTTCAAGTAAAGGAAAGTATTTGATTTGATGTTACAGTTTTTAATTAAAATTTTTATTCAACTTTTCCGCAAACACTCATTTTAGCGCACCATAAGTTATATATATATATATATTTAAGTTAAGAAAAGAAGTTTCTAGATGCTTATATTACATTATTTAAATATTTTCACTTGATTTTCAGTACGGAGAAGCCAGTTTTTGATGAAATTTTTTCTCGTAGTAAGCTAAAACGTCGCATTTTCTTCACTGCCAAATATTATATTATTGCTAGGCCAACGGAAAACGTTATGGTTGCCAGAGCAACGCATAGAACTAGATGGAAGAATTGCGTTTCATAAGTCATCAGTTTTTTAGCTTTTGTGTAAAAAGCAAAAAATTGTCTTTAAAAGAAAAATTCATCGTGAATATTTTCAGTACTTTTCTTTTCGTTTGTTTTTTTAGGCGTTGATGAGAATAATGCTTTTGGTACAAAATATATCATTATAGTGAGTCATTGTTTTTAATATTTTTGATACCGCCATTTCCGACGTATTATCTGAAAATCAGAAATTTCTATTTTACACCAGAAATTCCAATTAACTAATACAGTCGTTTTTGTCCCAGAAACCAGCTTATTATATTTTATTGCTTATAATTTCTGATAATTAATAGACATATCTGTCCTGCTGTTTGGTTGGTAATTTTTTGCACATTTAGTCTGATTAGATCAATGACCTAATGTAGATTCCGAAGCCCTACGAATACTCGTGTGATATTTTAAAATTTATTTAATTTCGTGTACCAAAAATAAATAAATAAATAAAAATAAATAAATAAATAAAAAATAAATAAATAAAAAATAAATAAATAAAAAATAAAATAAAATAAATGTACTTATAATCTTCTGGGTAAATTGAGACTTCATGATAAACCAATTCGTATTCTTATCTGTAACACAAGAAATAGACATCAGAGAGAACCCCCCCCCCCCCCCCCAAAAAAAAAAAAAAAAAAAAAAAAAAAAATAGTTGGCATAGGTGGATTTTGCTCAGCTCCCCATCGTATATTTGTTCTTAGAATTTTTTACTACAGGGCATAATATAAATTTATGTTAAGAGATATGAATTTGGCCTATAGCTTGACACGGTAACATACTGAAGTGCCCTACCTAACAGGTTACCCACCGTTTAGATCGGTACATTTGCCTTATCCTAATTAATTGATTAATTCTATTGCGGTTAATTTTATATTTTATTTTTTTGCATTTCCAATTAAATGAACTCTTTAATGCAAGAATATATAAACAATTGTTCCATTCTGTTATGTTAAGAAAATCTTAAAGTTCGAATAACTTACGAATTTTTCAAATTAGAATATTTGTAATTAATCCTGCTCAAGCCAGTTTCATAAATGATATTTTAAAAGTAGTCCAACATCGTAACGATGTAAACAGTCTTTAAAATGTACATTTATGCTAAATTCCATTCTGCCACGTTAAGAAATTCGTAAATTTTAAATAACTTATGAAGTTATAAAAGTTGCATTACATAGTTAATTATGTTCAAGCAATCATCATAAATGATAGTTTAAAGCTGGTCTGACAGTAAAAATATCTTTACAGTAAAAATATTCTTTTTAATGCACGTTTAAGCGAAATTTTGCCCTATTCTCTCATGTTAAGAAAATCGTAAATTTCGAATAACTTATGAAGTTTTTAAATTAGAATGTTGCAAATTTACAGGGTTCTTGCCAGAGTCATAAGTGATTTTGAAAATTGATCCGACCCATCTGCGATCATTTGTTTTTGAGAGAGCGTACACAGAGTCTAATAAACTAACACATTAACACACTGATATCCCTACAAACGGATACCATACCGATTTTTTAATTTTTTAATTTCTCAAACTGAAAACGTGTAAAAAAAAAAAAAAAAAAAAAAAAAACTCAAGTCGATAATTTTTACTATTACCTAGACCTGCTAACTATGCTAGTTTATCCGTAATGGTATTAAGCCCCGCCTTTTTTTCACACCAGAATAGTTGTAGAGCAATAGCAGGGATGGAACACGGGCGCAGAATTCATACCGGAATGTGTTTAAGAAATTTCTCTGCCTATAATATCGTCGATTTAAGAGGTAGAAAATTTTCTTACATTGATAGTGGTATGAATTCTGCGCCCATGTTCCATCCCTGCAATAGTCTTAATATTTAATCATTAGAGTATATTGCTGAATATTACTCTACAACTATTATTCTGGTGTGAAAAAAAGGCGGGGCCTAATACTATTACGGATAAACTAACATAGTTAGCAGGTGTACCATTACCCAAATTCCTCATACATATAGTATGATGAGGAACTAATTTAGTGTAAGGGGGGAAAATAATGTTTTTTTTTTCTAAATTAGTAATTCAATATAAACGGAAAATCGATTCCAATGTTTAAATCACCGTAATATTAAACATATCAGGTGCTGTAAATACTGAATTACCATTATTTCCTACGATACTTTGCAAAACTCTTCATTAATCTGTAGATTGGATTTGTTTAAAAAAAAAATTGCATAATTAGTATCCCCAGGGCCTGATTAAGGGGGAAGCTCGCTCTTCACACATTATTTATACTTACACCGTTATTTTTTAAAAAATACTTTCCTCCTATAATAAACAGAAAATTTTCATTAAAAATTATTTTAAAGGAATTCTGGTGTCTAATAACAGTGAGTAAATTGGATTGTTTTACACCGTTCATTTTTTATAAAAAATATTTCCTCGTCAAAGCGTGGAATTTCTATGACATGAAGTAAAAAATAATTGTAAAAATATTCCGGTATGAGCGAGCTTCCCCCTTAATCAGGCCCTGAGTATCCCTACAAAATATATTAACTGTCCTTTATGTGTACAAAATTCTAAATATATAATTTTTTTTAACTAATTTTTTTTCCCTTAGAATCATTTCTTAGGTATATTCTAAAGAAATTAAAACACATAGGCAAATTAAAAATATTATTATAAAAGTAAAATATTACAAAGAAAAGACTAAAAATAAATAAATAAATAAATAAAATATAAATATTAAACCACAGAATATTTTTCTGAACGTTATACAGGAAGCAAAATCCTCATCTAAAGTAAATTTAAGAAACAAATTTAAAAAGTGTTTTCCTAGTTCTTTTAATTGCTTCTTAAGTATTATCAAATATTAATGACTGTTTTCTCACGAAAGAAATTCGGAAATGTCGAGTTAATTTTGTTTTATCCGAAGAACACATTTTAAAATGGCTTCATTATACTTTATGCTTAATTACTGGGATTAAACTAAGCTTATTTCTTTAGAGAAGAAAATAAACGAAGAGAAAAGGAAGGAAGTGTTCATTCAAGTGGAAGAAAAATGTAACTTAACGAAGATTGTAAAATACACTATCAATAATTCAAAATTAAACAACAACATTTCAACTATTAAACATTTTAAATTTTAAAGAGTATATGCATTTTATAATGTACTTTAAAAGAATCGTAGAACAAAAATTTCGCGTAGAAAATATTTATGATTCGTATTATTTTTACTGCGACTGATAATTCTTAACTAGTTCAGTTCCACAAATAAATAATGTTTTTAAAAATAAATTAACGGTATAAAACATTGCTAAACTTTCAAATTTCGTTTGCGCAAGTACAATGCTTCTGTTACACAGTGTGTATCTCAAAAATATTCTAACGGTGTGTGAAACTCCATAAATAGTGGCCAAGTAGTACGGTGTTTTGTTACCAGTAATTTTTGACAGAAATCTTTTATAAATTTTTATAGCAATTCTTCTTGAATAAATAAGGTAAAATTTTTTACATAGAAAAAGTGGTATTTTAAAAGCATTGAAGTTGACAAGTATGCCTACATTACAGGGACGATATACATAATTTAATGATAATTGTTATCATGAAACAGAATGAAATATATATATATATATATTAATGATATAGACATTCTTCTACTTGTTTTGTTCAATATTGTTTTGTCCTGATATTCATAGACTAAATTTTGTTGAATATATTCAAAGTTCAGCTATATTATTAACACTTTCGCGACCGCATGTTTTTGTGTTTTTCACGGTAAAGTCCGCCTGTGGGCGTTATTCTCTCACGTTACAATATTTCAGAACAAAATTTTATGTATTCACATTTATATTACAAATGGAAAAACTTTATAATTACATTCCTTCTAATCAAAGTATTTCTATCCATAGTATATTTGATTGTATAAATGTGTATATAGGGTATATAAGAAGTAAATAACATACAAATTGCGAAAGAAACGCCCACTGGCGGAGTTTTAGATTTTCAAATGACGTGAAGCTACGTCAGCGCTAGCGAAAGTGTTAAGAGCAAAAAAGATGCGTCTTAATTTTAAATAAATTGTAGCCAGTCTAATAAGGTTTTAAGATCTGCCACCGTAAGTAATTTTTTATATAATTTTCTTAAAACAACAATGACATCATCATTCGAGAAGTTAATTGGTCAACAGGCTTCGCAGCGTTCCTAATATTTTACTCGCATTTTATTATACTTTCACCCCTGTCATTAATAAGAAATATTTTTTATACATTTTAATGTTAATACACACGTGAATAATATCTGGAAAAATACTGATTTAATGGAGTGGTGACAATATGATAAAATAAATGTAAATTTTTAGGAACGCTGCGAGACCTGGGTCAATTTCTTCATCAAAACATGTAATTTTGAAGGGAATCTGAGTGATGTTTCTTTTATTTATTTATTTTTTATCATATTCAGGTATGATTGATGGTATACAAAACTTGTAGGCCTGAATCCAATAACTATACCAGATGATCCAAAAGACACAGAAAAATAAAAAATATATTATTCATTCAAAAAGTATTGACCGCAACACTATGCGGTTTCAATAAAATGCACAAAAAAAGTGTGATTTTTCTTTCTTTTTTTTTAGTACGACATGACTATTTCTTTCAATCTGGCATTTTGCGTCGTTACCAATTTATAGTCTTCCACTTCGAAAATGCCTGCCAATATCCAATTTTACCATTTAATTTCTTACTCTATCTTAAAATATTTTGTGAAATTCGTAAAAAATTTCATATATATACATTTTTTTTTTTCACTTCACTTCGCTGAGGACCGAACTCAAAACCTTCGGGTTCGTAGTTGTGTACTCTAACCACAGAGCCAACGGGTCTCGGTTGAGTATTTCCTGATTACTTAGACTAGTGTTTTCAAACTTTTTTTTTTGAAAGGATGTTAAAGTACAAATATAAGTAGTCCTGTCGTACCAAATTAAATTCTGTCACAGACAGAATTTCATCCATAGTTTTTTTTTTTTTTTGATTTTGATTTATTATTTTTTTTATCAAATGGCGCTTTAATTCTAAAATTACTTTTTTACAGTGGGGCAGTACATTCAACAACGCAACTGGGACTAAAAATGTTCAATGTTACGGCTCTCATTCATAAGAATTGCAGGCCGTCGTCGCGCATTGGGAATTCTCATAATAAAGCCCAACTAACAAAGCTTTATCTCTTTACAATATCATGATTTTCTTTTTAGAACGATTAATAGCAGTAATTAACGATAAATGTTTAATTTGAATATTCGCTAACATCTGAAATCATATACAACACGCTAAAGTCAGATTAATCAGTTTTCGAAATATGGTGTCATTTAAGAAGGCCGGATCTGTTAAAAATGTGAAAGGATACTCCGAATACACCACCATCTTTGTTGAAAAATATTTTTTTCTAATATATATATATAATCTCATGCTTTTTTGCTCAATTCATGGAAAACCGCGTAGTGCTCCAGTCAACGTTTTTTCAATAACATATCTTTTATTTTTTTCTGTGACTTTCGGATCACACAGTATGTACCTTCCAACTTGTACGTCTTTTTATATTTTTTCCCAACAGAAATTTTTAATAGAAATTTTTAATAAATTTCAACACAAATTTATTACTATTATTAAAAAGTGTTGGTAATGAGTATGGTCAGTTTGAAGAGCAAAATTCCCGAAACCCTGATATGCATTTCATGTTATCTACTCATTTCTTCTTCTTCTTTTTTTTTCAACATCTAATTAATAAAACTCTGAAAGTGGATGATTGGAGTTCGTTATATTTTGTTTATTGTGTTCATAAAAATATAAATTTGCTATAACATTATTTTTTTTTTATTAATTCATTTAAGAAAAGAAGTTCTTACTGGCAATAACGAATCTGTAGCACCAGTTTACAAATGGGATTTCTGAAATTTGTTCTGACACGTTTTCTGCCACAACTAATATATATATATATATATATATATATATATGAAAGAATCATCCATTAATATAATTTAATATTTCTGTTAATGAGAGCGAAATTCATGATGTATTAACAAAATCCTTTGATGTTCTCTGGCGACTAATATACAGGGTAATTCAAAATAACATGCATACTTGTCAACCAGCTCATTAATAATCGTACAATTATTAACGCCCCCTGAAAAAACGCCCCTTTTCTCACACCACTATATTTTTAGAGTTATTCTCTCCAAATGTTGTTACGATTAAAAAAGACTAAAATTACTCTAAAAAATTATTGGTGTGAAAAAAAAGGCGGGTACTAAAAATTGTACAGTTCATAATGAGATGGTTGGCAAGTATGAACATGGCCAAAATGAAAGGAAAGTACCGGCAAACAAAAAGATTAAAAATTCATAACTGCCAACATGTTCTTTTTTTTTTTTTTTTTTTTTTTTTTTTTGAGACTGGGAATTTTTAATAAGTTTTTAGCAGTTTTCTTCGATTCAACATGATGAAATTTTTTGCAAAGAAATAAAAATGTTAAAAAACGTACAAGTTGGCAACTATGAAAATTACGTAAGAACACACTATCGCAAATGGTATCCGAAGCCGTTGGCAGACGTTTAAAGTAATGCGCAACAGAAGGACAATAAACAGAATTGTTTATATATCATTTTATTTATACTGTATTTCTACACAAATTACACATGTATGATTAATACAGCTTTATAAGTAGTAAGAATAGCAGGATCGGTTCCAGATATTCCTGGTTATAGTTGCCAAATTTAGCACTTTTTGACTACCGGAAAATTTTTTCTGGTGTAGCCAAAAACTATTAAAGTTGACAACTATGCATCTGGTATTTGGATCGTTCATTGTAAAAGTGAATTATCTCCTTGAAAATGGGTTTTGAAATAACGAGCTTTTTGTAGGGAAAAAGTCAAGATTGAGTAAGTATTCAATTCATTTTTAGTGTTTAATACAAATCAGAGTTATAAGAATTTATAAATTATGAGAAAAATTATTAAAGTAACTCAGAGAAACTTCATTTTTATAATGAATGTTTAGAAGTTTTAGTTTTCCGAAAAAAAAAAAATAAATAAAAAAAAATAATGCCATTTATAGAATTTTAATGCAGTTATTGGAGTTTCTTCTCTTATAATGAAAGATGTGACAAAATGTGATGCAATTAAGCAAAAATATACATATTAAAAAAATATGGAGTTACACCACTATTATTATTATGAACCGTCCATTTATGAAAAGGTGTGCTATTCCAACCAGCGGGGATTTACTCATAGATGCCAACATTTTAATTTATTTCGGCATATTGTTAGCCCCGCCTTTATTTCGCACCACTTTATTTATAGAGTATTTCTCTTCGATATATAATTACGATAAAATAAGAAATAAGATACTTTTTTTTCTTTTTAAAGTGGTGTGATATAAAGGCGGGGCTAAAAATACCCAGGAAAATATGTTGGCAGCTATGATGTAATGCGTGTCTTCATGCATTGGACAGAAGATTTGAGCCTCACTTGTGGTAGTATTGATCGTAAGTCCGTAACATATGTCCAAATAATGCTAAAAAATAAAATGATATATAATGATCTTTGCTTGTTGTATTTGTATTATGCGTTATTTTAAACGCCCTTTAGTGCCCAAACAGCATTTGTGAACCCCATGTTTAGACCTGCAAACTATGCTAGTTTATCCGTAATGGTATTTAGTCCCGCCTTTTTTTCACACCAGAATAGTTGTAGAGCAATAGCATACTTGCCAGCAATCTCATTATGAACCGTACAATTTTTAGTACCCGCCTTTTTTTTCACACCAATAACTTTTTAGAGTAATTTTAGTCTTATTTAATCGTAACAACATTTGGAGAGAATTACTCTAAAAATATAACGGTGTGAGAAAAGGGGCGTTTTTTCAGGGGGCATTAACAATTGTACGGTTATTAATTAGATGGTTGGCAAGTATGCAATAGTTTTCTTATATAATCATGAGAACATATTATTGAATGTTACTCTACAGCTATTCTTGTGTGGATAAAAGGCAGGGCTTAATACCATTACGGATAAACTTCAGAGTTGCCAACTTTTATAATTTATTCCCGAGCATTGTTAGCTCCGCCCTTTTTTCACAACGGAAATTTTAAAGAATGATTTTCTATTTATTTAACTGCTGTCGCAGATTAAAGAGGAGTATTCTATAAAATTTCTGGTACGAAAAGAAGGTGGGGCTATAATTGCTCCGGAATAAATTATAAAAGTTGGCAACTCTGAAACTAGCATAGTTAGCAGGTCTACCCATGTTCCTATGTTATTTCTAATGATTTTTGTATGCTTGTGCTGCCGTTTGTTTCAGTTCCGCCGTGTTATTTTGAATCAACCTGTATATTTATTTACCTATTTATCTGGGGAAAAAAATCAAGACCATATATATACATATATGCATAACTTTCATAACTGATATGCTTTTGTGAAGGCGAATAACATGTATTAATTTATATTTAAGAAAATTACGTACCAAAGTTGCGACACACAGAATTTTTTAAAGGATTATCTTCAAAAGAATGTTTAAAACTAAGTAAACGCTCTACAGTAAATTTTATGTTAGATATATTTTCAACGGATTTTGTTTAATAGCTTTAACTCCTTGTATCCCACCGGGACTTTAAAGTCCCAGTAAAAAAAAAAAAAAAATCCCTCAATATAGCCTAAATTTACAACAGGATTTCATTGGGACTATAGTTTAAGATTTAGTCCCTATAGTTTAAGCTAAATTTATTACTTTCGCGACCGCTGACGTAGATTTACGTCATTTGAAAATCTGTAACTCCACCAGTGGGCGTTTCTTTCGCAATTTGTATGCTATTTATTTCTTAAATATATAACCAATATTCACATTTTTATAATAAAATATACTATGGATACAAATACTTTGATTAGAAAGAATATAATTATAATGTATATCCATTTCTAATATAAATGCGAATACAGAAACTTTTGTTCTGTAATATTGCAACATGGAAGAATAACGCCCACAGGCGGACCTTACTGTCAAAAATTGAAATCATGCGGTCGCGAAAGTGTTAATACGAGATGATTCTCATGCATAAAGAAATATAATAAAAAAGTTTCAAACTATTTTTCCAAAAATAAAATAATTTGGGATATAATGGGTTAAGGAAAAGAAACGTGATCATTATGTTGAAAAAAAAAAAAAAAAAATTAGCAGTTTTAATCCATAATTAATTATTTTAATGATTGTTAGGTATAGATTTCAAATGCAAATTATTTATTTATTTTTCGAAGTGTAAAATTATATTTGAATGCAAAGAAAAAAAAAATTCTTAAATTAATCATTTGGAGTTAAAAATTTAAAACACGTTTCAAAAGATTTAATTTTTTTTATAGTTAGCTGCATTGAGACTAATAATTGCTTTCAGTGTAGATCAGTATTGAAGGGAAAAAATGGGAAGAGAAGTGAGACAGACGTTTGAAAGAACAACCCTAAGGAATCACGAGGGCAGCTAATCAGCATGATACAAGCCATTTTTTTTAGTTTTACTATTTTTAAACAGTAAGAATTTTCTAGGATTAACCCTTTGCCGGCCCTAACGCTCTAACGCGCTCTAAACAGTGTTGTTTTTAGGGACTCTTTTATTCAACTGTCATCAACAATTTTGGGGAGTGATATTTGATATACATAACGAAAGAAAAATCTGCAAAGTGATTAGGCAACCGTTACAGTTAAAATTTTGTGGTCGATACTGAATAAAAGAGTCCCTAAATTTGACAACACTGACCAGAGCAGTGAAATTAAATAGGACCGGATAAGGCAAAGATTTTAGAACAAGTTATTAAGCATTTGGGCCGAGTTGAACTGCTTGGGTTTAACGCATACTTGCCAACATACTAATTAATATTCCATAGTATTGTTAGCCCCGCCTTCTTTTTCACATCAGTAACTTTTTAGAGTATTTTTCTTCTTATTTAACCGTAACTGCATTTGGAGAATATTACTCTAAAAATTTATTGGTGTGGAAAAAAAAAAAAAAATAGGCGGGATTAACAACACTACGGAATATTAATTAGAATGTTGGCAAGTACGTTAACCAGAGTTCCCAACTTTTATAATTTATTCACGAGCCTTTTTAGCCCCTCCTCTTTTTCATACCGGAAATTCTTAAAAATGATTTTCTTCTTATTTAATCGTTGTCACATATTAGAGAGAAATAATCTAAAAAATTTCTGGTGCGAAAAGAAGGCGGGGCTAAAAATGATCGTGAATAAATTATAAAAGTTGGGAACTCTGATGTTAACGTCGCACTATATCTACGCAATGGGCAATTGTCGACGGCTTGAGGTTCACCCATAACGGCCTTCTTCACTTACCGTCGCCGGAAGCCCGAACCAATGTTATTCTATAGGAAATTTTCGTTACAAATAACTTATTAACTAATACATATTTTTAAATTCTGTTTTCACATTGAGAAAATTCCCAACTGTTAAATTGACGGACCTTTTTTAAAAATGTATTTTTTTAATTTTTAATATTTTATTTTGAAATTGCAAAATGAAAAAAATTCACATATTGAAAATTCGTATTTTGCAGCTTCAAAATAAAATATAAAAATTAAAAAAGTATTTAAAAAAAAAAAAAAAAAAAAAAAAACCCGTCAATTTAACAGCTGAAAATTTTCAGAATGTGAAAACAGAATTTAAAAATATGTAATAGTTAATAAGTTATTTCTAAAGAAAAATTTCCCATAGAATAACATTAGCTTCGGCTTCCGGCGGCGGTGAGTGAAGAGGGCCCTTAAGAGTGTTCCGGAGACAGATCGTCACAATTTTAATTCTCTAATGTGCATTTGAAATATTGAAAAGATCCGGAGCGTTTTTCACAGATAACACTTAAAGATTAGAAAATGTCGATTCATTAAAGTAAATTAACGAGAGTTTAATTAAAATAATTTAACATTTTATATCACTAAATAAATAAAAAAAAAATGATTTCTAATCGAAGAAAGAAAAAGAAATCGGTATTAAAAATTATTTTTCACTTTTCTTGAAAAAAAAAAAAAAAAAGCACATTTTTTCATTGACATTTAAAACAGATTTTGTCAAAAACTCTTCATGGAGCTAAAGACTTTGAAAAAGTTTTATTAATTAGAAAGTTTTTGGAATAACACCTGGATGAAAGAAAAGTTTTAAGCTCCTTAAGGAACAATCCTTCAATATGAAGTTATAATATTCATCGCGTGCAAAACTTGAAGTCGTAAAATAGAATTTGTAAAATACTTTTGAACTTCGAAACTTTATAAAATTTCAAGATTCAGAAAGTTATATTGGGCGAAGTAGTGATAAAAAAAGTTCTGTAACTCGAAAGTAATAAACAAGATATTCCAAACATAGTATTGAGATTTCTACATAATAATAAAAGTGTCGTAAAATTTTTTATTTCTTTCAGTTATTGCATGTGAGAATACAGTTAAATGAAGATAAAAGGTGAACTTCCTTTACTTTTATTTTAATATTTTTTTATTTGTCATATTTTAATTTTTGTAAAGACGAGGGCAAGTCAAAAATTAAAATACGCTCGAATAACAATGCTACAAAATAAAGAGTCTTATTGGAATGAAGATTCTTTATTGAACAACATAAATAAAAGTTGTCTTTAGATGAATTTTTATACGAATTGAATTAATTATCATACCCAGCGTTCCCATCTTTTATAATTTATTCACGAGAGTTTTTAGCCCCGCCTTCTTCTCACACCAGAAATTTTGTAGATTATTTCTCTTTAATATGTGACAACGACTCGATAATAAAAAAAAAAAAAATTTTTTTTCAAGATTTGCGGTATGAAAAAGAGGCGGGGCTAAAAATGCTCGTGAATAAATTATAAAAGTTGGGAACTCTGATCATACCGTACAATAAATCAGCATTGCAGTAAAATAGAAATCTCCCTCAGTGTTGTCCTACCAGTTCAATATGGAAATTGTGCGGCACTATGCTGGGTGGAGGAAAACTTCCCTTTCTCATTTTCGACAAAAATTTCTGTTAAAATTTTCCGCTAGCAAAAAAGCGTAAAAGTTGGGAAATATGCATGTATAGCAAAAATTGCTTGATAGACTTAAGGGCAGTTCAAGCGTTTAGTTCATAAAAAGTTTACAGTTCCTCTTATTTCTGTTATGGAGTTCTGCATAACAACGGTTTCTTTTAAAAGTTTTTGCTAGTTAAATAAAAAAAAAGGGAAATAAAATTAATTAATAGCGTAGTTTGTATATATATATATAGGGGAGACCCGTGTACCTAGGGCCATCATGTACCTAGGTCCACCCCACTTTATTTGAATAATATTTAGTTTTAAGTTTTAATATTCAGTTGGGCGAGTAACAACACCAGTTGCTACATTTACAATCACTTTGAAACCATTCAGGAGAAAGCTTTTACAAGTTACACGTACAAAAAGAATTTACATAGTTTGAAGTAAAATTTTGCATCTCATCTCTTTTGCTATTTTACAAAAGTCAGCCAAATAATTTTCTTTTATTTCTAGTGTATAATTTTTCTTGTTATATTGAGTAATAAATGAGATACTTAATTAGCCCTCTCTGTGTGTGGGTTTTTTAGTGGAAAGTATTTTGAATGAAGTTACCGAAACTTGTACCTAGGGCCACATAGCTGAATTGTACCTAGGGCCATCCATGGTTCTAGGTACAATTGTAATCTTATTCTTCCTAATGCTACAATTTAATTGAAAAACTTTTATAATTAAATGAAGGATAATGTTGTATGAGGGACATTGTTTCAACCCACCACCAGTCATAAGCTTCAACCGTTGGACAGAGGTGTGTTTGGACCTTAAAAGATATGCTACAGTACAGCTTGTAGTAATTGCATGCTGGCAAACCTTGCAAACCAATCGCTATATATAACGTTGCTGAAAATGTTGGCAAGTTCTATCCAATGGTCTTTACTCCTGTGAACATTCTATCAGGTTTTCGTGTAACTGGTATATAGCCAGCATAATCAAAACATATTCACTGACCAGGAAACCATCCCATACTGTAATCATAAAAAAAGAAATCCAAACAAGCATTAACCGAAAAAGCATATATAAATATGTTTCTTGACGCATTAAACATTAGCCCTCGTCGGCTCGTTTTCGAGTTATAAATTCCGAAAGTTCGCTAATAATCTGTGCAATCACGCCTAAATCGATAACACCACGTTTTACTGAAATAATGAATGAAATCCAAAACAAGCAGAAATTGGAAGAGCATAGACAAACTTGTTCTTTGATGCATTGATCAGTTGCTTATTTCAGCTTTGAGATATATTCAATTGAGATATAATGCCTAAAAATTCGCTAAAATAGAATCTAAATATTTATAAAAGTCATGGTTCTAGCAGATTTTGATGAGACTCCTCCCACTCCTTTCTCGTTACTAAATTTTTACTCAAACTTAAATATAGATTTCTCGAGAACAGACTTATGAGAGGTAACAGTTTGTGCATCAAAAATCATGTTTATTATGCCCTCTCAAATGAACATAATTTAATTGATTTCTATTATTACACTATTGGGATGGTTTCTTGGTGACAGCGAATATTTAAATTCAAATGTGGCTGAGAGACAAGCTCCCTCCATAAATTTCCAAAAAAAGATTTTGTTCAGGAAGAAAGCGAACCAACAGTGATGGAACTGTATGTCTCTGTTTCATGCCCTGTTGAAATTTCGAAACCTTCATCATCAAACATATTTTCGTGTGTCATGCTTAATCAGGTACAACTTTTTCTGAAGCAAAACCTCGTGCAAAAACTATTCAAAGAAAAGATGTGGCCGTAAACTAGGAAGTTTTAGAAATTTAAGAAACATTCCAGAAAAAAAAAAAAAAGAAATTGAAAATATATCTATATGTTATTAGAATATATCACAAAGAAAAAAAGAGTGAAAAATTCGGTTTTCCAAATTAAGGCAACACCATGATAATTATCATATGATAAATAAATGTGTTACTTGATATTGTTTCTTTTATAAAATATATGTTTATATATTTATTTTCTGTTCATTACAAAGTGAAATCTAACTTTAAGGGAATGGCCCTAGGTACACTGAGGCCCTAGGTACAATGAGGCCTGGCACTAGGTACATTGCGGTCTTGGCCCTAGGTACAATGTGGTGTGATCCTAGGTACAATAAGCGTGTTGTACCCAGGGCCATGTGTGAAATTTATTTAAAAACTTTCTGTTTGTCGGAATTTATTATTTTAAGTGTTTATATTAATCTCAATTAAAAGAAATTATTTCTAAAGATATGTACATATCAGTTTTATGATTTTTAGCAGGTCAGGGGCTCTGTTTTTGGGAATTGAAAAAAAGCGACCCTAGGTAAAATGAGGTCTGGCCCTAGGTACAATGAGGGTGTTGTACCTAGGGCCATGGGTGAAGTTTATTTTAGAACCTTCTATTTGTCAGGATTTATTATTTCAGGTATTTATATTAACCCTAATTGGAAGAAAATAATCCTAAAGATATGTAAATATCAGTTTCATAATTTTAAACAGGTCAAGGGCTCTGCTTTCGGCCATTGAAAAAAAGCGGTCCTAGGTACACGGGTCTCCCCTATATATATATATATTTTAAATTCTATTTTGAGAAAATCCCAGGAAATAGCGAATTAAAATACAGCATATGGTAAATAGTCTTTCTTTCTTAAATATTGGTTTCTGAGTTGTAAAAGAAGATTACATTTTTACATTCCCTCCTCTGTTATCTAGATGAAAGGGGATGTGGAGGAATTTTACCTTGGTTGCTAAGGCTGTTGCCTTGGATCATGGTCAGGGTTTTTTACCAGGGGGAAATGTGAAGCTAACGTAATTTGCGGATTTGTTGAGGGTTCTTGCTAAATGAGAAACTTTTTTTGGCAAGAGTTTAGTTCTTCCGTTTTGGCAACCGTTCGTTGGCGGGCTTTCGGTAAGGAAGGGACGCTCGCAGCTGGCGGTATAGGAGAATCTCGGGTACGGTGTAACGAGAAGTACGAGGTGTTTTCTGTAAGGGGCTCCCCCCCCCCCCTCCTTGGGTCCCGTTTTATAAGATTTTTTTTCTGGTACCTAAGAAACTCGATGTTATAAGTTCATCTGCAATTGAAAAAGAAAAAGAGGTAAAAGAAAAGTGCTGCAATGGCAAAAATTACGGTAGTCGAGTTCAGAAGTCTGATATATGCCCGAAAAAGAAAAACACCTGTAACACATCTGTGATTGCACAGGGTAAACTATTGAGAAATCCAGTCGATTTAAGCAACTAATGTTTCCGTGAAGATCTGTAGGGGAGACACGTGTACCTAGGACCGCTTTTTTTCAATGGCCGAAAGCAGAGCCCTTGACCTGTTTAAAATTATGAAACTGATATTTACATATCTTTAGGATTTTTTACTTCTAATTAGGGTTAATATAAATACCTGAAATAATAAATCCTGACAAATAGAAGGTTCTAAAATAAACTTCACTCATGGCCCTAGGTACAACACCCTCATTGTACCTAGGGCCAGACGTCATTTTACCTAGGGTCGCTTTTTTTCAATTCCCAAAAACAGAGCCCCTGACCTGCTAAAAATCATAAAACTGATATGTACATATCTTTAGAAATAATTTCTTTTAATTGAGATTAATATAAACACTTAAAATAATAAATTCCGACAAACAGAAAGTTTTTAAATAAATTTCACACATGGCCCTGGGTACAACACGCTTATTGTACCTAGGATCACACCACATTGTACCTAGGGCCAAGACCCCAATGTACCTAGTGCCAGGCCTCATTGTACCTAGGGCCTCAGTGTACCTAGGGCCATTCCCTTAAAGTTAGATTTCACTTTGTACTGAACAGAAAATAAATATATAAACATATATTTTATAAAAGAAACAATATCAAGTAACACATTTATTTATCATATAATAATTATCATGATGTTGCCTTAATTTGGAAAACCGAATTTTTCACTCTTTTTTTCTTTGTGATATATTCTAATAACATATAGATATATTTTCAATTTCTTTTTTTTTTTTTTTCTGGAATGTTTCTTAAATTTCTAAAACTTCCTAGTTTACGGCCACATCTTCTCTTTGAATAGTTTTTGCACGAGGTTTTGCTTCAGAAAAAGTTGTACCTGATTAAGCATGACACACAAAAATATGTTTGATGATGAAGGTTTCGAAATTTCAACAGGGCATGAAACAGAGACATACCGTTCCATCACTGTTGGTTCGCTTTCTTCCTGAAGAAAATCTTTTTTTGGAAATTTATGGAGGGAGCTTGTTTCTCAGCCACATTTGAATTTAAATATTCGCTGTCACCAAGAAACCATCCCAATAGTGTAATAATAGAAATCAATTAAATTATGTTCATTTGAGAGGGCATAATATAACATGATTTTTGATGCACAAACTGTTACCTCTCATAAGTCTGTTCTCGAGAAATCTATATTTAAGTTTGAGTAAAAATTTAGTAACGAGAAAGGAGTGGGAGGAGTCTCATCAAAATCTGCTAGAACCATGACTTTTATAAATATTTAGATTCTATTTTAGCGAATTTTTAGGCATTATATCTCAATTGAATATATCTCAAAGCTGAAATAAGCAACTGATGAATGCATCAAAGAACAAGTTTGTCTATGCTCTTCCAATTTCTGCTTGTTTTGGATTTCATTCATTATTTCAGTAAAACGTGGTGTTATCGATTTAGGCGTGATTGCACAGATTATTAGCGAACTTTCGGAATTTATAACTCGAAAACGAGCTGATGTTTAATGCGTCAAGAAACATATTTATTATATGCTTTTTCGGTTAATGCTTGTTTGGATTTCTTTTTTTATGATTACAGTATGGGATGGTTTCCTGGTCAGTGAATATGTTTTGATTATGCTGGCTATATACCAGTTACACGAAAACCTGATAGAATGTTCACAGGAGTAAAGACCATTGGATAGAACTTGCCAACATTTTCAGCAACGTTATATATAGCGATTGGTTTGCAAGGTTTGCCAGCATGCAATTACTACAAGCTGTACTGTAGCATATCTTTTAAGGTCCAAACACACCTCTGTCCAACGGTTGAAGCTTATGACTGGTGGTGGGTTGAAACAATGTCCCTCATACAACATTATCCTTCATTTAATTATAAAAGTTTTTCAATTAAATTGTAGCATTAGGAAGAATAAGATTACAATTGTACCTAGAACCATGGATGGCCCTAGGTACAATTCAGCTATGTGGCCCTAGGTACAAGTTTCGGTAACTTCATTCAAAATACTTTCCACTAAAAAACCCACACACAGAGAGGGCTAATTAAGTATCTCATTTATTACTCAATATAACAAGAAAAATTATACACTAGAAATAAAAGAAAATTATTTGGCTGACTTTTGTAAAATAGCAAAAGAGATGAGATGCAAAATTTTACTTCAAACTATGTAAATTCTTTTTGTACATGTAACTTGTAAAAGCTTTCTCCTGAGTGGTTTCAAAGTGATTGTAAATGTAGCAACTGGTGTTGTTACTTGCCCAACTGAATATTAAAACTTAAAACTAAATATTATTCAAATAAAGTGGGGTGGACCTAGGTACATGATGGCCCTAAGTACACGGGTCTCCCCTACATCAAAAAATATGTTGTTTCAGATTCATTTCCGCCCTTCGGATTAGAGTTTGCGAAGAGATAAAACCATGGCGCAGGCGAAAAAAAACTTCTTTCCCTTCGAAGCAGTTGGCGATATGACTGGAAATAACTTATTTAGTGTTGAGGAAATCTATACTGTGAACTAAAACCTGTGGTCTCAATTTAGGTAAAGGATACTCCGTATCAGAGAAAAAAAATTCAACGAAAATGTGATATTGGTTTACGTATAACCGTTGATAATCTTGGTGGGGTAGTCTGTCTCTGAAGCGTCAATGTTCTATCCAATATTGACATTCATCAAGATATGAATGAGTTGAAAGTCCCGGGTAGAAACATTGCTTTGAATAATATGATTGTGAAAAGCAGAAAGACACTCCAGACGCACTCTGACGTCTCTACAGCTACAGTTGTTAACCCTTTGCGGCGCAAGACAATGTGGATCATTTAAATTATACTTCCACCGGAAATCATTAACTAAATTAAACTAAAAGAAATTTTTAATTTTAAGGTTAAAAAACCCGCCCTTTTCTGAAATGTTATAAACATAAATTTTGCTAAAAAATTTCCGGGATGAATTTTTGCAGCTGGATCTTAAATTTTGCGTCCTCGCAGCAAGGACAGAGCGCGTTAAGGGGTTAAGTATTATTTTTTTATCACTTTTAAGTGTATATATTCTTTTAACACTGAAGTACAAAAAAAAAAAAAAAAAAATGTATATTTATATATATTATTTCATTTCTGCTAAATTTTTGTTTTGAAACTAAGTTTATAAAAAAGGCAAAGCAGAAGAAAATGATTGTGACTGTTATAATTGAAATGATGTTGATTTCCAAATGTTACAATGGTAGTGAAAAGTTTTGAGTAATTGGTTACCCAAGAAAAATAAAATGATTACTGTTTGATATGAACTCTTGTTGAAGTTTAATTTCCTGTTAATTTACCTTTTGAAAATTTTTATATATATGATTGTTTGATTTAAAGACAGTTTTAGTCACAGTTGATTTGATTAGTTTAATTAACAAACAGTTTTGAATTATTAGATAGTTTGTGAAACTGAGAGAGTAAAATTTGATCAATTAAAACTAAGAGGCAAATTCTTGAAAAATTAGCTAAATGTATTGGAAATTTAATTTATACGCAAATGATCAACTGTGACTACCGTTATATTATTTTATTTTTTCTTTATATGGTTTCATTTTTCTGTAGGCAATTTAGTAGCCTTTGGTGAGGAGACGAGGAAGTTTAAATGGAGCTGTGTTGCTAAAGAAAAAATAGATTATGATTTAGCTCACTTTCAAATTTATAATGTTTGTGAAAATTAATTCTGAAAGATTTGACTCCTCGCTACATTAATTTTTATTTTTTAGATTTATTTTTGAGTGGAGGAAATTGCCCTTACTTTTATAGACTTTTTGATTTATCATGTTTTTTTTTCTTATGGGAGTCTCTGTCCAGGAATTATTAAAAGTTTAAAATGGGTAAATATTTAGACACAGACTGCTATAGACTTTAATGGTGTCAAAGGTATTTACACTGTGAAATAATAATTTTAAAATTGAACAGCTACACAAATCTTCAGTGTGCTTCTTAGCACAAAAATTTCAATCATGATTTTGAATCTGGGTATTACAGGATAAAACACAACGCGATTTGTAGGAAAATTATGGGAATAGACAAGAGTTAAGATAGAAAAAAAAAAAAAAAATGAAGGTAAGATAAACAAATCTCACCGTCATATTTCCAATTTCGAGGACACTGTTAAAAATGATAGTAGTTCAACGTTCCAACAACAGAATGGTGCTAAATAAACAGTTTTAGCTTCAACTAAAATTCTGGTGCTGAGTATCATCATTTCAGAGGAACCAGTCCTAATCTCAATTCACTCGAAAATGCTTAGTCAGAAAAAGGCGCGGGGAGAGAGAGGAGGATTCGAAATTTGCAGCGTAGAACTTTGTAAGAACAAGAAAAACTATTTACAATATTTAGCACGGTGAAATTTTTGAGATTCATATCAAAAAACGGTATAATACTATGGCACTGGGCATTAAAGCAGTAATTCCATATAAAGGTGGAATTGACCCAATGCAGAATACATACTTTTATTAAAAAATTGCTTAGATGTAACTAATAAATAGTTTTATTTCATACATTAAAATATAACTTGTTTATTTCATATAATAAATCATAATATAATACAATGTGTATGGTTATTGCATTATGTTTAAAAAGAAAGTTTTATGTAGATTTTTATAAAGTGCTTCGTAGAGAACAGTTAAAACAAATTATTAAATCTAAAATGTACATAGGTATCATCTTATCCCTTTGGTATTATGCTAACATGGCAGTTCTATCTGTTACAACCATTAATTTCAAAGTTATTACAAATAAAAAAGGTGTAAGTCATTTTTTCTGTCTCTTAGTGTACACCGGCAGCACATAAGTGTTAATCACTACTACATAAAATCATTTGTTAATCCTTTCAGAGACGGTGTTTGCACAGTGCAACCGCTAATTTTAATTCAAAATTGCACACCCTGGCCCCAGATATATTTTTTTTTTGTAAAATTTCTCTTTTATAACTTAGACGAATAACTTCATTTATTTCTTCTCTTTTAATACTGTTGGTCATTTCTGGTGACTATTGATTTTAAATGAAAAAATTTTCTTGACCTTGAAAGGGTTAAATTAAAGTGTTTTATAGAGGAATCCCTAAAGCCGGGGCTCGTTTTTTATTTAACCCCCCCCCCCCACACACACACACGCATTTACATTTTGATACTAATCCATAATTCCGAAAATAATAATGATGATTAAAAATAAAAAATAAAATAAGGAAGATAAATTTTAAATGAAATAGACGTTCTCATAATGACTTTCATGTTAGTTCTCTGACACCTTAATTTAACGCTGTGTTAAAAGGCATTAAGCAGGATTTAAATGCATTAAATTTGATAATTGCATATTATCTAACATATTACACCAAAATGTTTCAACTACTTTTTAAAATATATTTAAATAATACACTGTAATATAGGCTAATGGAGAGAGATATTGATTTTATATTCTATTTAATTTACTCGAGAAAATTTTCAATAATTTAGACTTCACTGTGAAGAATAATAAATTTAATAATCATTGTTGATCTTAAATTTTAAATGTGAAGTTAGGGCATTAAACATAAACTAGTATAACGAATGAAAGTTTACGATGTTTTTCATACCATCATTTAAAAAAAAAAACTTTTATCGTATTTTTAAAGCAATTTTTTGTGATTAAATTTAAGATTATTGCACAAAAATAGTGATATGAAAAAAGACGGCTTTAGTCCCTATAGTTGAAGTTAAATTTAATACTTTCGCGACCGCTGACAAAGATTCATTTGAAAATCTGTAACTCCACCAGTGGGTGATTCTTTCGCAATTTGTATGCTATTTATTTCTTAAATATGTAACCAATATTCACATTTTTACAATGAAATATACTATGGATACAAATACTTTGATTAGAAATTATAATGAATATACATTTCTAATATAAATGTGAATACAGAAAATTTTGTTCTGAAATATTGTAACATGGGAGAATAACGGCCACAGGCGGCCCTGACTGTCAAAAATTGAAAATCATGCGGTTGCGAAAGTGTTAATAGGAGATGATTCTCATGCATAAATAAATATAATAAAAATGTTTCAAACTATTTTTCCAAAAATAAAATAATTTGGGATATAAAACGTTAAATAGTTATGGCAGGTAGCTAACCAAAAATCAGCTACTGATTTTCTTCTAGGTCATAACAGAATGTCCATAATTCTATAAATTCACACTATTTGATTATTTCTTTCAGTAACATCTTCCCAAAAACCTTTCCTGTAACTTTTTTTTTTAAAGAAAAACTTCAAAATTGTAGCATCTCTCTTTGTTATTAGTGTTAAAAATATATACTAATAAAATTATTATTTATAACAAATAAAATCAGCATAACATTTATGTTTAATTATCGATTTGTTGTCAGACTTTGCGACTTTTTCATTCAATAGTCATCAATAATTTAAAAAAGTGATATTTGATATACATAAAAGACGAATCAAATCGAAGAACTGTGTATTATGGATATCAAATATCACTTCTCAATATTATTTGTGACTATTAAACAAGAAAAAAAAAAGCACAAAGTCTGGCAACACTGTATTGAGGACCGCCTGAGTTAAACGATTAAAATCGTAAAATAAAGAAATTCTTGCACATAGATGCCAACATTTTAATTTATTCCAGAATATTTTTATCAACCCCCCCCCCTCCCTTTCCCACCTTTATTCCATACCACTTATTTTTTAAAAATAATTTTTTCTTATTTTATCGAAGTTATATATTGGAGAAATTTTTTTTATAAATAAAGTGGTGCAAAATAGAGGCGGGGCTAAAAATACTCCGGAATAAATAAAAATATTGACATCTATGCTTGCATAAAATCTTCTACTCATAAAAATTACTCCATGTCTCAAAAAGTTAAATTTGCACCCACAGGGTTAAACGATTTCAGAGGAAGGTGATTGTTGAAGAAGAGAGTTTAAAAATGTTTTATAATATATATTTTTATGTATACACAAGTATTGGTATTGAGTACAGGATAGTTACTAGATTAAACATCCGTTATAAACAGTTTCATGCAATTAAAATGGGCAACAATATTTGTTTTTTTAACGATTCATGAGATTTGCTCAGGGAAAAAAAATATATTTCAAAAAGTCTCCATTAAACGGCGTTTTGCATGGAAAAATGGCAATTTTAACAACTGAACAGATATTCGATTTTTTGACACTGGACTTTTTTAATAGACACCTTATTAGCAATAGATTAATAATACAAAAGCTTATAAAATATTCTGATGCTTGTTGATAAAAATGTAATCCTCTGAGGCCTGTATGCTACCATGTGGGTGTCACAAGTGTTTTTAATTTCTAGGAAATTTTCATTTATTACTTACCAGAAATTTGGAAGAATGCTGCTTAATATATATGCATACTTGCCAACATTTTAATTAATATTCCGTAGTGTTATTGGTCACGCCCCTTTTTTCACACCAGTAAATTTTTAGAGTAAATTATTCAAATGCAATTACAATTAAACATGGGTGTTTGCGTTCCGGATTTTTTATTTTGTTTAACACCAGTAATTACGAATTGTATTTTTGGCTATATTTAATTGCTAAACAATAGATTAATAGAAAAATTACTAGAAAACTACTAACAATATCACTATTAAAAAATTACTGGTGAGAAATAAAATAAAAAATCCGGAACGCAAACACCCCTGATTAAATAAGAAGAAAATCACTCTAAAAAGATACTGGTGTGCAAAAGAAGGCGGGGCTAATAATACTACGGAATATTAATTAGTATGTTGGCAAGTATGTATATGTTTGTCTATTAGACAAACATACAGTTAGACAATTATTACAGTTAAATGTTAGAGGTCGTTATTGAATAGTAAAATCCTTGTAATTTGGCAACACTGGTTGACACCATATAGTATTTCATACAGATCTGTCATCCTCATGTTATCGTCCAAACATTTTTGATGCAGAAAAACATTTTGGCATCAGCCATTAGGGAGTATAAAATTCGAAAATAGCAATAGAATAGAATGTTAATGAAATTTGAAAATGCCGTAATATTGCGCGGCTTTTAAGTGTTCTAATATATATATGAAAAGAAATGGGATCAGTTTTCATAAATAAGTTATATTCAAGTAATTTATGAAAAATATATTTTTTAATCTGTTGCTTCATTATTATCATGATATAATTACTGGTCTTCATATTTATTTGAATACTTTTTAAAAATTTTAATATTTTTTGAGATTTTATATTTGTAAGTAATATGGAATTTTCAAAATTCTTTTAAATGTAATTAGCAGCCGCGAATGTTTTAATATATAACTAGTATGATGTGGCCACCATAAGACTTTCTTCTATATATAATCCTATACAAATTTACGCAATACAAATTGTATATTAAATTATATGTTTATAAAATTATTTTCCATAATGAATGCAGACGATTTTTATCTCAAAGAAGTATAATAATAGATGCCGAAATAAAGTCAGTTTTGTGCAGACATGAGTATACTAGAGTATAGTAAAAAAAATATAAATAAATAAATAAAACCAAAAAGAAAAGAAAAGAAAGAAAAATAGGTATCCGGAGTTTTTCATTCTCTTTTAGTACATAAATTATTCATAAATTTTGTTTGCTATTATGTGTATTCCCGTGTATATTCACTCGGGAAAAGTTCTGCGCTATAAACAAATGGATTTTTCCGGAATATTCCAGAACTTTGTTTTTATTGAAGTTAGAGCTCCCAAACTTTGGTAACCCTAAATTAAAAATTTTCGCCAAATTTGGTCGCCAAGTCGCTAAATTTTGGCGTTGAATCGCCAAATTCAATTACAAGACCAAAAATCTCTGCTGTCTACTAATTTGCGGCTTGGCGACATTAGTGATAATATTTTGCGGCAAATATTGTTTCAGGATAGCCAGAAACCCTTTCTCTATTTTAACTGAGTTAATTATTTTGGTAAAATATGTCGTTTCTCGCCACTAATTTTTTCCAAAGAGAACAAAACGCTGTCGAAGGATTTTCATTGTACTCTAAGCCTTAATAAACTGTAATTCTGTAATAAGTTGTGGCGAACTATTTTTGAAAATACTACTATATTTGTCTCGGCGGTATATATAATTGCAGAGCTGCCAACCTAATCCGGCAAATTGTTAGTACCGGTCCTCTTTCTACACCATTTAATTTTTAGTGTATTTGTTTTCTTCATTCATCGTAGATATATTTGAAGAGAATTATTCTAAAAATTAAGTGGTGTAGGAAAAGCGGCGGTACTAATAATTTGCCGGATTTGGTTGGCAGCTCTGTAATTGTATTATCGTGACTTTTTTGACTAGAGTAGCAGTTTTCTTTCCTTGTTTTGTTTTTAATTTTTGGAATGTTCGTGGACTGGAACCTGCCTGTTTATTTACGAATCAGTTACCTCACACAAAATCATCAATGTTTTCATAACGATATGTATATTCCTATGGCTGTATAAGAAAGTCATGTGGTGTCCACATCAGATTTCTTTTTTATCTAGAAAATTAACCCAGAGGCATTTTCTACAAAAAATAATACGAAAATGCTCATGGCTTTGAATATATAAACTACTAAACTACTTTAAATAATTAAAAGTATTAAGTAAAGTTCTCTTTTATAATGCTCCAAATCTTCTAAACAGTTTGTTTTATATCAGTTCATTTTAATGATAATACTTTTAAACCGCAAAAAAAGCATTTTACACTATTATGTTAAGGTTATGTATTTTCTTTTAATTTATTTTTTTTGTTTTTGACTGATGAATTCAGTTATTTATATTTCGGAAATCCGTAAAACTATTTTCGAGCTGTATCTTATTTAAAAAAAAAAAAAAAAAAAAAAAAAAAAAAAAAGGGGGGGGGCGTAATTTTTTATTTATGCAGCATATAATGAAGATGGAGTGTGTTTTCATTTTAGTGTACGATTGACAAAAACTTTTTATTCTAATTTTATTTATTTATTTATTTTTTAATAACGTTTCGGATAGATAGTTGACATCTACAAAATGCATTTTATAAATACATCCTTCATCCTAAAAATAATTCGCATTTTGGTTATTTAAAAAGAAGTATTCATTATTTCATTTAATTCTAAATCAAATTGAGATTTATTTTCCTTAAAATGTATTTAATATCTTTTTCTGATTTTTTTTTTTTTTTTTTTTGTGATAATCAGCGAAATGATTATGCAGGAAAAAAATTGTTAATGATAGATAGCGTTTCAAAAGAATAATATAGTAATTGCATGTACCACCTGCCTTATTCTGTGTTTGAAATATTCGTGTAAAGAAAATTGGACGCAGATGATAAATTACACTGGTTGAAATAGTTGAGTAACGTGCATTATGAATAGAATTTTGAAAATGAAATTACAGTACATAGTGTCATCCGAACTTGTTATTGATTTGAATGCAATCAATTACTTTTTCACTTATTTTCTATTACAATTAATTATGTTATATTGCTAAGACATAATGCGTTTTTCTCGTGTATTTAATTAGTTTGAATGAACTCCTTTATAATCATACTAAAATGAAATGTATTTACACAGTGAAAGAAAAAAAAAATCACATAAAAGAATCCGTGATGTTTATAATAAATGATAACTGTAGCAGCATTATAGTTTAAAATGAAATATTAAATATAAAGACTTTAATATTAGAATTGGACGTTACCAGAAATATTCAAATCCGTATACGACATGATAATGCTTTAGAAAAAGTTATTCACGATAAATGTTTAAACTAATAATAACTAACTAAATCAATAAAATATAGGGGAGACCCGTGTACCTAGGGCCGCTTTTTTTCAGTGCCCCAAAACAGAGCCCTTGACCCTCAAACTGATATGTGCATATCTTTAGGAGTAATTACTTCCAATTGGAATTAATATAAATAGATAAAATAATAAATTCCGAGAAATAGAAGGTTTTTAAAAAAACTTCACTCATGGCCCTAGGTACAACACCCTCATTGTACCTGGGGCCAGACCTCATTCTACCTAGGGCCATTCTCTCAAATCTAGATTTCACTTTGTAATGAATAGAAAATAAGCATATAAACATGTATTTTATAAGATAAACAATATCAAGAAAACTATTTTTTTATCATATAATAATTATCGTGTTGTTGCCTTAATTTGAAACATGAAAATTTTCATTTTTTTTTTTTCTTTCTTTCTTTGGGATATTCTAACAGAATGTTTCTTTTCTTCAATTTATTTTTTTTTGCTAGAGTGTTTCTGGGATTTCTAGATCTCTCTGGTTTTCGGTCACATCTTTTCTTTGGTAGGGGAGGTTGTTTTGCTTTAGGTAAAGGTTTTACTTAGGTTCGTACCTGTTAAAGCATGGCACACGAAAAGATGTTAGATGTTGATAGTATCGAAATTTCATCAGGACAAAAAACAGAGACATCCAGTTCTATCATTGTTAATTCACTTTCTTCCTGGAATTTTTTTTTTTTTTTTTTTATGGAGGGATCTTGTTTTTTGGTCACATTCGAACTTAACTATTCATCCTCAGTGAATGTGTTTTGATTCACCGTCCATATGCCGGATACACGAAAGCCTGGTAGAATGTTTACGAGAGTAAAGGCCGACGGATAGGATTTGCCAACATTTTCAGCAACGTCATATATAGTGATTGGTTTATCAGGGTTTGCCAGCATCCAATTACTATAGGTTGTAATGTGTTTCTTAACACTTTCGCGACCGCTGACCAGGGCCTGATTAAGGGGGAAGCTCGCTCATACCGGAATATTTTTACAATTATTTTTTACTTCATGTCATAGAAATTCCACGCTTTGACGAGGAAATATTTTTTATAAAAAATGAACGGTGTAAAACAATCCAATTTACTCACTGTTATTAGACACCAGAATTCCTTTAAAATAATTTTTAATGAAAATTTTCTGTTTATTATAGGAGGAAAGCATTTTTTAAAAAATAACGGTGTAAGTATAAATAATGTGTAAAGAGCGAGCTTCCCCCTTAATCAGGCCCTGCCGCTGACGTAGATTCATGTCATTTGAAAACATAAAACTCCACCAGTGGGCGTTTCTTTTGCAATTTGTAAGTTATTTGTTTCTAAATATATGCATAATATTCATATTTGTACAATCAGTATACTATCGATGCAAATACTCTGATTAGAGAGAGTATGATTATAATGCATATTCATTTGTAATATAAATGCGAATACGGAAAATTTTGTTTCGAAAAATTGCAACTTATGAGAAAAACGCCCATAGGCGGACCATACTGTCAAAAAGACAAAAACATGCGGTAGCGAAAGTTTTAAGAGGTTCAAACACACTGGCCCTAGGTACAAGGCAGCTATGTGGCCCTAGGTACAAGTTTTGGTAACTTCATTCAAAATGCCTTCCACTAAAAAATCCACAAGCAGAGAGGACTAATTAAATATCTCATTTATTACTCAATGTAACAAGCAAAATTATACACTAGAAATGAAAGAAAAATATTTGACTCGCCTTTGTAAAATAGCAAAAGAGATGAGCTGCAAAATTTTACTTCAAACCATGTAAATTAGTTTTCTACATGTAACTTGTCAAAACTTTCTCCTCAAAAGTTCAAAAGTAGTTGGAAAAGTAGCAATTGGTGTTGTTACTCGCCCAATTGAGTATCAAAACTTAAAATTAAATATTATTCAAATAAAGTGGGGTGGCCCTAGGTACATGATGGCCCTAGGTACACGGGTCTCCCCTATATATTGTATAAAAAAGGAATGTTTGCGTTAAAAATAAATAAACAAATAAATAAAATAAAATAAAATGTTAAAGTATTATATATATACATATTATTCCACTAACTTTAAGTATAAAAGAAAAATTTGGAAAGCAATTTAAACTTGTCAAAAATAATGAAAACAAGGTTCATGTATTTTTCGCTTAGCGTAGTTTCATCTTTTTATGCAACTTTTGGAGTTACTTTAGCGGAATTTAGATAATAAATTTTAATGTGTTACTATACATAAAAAATACCATTATTAATTTATTTTCAAAATAAATGCTTATTTTTTATAAACAAAAATCATGACATTTAATTAATTTTCGTTGAAAATTTTATAATAAACTTTTGTGCAATGTTACTTATTCTCACACTCTCACTTCTCTTATTCTCTCACTTCTCTTACTCTCGCCCCTTTTCTCACACCGTTACCATTTAATAATCAAATAGTCAGGGCCTGATTAAGGGGGAAGCTCGCTCTTCACACATTATTTATACTTACACCGTTATTTTTTAAAAAATACTTTCCTCCTATAATAAACAGAAAATTTTCATTAAAAATTATTTTAAAGGAATTCTGGTGTCTAATAACAGTGAGTAAATTGGATTGTTTTACACCGTTCATTTTTTATAAAAAATATTTCCTCGTCAAAGCGTGGAATTTCTATGACATGAAGTAAAAAATAATTGTAAAAATATTCCGGTATGAGCGAGCTTCCCCCTTAATCAGGCCCTGCAAATAGTAACGTAACTATTTGATTATTTTTAATCGAGTATAAGAGGGTCAAGAATGTTTTATTTCTAAGAATTTAAAAATTAACGCTGAAAATTTCTGTCTGTCTAATATTTAAAATTTATATTAATGTAAGAATTTGATCGTGTTTTCTATAGTTGTATTAACTCTATTAACTATTCTAGGGTATGGAATCCATTCAGTCCTGCTAGTACAGTCTTGAAAACGAACGAAGTCAAACCGTTACGATAGTAACCCCATTTATCAAGGTTACCCCGTACAGTTCGTGCGACGACTGACGGGCATTGCAGGCTGCAATATCCAGGTTACCAGAGACCTATCGAGGCAACTGGGTCTGGACATCTTACACAAGGGACCTGGCGAAGCACTTAAAAATCCTGCTCGTAAAAATAAATTCCAATATAAATAGAAACACACTGGAAAACGAGCGGATGAATGTGCTGGCATTGGAAAACTGAGAAGGAGTCTGGTAGCCTTACTGTAGAAAAACGCACTGAATGTTCTTATTGCCCATAGTGGTACATGGTTGTGAGTTTTTGTGGCCCTACAGATATTTTTAGATGCTTTGGCTACTTACCGTTGGGTATTAGAGAAAGGTTACCGTTAAACGTAGGTATTCGGGTATGCAGTGTTGCCAGACTTTGCGACTTTTTTTATTCAATAATAACCAATAATTTTGAGAAGTGATATTTGATATATATAATTGATAATATAGGGTAAGTGCACCAGTGATTGACACTTTTAGAGCAATCTCTGATGTTTTTAATGTTCTAGTCATCAGAAAATATTTTTAGAAATCTTAAGTTAGTACATATGGTATGAAAGATATTCAGAACCACATATATGTTAAAATATATACATTTAATAGCAATTATTTTTTTTTATGAATTTTTATTTGACACCTACTCAATGTTCCAGTAATTGACACTGCCAGTTTTTATTTTATTAGTAATTGGCCCCCTATGTACCAATGTTTGACACTGCTAGTTGTTCATTTTACCAGTTATTAGCCCCCTAGGCTCCAGTGTTTGACATAAAATGTTAAAATTCTTATATGTAAAATATATGATTTTATTATTTTTCTTATTTATTAATTATTTCGGGATAGATGCCAATTACTGGAGCACCTACCCTATATTTTAGGAATTTAGCAGTGTCTTTCTAATGATATATTTGATGATTAATGATATATTCAAGGAACATTACTGGTAAATTTCGGACATATTATCAGCTCAAAATTTCCCAGGAAAGTAAAGGAACTTTTTTACAGTGTTGAACTGTACATACCTTCATTGTTGTCAGACTTTACGACAGTTTTATTCAGTTGTCACCAATTAAACATATTTCAGTACTAGAACGAAACATTATCGCGCATTTCAGAAAATATTTTTTTTAAAGCACTAATTTTATCGATTAGAAGCGAAATAATCACCTTTAAAAAGAAACAAAAACAGTTTATTTAAATCTAAATGTGGCTATACTATTTAAAATTGCTAGTCTAGAACATTACTTTGAAGATTAATCTTCTATAATATATAGTACATATAATTTCTCAAAATTATTGGTGACTATTGAATAAAAAAGTCCCCAAGTCTGGCAACACTGCAATCATACTTGCCAACATCCTAATTAATATTCCGTAGTGTTGTTAGTCCCGCCCTTTTTTTTTCACACCAGTAAATTTTTAAGTAATATTCTCCAAATGCAATTGCGATTAAATAAGAAGAAAAATACTCTAAAAGGATACTGGTGTGAAAAAGAAGGCGGGGTTAACAATACTATGGAATATTAACCCTTTGCGCTCGGCATATGAACAGTAAGACACGCCTTTTGGCGTTTCTTTAAAACGTCACACGTATAGTTTCTAACTTACTACCTTTTGGCTACCGAAAAATTGTAATAATTTGTTTTATTTTACTTTATCATTAAATAAAATAAATCTTTCTGTTGAAATTTTCCGGTAGCAGGAAGGTAGCCTATAGTTACACGTTTTAGAAAAATAACATTTCATTTGCAGAGGAACACCTTAAGGCGTGGCTCGATTTTTTAATGTCCCCTCAGAAGGGACATACGAGCGATAAGGGTTAATACGTATGTTGGCAAGTATGTGAAATGCAAACTTAAAACCATTACGTTAAGTATTTTTTTGCGATTTAAACTTCGTTAATTTATTTGATAGAATTATCGTATTGTAGACTTCATACATGTAATTATTGTGTGCAAGTTAGTGATTAAATAAAGCATGTAAAATACAAAATACTCATAGTTGCCAACTTAGCACCTTTTGGCTACCGGAAAATTTTAATAAAAACTTTTATTTTACTTAATTAGTGAAAACCGTAACAGTTCGCTGATTAAATAAAATAAATATTTCTATTAAAATTTTCCGGTTCCGAAATGGTGCTAAGTTGGCAACTATGAAAATACTGCAGCTACTTTAGATTTCAAGCAAAACAGCAAATAGGAAAATAATATCTTTCAATGATAATTTTATCAGTAATTGGTTATTTTCTACTTTGCATGTACATGTCCTCTATTCCAAAATCATTTTATTAGTCAGTTTCTTGCAATAATATTCAAATTCTACAAATATTTAGTGATATTCGACAGTCATTGTATAACTTCTGAAATAAGATTCTTGCACTTTTGATTTAAAATTGACTTTTATTAGACAGCTTATAGAAATGATGATTTTAGAATGTATAATTTATTCTGACGTGGCAAATGATGCATGAATCGAAATTAATCTTCAGTCGAATCCATCTGATATGTTAATATAATCTTGATTTATTTCCCTTCTCATAAGATAGAGATCCCAGTTGATAAACTAAACACAGTAAATGTTTCTTCAGTTTGGTTCATTAAAATATAAAATTTCATAATAAAATTAGGAAAAAAAAAATCTTATAAAGTATAGGTAACTTTTGCTTATTTTTCAGAATAATTATCACCGCTTTGTTTAGGAATACATTTTAACTTATTTAATAATAGAAATATAATTAAAGAATATCATTATTGAAAATAGTGGTATTTAATGCTCCGACAAAATCAGAGCATTTCTCAGCTGTGCTGTAAACAGTGTCGCCAGATCTGGCAGATTTTTTTATTCAATAATTTTTAATTGTAACGTTTGCCTAATCACTTCGAAAATTAATAGTGTATTATGTATATTAAATATCCCTTTTTAAAACTATTGGTGATTATTGAATACAAAATCCTGGCTGTAACAAAAACACTGGCTGTAAACAATCTGAAACAAATAAAGTATCGGGAAGTCAGACAACCAGACATTTTTCAGTTGCTCTTCCACCACTGTTTGTAAATTTTGTGGTTTCAACGATCTATTAACCCGTTACCGCCCAGTGATCTAATTATCGATCGCTAGTGTATTTGTAACTCTTCCTACAAGCGTAACTTTGAAGGTTAGTGTGTTATATTGTTTTTAAGAAACAAAGACAATATTTGAATATATGTATGATATGTGCTATATATTTAAATGCATCGGTTAGTAACAGCATTATTACATGTATCATCCTTTTGTAAAATAAAAATTAAAGCATAAAAACTTTTAGTAAAATAATGCAATATTTAAATGAAACGGGGTTTACGTTGAAAGATACTTAAAAAGGCGAGCGTTAACGAATTAACGGGAAAATTATTATATAAATGTAGTGATTGGAGATCAGAGCTCGAAGTCTCCACCCTTTTTTCAGGACACTTTCAGAAAGGAGAAAATTTCACGTTTTTTGCTTCCACTAGCTTTATACAGAAATATTTATCGTACTTTTATAGTAATATGCCGTGAATAAATAGAATACAGATTATTGTATAAAAATTGTGTTAGTAAAAATGAAGGAAATTTTTTATCTTTGAAAGTGTCCTGAAAAAAGGGCGGAGACTTCGAGCTCTATTGGAGAGTCATGAGAAAAAGGCGGGTCGGTAGATTCACCAAAGATAGCTTATTTTTATGATTTGTTCCTGAATCTGTTTATTTTTATTTTCATGGACTACAATCTCTTTTCTGCCTTCACAAAGTGTTTATAATATCATTTGCACCGATGAAATTAAGCACCTCTTTCAACGTTGAACTCTAAAATAAATTTATGAACAAATTTTCTTCAAGCTATTTTAATTGAAGAAAGTGAAGAAAAATTTAAATTTTGCTTGCACTAGAAATATTTACTTTATATAGTTCGTGCAGTCCTTGAATTTTCTTAAATTTCTGCACCAATATTATTAATTAGCAATCAATGATATTAAAAAAGCTTTAAAATTTAAAAGGAAATATATTATACAAAAATTCTAGTTGGAGAGTCCTTGAAAAAAGGCGTGGTCGTACAAGCCATGCTTTAAAAAATATCTCAAAATTTAGCTGTTGTGTTTCGATATCGATTCCTTCTAATTTAACTGTAGTTTAATAGGCAAATATGTCTAGAATAATAAAATGGAAAATAGTTTTACCCTTCAGCTTAAAAAATGTGTTTTGCGTAAGATTACAGTTTTGTTGAAGCATATCAGGAGCACTGTTTTATGAGTTTTTTATACCACTTCAAATAACGTAGATTGTGAAAATTTTAATGTTATTGCATACTTGCCAACATCCTAATTAATATTCCGTAGTGTCGTTAGTTCCGCCCTTTTTTTCACACCAGTAAATTTTTACAGTAATATTCTCCAAATGCAGTTACGATTAAATAAGAAGAAAAATATTCTAAAAAGATACTGATGTGAAAAAGAAGGCGGGGCTAACAATAATATGGAATATTAATTAGTATGCTGGCAAGTAATTTATTGCTTTGATTTATAAGATTTAAAAGACGGAAGGAGGCCGCTCACCCCTATGCAGCCGTTTTTATCGATTTTAACATCCAGACAGGGGCTGTGACGGCAGTTGTCACGCTACACTGTGGAATTAAAAAAAAGCCCATCTTTAAAGGTTAATCGTCCCCCGTTGTTTATTGGGAAAAAAAAAAAAAAAAAAAAAAAAAAAAACTACAAATTCAACCGGATAAAAAGTCCCATGTGATAAAGACAGTAAGAAGACAAAATATTTTGACGGTTGCCGAAGCTATGATCCTTCGCGATCAGAGGGCTAGTAAGATTTTACAAGCAGTTCATTCTTAAATATATGAAATATTAATTATTTTGAAGAAGTTCATAGAGTTATTAGGCAGAGTTCATTTGCTTTTGGCAGTTCGTATTGTTGTTTATTTCTTTGATTAAAATATTTTGATTAAATAGGGGACATAGCTTCCTACATTTTTAATAACACTATTTTTTAACAAGAAACTTTGCTTTGATTAATCAAATTTTCAGTAAAAAAAAAAAAAAAAAAAATTAAAAACGTACTGGTATTAAAAATGTAGAACGCTATAAACCTAATAAATAAAATAAGAAATAATAACAGTAGTCATACAACCGACCCTTTTCTCAGGACAGTTTTCATCACTTTTCTCGAGCAATAAACTGCTTAAATTTACAGATTTATTTATTGACACAAAATGCCATTTAAAATTAGTGGTGGAAAATTCAGGAAATAAATTAGGACAGCAAGATTTCTGTAATAATGTTTTGTTGAAAGATTACTTAACAAACATAATTATTCAACAGCATCTTTTTAATACATATATATATATATATTTATAAATTCATAGTTGCCAACTTTTACCGTTACGCTTTTTGGATACCAGAAAATTTTAATAAAACTTTTTACGTTATTTAATCAGTGAAAACTGTTACCAATAAATATATATGTAAATTCTATTGATGTTTTCCGAACCCCAAACTGCTAAAGTTGGCAACTAGTTCCGGGTCGTCCGAAGGCCAAAAAAAGCTTAAAAGTTGTTAACTATGCAAATTTGTATAAGTACAAACATGCCAAATTTTTAATTTGTTTTTGAATACTGTTAATACTCTCCCTTTTTTCCCATCATTTTAATTCCAGTAACATTTTCAGAGTTGCCAATATTTTAATTTATGCTAACATTTTACTTTATCCGGAGCATTTTTATCCCCGCTTTTATTTCGCACCCCTTTGTTTATAGAAAACTTTTCTTCAATATATAACTGCGATAAAATAAGAAAAAAATACTCTTAAAATAAAAGTGGTGCGAAATAAAGGCGGGGCTAAAAATGCCCCGGAATAAATTAAAATGTTTTCCTCAGATTCATTTTGGAACAAATCACTCTGGTTAAAACACAGGCTGATTCGTTACCGGTGCGATAAACTTCGAGGACATGTAGGGGTACAAAGACGATTCGGATTCACATAGCAACGCAGGGTCGGAAATGCAATCCTAACGAGATAGAGGATTTTTTTAGTCCTATTATAATTGTTTAAAAACACACACAAATGATTCCAATTTTTATTGAATTCAAAACACTTGTAAGAATATTGTTTTAAATACATTTCAAATAGTATGATGCTGATTAAAGCTTTTTAGTTTTCTAAAGTTTAAAGAAAACAATAAATAGGAGCATGGTCAAATCTCGTGAATTTTACGTACACGAGAGTTAAGAGATTAAGGGCTATCACACACAGAAAAAAAAAAAAAAAAAAAATCACCTATCAACAGCCACTGGCATAAGTGTTAGGATGAAAACTATGAATAACTCGTGATCACAAAATGACATTTAAAGACCAAAAGCTTTAAATCAGTTATTAGTTTTCTAATAATTATACCCCCTAATAACCCCCCTATCTCGTTAAGATTGCATTTCCGACCTTGTATTTCTATGTGATTCCGAATCCTCTTTGTGCCTTTGTGCCCCTTATATCTCCTGTAAGTTTGTCGCATCGGTAGCGAAAAATTCTGCATAAGGATTTTGAACTTTTCTTACAATTCCCAGAAACTTATGCATATCTGCCAAACATCTCATTATAAAGCGTAAAATTTTTAATACTCGCCTTTTTTTTTTCTTTTTTTTTTTTTCACACCAGTCATTTTGTAAAGTAATTTTATTCTTATTTAATCGTAACATTAATTAGAGAGAGTTACTTTAAAAATAAAGTGGTATGGAAAAAGGGGCGTTAACAATTTTACGCTTATTAATGAGATGGTTGACAGGTATGCTAACAGGGATAATAAAAGATCAGCTTTTAGATGCTGCTGTTAAATAATTTGACGAACCAAAATTTATATATTCCCTAAAAATCCTCCAATTGAAATGTTTCTTTTTTTATGGAACGGCAGGGTTTTGAATCTAATTAGATCAAAAAGTGGCTGATTTATAATTGATCTAAACATTTATAATTTATTTTATTTGTTCTACTAAACGATAAATAATCCCAAAAACCTGTTATTTTAATAATTGTTTCATATCGGACGTTTCAGGGAAAATAAAAAATTCAAAATCCAAAATAAATAAATAAATAATTTATCCCAATGTACAAGTAAAGTTTTTCTTTGTACCAGCTTGTAATAATTTAGTATTTCTAAATTGTAAACTAAAGCATCACAGAGTCCGGACTTAATATAGAATTTCAAAATATTTATTCGATAAGCATTAACTAAAAATCGTACAAACAGTTTCATTTAAGAACAATCTTTATTTTGGCAACAGCTGGATCTAACAAAAAAGTTTTATGCGTTGCAGCTGAGCAATTTTGAATATCGAATAATGAAAATCATCTGTAAGTAAAAGTTTCATTGATAGAAGTCATAATAAAGAGCTTATAAAGTACATCTATAATATCAAATATTGTTATTGAAAATTCCGTCAATAAACGAAAAGAAACAAATCTTTTTCTTACAGCAATAATAACGCTTAAATAATCCTAGAAAAAGTCTTCAATGTAACAAAAGAGATGGAAAAAAAAAAACGCTTTAAACGACGCATGCATGATTAATTATATATATATATTGTTGCATACAGGGTGCTAAAAAACATTGACTTTATATTTAATTCCTTAAATATTCATCTAAAAATATGTTTGAAGAAAATTTTTAATTGATTAATCACAATTTAAAGTAAAATGCGTCTATTGATTTACGTTATCTTTGTTTCAATTCGTGATTTATAAAAATTCTGAAACTGCATTTCCCAAGATGCTTTTCTCTCTCTCTCTAAGAGCTTATGTCAAGTCATTGGCACGCAGTTCAAGTCAACATTTATACCTTGTCTTAGATCTCAAAATTTTTACGGCACAATGCTGAAATTTTTTACATAACTTTATTAGTGTAGAGAAGATTATTTACCGCATTTATGCCAGAAGAAATATTTAGATATTTTGTTTAGATTTTAAAGTAACTTGCTCGACTTATAAAACAATATTATAAATATTTGCGACAAGTTATTAGATCTTTGCAATACTTTATATTCTTCGACCACATTTCATGAAACCATGGAAGCATCTGCGCAAGTTCTAACTCAACGAGTCCAATGCTAAAACAGGGGTGACAGTCATCTGACTCAGAGAAAACAAGCAGTAACAGAGAGCGGAATTATTGTTGGATGTTTTCCAAATTTCAAACTGTCGGTCAAGCTGGCATCCCCCCAACATTTTCGACGCGTCCTCATTGCTAGTTTTAGGATATATGACGGGACTGTATTTGATTTTTTTTCTTATTGGAACTATGCTGTTTTGAGAAGTTGAATGTGGGTATTAAGAATTCGCTGATAGAAATATAATATGAAATGGCAAATGGTTATTTACTACTTTTTTACATTATTTAAGTATCTCGTACAGTTTCAAATTTAATGGCTCGAATCATAAAATGATCGTAGCAAATGCACCATATTTTGCAATGTAAAAACATTTTTACCGGAATTAGGAATTGTTCAAATGTCTTCTGGAAAAAGAAGAAGAAGAAGGGGGAAAAAAAAATATGCTCGTTTGACGTTACCTTAAAATACGCACCAGTGTTGCCAGATTTTGCAACTTTTTTATTCAAAATCCACAACTAAATTTTAAATGTAACCGTTGCCTAATTACGTCGAAGATAAATCGTGTATTATGTATATTAAATTGTATAATTATTGGTGACTATTGAAGGAAAAGGTAACAAAATCTGCCAACACTGGTATGCAGCGTTATAGATTTGATGTATCACTGTTTTTGATACTAAAATGCCCTTTAAATAATCGTCAATTACAGGGATGGAACACGGGCGCAGAATTCATACCGGAATCTGTTTAAGAAATTTCTATACCTATAATATCGTTGATTTAAGAGGTAGAAAATTTCCTTACATCCATAGTGGTATGAATTCTGCGCCCGTGTTCCATCCCTGCAATTAAATAAATGAAATTTTTTTATAAAATGTAGTAGTTCTCAAAATATAGGATGCTATCACTCCTGATGAAGTTATACCAGGGATTGTAGCATACACAATTTAGTACACCACCATTTTTTAATAATAAATTTTGTTTTAATTAATTGTCGAACTGCGGCAATTGAATAAGGCATAGCTGCTAACTGTTCCGATTATTGGATACCGATATTTTTTATAAAAATTTCACCTTATTTAACCCTTTCAGGGGCAGTGGTATATATTTTATGCCACCTAATTTCAGTTCTCAACTGCAAAATTTCATCCCAGAAATTTTATATAAAATTTTACTTTTTTACCTTATCTGAAAACATTTATTTATTACTTTTCTTGTAATCTTGATCTCAGACTCTGGTGGCATTTGATTTTAAATGAACTTAAATTCATTGCTCCTGAAGGGGTTAACCATGGAAAAAAGGTACTAAAGTTTATAAAAATTCGGAACGGTTGGTAGCTATGAATAAAGAAAAAATACAATAAAAATTAGCGATCTTTAAAATAGAGGATTCTGTTATCTTGATAATAGTAATAACTTCTATAATAAAAATGGCAACCTCTTCTGTTGTTTTAAGTCAGAAGAAATTGGCATAATGAAATATTTTTCCATATAAACTCACTTTTATAATTTTTATTAAAATATCTACTTACATTACTTTTATTTCATGAGCATTGAACTTGGATTTTATTTGTGATGATAAAATTGTATATTAGACTACAAGCTTTGAAAACGCTTTTTCAAATGTGTCATTTAAGAAACGAAAAAAATATTTTTATTAAATGTTTACAATTTTGATTGTTCTATCTAGTTTACTTTCCAACTTATATGCAGATATAATATTTTTTTGGGGTTATTGTCATACACTGTTAAAAAATTACGGAACTTTCCTGGAAAATTTTGGTCCGTTAATGTGACCAATATTTACAGCCGGTAACAAAAGTGTCCGAACACTAGCAAGAATTCCTATGTAAAAAAAGTACACTTCATATGGTTTTATTAAATAAATCCTTGTCGAATCCTGTTCTTAGTCAGTGTAAGAACATGATTCGATAAGGATTTATTTAACAAAACCGTATGAAGCGTACTTTTTTTACATAGGAATTTTTGCTAGTGTTCGGACACTTTTGTTACCGACTGTACCAGTAATGCTTTTTAAATATGTCATAGTAACAGTCAAATATATCATTAAAATTAATACGAAGTTCTTGAAATGTGGAAAGTTTCGTGGTCAGAAATCTGTTATTCTCAGAAACCTGCTCCAAAGTTACAAAAAACAGGAAAATATCCGATGTACAGTCGGAGAAAAAAATTCGCCATATCCGCTGTCAATTCGTTATTAATTTACACAAAAAAATCTAATAGATGTCATTCAACAGGAAATTAAGCGTATTTTTTGAAAATGACGTGAAAATTTGAATGAGGGGTCCTCTACATATTAAAATGAGCGCAACTTTGATTTTTCAACAGTATTACCCAATTTTGACTTAATATTTACATTTATGAGAGTCTGGCAGTGCAGAAGAATATGCACATTGTATACCTTTTCTTTAGTTTTCATAGAATTATAACCAGAAATGGGTTAGGGGCCTTCCGTAAATTTAGAAAAAATAAAGTTAAGATCGTACAAGAAATAAAAGAAAATTATATTGTAAAAAATAAACCATTAGTACCTTTGCTAACCGTCATATCGGTTTTTTAGGTATACTTCCGTATAACGAACTCTTACAAAACGTCAATTCGTATAACGCGACAAAAGAATTGCGACTTGTACTCATACAACGAGATAAAAAGTCCGTATAACGCGTAAGATAAATTTAACGTTTTCACATAGTCAATCAAATCTTTGATTGCTCTAAGGCGTGTAAAATGTAACACATGACTTACATTTTTTCCGAAATACAGTTTATGAATTAAATTTTTGTATAGTTTATTTTTAATAAAAATGATACGTTTTATTAAGTCGCATTTTTAGTTAAAATTTAAATAACTTAAGTCGTACGCACTCTGCAATATTCAAACCCGCGGATCAAATGCGTGGATAGCATAATAATAATAATGATAATGATAAATTAGCGGTAATGAATTAAAAAAAAATGTTTAATATTAAAGAAAAGGCAATTAACCTGTTTCTTTTGCGTATATTTTTATTTACAGGGATGGAACACGGGCGCAGAATTCATACCAATATTCGTTTGAGATATTTCTCTACATATCGTTGAGTTAAGAAGTAGATAATTTTCTTACATTCATAGTGGTATGAGTTCTGTGCCCATGTTCCATACCTGTATTTAGAGCAATAAGCCCCGCCCCGTATTCAGAGCTCGAAGTCTCCACCCTTTTTTCAGGACATTTTCAGGCATGATACATTTTTGAGTTTTCTACTACCACTATTTTTATAGTAATGTGTCGTGAATAAATAGGATAGACATTATTTTATAAAAACTGTGGTAATAAAAAAGAAGGAAATTTTTCATACTTGAAAGTGTCTTGAAAAAAGGGCGGAGACCTCGAGCTCTGCCCGAATTAAAGTGTTTCTGAGGCTCTAGAAAAAATTATAAAGTCGATTAAATAGCCAGTTAAACTAGGATTTATGGAAATTTGTCGGATGGGAAAGCGACAAAAATGCAAAGTGTGCAAATGGTTTGTTAATTATAATACACTTTAATTAAAATCTAATTTAAATTAATCGAACTAATTACCATATTAAAAATCTTTACAGTATAAAACAAAATGGTACATATTACATATTCGTGAATAAATCATTTAAACGTTTTCAACACTTTGTCGCGACTTTTTTTTTTTTTTTTTCATACCACTACTTCCAAAAAATAAAATTTATAGTACAAGAACCATAGATGACAACATTTTAATTTATTTAGGAGCATTTTTAGTCCCGCTTTTATTTCGCAGCACTTTATTTATAGAATATTTCTCTGCAATATATAACCATGTTAAAATAAGGAAAAAGTTACTCGTAAAATAAAAGTGGTATGAAATAAAGGCGGGCTAAAAATTCTCCGGAATATATTAAAATGCTGGCATCTCTGCATTAACGAAGGTAAGCCTGCAGTTTGCTTGTATAAATGTATTATAAATTTTATGTTATGGAAATAGTGGTACAATAATACTAATAATAAAAAAATCCTGTCGCGTCACTAATATAGAGTCAATTACGATATAACTAAAAAAAAAAAAAAAAAAAAAAAATTAACATTGTTTTACAGTTATAGAAGGCGGGGCTTGTTTTTTATTAGAATTCAGAGCTCCAAGTCTCCGCCTTTTTTTTCAGGCCACTCTCAGACATGATAATTTTCGCACTCTTTGCTACCACTATTTTTATACAGAAACATTTTGCACATATTTTGCCGCAATGTGTCATGGTTAACCCTTTGCGGCGCAAGACAATTCAGGTCATTTAAATTATACTGCCCCCGGAATTCATGAACTAAATTAAACTAAAAGAAATTTTAAAATTTAAGGTTTTGGAACTGTATCTTAAATTTTGCGTCCTTGCAGCGAGGACGCCGCGCGTTAAGGGGATAAATGGGAGAGATATTATCATATAAAAATAGTGGTAGCAAGAAAGTCGAAAGTTTCTCATTCTTGAAAATGTGCTGAAAAAAGGGCGGAGACTTCGAGCTATGTTAGGAATTCTTTCACAATCTCTCAGTCTCACCTGCATAGTGTTTATTTTACAAAAACAAGTTAATTTGTATCATACACATCGAAATGTTGCTAGAGGAAAACAATAAGAATCACATAAAAGTAAACTGAAAAAATTTTCCTGTAGAATATATACAGATACATTTGCTTATAGCTTATTGCAGATATATTTTCTTATAGCTGATACAAATGATAATATGTGAAGATTCCCTGAAATCAATAAAAAAAGAACTATCACTATAACTCAAAAATTAATTATAGGAATGAACTGTAAACTTGGAAACTCATGCTCTTGATAACGCTTATTCTATTCGTGCAAAAATTAATATAGGTCATAATCCATAATTCTTTAGAATAGGAATTTATTAATAATTTTCATCGTTAAAAATATGTTTTTAATGGAAAATATGCGTGGAATATGTTTGGATCACTTTATGTTAATGAATAATAATAATAATAATAAAAATAAAAATAGAATTTAAGTATAATAATTTTTCGGGAAGATATGAATAAAAGTCTGTCAAATTCACTTAACAAGAATGAATCTTCATATTTTGACAGCTTGTAAAAATTGGAAGAAATATGCAAACTATACCCTTTTTCGGGATGATTTGATCAAAAAAAAAAAAAAAAAAAAAAAAGTCAAATATAGGAGTTGGCATTAAAGAAAAAAAAAAAAAAAAAAAAAAAAAAGAATTTGTTGCCAGTTTTAATATGTACAAGACCCCCTAACCAAAAACTAAGCTGATCATTACAAACTGAAACTAGATGTTAATTCGAATTGATAGTTCCAGTCGGTAAAATTAGACGGTGTACGACGATTTTTTTTTTTTTCTAATGACTGTGCAAGTGTAAAGTTAACAATTCATTCAAAGTGCATTTTCTCATTTGAACTGTATGAAATTTATGCTTGGGGACATAGTTCCGAATTTATAAATCAGAAAAATATGTATGTCATGTGTAACATAATAGTAAAAATGTGTTTTTAAAATTTCAAAACGGAATTTTCTTCTTCACATAGATATCGTCAGAGTTGGCAACAGATTTGCCAGACTTTGCGACATTTTTATTCAATAATCACCAGTAATTTTGAGAAGTGATATTTGATATTCATAATAGACGATTCTTCAATTCGTGTTATGTATATCAAATATCACTTTTGATAAACTTAAATTATTGGTGACTATTGAATAAAAAAGCCGCAAAGTCTGGCAATACTGGTTGGCAACCAGAGCTCGAAGCCTCCGCCCTTTTTTGCTGGAAATTTTCAAGAAGGAAAAATTTTCGCCTTTTTTTTTCTACCACTATTTTTATACGATGATACTCTCCTCTTTAACCGTGACACATTGCGACAAAATATTTGGTAAATGTTTCTGTATAGCAAAGATGGTGAAATTTTCTCATCCCTGATATGTCCTGAAAAATAGGCAGAGACTTCGAGCTGTTGGCAAGATTTTAATTCATTCCGGATCATTTTTAGCCCCTCCTTTATTTCATAACACAAGAGTAATTTTTTTTTACTTCATCGCAGATAAATTGGAAAAAAATATTCTATATATAACATAGATGGCAACATTTTAATTTATTTCGGAGAATTTTTTATCCCCGTCTTTACTACGCACCACTTTATTTATAGAATATTTTTTCTGAAATATAATACGACATTAAAATAAGAAAAAAGTTATTCATACAATAAAAGTGGTATGGAATAAAGGCAAGGTTAAAAATGCTCCGGAATAAATTAAAATGTTGGCATCTTTGAAGTAATGTGGTATAAAACAAAGGCGGGGCTAAAAATGCTCCGGAATATATGAAAATATTGGCAACAGTGTATCGTTCAATAGAGTTACGCTTTTATGTGCAATCTGTGTCAATGTGTAAAACAGTTCCAGGTTCTTAATTACAATAAATAAAACATAAAAACTTTTATTCATACACGTCCTTACATTTATTTTATAATACAATAATATCCATTTTGCATATCAAATGCATAATATATATATATATATATTGTCTTTGTTTCGTCTATGTAAAATGTTCAATAAATACTAGTGGATCTGCAGATCAGGAGCCTCAACGTCCTATTTGCATCAGACATTATTCAATAGGTCCTTTTTATTTATTCCTTATTATATAATAGTATATATCGATTCGATCGACTTATTACCATAATCAGATACATTCCTGAGGGGGGCGGCAGCCCCCCTCAACCCCCTGCTGTATCTCTCTTTCTATACCTATTTGCATATCATATAATATGTTACGGAATTGTAAATAATTGCATTTATTTTTGTATCAATTCTTTCAAAGAGGCTTAGAAAGACGATAAAATGCTAATTCTGTGCATTTCTAGTCGTTTTAGCCTTAAAATAGCCTAAATTTCCTTTAAAAACGCATTATAAAGCTCCGATAAGGGAAGAAATGGATTTGGCGCCAAATTTGGCGACTGTTTCCCTCCTTGGCGATTTTTTGGCGCCCTTGGCATGAAAATCCTTATTAGGGATATACCAAATATGGAAGCTCTAATCTCATTGGCTGATGAGATACGAGAATTTTCCAGAACAGTCTCTGTTCGATAGAATAGTATAAAAGGAGCATTTTTTTAGCCAAGGCGGCCAATCTCAGATCTGTGTCAGTTTCGTCAAATGCTTGCTTTGCTTTGAGCCTCTTTGGATGAGACTTGCTTTATGTGTTATTGATGAACAGTTTGTAATGCTGTTTTGCTGTTAACGGCTGTTGTTTAAGCTATGTTTACTAGTTGAATTGAAGCTGATACTTGGTTTATAGACCTGTATTTTTCTGGAATTTTCTGTGAATAAATCACTGAATTTTTGCAAGTTTCACTTTTCATTCTCGGACAACTTACGAACCCCCAAGTACGAAACAATATGTATTCTTAATAAACGACGGTCTTGTATTATTTCCCTGAAATTCATAAATACCAAATTTCATACAAAAAAAATTAAATAGCATATCGGAAATATTTTGCGTAACCTGTAAACTAATTATCAATTCTCTGCTCACAATTTTTAACAGGAAAACATGCTTTTAAAATTCTAATAAAATTTCATTATATTTGATGGGGATGTAACCATGTTAAAATACACTTTTAAGAAATACCGACTATAGACTGTAATAGTACGAAATTCCTTTATGTATCCCGGAAAAGTAGCCACAATCATTATAAACGCCAATAATAAGAATAAACCTAATTAATTATAACTCATTAATTTTTCAAACTAATTTGTCATCATTTGGATGATTACAGTACATACTCGGAATTATTTTGTGTTGTCCCATAAATTATTTAGTCTATACATAACCTTTTTGAAGAGTAAACATGATTTTAAGCATCTTTATAATGTATGTTAACTTTATTAAGTTCAATTCAGCATAAACGCATTAAAGTGCGCGCTTAAATTAAAAATTTGTCCATAGTCTCTAATGTTACGAAATTCTTTCATGTGTCTTTGTAAACGAACCATAAACATTGTATACACCAGTAAAAACTATTCAGCTTATTTTGCGTTTAAAATTGATAATTGCTCCAAATGTAACTTTGTTTGGATGACTACGTGACATTGTCAGAACACTTTTGTAAGGTCCTGTACATTAATTAGAAAGCTTAAGAGCACATATTTTCTTCAAACAACATAAGTTTTAAGCATCTTACTCACGTACGCTAGTTTCATTTTCTTCATTGAAAAATAATGATATTAAAATGCGTTTAAACGAAATTCACCCCATACGCCGTAATGTTAAGAATTTTGGCGTGTCCCTGTACACAGTTTATAAAAAATATAGCAATAAAAATTATACAGATGCTTATATGCAAAGCTGGAACGTGTGCGCCAATTTGAAGTCAATCGAGGGAATTTTGCGGCCGTTATTGCGGTACATACAAATTCTTCCCATAGGCCATAAAGATAAGAAAACTTTGGCGTGTCCCTGTACACGAACGACAAATGGAATGTACACTATGACTAACCTAACACTATACAGCTAATTCCGTTGGGCTCATGAATATGTGTACCAAATTGCAAGTCAATAGCGTTATTTTGGGGGCCGCTATCGCGGTACATGCAAATTCTTCCCATAGGCCGTAATGATAAAAAAAAAAACTTTCGCGTGTCCCTGTACACTAACAACAAATGGAATGCACACCCAAAACTATACAGCTAATTTCGTGGGGATCATGAACATGTGTACAAAATTTCAAGTCAATAGCGTGATATTTGCGGCCACTATCGCACGACAGACAGACAGACAGACGGAACAAAAAATCCTTTTGAGTCTCAACAGAGGGCCTCCACTGACGTTTTGGTAAAAATTGGAAGTCAATAGCTTGATTTTTGCGGTGGCTATTGCGGTACATACAGATTCTTCCCATAGGCCGTAATGATAGCAAATCTTTAGCGTGTCCCTGTACACGAACTACAAATGGAAGACACACCTAAAACTATACATCTGATTCCGTTGGGTTCATGAAAATGTGTACCAAATTGCAAGTCAATAGCGTGATTTTTGTGGCCGATATTGCGGTACATACAAATTCCTCCTATAGGCCGTAATGATAAGAAAAATTTGGCGTATCCCTGTACACGAATTACAAATGGAATACACACCCAAAACTATACAACTGATTTCGTGGGTCACATGAACATGTGTACCAAATTGCATGTCAATAGCATGATTTTTGTGCCCGCTATCGCGATACATACAAATTTCCCCCATATGCCGTAATGATAAAAAAAACTTTGGCGTGTCCCTGTATACGAACTACAAATGGAATACATACGAAAAACTATACAGCTGATTTCGTGGGGCTCACGAACATGTGTACCAAATTTCAAGTCAATAGCTCTATTTTTGCGGCCGCTATCGCGCGACAGACCGACAGACAGACAGACAGACACACAGACACAGCCCAAAACCGTTTTGAGTCTCAACAGAGGGCCTCCACTGACGTTTCGGCAATAAAATATACAACATGTAGCTGAGTTTTAATAAACTGCATAGTTCATAATTTTAAATTATTTTTAGAACAACTAATTCTGAACAATAAATCTTTTTCAATATTTTCCTACAATTAAATAATGGGACGATTCTTAGTTTCTCTTACCCATATTTGTTACCAGTGGATCTGCAGATCAGGAGCCTCAACGTCTTATTTGCATCAGACATTATTCAATAGGTCATTTTTATTTATTCCTTATTATATAATAGTATATATTGATTCGATCGACTTATTACCATAATCAGATACATTCGTGAGGGGGGCTACCGCCCCCCTCAACCCCCTGCTATATCTCTCTTTCTATACCTATTTGTATATCATATAAAGTGTTACGGAATTGTAAATAATTGCATTTATTTTTGCATAAATTCTTTCAAAGAGGCTTAAAAAGTCGATAAAATGCTAATTTTGTGTATTTCTAGTCGTTTTAGATTTAAAATAGCCTAATTTTCCCTTAAAAACGCATTAAAAAGCTCCAATAAGGGAAGAAATGGGTTTTGCGCCAAATTTGGCGACCGTTTCCTTCCTTGGCGACTTTTCTGGCGATCTTGGCGAGAAAATCCTTATTAGGGATATACAAAATATGAAAGCTCTAATCTCATTGGCTGATGAAACACGAGAATTTTCCAGAACAGTCTGTGTTCGATAGAATAGTATAAAAAGAGCATTTTTTAAAACATTGTATACACCAGTAAAAACTATTCAGCTTATTTTGCGTTTAAAATTAATAATTATTCCAAATGCAACATCGTTTGGATGACTACGTGACTTTGTGAGAACACTTTTGTAAGATCCTGTACATTAATTAAAAAGCATAAGAGCACATATTTTCTTCAAACAACATAAGTTTAAGCATCTTACTCACGTACGCTAATTTCATTTTCTTCATTGCAAAGTAATGATATTAAAATGCGTTTAAACGAAATTCACCCCATACGCCGAAATGTTAAGAATTTTGGCGTGTCCCTGTACACAATTTATAAAAAATATAGCAAAAAAAATATATATATACAGCTGCTTATATGCAAAGCTGGAACGTGTGCGCTAATTTGCAAGTCAATCGAAGGATTTTTGCGGCCGCTATTGCGGTACATACAAATTCTTCCCATAGGCCGTAAAGATAAGAAAACTTTGGCGTGTCCCTGTACACGAACGACAAATGGAATGTACACTATGACTAACCTAACACTATACAGCTAATTCCGTTGGGCTCATGAATATGTGTACCAAATTGCAAGTCAATAGCGTTATTTTGGGGGCTGCTATCGCGGTACATACAATATCTTCCCATAGGCCGTAATGATAAAAAAAACTTTGGCGTGTCTCTGTACACGAACTACAAATGGAATGCACACCCAAAACTATACAGCTAATTTCGTGGGGATCATGAACATGCGTGCAAAATTTCAAGTCAATAGTGTGATTTTTGCGGCCGCTATCGCACGACAGACAGACAGACGGACAGACGGAACCCAAAATCCTTTTGAGTCTCAACAGAGGGCCTCCATTCACGTTTTGGTAAAAATTGGAAGTCAATAGCTTGATTTTTGCTGTGGCTATTGCGGTACATACAGATTCTTCCCATAGGCCGTAATGATAGAATATCTTTGGCGTGTCCCTGTACACGAACTATAAATGGAATACACACCTAAAACTATACAGCTGATTCCGTTGGGCTCATGAACATGTGTACCAGATTGCAAGTCAGTAGCGTGATTTTTGTGGCCGCTATCGCGGTACATACAAATTCCTCCCATAGGCCGTAATGATAAGAAAAACTTTGTCGTGTCCCTGTGCACGAATTACAAATGGAATACACACCCAAAACTATACAGCTGATTTCGTGGGGCACATGAACATGTATACCAAATTGCAAGTCAATAGCGTGATTTTTGTGGCCGCTATCGCGATACATACAAATTTCTCCCATAGGCCGTAATGATAAAAAAAACTTTGGCTTGTCCCTGTATACGAACTACAAATGGAATACATACCGAAAACTGTACAGCTAATTTCGTAGGGCTCATGAACATGTGTACCAAATTTCAAGTCAATAGCGCTATTTTTGCGGCCGCTATCGCGCGACAGACAGACAGACAGACAGACAGACAGACAGACAGAAAGACCCACAGACACAGCCCAAAACCGTTTTGAGTCTCAACAGAGGGCCTCCACTGACGTTTCGGCAATAAAACGACGCCAAAAATTGGATTTTCCCACTAAAATTAGGAAAATATGTGAAAGTGATAAAATAATGTATTATTTTAGAGGAACTGCTAAAGGTGTTTTTTGTTTTTACTATTAATCAAAAATTCTGTTTCAGATCGCCAAGATATCAATAAGTTATAAAATTATGTGCTGAAAACTTGAAAAGCTTTAACCGTACTACCAAAAGCATTATGGTTCTCGCGACGTTTTAATTATCCCTATTTTCAAATAGTAACTTTTGATTTGTGCAGTCAAATATTAATAAAAATTTCCCTGTAAAAGCAGTTGTTATAATTTGAACGGGAGGGAAAAAAAAAAAAAAACTAAAATTATACAACTAACTGAAGATATTTCCTGATGTTTAGTTATTAAACTAACACAAAGCAAAATCAATCAATAAATAATTATTTAAAGTGTAAGATGCCAAAACTTAAAATGAAATTCAAATAACTTAATAAAATCATATGGACTATACTAAATTTCTTATTTAAGATTTCAAAGAAACTTCTTTCACAAATGGTTTGTAATCAAATTTGAAAGCTAAATACTATTTCTATGATTTATTTCAATGCACCAATTAACGTTATTCTGCATGCCTCACATGCTCCAGAGAAGCTAAAAATTTCCATTCGGAATAACAGAATTTCATAATGTGATACATTTTTAATTAATTATTATAATAAAACTATTTGAATTGCGCGTTTCAAATGATAAATTATGAAAAACATAAAAAAGCAGTTTTAATTAATAAAAGATTAGTGTTAATTCTCGTAAATTAATGCACTATTAGTGAAAAGATTTCTTTCTCTACATAAATACAAGTTTCCGTTGATAATAATTTCAGTCAATTAATAAAAACAGACGTCTGCATTAAAAGATAAAGTTTAATTCCAAAGTAGTTTTTTTCTTTAATAAAAACATTTCATTGCATTTGAAAAAGTGTACAGTGGATTTCTGTATTTCAAGATAAAAAAGTACTTGTTTCAATAAAGTAATAATAATAATAATAATTAAAATATTAATAATGGAAACAGATTGAAAAAACTTTTAAAAATCTAATGTCATTTTTAATGTTCATATTTATTTGTGTAGTCTTCTTTCAATTTTTTATAACCTCCGACCCAAAAAGAGGTTGTTTTAAGGTCGAAGCCTTTATCGTCTCTGGCACTTTTGCTTCCAAACGAGTAAATATGCGGTTTATTATTATTATTATTATTATTAAAACGTTGACTCCATCGGGATGGTTCTCAGCTAGGTTTTATGAAAATCTGTTTGTTAAATTTTTAAAAATTAAATAACGTGTAAATATCCAGGCCACTTTGAATTGATAGTTTAAATATTGAGAGCTGACAATTTTCTAAACTGGCATTTTTCCAATTTTTAAATCATGTTAGATTAAAAAACATGTATTTTTTAGATTGGAGCACAATAAATAAATAAATAAATAAATAAATAAAAATAAATAAATAAATAAATAAATAATAATAATAATAAAAATATAATCACGAATTTTAAACCGATTTTGACAGGAGTTAAAAACTGTCTGTAGTTAGAGATTCTTAATTCACAATTCAAATTTCTAAATTCGGTTGGAAAATTATATATTTCACATGTGTTTTTAAAAATTACGTAAATTGAGATTTTTTTAGGCCATATTGTATTGATATTTCAAAATTTGCGAGTTATCAGTTTCCCCCCTTCCAACTTACGCCGAATGATAAGTCATGTACAGCTGATAATTCTTCCAATTTTTTCACACCACTATTACAAAATAGTTGTCTTTCCGTCTCATTTAAATGCAGAATTTTTGTCTTTAAGTAAAGTAAAAATTTTTATTAAGAAATTGGGGTGTGAAAAAATAGGAAGTATTGGCCGGTATAGTCATGCATTTCTTTCTTTTTCTTTTTCGGGGGGGGGGGGGGAATTATGAGTTCACTGTTAGTTAAAAATTATAGATTTCAAAGAAAATTAATATTTAATTAAATTCAAGGTTATTTTTGAGCTGTTATAGTAAATAATTTTAATGCTATATACATTTTTTTCACTATTTTGTCTAACTTTTGGACAAAGATCTTGAATTTTACTATACAAATTATAAGCATTACATAATAATACTGAGTAAACTTAAAAAAAAAAAAATAATAATAATAAGATTTAGATGGATTATAATAATCCTTAAAGTGTAACTGGGGCATAAATTATACATATGTATTGTAACAAAATTTCCTTTTTTTTTTTCTTCTTTTAATGTATATAAGTGTTTCTGAAGAAATACTTATACACAAAGAAGATAATAATGATAATTTTACATTTGTCATGTATAGTAAATAGTAATACATATTTACGTTTTTCGTTTCTTTTTATATATAAGTGTTTCTGAAAAATTACTTATACAGAAAGAAAATAATAATAATAATAATTTTACATTTAACATATATAGCAACACATATTTGCGCTTGCTGGGATTTCTGATCTAAAAGTTTTACGATTCTGACGCACTTTGTTAAAAAATGTTTTGTAAAATATTTCATGTGTAACACTTAAGTAGTCGTTCAACAGAGCTTAGAAATTTATAAAACCATTACTATTAGTTTCAGCTTTCTGTTTCTATAAGCAAATTTGAAAACGTTAGCATTTATTTCTCAACTGCTGTGAAAGCAGTTTGACTGTTCTATTGATTTACACCTGTAAGGCATGATATACAAGTGAACTGAGAAATTTCGCTGGAAGTAATGATATAATGTTAAAGAGAAACTTTCTACCAAAGAAAAGTTAGTGATCTGCCTGACGCAGTTATTGATTGAAGATTGACTGACGATATCATAAGATATAAATTTTATTTTTTTCTTAATATGGTTTAAATTGATATTTTTATTTATTTTTCTTCGATATTTATTGCAAAATTTCCAATATTTTTATTCTGAGTTTTAAATAATCTCAGAAACTTTAATTTTAAATAAACGAAAACTTTCTAGCATACTAAAACGTGGTTTTAATACAGTATTTAACTTGCAGAATAACGACATTCTCTACTTCACTGCGTAAATTTCTTTTTCACTTTTACGAATGCAAAAATATAAAAAATATCAAACTAAAAGTGCAATTGAATCAAATAAGAACAAGGCTGAAAAGAAAATTTCATAGCAGATGATGTCAATTGGTAAAAATTGATCTATCAGCGTTGGCTATAACAGATGTTGCGCCATTTGTGCTATTATTTATATGCCAGTGAATAATACGTTTTTGGGATTTGTTTCGGCTGTTTGTGTTTTACGGCCGTTTTTTGCAAAGTGCATTACGAATCGTTAAAAACACCCATGCTTAAGTAGGGACTCAAAGCCGGCACTAGATCACTAAATATTAGAGCCTTAAACATTTAAAAAACCAGATGGTTGTCACACATTAGGTAAATCGCAGCTGCTTTTTAAGTGCAGTATTGTATAACCAGATTAACCTTTATAGGTGGGCTGTGGCAGCAGCTATCACGCTTCACTATAGAAATTTCTAAGTGCTCCCTTTCAAATGCAATTTTTAATTCAAATTCTACTTCGACTTTTAATTAGTATTACCGAAATTTCTGGTAGATACCTCGCAGGTTATATAATCCAGTCTTGCACCAGAAATTTCAATTGATAAATAAATTTATATTTGTACGAGCTCTTCCTTCGTAAAAGTATAGATTTCTCTATTAAATAAAATTTCTGGGGGAGAAATGACGCATCTTACCTGCGGGTTATCTACCAGAAATTACGGTATTTGCCGTAGGTAATCTGTCATCAAACTGTATTGCTACAGCCGTAAAAACCGGCGTATGAGCCGCAGCCAGTACTGCCAGACTGAGGGAATTTCTTATTCAATAGTCACCAATAATTTTTAAGAGTGACATTTGACATATGTAATAGACGACTACTCTTCGAAGTGATTAGACAAACGTTATAATTAAATTTAACGTTATAATTAAATCAACAAAGACAATTTTTTTTTTGTCTTAGTCGACAATGAATCATACTCTTTAACTACATTTCTTGCGACCATGGAAGCCTCTGCGCAAGTGCCGATTCAACGAGTCCACTAGTAAAATACGGGAGACAAGCTTTTCGTTGAGAGAAAATAAACGATAAGGGAATACCGAATGACTGGATGTATACTAAATTCAAACCTGTTGGTCAACTTGGAAACCCTCCAAGATTTTCGACTCGTCCTCACTGCTAGGCGTAGGAAACGTGGTTACACTATATCACCACAAATTAAAAGAATGCATCAATGAACTAGACGCCATAGTATATGAAAATGATCCAACTGAATCATTACTTAAAGATATTAATAAATTATGTAAAATTTACCCTCATCATCAACCCTATTTTCAAACATTTCCCTTATATCCTGGCGTTCCAAACCTAAACGTAAAAATAATAAATCCTTTCGATCTATTGTCAATAGAACCATTTCTCTTGTTTATTATCTTGAGGAAAAACTAAACACTTTACTTAAACCTTTAATTGAAAATTCCCCTTTCACCACAAAATCTAGTATAGACTTCTTGGATGATCTAAATAATTTTAAACTCGAAAATACTTCTAAATTTCATAGTCTTGATGTCGTTTAACTGTATCCAAATATTCCTCCCAGCAAGGCTAAAGAAATAATCATACACTTATGTAAAAAATCATCAAACACTTGTTCACGAAGTCCCATTCATAAACGATGCATTAGAAATAATTTTCAGATCTAATTATTTTCATGTTAACGGTAAAATATTTAAGCAAGAAAAAGGCGTCCCTATGGGATCTCGTCTTGCTCCAACCTTTGGAGAAATTATCATGCAATATATCTAGTCGACAGTCATAGAAAAAGCAATTTTGAAACCAGACTTTTATCGCAGGTATGTAGACGATATATTCCTAATCTGGAATTATACGGAAAAAAACCTACAGGAGTTCATTAGCCAACTTAATAATTACTTTCCTAGTATAAATTTAACATTAGAAAAAGAACAAAACAATATGCTTCCATACTTGGATATTTTAGTACATCGAAATATCGAAAATTCTTTAATTTGGACGGAAACCTAGTATAAACCTCCCCCCCCCCTTTCTATAATACCTGCTAATTCTAATACCCCTTTACAATATAAAAGAAACGCCATAATAAAACGCCATAATAAACGCCATACCCCTTTACAATTAAACGCGCGTACACCAATTTCTTATTCGAAAGGATTTAAAATACATTAACCATATTTGAAATCGATTATAATTTATCAACTTTCAATAAAACACATAATCAAGTTAAAACAATGTTAAATCAAACTAAAACTAGAATTAAAGCAGAAAACCATAAATATATCCATTCCACAGACTTTCATCATCAATTTATTGCAATTAAAACTATGTTAAAGAATTATACAATTATAACCTAGCATTTAAAACACAAAAATTACAAAGTCTATCAAAAATTAAACATCAAATTAACCCTCCCCCAAAATACATCTATGAAATACCCATTAAAATTGAGGATAACTTCGTGTATTATATAGGAAAAACAAAAGGAAATCTTAAAAAATGCATTTCTGAACATAATATTCATTACGCTCTCCATACGGTAATACAACCCTTAAAGATTATATTTTAGGAAATAAAAAAGCAAAACCATTATGGAATCAAGCTAAAATAATAGCAACTCCCCTTAGCAGAGTTGCTAACCTACTCGGGCAAATTATTAGTACCGCCCCTTTTTCTACACCACTTAATTTTTAGAATAATTCTCTTCAAATGCATTTTCGAGGAATTAAGAAAACAAATACTCTAAAAATTACAGGGATGGAACACGGGCGCAGAATTCATACCACTATCAATGTAAGGAAATTGTCTACTTCTTAAATCAACGATATTATAGGTAGAGAATATTCTTACACAGATTCCGGTATGAACTCTGCGCCCGTGTTCCATCCCTGAAATTAAGTGGTGTAGAAAAAGGGGCGGTACAAACAATTTGCCGGATTAGGTTGGCAGCTCTGCCCTAGTCTAACTATCAGAGCTGCCAACCTAATCCGGCAATTTGTTAGTAACGCCCCTTTTTCTACACCACTAAATTTTTAGAGTATTTGTTTTCTTCATTCATCGCAAATATATTTGAAGAGAATTACTCTAAAAATTAAGTGGTGTAGGAAAAGGGGCGGTACTAACAATTTGCCGGATTTGGTTGGCAGCTCTGAACTATACTTGAAAATCACAAATAATTAAATATGATAAACGCGCCATTAATTACACACACTCTAGAGACTTTGCGAACATCGCGAGAACTAGACCTGAAAAAGTTCATGAGCAATGATGCTAGGATGAAACGTTGTCATGTTTTTATATTTTTATATTGTAAACTTTTAAATTAAGTCCTTTGACTTAAGATTTTAACGTGTAAAATACTATGTTGCGTGTATTTTTTCATTTCATTTTATGCACGTGTAAAAACAATTACTCATCATTATAAAGAGTGAATATTAATATTGAACAAAATGAATAGCTTGGGGGTAGTATATAAAACGGAAGCTAAAGCATAGCTGCCAATATTTTAGTTTATTCCGGAGTACTTTTAGCCCCGCCTTTATTTCGCACCACTTTATTTATAGAAACATTTTCTCCAATGTATAACTTCGATAAAATAAGACAAAATTACTTTTAAAAAATAAGTGTTACGAAATAAAGGTGGGGCTAAAAATACTCCGGAATAAATAAAAATCTTTAAGTTAGTGAAAACTACTTGATTCTTGGAAAAAAAAAAAAAAAATAGACATTTCAAATGCATTAGAATACAAAATTTTTGGTGTTAAGGGTTTCAAACATTAGTTTAAATATGGTTTTTTATGTAGCAGACACTCTTCTCAGCATCATCTTACGTCTTTTTAAATTTTGGTACAGTAATTCAATAATGATAGTTTTTAAAAGAAAAACTTATTAAAAAAAAAAAAAAAAAACTGCACAGGTTTTACCAATCAAACAACATCAGTTCATATAGAGTCAGGAAAAAAAAAAAAAAAAAAAAAAAAAAACCGCAACACGACTTTATTACTAATTGATGCAGAAAAATGTAACAGATATTATTCGACGGGGAATTATGTGTATTTTTAGAAAAAAGAAAAGAAAATTTGGATTTAGGCTTGTCTACATATTAAAACGTGCACCAATTTTGATTTTTTCAGTTAGTAATACCCTATTTAGATTTCATATTTAAATTCCTGAGGATGCGGCAATGAGAAATAGTATATTGGTTGTATTCACTTATAGTTTCATAAAGTTACAAGCGTTTAAAGTTTGAAAATGCTAATGTTGAAACCATGTTACAATATTTTATTTATATCTTAAAGCAAATCGCTCTCTCTTTCTCTCTCTCTCTCTCTCTGTATATACAAAGGGCATTCCATAAAAACTGAGAGTAAAATCATACAAAATCAAGAAATATATTTACAGCAAAAAAATACATCATTCTTTTTCAAAATACCTTCTGTCAGATGATATGCAATGGTCCCATTGTCCAATCCACTTTTCAAAACAAGTAGACAAGCCCTTTTCTGGAAGCTGCTTCAAAGAACCCTCCTCTGCTGAAATAACTTCAGAATCTGTATTAAATTTTCTGCCACGGAGCTTCTCCTTCAACGTTGGAAACAGCCAGAAATCGCATGGTGCGAGATCTGAACTGTAAGGGGGATGTGGCAAGATTTTAATATTGCATTTACTAAGATATTGCTGAACAGAAGTAGCGACATGCGGACGAGTATTATCGTGATGTAATGTCCAATTCTCTACCAGTTCATGACGCTTTCTCGATATGTGTTGTCCCAAAATTTTCAAAACTGAAACATAATATTCACCATTCACAGTAGTTTTTGGGGGCACAGCATGCTGATAGATTACACCTTTATGATCAAAGAAAATAATCATCATGACCTTTCCGGCAGATTTGGTTTGTCGGATTTTTTTCGGAGGCGGAGAATCAGTATGTTTCCATACACTTGTTGCGGACTTGGTAAGGGGATCATAATGATGCACCCAAGTTTAATCACCTGTTATTACAGTCTTTAGGAGATTTGGATCATTTTGAAGCATCTGTTTCCATTCACAACATTGGTGATTTCTTGTTTTCATTTCTTCTTTAGTAAGGTGATGAGGGACCCATCTGGAACAAATATAGCGAAGCTGTAAATTGTTGCGTAGAATGCAAAATATCGACGTTTTCGAAATGTTTGTTGATGCCGCTATCTCCTCACATGTCATTCGCCGATTTTCTTGAAGGATTACCCACACAGTGTTAACATTTCGATCATTCACAACACTTTTTGGTCGCCCAGGCCTAGGAGCCAGTTCTGTAGACAAACGGCCTTTCTTGAAATCATCATGCCATCTAAAAATCGTAGACTCACCAAAACATTTGTCTTTGTAAGCTTCTTTCATTAACTTAACTGTTTCTGGAGCTGTTTTGCCCAAATGGTAGCAAAATTTTATGGCCCAACGCATTTCGTTTTTTAACTCTGAATCACTCATCTCCATTTCTGTAGGGCAAATAAAACAGCTCTTTAAGCAAGCACAGAAATAGGAAAATAAAATCGTCTGCTTCGTTTAGAATTTTGTATAAACGTACAGTTAACATTTTGAAAAAATCGCCTGCACTTCTATTTTTTAGTTTCGCGGTGTTGCCACTACGAAAAAAAATAACTCTCAGTATTTATGGAATGCCCTTTGTATATATATATATATATATATATATATATATATATATATATATATACTGCTGTTTGTAAAAAATGCAACACCAAGAAAGAATGAGAATATCATAATGATATTTATTGGGCACATTCATTATAGTAAGAAGAATAATTGATTAAAATTTCAGAAAATTTGGAGTAACATGTACTGAGAAAACAGTACATAAAGCAGCAACCTCTGTGAGAAATAACAGCACTAATATGTCTAGGCATTGAATCAAACAGCGATTGGATGACATGTACGGGCAAAGCCTTTCATGAAGCTTCAACACGATGCCACAATTCATCGATTGTAGTTACTGGTGAGTGGTGGGGGGGGCAGTCGCTTTTCAACGATTAAACAGTCATTTTCATTGGTGCGAGATCAGGAGAATGCGCTGACCAGAGCAACGGTTGAACACATTTTGATTAAGGAAGGTCCGGACTATACTGACAACTTGCGGTCGTACATTATCCTGCTTACATGTGGCGTTGCGGAGGCCTTGAATATAGAGAGGAGGTGCGGGCGTTAACTCACCAGAAATTTAATGACCGCATGTCAGAGTGCCGGGAATGTGAACAAGAAGTAATCGAGACGTGTATCCAATGGGACCCCATACCATCACTGCATGTGGTGGACAGTGTGACGATGTCGAATCCCAGCTGGCATTGTGCATTATTGACAATGCCGTTAAATACGGATAATGCAATCTTGATGCTGTAAACAGGATTGTGATTTGTCTGAAAGGTGACTCCAGGCCCTCCCAGTGTCCAGGTTCGTCATTAATAACACATTAAAGGCGTCCGTATCAGTGATGCAGTTTTGAGGGTAATCAAAATTTTGGTAGCTGCATACTGGGTCACCACCTGGAGTGATGGTATGTGGTACTATTGGATACACGTTTGATCACCTCTTGTTTTGATTCCCGCCACTCTGAATACCAGCCATTACATTTCTGACGAGTTAAGGCCCTTCGCTATGCCCTAAATTCAAGGCCTACGAAACGCAATACTTAAGCAGGACAATGCCGTACCGCAAATTGTAAATATTGCCCGGATCATCCTTGATGCAAGATATGTTCGACTGTTGCTCTGGCCAGTGCGTTCTCCTGATCTTGCACCAATGAAAATGACTGTTTAATCGTTAAAAAGCGACTGGCCCCCACCATTCACCAGTAACCAGAGCCTGATTAAGGGGTAAGCACACATTATCTCCGCTCTCACCGGAATATTTTTACAATTATTTTTTACTTCATGTCATAGAAATTCCAGGATTTGACGAGGAAATATTTTCTATAAAAAATGAACGGTGTAAAACAATCCAATTTACTCACCATTATTAGACACCAGAATTCTTTTAAAATAATATTTAATGAGAATTTTCTGTTTATTATAGGAAGAAAGTATTTGTTAAAAAATAACGGTGTAAGTATAAATAATGTGTGCTTCCCCCTTAATCAGGCTCTGCCAGTAACTTCGATCGATGAATTATTGCATCGTGTTGAAACTTCATGAAGTGCTTTACCCGTACACAGGGCCTGATTAAGGGGGAAGCTCGCTCTTGACACATTATTTATACTTACACCGTTATTTTTTAACAAATACTTTCCCCCTATAATAAACAGAAAATTTTCATTAAAAATTATTTTAAAAGAATTCTGGTGTCTAATAAATGTGAGTAAATTGAATTGTTTTACACCGTTCATTTTTTATAAAAAATATTTCCTCGTCAAAGCGTGGAATTTCTATGACATGAAGTAAAAAATAATTGTAAAAATATTCCGGTATGAGCGAGCTTCCCCCTTAATCAGGCCCTGCCCGTACATGTCATCCAATTGCTGTTTGATTCAATGCCTAGACAGATAAGCGGAGTTATTGCTCACAGAGGTCGCTGCTTTATAAACTGTTCTCTCAGTACATATTACTCGAAATTTCCTGAAATTTTAATCAATTGTTCTTCTTACTATAATGTATGAGCCCAATAAATATCATTATGATATTCGCATTCCTTCATGGTGTTGCATTTTTTACAAACAGCAGTTTATATACATGTATGTTACGAGATAAAAAGGAGAAGCTAAAACATAGCCTATAATAACATTTCATTCAGAAATATGAATTTGCATAAAATGAATCACAATTCTTACAAATTCTGGATTGCAAATTTTCAACACATTCCAATTATTAGTGTTTGAGATACAAATATATTCCCCCCCCCCCCTCCAAATAGTTTTGGTGGCTGTCTATTATTATCTTTTGCATGATATAATAAAAAAAATTAATCTTAGGAAGTATGTAAATGTGGATATCAGATTAAAAAAAAAAAAATCATTGTTTTCATTTTGTAAAGACGATTGCTGAAGTTAAACAGTGTTTTAGATGATAATTTTAAAGTTAATCATGTATTACATTTCAGTATCAGAGATTTTTTCTTACAAAATTATGGTAATGGACTTTATTTCAAAAATGTAAATGTTGGCAGCTACGTATTCTTTGTTTGAAAACTATGTTATATATATAACTCTTTTATACTCATTTAAATAAATATTGATACCGGAAAATTTAAATAGAAAAAGATGGATAAAATTTAATACAGTTAATTCGATAGTGTATTTTTTATGCAGTCTTCTAAACATATCGTGAAGAGGCTGGCTACGTGAATAAACAGCCTGGGGATTACAAAATGAATCATTCGCGAGACTGGCTCAGTTCTTTGTGTTAATTCTGTACTGATAAGTGTAAAGGATTTAAGTCCATATTCTTGATTTTTCAGGAGACGGAAAATAAAGTTTAACTAGCTAAAAACAAATCAGAATAATCGATTAGGAAAAAGGTATTTCGTTGATTTATACCCTTCATACCATTCAGTGATTTTCAACCTTCATTTAATAACGGGAAAAATTGAATTAAATATTTTATACCATACATGAATGGTTAATTTCTGACTTGAACCTTTTTTTACCAATGGATTTTCTCAAAGACTTAAATCATTTATACCAATCGATAGAGAATTTTTTTCTGAGTCTGACTATGTACTTAACTCAAAATCGACATTTTTGGACTTAAATCCTCTATACTTATCAGTACAGAATTATTGTCTTTATGCATACCTGCTAACATTCATATAATGTAACTCTCTTTCCTACGTCTAGCAGTGAGGATGATTTCAAAGGCTTGGAGGGGGGCCAAATTGACCGACAGGTTGGGATTTAGTAAACATCCAGTCATTCGGTGTTACCTTATCGCTTATTTTCTCTCAACGACAAGGGTTATCACACTTATTTCACTTACTCTATAAACTACATCAACGTCGCTATACCTATAGCATGCTTGACAACATACTAATTAATATTCCGTAGTTTTGTTAGCCCCACCTCATATTTCACACCGGTGACTTAGAGTATTTTTCTTCTTATTTAATCGTAATTTCATTTGGAGAATATTACTCTAAAATTTTATTGGTGTGAGAAAAAGGGTGGGACTAAGAACACTACGGAATATTAAATAGGTTGTTGGCAAGTATGCCTATAGTATACTGGATTCGTTGAGTCCGCACTTTTGCTGAAACTTCCACGGTCACAAAAAAATTTGGTTAAAGATATTTACTAATGTTACTAATTTATTTCGGCGTATTGTTATCAAAGTGCTTATAAAATAAGCGTTGACACTTATATGAATTGCTGGTAGTATGTTTCAATATAGTTGCCAACTTAGCACACTTTTGCTAACGAAAAGTTTTAATAGAAATTTCTTATATATTTCTGCAACCGTTCTCACTGATTAAGTAAAATAAAAAATTCTATTAAAATTTTTCGATAGCCAACTAAAGCTAATGTTGGCAACTATGTGTTTCAAAAACAGACTCTTTAGCGTTTGCATGGCTAAACTTCCAGGTGCCACAGGCGACTTTTTTCTTTTGTATGATTTAAGTATCATTATTTCCATAACGTAAAATTTATAATGAATTTATGCAGGAAGAGCGCAAACCAACCTGCATAATTACATTATAAATTTTATTTTTTAGAAATAACAGTGCGAACGTAATAATAATATTAATAATAATAATAATAATAAAAAAACAATTGCCTTTGGCAGCCCTGAACCTCCACAATTCACGTCCATATTTTTAAGAAAAAGTAAAAAATATCGTTAATGATGAAACCAATATCCCATAATTCCTGGTGGCAAATATATTTCGCGCTATTGTTTTCTAGCATCGTAGTTGAATTTGAATATTAAGTACGATTTTGTTTTTATATTTACTGATTTATGCTGACTTATTAGTAAACATGTAACCGCTACAAAATAATGGCGTATTTTTTCTGCGACCGTCATAACGTTCACTGACGGCGTTAAAATATATCATTCGGCTTGAAAACACTAGTGTCTGAGCAACCTCTTCGTAATATATTTAAATAAATCTAATGTATATATTATAATAAAATATTTATTATATTAATTATAATTATCTAATTATGTTTTTAAGTTTGCTAATAACTTCCAAATCAGGCAAAGTAAAGTTGCTGTAGATGATTACACCTCTACCATGATATTTAACACTTTCCAACAAGGTTGAAAAATGTTAATGACTTCGGTTTGTCTGTCTGTCTGCGCTCTAACTCCCGTAAATGTTCATTGAATTTCTTGAAACTGACATATGTTATTCAAGTTTACTATCGGATGTACCCTACTGAAAATGGAGTGAACACCTTTACTGGTTTGTGTACAGAGACACCTGAAAGTATTCCAAAGCAATTTGTTCTATGAGAGGTATTTTTATGAACTATATTTTAATTTCTATATTTGCAAACATTTCAATAAAATAGAAATATGTTATTCAAGTTCACTATCGGATGTTTGCTACAGAAAATGGAGTAAATACCAGTGCGGTTTTGTGTACAGGAACACCTGAAAGTATTCCAAAGCATTTGTTCTATGAGAGGTATTTCTATAAACCAAATTTTTATAACATTACATCGAACAAATCTTAATAAAATTGAAATATGCTATTCGTATGCACAAAAGAATGCTTTGTACAGAATGTAGAATGATTAGCATTAGATTTACAAGGCCACACAAAAATATTCAGTTACACTGAAGGCTTTTATTGGAAATTTTCTGAAATTGCATTTTCGTTTACATTAAGCGATTTAACACTTTTATCATTTTTTAAGCGTGAATATGATTTCAATTTGTGTACTTATCTGTCCGTCTGCCCGCCTCCAGAGTTCGTAAATATTTTCAGAAATGTACAAATTATATATGTTATTTAAATTCACTATGGAATGTTTCCTATTTTAAATGGCATTAATATGTCCTCTGCAACTGGTTTGTGTACAGGAACACCCCAAAAAAATGAAAATACATTGCATTTTAGAACAGACATTTTTATAAATTACATTTAAAGAACTTTCTATTGTAAAAACCATAAAGAAATTGACATTTATTGTGAATATGCTAAAATAATATTTTGTATAGAATATGATTTTGTTAACCTTGAGATTTATAGGGCTACACAAAAATAATCAGATATATTAAGGGCTGTAATTAGAATATAAGGGCTGCGTTTTCTTTTGTGTTAAGCATTTTTAACACTTTCTAACTAAGAATTATTAGGAATTCAGTTAGTCTGTCTGTATGCGTTTCAGAACTACTGTCTGTCTCCCCTCAAGTCCTGCAGATTGCTTCATAGTGGCGAGGGGTATTCCTGGGCGGAATGGGTGAAGTACGTCGGATTTTTTACTCCTGGTAGGGCCACCCAAGGCGTGAAGGCCATTCCTTTTTGCCCAGCTAAAATTTGCAGGCAAAGGAGCTGAGTCAGTCTTCTACCTCTTGGTTCTCCAGTCTTCATTGGTCACAGAAGCTGCACTTCTTTCTTTATATATGACTTCGATTTTCTCTGAAAGATCTTCCTACTCACGTCAACCGATATCCCGACATATCTGAGGCAAATTGCTTTCGAATTAATCACTAATATACCAAAGGAAGCTACTCTTATTTATACAGATGGTAGCAGGTATGAAAATTCTTGTTCTGGTAGTTGAGTCTACATTAGATCCAAATATACCTCGTGCCATATCAAATTAAGAAATCCTGACGGCTGCTCTGTTTTTCGCAGTGAATTGATAGCCATTGAAGCTGGCCTCAATAGAGTACTTATACTTCCTAGTTCGAAGGATATCTGGATTTTGAGTTATAACTGGAGTGCCATCCAACCAGCGTTCCCAACTTTTATAATTTATCCTCGAATATTTTTAGCCCCGCCTCTTTTTCATACCGGAAATTTTGAAAAATGATTTTCTTCTTATTTAATCGTTGTCACATATTAAAGAGAAATAATCCACAAAATTTTGGTGCGAAAAGAAGGCGGGGCTAAAAATGCTCGTGAATAAATTATAAAAGTTGGGAACGCAGCATCCATCATCTTTCAAATTGGCATAACGTGAGAGACAATGTCGGAATGGCTATTTTGAACAAGCTGAAAAGTCTTTCCATCTTTCGTGAGATTCACTTGCATTGGATACCTTCCCACGTAGACATTTCTGGTAATGAGACTGCAGACTCCCTTGCTAAAAGTGGCGCAGATCAACTATTGATTTCTCAGGCATCTCTGACTTTTTCAGAATTGTATTCCCGCTTTATCAATCTACGAGGTCCCACTATTCCTACTGATCATCACTGGTATAAGGGTAATCGCCCTGGTGGTTCCTTGTCCCCCCAGTTCAGCAGACAAGAGCAGACAGTCATTTCTGGTTTCCGCAGTGGTCATCTGAGGTCTATAACATACGAAGATAGAGTAAAGGTTTTCCCTACATGCTCTAAGTGTAGGTTTCAGGTTCAAGGAACGCTCAGGTTACGCCTGACCATATCCTCGACTGCCTTAACCTAACTAGAGGGGATCTCTATGAAGATCCGCTCTATGTACTTGATATGATAAGAGTTGCTGGAGTCATAGACTTTGTTTAGCTTTGCTGATAAATGGGGACTGGCAACAACAACAACAACACTGTTTGTCTGTTGTGTGATTACGTAGGCAAAGAGCATTGAAAGTTATACGATACAATAATTATGTACATTTGGAAAGTGTTAATAATCAATGCGTACCGCTTGATTTTTCGTTCTTATTTTCTTTTTACTTCAACGAAATATTTCGGTTGAATATAATGTAGCAAAAAATTTTTTGAATTTTGTTGAAATCCATTTAGAGAATCTTAACTTTCTTTTTGCCTTTCTGTTCTTTATGACTATTTTATTCCATAGCCTCCTAAACTAAATGCCTGTCGCGTGGCTCAGAAACTTGGCAACAGTTCAAGCGGTAGACAGCGCCACCTGGTACAGATTGCGCGATTTTTTTATTCAACAGCCACCAAAAAATTTTTAAAAGTGGAATTTGATATACGTCAAAGGCGAATAGAATCGAAGAGACGTCGATTATATATAACATATCTGACTTCTTAAAATTATTGGTGACAGTTGAATAAAAGAATCTCACAATCTGTACCAGATGGTGCTGTCTACCGATTGAACTGCTGCCAAGTTTCCGAGCCATGCGACAGGCATCTAGTTTAGGAGGCTTTGATTATACTCATACTTGCCAATCAACTCATTCATAATCGTAACATTGTTACGCTCCTTTTAAACACGCCCCCTTTTCCACACCACTTTATTTTTAGAGTAAATTTCTCCAAATGTAGTTACGAATAAATAAGAATAAAATTACTCTAAAAAATACTGATACGAAAAAAAAGGCGGGTACTAAAAATGCTATGATTTATAATGAGGGGTTTGGCAGTTATGCTATACTGTAAGACAGAATGTTCACATTACCACTGAAATAAATATTTAATATGGCCTTTCTGATATCCGAATGATTCGTGGTCTGTATATAATTATATACGCCCTTCTTGAACAATTTTGCATAATATAGCCTTATTCAATAAAATATTTCCGTAAATTACAAGTAACTATTACTTTTTAGTTTTTGTTTTAATATACATTCTATTTGTCACACGTTTTTATTAGTCTAATTCAGTGGTTGCATTCAGCAGCCGGAAAAAAAAAAAAAAAATAGTTAGGCATTATTTTGAAAGTTAACAAGCCTACTGCATGAAATCTATTAGAAAATAAACATCATATAAAGTTATATATATTTATTTAAGAATGCAAATTTAAAACGATAAAATATATTTCAACTTAAAATATGAAACTGCACGAAAGATGAACGATTTATTAATCTGTAGTTCGTAAAGTACTTCAGAAACTTTTCTCCATAAAGACTTTGTTTCCGGATTCTTAAAGGTTTTCAACAAATGGAAAATTTCCTTTTAAATAAAATTTCAATTTACTTCATATTCAATTTAAATAAGTAGAAATTTAGAAGAAAAAGTTCTTTTGAATATCTAAAAGCAATAAATACTTTGCTAAAGCAGAGAATATACTACCTGTTATTTTATTCAAGTTATTGTATTTACATAATTGCCAAATCTTCGAGTGTTTTAGAAACATTTTTCAGGGTGTCGACAGCCGAAATTTTCTCCTGATTCTTCCACCAGTATTTTTCTTTCGGAATTTTTGGTCGTAAGTCTGCGTGATTAATTAAGTAAAACATTTTTATATATAAAAGTAGGGGAGCGTGGGGCTTTTTGTAACAGTTTTTAGAAAATTAAATATGTTTTGAAATGTATTTACGTTTTCCTGTTTATAATTGCTGTTTCCCATAGCATACATAGTCATCTATCATATTCATAAAAAAAGAAGGAAAAAAAAAAAATGTTGATTTTGTTAATTTTAGCACAAAAAATATTTTTTCAAAATTATCATTTGCCTGTTACTATTTGCCCCGGATTTGGGGCAAATTGTAACACATGCGGGGGAAATTGTAACAGATACGAAGGGGACACTAACAATGAAAACGACAATATTTCAAAATATTTTTTGTTATCAATAATTTTTTAATTTTATAAAAAAGGTAATTAATAACTAATATTAAATTATAACCTTCTTGGTATAGTAATAATGAATTATATCAAATGGCTTATAGTAAAATAAAGAGAAAATTAAATATATAATCAACATATAAGTCAATCTTTGTCAGAGTTGAAATTGATTGAAACAAATGATATTTTGTTACCTCTCATACGTTTATCATGTGCTCACAATTTCCAAATTAAGCATTATGCCCATTTTTTTGCCTTAGAAAGGGTTTAGCAGAGCTCGACTTCTCCGCCCTTTTTCAAGACACTCTCATTTGTGAGAAATTTCTTGTTTTTCTTCTACCACTATTTTTATGCAATGTTCTGTAATTCATGATTAAATCGTGTTTGTAATTCGTGATTAAATAATCACGGCACTATAATATAAAAACACAGAAAATATTTCTGTATAAATATAGTAATGGCAAAGAAGCCAATAAATTTTCATTTCTGAAAGTTTCCTGGAAATGGGCGGAGACTTTGAGCTCTGGCTGTAGGCATCTCCATAAGCCACCCCTCTAATTCAAAATCTGTATCTGGTATTAAAAACATTTTATTTATATTTTTATCCTTTTGTTTATTTATTTATTTGTTTCTTCCTATAATCTTTTCCTTTCTCTTTCCTTTCTCTTTATGTTTGTGTTACTTTTTAATTATCTATTCAAATTATTTTTCAAATATTTTTTTTCAGTTGATGGGTGTCTAATATTTGTACCTTTTTCGAAGATTTTAGCTGGTGAAATTTAACCGTTCGGTTTTTGTTTTGAGAAAAGGTGGCTTGAAAATATCACCATAACGTGGTTTACTGGAATGCATGGCTTAGCGTAACATCGGAAGAGTTGAATCCGGCCAAACACAAAGAAGTGTAGCAGGTGTTGTTGGAGTGGCATGAAGTGCCATTTCAAGTGTGTGGCAGTGGCGGCTCGTGCACCGAAAATTGGTGAAGAGGCACACTGTATTTTACGCTGTATTCATTTATATAATATAAATTTACATTTAAATATGTATTTTTAGTTAATTTTAGTTAAGATCATGCTTTATAAAAACTATGATTAAAAATACTTAAATATTATTTTTGAGCTCTTCACCTATTTTCGGTTCATGAGCCGCCACTGGTGTGTAGAATTGATTCCAAGAAACAGGGAATGTTAGACTTTGACCAGGACAAGGAGACAAGGTTGTCGATGTGCTACCACAGCAAATAATGACCGATATATCCGGTTAACAGTTCGTCGAGACAGAACAACTAATGCTACTCAGCTGGAAAAACAATTTATTTTGGGAACAGGATGAAAGGTTTCAAGCTAAACAATCCGAAATAGACTTCATCAGGGTGGTCTCTATGCACGTGAGACAATTGTGTGTATTCCGTTGACAGAAAGACACCGTGTGGACCGAAGAATGTGGGCTGTGGAACATCGAGATTGGAACAAAGTGATTGGAGTCAAGTGATATTTACTGACGAGTCCCGATTCAGTTTAGAGTGTGAGACCAGACGTGTTTTGGTATGGGAAGAAAGGAGCAATCGAAATAACCCTATATTCGTTCGGAAAGATCACATTACAGAGAGGGGGTTTGATGGTAAGGGCTGGAATCAGCATAGGCGGATGTACGGACCTGTACATCATCCGGAATGGCAATTTCATGGCCAAAGGCACGCAGACAAGATTCTGAGACCTCATGTCGTACATTACGCTGCAGCAGAAATTTACGATTCCTTTATTTTAATGCATGCAGGGATGGAACACGGGCGCAGTATTCATACCGGAATCTGTTGAAGAAATTTATCTACCTATAATATCGTTGATTTAAGAGGTAGAAAATTTTCTTACATTGATAGTGGTATGAATTCTGCGCACGTGTTCCATCCCTGTGCATGATAAAGGCAGACCTCATACAGTTCGTCTTGTGGAGAACTTCTTGGAGATGAAACAAATCATCATGCTTTCCTCATCTAAATCAGATCGAGCATGTTTGGGACACACTCAGATGACGTGTTTCTGGAAGACTAAGGCCTCCTTTTGCTGTCCAAAACTTGGAGATCGCATTCCTTCAAGAGTGGAAGAGTATTCCCCAAAGTCTTATCGATAACCTGATTGCATCCATGCTAAACAGGTGTGCGGCAGTCTTAGCAGTTCAAGGAAACCACACGCCATATTAAACATTCTGCATCCTTTCGAAACATTAAGTTTCTTGTCATTTACATGTAACCAAATTGTTGCCCTGGAGCATCATTTCATGTTCGTTATACCATTTCAAAGAATTAAAGTTCCCATATAATTGTTTTTTGCTTCTTTTTTTTCTGTATTGCATTTAATTACATGTGTATTTTCCATTTTTTGCCCATACATAGCTATAGTGCAAACGTTTCTTCCCTTTTTTGTTTGTTCCCCTAATTTTTTTGAGCAATGTATTTATACATATCTATGAATTACAAATTTTGTATATCTTCTGGAATTTTCGCTCGATTGAAAATGGTGAAAAATTTGATGAATATTTGATGAATATTTGATGAATATTTTTTATATGCAAATTAATTAATAAAAAACTTTCAGATTCCATAATATTACATTGCAAAAAAGAGGCTATATCTTGCTCATATCCTATCGTTATTGTGGATCTAGGGCGGAAATGAAATAGTTTAATTTATTTTTACGTAACTAGTAAAAATGTGTAAAAACGTCTGTAGAAAAAAGAACTTTTTCTGCTTCTTCATATGCAAAGTAAATCGGATAATTTATCCTTGACTTGTTTCTTACTTTCATATAAAATTTGGGCATTCATCCTTATGCTGAGAAATAAGAAGAGAAAAAAAGCTTTACGAAATATTAATATTGTATGTGACTTTTTTACGCCGACTTACAACATATTGTTTATCTCTGAAAAGCTTTTCTGAAATTCGTTTCTATTCCAATGAATAAAGATTCTGTTATTATATTTTTTATCGCATTAAATATGTAAAATATATATGAACTGCTTACTGTTTCTGAAATGTAATACCATCTGACACTAAAAAACAAGTACAAATACGAAGACCAAAAAAAAAAAAAAAAAATCTTTTACCGTCCATGTTTTGATGTTTATACATTTGAAAGATTATTCCCGTTTGAAAAGAAACATTTTACAGTGAAAGCGAACTTCATCTCTAAAACTGAGTTATCCAAGTAAATGCTACGCAGTTTGAAGATCAATGCTTGTTTATTTTTACGTAGACGAATTCTATTTACATATATTTTAGTCACTATAACGTAAATATTCATGAATTTATTTATGTTGAAGAGTATTTAGCATTATGAAATGAGCATAGCGATTTAGCAATCAGTAAAAGAAATACTATTTTTTATTTTTTCTAGGCAAAAGGATAAAAAACAAGCACGGAACAAGAAAATGTAAGAAAATAAAATGGAAACGGAGATTTTCAAGAAAAGAAGTAGAAAATGTGTTTATGAATTCAATACTTTGAATATAATTTATGAATACAGAAGTAAAATGAAGAAGATAGATTTCTACGTATATATAAGAAAGTAAAAAAAAAAAAAAAAAAAGAAAAGAAAGAAAGCTATCTAAGGACTAAACTATTTCGAATTTTCTTGTCTCGTGCAATTCATAAACTAAAATTCTGTCCTAAACAAAATTCGATTTTTAACCCTTTCAGGGGCGGTGGTATATATTTTATTCCACCTAATTTCAGTTCTCAACTGCAAAAATTTATCCCAGAAATTTAATTTTAAAAATTTTACTTTTTTACCGTATCTGAAAATATTCATTTATTACTTTTCTTCTAATCTTGATCTCAGACTCTGGTGACATTTGATTTTAATTGAACTTAAATTCATTGCTCCTGAAGGATTTAAAGAGCGGCCTATCCGCTCTCCACACTAATATTACACTGCTTTAAAGAATTTGAACTTATTTTAATCGTGGATGCTAAGTTTTAATTATCAGATGCTTTTTTGCAACAGTGTTGCTAGATTTTGCGACTTTTTTATTCAATAGCTATCAATAATTTTGAGATAGGATATTTGATATACATAATAGATGATTGATATTCGAAGTCATTGGGCAACAGTTAGATTTAAAATTTAATGGTGGATTTTGAATAAAAAAGTCACAATATCTAGCAACACTGTTTTGCAATAAAATCTTTTTTGAACTGAATACTTTTTGCTCATTTTTATTTTTATTTATTTATTTATTTATTTATTGCACTATAGATAGCAATTTATTTCTTTTATTTCCCTCCGCCTATGACTTCCCAATATTCACTTTTCCAAAGATTTTACATTTTTAAAATAATTATTTTATTTTATTTTTTTAAACAAAATAAAAAGGAGATGAATTACAATAAAAGAAAATTGTTATTAAAATTCTGTTTTAAACAAAATTTTATTTTGGACAAAAATTAATTGCGTAATGTTTTTATATTTGTCATTAATTATAAGTTGTTTATTTTAACTTATCGCCGAAAGAGGGGAAAAAAAAAACGGTTTTCATCTTTTTTGTCTGAAAGAAATAAGTTTCTGTCCTAAAAGTGGATAAAGCATTGACTTATTTGAAAAATTTCCTTTCTTTCTTTTTTTTTAAAGGATGAACACCAAAAATTTACAGTACATTTAAGTGTGGAAATACAGATTATTTTTATTCAAAAATACTGGTTGTAAATCGCCGATTTAATGGGGAGACTTTGCAACTGTGTAATTATTTAAAATATTCTCTTTTATGTAACAAAAATCATAGGTGCCAACATTTTAATTTATTCCGGAGGATTTTTAGCCCCGCCTTTATTTCGCACCACTTTATTTATAGAAAAGTTTTCTCCAATATATAACTTCGATAAAATAAGAACAAATTTCTCCTAAAAAATAAGTGGTATGAAATAAAGGCGGGGCTTAAAATACTCTGGAATAAATTAAAGTATTGCCATCTATGCAATAGTGTGTTGACGTAAAGGTCTCAGGATCAGTGTTGCCAGATGCGTTCTTTTTTTTATTCAATAGTCACCAATAAATTTGAGAAGTGACATTTGAAATACATAATCGACTATCGATCTTCGAAGTGATTAGCCAAACGTTACAAATAAAAATCATCGGTGACTGCTCAGGATCAATGTTGCCAGATCTGGCGGATTTTTTTTAATCAATAATTACCAACAATTTTGAGAAGTGATATTTGATAATACCTAATAGACTATTAGTCCTCGATGTCATTAGGCAGGGGTCGTACTCTTTGTCCTCTCAGAGATGAGGAATATTTGCCTTTTTTGCCATCAAAAATTTTATACACAAATACTTCTGGTATATTTGTAGTAATCTGACATGATTAAACAGGGTAGAGATTATTCTATAAAAAAAGCGGTAGCAATAAATTTAAAAGTTTTTTGTTTATGAGAATGTCCTGAAAAAAGGGCGGAGAGTACGACCCCTGCATTAGGTAAACGTTACAATTAAAAATTATTGGTGAGTAATGAATAAAAAGTCCTCTAGATCTGGCAACACTACTCAGGGTACAATATATAATTAAAGTTCATAAAGTTTAACAATGACGTCATTTTAAATATATACATATATATATATATATATATATATTTATTTATTTATTGAAAAGAACAAAATAAGTGCACCAATTAGAAATGATAAAATGCATTTTAACGTAATATACAGATAATGAAACATTTTCAATTAATATTGAGATATAAACAAAATATGTTTTGCTAATCCTAATTAATATTTAAAAATAATAAACAAACAAACAAACAGACCAGAACACAACAAAAGTATAGAAAAAATTAATTTTTGTTTCAAATGAATGTTAAAATGATTATTAAAATGAAATTAACTTTTCTTGCAATACTTATCTCCAACTGTAAAAGAAATCTCTGCTACTAAATGAAATTTGCATTTAGCAATATATGTTTACGATAAACAAATTCTTGAAAAGTCGCACAGGCAATTCTTTAGTTAAACTTTATGATTTTTTATTAATTTATACCAATCTGCATTGAATAAATAAACGATTTGAGGAACGTTAAAATCTTTCAGAGCATTCTTAATTGAAATAATTATTTTCGATTAGAGTTGATGCATAAACAGTCAATGTCATTTTAATTAAGAATATCACGGTGTATTTAACGCTAGTAAATGAATAAGAATGAATGTATTTAATAGATGTGACTTAATTAAAAATATGTTTTTATTTAAAGTAAACGTTAAGCAATGCTATTATTATTATTTCATTGATGTATAATTATTTTTCTCTATTATTTATAAATTATTAGTTATGGCATTATTACCATACGTTAAATTTCTTAGTCCTTTATAAACATTTTTTTATGTCATGATGCATATGAAAATAGAGAATAAATGCAGGGTTTGTATGGATACGCCTTCTTCTAAGGACTCTTCAGTAGGGGTCGTGCTCTCCACCCTTTTTCAGGACACTCTCATAAATGATAAATTTTCAAATTTATTGCTACCACTATTTTGATAAAATAATATCTACCCTGTATAATTATGGCACATTGCTCTAAACATACCAGAAGTATTTCTGCAAGAAATTAGTGGTGGTAAAAAAGGCGGAACTTTCTTATCTCTGAGAGTGTCCTGAAAAAAGGACGGAGAGTACGACCCGTGCTCTTCAACTACCGTTATTCTCCAATGAAAATCTATTCAAATTTATATAGGTTTAATTTTATGACGAAAATTGCTATATAAAGTTAATGGTATAGAACAGTATGGATCTTATGAAACCTGGAATATCATCAGAATAGTGACAAAATTCAAACTCTGCAATTTATTATTGTATAACTTAAATTTTGTATTGTTTATTAAGCAGGGGTAGAAATTCGGAGCAAAACTTATGTCGGTATTTACGAAAAAAAAAATTTCTTCTTCTTAAACCAACGATTTTATAAGTAGTGAAAAATTTTAAACAAATACCGCTATGAGTTCTTCGCTAAATTTCTACCCTTGTATTAACTACTACAATTTTGCTTGACTTGATTTTAGAAAATATTCAAGCATCTGTATTCCAAATTATTCGTATTTCAAATAATTTATTTTATGACAAAAATTGCCGTATAAAATTCGTGGTGCTGAAAGATAAGAACCGTATAAACACTGGAAAATCTTCAGAATAGCAGATCAGACAACATTTTAATTTATTCCATAGCATTCTTAGTATCCTCCTTTTTTTCACACTACACAGGGATGGAACACGGGCGCATAATTCATACCACTAAAGTAAGAAAATTTTCTACTTCTCAAATCAACGATATTATAGGTGGAGAAATTTCTTAAACAGATTCCGGTGTGAATTCTGCGCCCGTGTTCCATCCCTGCACTACATTCTTTGCTGAGTAATTTTCTCCAATATTTACTTACGATGTAGGCGGGGGTGAAAATTTGACGCAGAACTCATCGGGTATTTATTTAAAAAATTTCTGTGCTTCATACCTTGTAACTTTTATAATTTATTTCGGAGTACTACCAACACCCGCTTTTTTTCCCACATCAGTTTGTTTTTAAAACATTTTTCTTCTTATTTCATCGTAATTACATATTGGTGAAAATTTCTCAAAAATCATACTGGTGGGAGAAAAGGGCGGGGCTAACAGTACTCTGGAATAAATTATAAATATTACCAGGTATGCTACTTTTAAAATCGTTGGTTTATCAAGAAGAGAATTTTGTTTCATGAATACCGGTATCAGTTTCTGCGTCAAATTTCCACCCCTGTTAAGGGCATGATGAACGTTTAAAATCGTTCTTTGTAACTCTTGTCTTAGAGTTGTGATGCATGAGCATTACATGATATTACATATTAAGTTAGCATTGAAATATATCAATATTAACATACTTGCCAACCATCTCATCTAACCGTCTTGCTGACCGTACAATTGTTAATGACCCCTGAATAAACGCCCCTTTTCTTACACCACTATATTTTTAGAGTTATTCTCTCCAAATATCGTTACGATTAAATAAGACTCTAAAAAATTATTACTCTAAATTAATACTCTCTTATTAAACCACTCTAAAAAATTATTGGTTTGAAAAAAAAGGTGGGTACTAAAAATTGTACGGTTCATAATGAGATGGTTCGCAAGTGTGATATTAAGTTTATAAGTTTTTTAATATACTTAAAGTATATTAAAATTTCTGAAAAACTATTAAAATTAAAAAAAAAAAAAAAAAGGAAAGAAAAGAAAAGAAAAGAAATGCTTCATGCAGTCCAATTTTTAAAATTTCTCCGCAATCTTTTATTACTATTGTTTATCAATATATTATCAACATATTTTTGAATTACAATAGTTTATGGATTGTTTGATAAGTTATTTTTTTAAAAGATATTTTTATGTTTGAATGCAGAAATTTCATGCAAATTTTTAACATTTAAACATAAAAATATTTTTTTTAAAGTTAACTTATTAATAAATCCACAAAGTACACTGATATACTATTATAATGCATAATCGAGGGGAAAAATTAAAAACTAAGTCGCATGAAGCCTTAAAAAATAAATAAATAAAAATAAATAAATAAATACATAAAAATAAATAAATAAATTTTCTTATTTTTAAGAAATTTTAATATACATAATATAGATTTAGCATTTTAATTAGGATTTTTAAATTAGCATTTCAATGCGTATGCAAACCTGCCAACATCCTAATTAATATTCCATAAAACTGTTAGTACCCGCTCCTTTTTCTACACCACTTTATTTTTAAAGTACTTTTCTACAAATGTAATTTCGATAAAATAAGAAAGAAAAATACTCTACAAAAAAGACTAGTGGGAAAAAAAGGAAGGTATAAAAACAGTTTTATGGAATATTAATTAGATTGTTGGCAGGTATGTATATGTATGCAAACTCTCACAGCTCTAAGTCACTAATTCCAAAGAACGATTTTTAACGTCCACCATCCTCTTATAACTTACTGTTAAAAAAGTGGTGGGAAAAGAAGAAGAGTACAATGATACGGAATAAATTAAAATGTTTACAGCTCTAGAACAGTAATAAAATTTAAGATTTTTTAGTTTTACATTTTTCGGCAGAAAACTTTCCCTCGTTTAATTCTATAAAATATTATAATAGATTGCAAAATACAACTGCGAGTAATTAAGAAATATTAATGCAATTGTATATATATATATATAAACTTTCTTTAAATTAGTTAGCGCAAAATAGTTTGTTTTAGATCAAACATATTTCGGCCTAGCTTTTGTTAAAAAATTCCGTGTGATCTTATCTAATGCAAACAATGTTGTTAAGTACCGGAGAGCTTCGTTAATTAGTTTGAAAAGGAACGGAAAGAAAACAATTTTGAACAATTGCCAGATAATATTATGGAAAGTTCATCTACTAAAAGGTAGATGAATACTTTCATGCTTTCAAACATATACAAAGCTATTTAGTAATAATAAGAAGAAAGGAATTTTTATTTGCATTAATTATTCTAATATTTGATTGCAATTAACATTCTGTTAGAACAAACTTGATTTATTTAATTAACTCTGCAACATTTTTAAAACATCAGCTAAAATGCAATTTTTACGATACAAAATCAGAAATTTTACTACATTCTCAAATAAATAAATGAACGAATTAAACGTATCATGGATAAAACACTAAAATAAACTATGCTATGTTTCTTTTTTTTTAAGCACAGAGATAAAACTACAGAGTGATCAGAAAATGAGTCTACATTTAAAAAATTAATAATTCATGGAATAATGTAGACAGAGAGTTAAAAATTGACACACATGCTTGGAATGACATGGGGTTTTATTGCAAATTCAAAAAAGAAAAAGTTCATAAAATGGCCAACAGATGGCACTGCATGAGAATCATGTATAAAAGGAGTTGTAATAAGAGAGGGAATCAGAGAGGAGACGGAGTCCGATTGTTGCTCTTGTAGGGTCATAAATTACAATTCTTCAGAACAAAATTTTCCGTATTCATATTTATATTACAAATGGATATGCATTATAACCATACTCTCTCTAATCAAAGTATTTGCATCCATAGTATACTGATTGTACAGTCACCCAAAAAAAAAACGCCACCCCCTACCTAATTTCGCCGTAAATTATCGTAGAAACATTTGACTGGTACCGATCGATTTGTAATAACGTCTAGTTTATAACGGTATAGTTAAATTTTGCCTAAGGGGTCGTCTACATATTAAAACTGGCATTAACTTCATTTTCTTCAATGGCAACCCCTATTTTTGACTTCATATTCAGATTTCTGAGATCAAGGCGGTTCGAAAAACATACCTATTTATATACCTTAAATCAATTTTAAATAGAGTTACACGTGAAAATGTATTAGGGGTCCGTCTATACATTTAGAAAATATAAATCACGATCTACCACACAGTATCCATTATTTATTAAGTTTCACACCGGAAAAAAATTTCAGAAATGTTAATTATAAAATTAAAAAAAATGACTAATTCACAGAACTTTCTGAGTTAGTTTATGAATTAAAGGATTTTTATTGGTTTCTATTGATTAAACATCAGATAGTTCACTTCATACGAAGAAAATTAAATAGCTTGAATAGATATTAAAATATCTATCAAAAGAAAAAAAAAAAAAAAAAAAGATGAATGGTTTTAAATTTGTTTGAAAATTCAAAATTATTTTAACTCAAGCTGCCGTATAATTGTCTGAAACGGCGGCACTCAACCTGGTTCCCACGCCCGTTTCACAGTGACAATGGGAGTTTGTTCTGATACTGCAGTACTTTCATTTTCTTTACTTGACTTTTTTAAAATATTAAAACAGATTTTTTTTATTTTTATTTATTTATTTTTTTTAATTAATTATTATTATTATTATTATTTTCATGACATTATTAAAAACTTTTACATAAATCTCCACGATATTCTTTTGCTTTTATATTTTATAATGTGTAACAAATTAATATGCAAAATAACAAATCCTACTACTTAATGGGATGTTCTAAAATTCTACACTTTAACACAGATACCGAAGTGGACGGTGGGTGTAGAAAGGCTGACTGCCCTTAATCTAAATCTTCACTTGAAAAGGTCAAAATGTTACACAACTCTTTTTTTTTTAAGGAAAAAAGAAGAAGAGAAGGAGGAGAAGGAAAGATCAAAACGAATTTAAAGCATATTAAACGTTAATACCCTTTAAACACTGGAAAAAGGCGGGGTTTCGTATTGTGTGTCATTTGGGAGCTGTAGAGTGCCAGAAAATTACTTTATGTAATAAAACTTTATATTTAAAGGGTATTTAAAGCAGCATTGTATTTAATACATAGACTATTCAGAAAAAAGTACCATTCATCTGGTTCATGAAAAAAAAAGAACATTTTCTGGCATTGCTCTATGTATATACATTCTTGTCAACCTATCCCGGAAGATTACTGGTCCCGCCCCTTTCCGTACATTTTTTTCACATCAGTCTTTTTAGAGCCGTGTCAGCCATCGGTGGCTGACACTGATCTTTCCATTTAGGCTAAGTCAGCCGGCAGTGTAAAATATGATATAAAACTACAGAACTTACATAGTTTTAAGTAATTACTGACAATTTATTTAAAATTTATTTAAAATTTACTTCATGTTTTTTTTTTTTTTTTTTTTTTAAATCGGATTTTTATAGGATTATATCGTTAAGGCCTAATGGGGTTTATTGAAACTCGATAATCATGACACGCTTCTAAGCAGCACGTGTGGCCTGAATGGGATTTCCATAAGAATTCGCGTGGCGCTCAATGAGTTAATCGTAAATGTATTTGAAGTTAATTACTCTAAAAATTAAATTGTGTACACACAGGGGCGGGAACTAACAATGTTACGGGTTAGGTTGGCAAGTATGCATATATATTTTGCTTGATTTATAAAAATTTATAACACATTTTCTTCTTTTTTTTTAGTATTTTATGTTTATATCTCTCATTAAAAATAAATACAATATTCATATATAAACATTTCTATACAGTAATGTAAATAAACATATTGATTAAAGAAGATTTGTTGATATTATATAATTATTCTTCTATCTGTATAGTATATTAACACAAATATATTTTGTAAATTTCGCAGCATCGAAAAACAGCAACATAGCTTTCATACCAGGGTTAATGTAAATAGGACGTAAGCGTACTGTAGCTAGTGTTGAAATTTGAAAAAAAAAAAAAAAAAAAGAATAACAGTGGGCTAAAAATACGCCGGAATAAATTAAAATGTTGTTTATTCTGGTTTTAGTCAGGTGATATCACTCGTGCTAAATAGCTGAATCCGCCCTCTCTTAAGCTCAGGTTCAGCTCATCATAAAAATATTGTTTTTAATATCTGCCGCACCAAAATATTCAAAACACAAATGACAATTTTCATATATTTTGAAATCTTCCCGTTTATACTTTAAAAGCATTTAGATTAACACGTTGACTGCCACGCGTGTTTACAACAAAATCCCCGTCAGGCCACCCGTGCCACTGTTACTCCGCCTGCTGTTACTCCGCCCCCAAACCTTTTTTGAGTTTCACTGAATTTTATTCAAAATCCGATTCCAAAGCAACCAAAAGAGTCTAGTGATCGCAATCACTTTCTGAATCTGCCAAATACATTCTAGTTTCATAATAAAACAATCGGGAAATTTGCACGTTGAACCATTTGGCCAGGGGCCTTTTTCGTGAAGACCTTCGCCTGCTGTTACTCCGCCCCCAAACCTTTTTTGAGTTTCACTGAATTTTTTTCAAAATCCGATTCCAAAGCAACCAAAAGAGTCTAGTGATCGCAATCACTTTCAGAATCTGCCAAATACATTCTAGTTTCATAATAAAAAATTCAACAGTATTATTATCTCCTGTCATATATTTATCTAAATATGTTCGGAAATCCTTTGGAAGGAGTCACCCGACGTGGCCTGATGAGAACTCTTGCTGTCACCCGAATACGGGTGACGTGGCCTGATGAGAACTTTTGCTGTCACCCGAATACGGGTGACACGGCAGTTAACGTGTTAATTTATTTTATTTTGAATTTTTAAATTTAGACGTTTAGGGTCTTTTAAATGAAATTTCAGGATTCTGTAAGATCAATATCTATATATTTGAAAGTAATAAGACAATTCCTTTGTTTTAAATTTTTGTTCCATAATAACTGTGACTTTGATTTCGTGATTAGGAAATTGAAAATAAATACTATTGAGCTATGTTCCAATAATAGGTCGTATAAACTTAAAAAAAAAAAAAATAATAATAATAAAGCAATTTTTCAGTATTTGATTCTGTATTAAAAAACTTTTAATAGAAATTTGATATTTTATTATGTTACATTATGGGATAAATTTTAAATAACACAAAGCTTACAAACGGTACAGTAACCAAATGCAAATATGTCACAACAAAATTTAAACAAAAAATTTATGGTAAAAAATCTTTTTAAAATTATTAAATATTCATAATAATAATAATAAAAAAACGATCGTCGAATGCATAATTGCTGTTTCATGCAATCAGTTTCGCTGTACCGTGTTTTCTAAAACATGATATTTAACTAGAGGTGTACGTACTCTTGAATATTGAAATGCGAAAAAAAGTGTAACAGGGTTAAAATAGAATTTTAGCAGCGAAAAACTAGAAAAAGATATTTAATACTTATGAAGAAAGACTTAACATATTAGGATCGATATATACTTATCTTGTACCGTAAGCCACGCCTTTTCACAAATTTTCTAAAACTTTATAATATAAAGCAAAATAATTTTGCAATTAATTTGTAATTAAATCATTTAAGTTTTGTCTTCAATAATCGATGTAGTAAATACCATTTTGATTTATGCATACCAGCGTCACATATAGAGTCAAATAGGAATATGGAAATTTGTCTTTTTTTTTTAAATAGTGTTTCAGCGAATCAGAGGCGGGGCTTCTTTTCTTTTGAAATTCTTTCACAATCCCTCGCCTACATTGTGATAACTTTACAAAAATATGCCAATTTGTATAATAAACATCGAAATATTGCTTAGGAAACAATAAAAATAACATAAAGGTAAATTAAAATAGTTTTCCGTCAAATTATATACAAACATTTACTTATAGAGGATACAGATTATAACAAGTGACGGCCCCCTAACAGGAATAAAAAGTGAAATATCACTGTAACTCAAAAAATTATGTTAGGAACGAGCTGTAAATTTGGAAACCTATGTTTTTGATGATGCCCGTTCTATTCGTGCAGAAATTAACATAGGTCATAATTCATAATTTTTTCAAATATGAATTTATTAATAATTTTCATAATTCAAAAAATGTTTTTTTAGCAAAAATTTGCATGGAATATGTTTGGGTCACTTTATTCTAACGAATAAAAAAAACAGAATTTAAATATCATAATTATTTCGGAAGATATGATTTAATGTTTGTCACATTCATTTAACATTAGCATCCCCAAACTTTGACAGCTTATAACTCTATGAAAAATTGAGCGAAATATATAAACTATACCATTTTCCGTGATGATTTGATCCAAAGAATTCAAATAAATTATAAAAAATGGGGGTTACCATTGAAAAAAATGAAGTTGATGTCAGTTTTAATATGTAGACGACCCCCTAAGTAAAATCTAACTATAACATTATAAACTAGACGTTATTACAAACTGATTGGTACCAGTCGCATGTTTCTACGATAATTTACGGCAAAGTTAGGTGGGGGGGTGGCGTTTTTTTTTTGGGTGACTGTACAAATATGAATATTCTGTATATTTTGTAGAAACAAATAATATACAAATTGCAAAAGGAACACCTACTGGTGGCGTTTCATATTTTCAAATGACGTGAATCTACCTCAGCGGTCACAAAAGTGTTAAGGAACACAGTATAGCCTGTAGTAATTGGATGCTGAAAAACTCTGGTAAACCAATCACTATATATGACGTTGCTGAAAATATTGGCAAGTCCTATCCGTCGGCCTTTACTCCTGTAAACAATCTATCAGGCTTTCGTATATCCGGCATATGACCAGTGAATCAAAACACATTCAGTGAGGATAAATATTTAGGTTCAAATGTGACTGAAAGACAAAGTCCCTCCGTAAACAAAAAAAAAAAAAAAAAAAAAAAGATTTTCTAGAAAGAAAGGGAACCAACAATGATAGAACTGGATGTCTCTGTTTAGTGTCCTGTTGAAATTTCGAAACCTTCAACATCGGACATCTTTTCGTGTGTCATGCTTTCACAGGTACGAATCTAAGCAAAACCTTTACCTAACCGAAAACCAGACAGATCTAGAAATCAAAGAGACACTCCAGAAAAAAAAAAAAAAAGAAATTGAAGGAAAAAAAAAAAAAAAACGTTCTGTTAGAGTATCCCAAAAAGAGGAAAAAAAAAAAAAAGATTCGTGTTTCAAATAAAGGCAAGAACATTATAATTATTATATGATAAATAAATATATCACTTGATATTCTTTTTTTTTTTAATATAAAATATATGTTTATATGCTTATTTTCTATTCATTACAAAGTGAAGTATAAATTTGAGAGAATGGCCCTAGGTACAATGAGGTCTGGCCCCAGGTACAATGAGGGTGTTGTACCTAGGGCCACGAGTAAAGTTTTTTTAAAAACCTTCTGTTTGTCGGAACTTCTTATTTTAGGTATTTATATTAATCGCTTTTGGAAGTAATTAGTCCTAAAGATATGCACATATCAGTTTGATAATTTTAAATAGGACAAGGGCTCTGTTTTTGGGCATTGAAAAAAAGCGGCCCTAGGTACATGGGTCTCCCCTATATATATATAATATACTGAGTTTTCAATGAAAATTATTTCCACTTTCAGATAAGTTGCAAAAACACTTTTAGAACAATACACAGCAATTGGAATACAAATATCTTAAATATCTCATGAAATATGAACATTTTAATATAAAACGTTTTCACTGCGCATGTGCGAAAAATAAACCATTTGTTATTGCATAGGTTGAAAGCTAGATGTATTGGGAACTTTTATCAAAAGTGTATTTGAATAGAATAAAAATTAAGCGAATTGTACGAAAAAGAAAGAGCTAGATTTTAGATATTTTCCAAAAGTTGACATTTCTTAAGGGGTTTTTCAAATGCTGCATAATTAATTTGAAGATCCAATTATTTCAACCACTTTCCAAAGGTTGTTTTTTGGGGAAAACCCCTTATGATCTCACAATTCATAGTAAATAAACAAAAATATACTAGAGTTACAAGTTTATAAGGAGTTTTTCACAAAAAAGTACATTTGGAGAGTAGTTAAAATAATTGGATCTTCAAATTAATTATGCGGCATGGGAAAAACCCCTTAAGGAATTTCAACTCTTGGAAAATATCTAAAATCTAGCTTATTCTTTTTCGTACAATTCGCTTAATTTTTATTCTATTCAAATGCACTTTTGATAAAAGTTGTCCAATACATCTAGCTTTCAACTTATGCAATAAAAAATGTTTTATTTTTCGCACATGCGCAGTAAAAACGTTTTTCATATAAATGTTCATATTTCATGAGATATTTAAGATATTTGTATTCCGATTGCAGTATATTGTTCTAAAAGCGTTTTTTGCAACTTATCTGAAAGTGGGAATAATTTTCGCTGAAAACTCTGTATATTATAAATTTAAAAAAATGTCGAGTTTTTTTTTTTGGAGTTTTAAAATAAATGCTTATATCTCCATTATTTAACATCCTAGCGTCACACAAATTTATCCACAAATTGAACTAGTTCTATATTAACATAGCCTGAAGTTACAGTGCATTTCGTTCACTTAACTATACAGGGTGATCACAAACATTATTAATATTTATCAATTTGTTACCGGCCCCATAATTATTATCTTAAACCAATCTTCACTGAAAAACATGAGGAAGACCCAGTTCTTTAAATACCCAATGTTTGAAAATATTTCATTAAGAGATAAGTTTTTAATTAGAGAAAAACTGATCGTTTGCAAATCTTTCGAAACTTTTGAGCAGGAGTGTATAATTATACAGAAATATTTTCAGTGTTTTTATATTATAGTGCCAGGATTATTTAATCACGAATTATAATCACCACTTAATGAGGAATAAGAGAATATAGCATAAAAATAGTGGTAGAAAAAAAAAGTAGAAATTTCTCATCAATGAGAGTGTCCTGAAAGAAAAAAAGGCGGAGAATTCGAGCTCTGCTAAACCCTCTCTGGGGCAGAAGAATGGGAATAGGTTGTTTTTTTGTTTGTTTGATTTTTAACATATACATCAGACTTGCATGCTTGTTTGGAAGTCCACTGGAACAAGTTTAAAGATGTATTTATTTATATTAAAATTGAAATGTTCATATCTAATTAATACATGCTATTTAAAAAATGTCATTAGCAGAGGTGCCAAGTTACTACTAACGATAAATCAATTTCATACCACAATAAAGGAAAAGTAAAACTTGTCCTATTAAATTGCAGATAATTATTACAAAAGAATACATTAAAAAATTTCCGGTATTAAGATTACGGACAATCCGTAATAACTTGGCACCTCTGCATTTGTATCCTGCATTCTCAAATGAAATGTAGAATATAACATTACATTTTAAAAATGAATAAGTAAAATGATTAAAATAGGACTTAATTTATTAGGGTTTTAATTACTTTAATTAATATTTAAATCTATATATATAAAAGAGTACTAACACTCACTCACTGACTCATCAACGCAGAGCAAAATCTACTAGAGCTACTGACTCGAAACTGGGTCAGATTATAGAACATATAGTGTAAGCGCCCCCTAAGACGCGATTTTGCGAAATTTACTCCCCAAGGGGAGTAGGGGCAAAATGTGATTTAACAAAAACCTTCATATCTCAAAGAAAAAAACAGGTATACGTAAAATTTTTGCTTTAAAATATATAACACAAATATCTAAAAACTAATTTCTGGAATTTTAGAAATTCGGTCCCCAAGGAGGAAGGGCAAAACGTGATTTCACATGCGCAAAACGTGGTTTCACATACTCCTGGATATCTGAAACATAAAAACAGATATACGTGAAATTTTTGCTCTAATATATAGCTAATACAAATACCTAAAAACCAATTTCTGGAATTTTAGAAATTCAGATTCCAAGAGGGAGGGAGGGGGCAAAACGTGATTTGAAATAATCCTTTATATCGCAAACAGAAGGAAAGGTATATGTGAGAGTTTTGCTCCAAAATATAGCTCCTACAAATACATAAATACCAATTTCTTTAATTTTAGAAATTCGTCTCAGGTGGGGTGGGAAAGGGGGGAGGCTGTGGGTCAAAAAAAAAAAAAAAAAAAAAAAAAAAAAAAAAAAAAGTAGAAATACAGTTAGACCTTTCAGAATTGGTACAGATAGGTTTTAGAGGCCTGCAAGCCGAGTGAGGATATTTTCGAAAGTGTAAAGTTATTAGGAGGGTCAGAAAAAGGAGGGGGGGGGGGGCGGAGGGCCCAAAAAAAAAAAAAAAAAAAAAAAAAAAAAAGAAAGAAAGAAAAAAGAATGAAATACAGTTATACCGTTCAAAATTGGCACATAAAGGTTTTTGTTACCTACAAATCTATTGCGAATATTTTCGAATTTGTAAAATTATTAGTATAGACGGGGAGGGGAGGGGTGAAGGGCAAAAATATATAAATAAGTGTTAGAGCTCTGAAAATTTGTGTTGTTAGGTTTGAGACCCGATAAATCGATTGCGGATATTTTCGAAAGTACGGAATTATTACGAGGGGCGGGAAGGGGGACGGGCACAGGGGTAAAAATAAAGAAATTCAGATAGAATGTTGGAAATTAGTATTATTAGGTTTGAAAGCCCGAGAGAACGATTGAGAGTATTTTTTTAAAAGTCTAAAATAATTAGGAGGGGCGGGAACGGTAGGTGAAGGAACATGCGCGCATGTATACGCTGCCGCAGGCAGTTGGGGCCAGGACCGATTATTTTACCGATGGGAGAATATATATATATTTTTTTTTTGTATTTTATATTTATGTTTTTCCCTTACGATAATATAGTGATTCATTAAGAGTGTCGAACATAAATGCGCCCGCCAGCGCTCAACGGTCTGCGCTGCCGAAGGCAGTGGTGACCCAGTGCGACATTTTTTCTAAAAAAAAAAAAAAAAAAAAAAAGAAAAAAAAATTCGTGTGATAAAAATTAATGCAATTTTGAGAATTCATTAACTATAGTGATTCGTTTAAAAATAGTGACCAGCGAAGCGGGCATATCTGCTAAATACAAATAAAGTTTAACTTAACACTTTCGCAACCGCTGACGTAAATTCACGTCATTTGAAAATTTGTAGCTCCACCAGCGGGAGTTTCTTTTGCAATTTGTATGGCATTTATTTCTAAAAAATATACTCAGTATTCATATTTGTACAACCATATACTATGGATATAAATACTTTGATTAGAAAGAGAATAATTATAATGTATATCCATTTGTAATATGAATCTTAATGTAGAATATTTTGTTCTGAAATATTGCAACTTGGGAGAATAACTTGGAGAATTTTTATCCAATTTTTAAAATCATGCGGTCGTGAAAGTGTTAACATTGCAGGATTGCCTCCACCCGTCATTTTTCATTAAAACTTTTGTATAGAAATCTGTTTTATTCAATCATAAACATATTATAAAAGATCGTTACTTATAAAAGTGGTAAAAAGAAGTACGGACAAAGGCAACACTAACAATGTAAACTTAAAGTTTTTAATAAATTCCCATTAGCAGTCATTAAATATAAAATGGCAGCATATGGTATTTAAAAATTTTCATGGAAGAAATATAGGATTTCTGTTCTAAGAATCAAATTTTAGAAAATCGAAAGTTTCCAAATACTCAAAGTTTCATTAAATAAACAAAGTCGTATGTCAAATAGCTTTGAAATGTCCTAAAGGTGGAAATATCAATATGAAGCGTAGGTGTTTCTGGCAAGAAGTTTCAACAAAGCAACAAAGTATTTATATCTTTGTTTACCTTAATCTTTGTCATGATTATCCCTTAATAATTATTTTTCTTTTTAGAAATCATATAAGAGTTAATAATAAAAAAAAAAATAATAATAAAAATAAATAAAATAATAATAATAATAGTAATAAAATAAAAATAAAAATAAAAAGTCTAAAAATAAAGTAAGAATGAATAAATATAAAGAAACTGTTTTTATTTGAAATTCTTGAGTTTGAAGAAGTTATTTTTAGAATTTTTTATGAAATTACTAAATTATTTTTGGAAAAAATATTAAACAAAGAGTTAAAGCACCATTTAATTCAGGAAATAAATGACCGTGTTTAAACTTTTTTTCATTTTAACGTTTTCGCGACCGCTGACGTAGATTCACGTCATTTCAAAATCTGTAACTCCCCCAGTGGGCGTTTTTTTGCAATTGTATACTGCTACATTTCTTAAGTATATTACCTTAATTCATATCTGTACAATAAAAATACTATAGATACAAATACTTTCATCAGAAAGAGTATATTTATTATGTACATTCATATGTAATATAAATATGGATACAGAAAACCTTGTTCTGAAATAATGTAACTTTAAAGAATAACGCCCACAGGTGGAACATACTAGCAAAAAGATAAAAACATGCGGTCACGAAAGTATTAAGCTAGTAGTTTCGAAAAAAAAATAATAGTTAATCAATGTTAATAAGTAATTAAAAAAAAATGCAAAATAAATTCATTAAATAAATAATTTTCCAGGATAATTTTTTGAATGCTTTAACCCTTTCCGACGCAAGGTAATTCGAATCATTTAAATTACACTGCCACCGGAATTCACGAACAAAAATGAAAATAAAATAAATTAACCAGGGCCGTGTCTACACTTTTAGCCGCCCTGGGCGAAAGATTTTAGCCGCCCTCCTAGGCAAAAGATTTTAGTCACCATACTAGGCACTAAAATTATTTCCCTCCTTCTGCTTCTGAAAACTATCCTTTAAAGCTAAAAATCTGCCAGGTTGCCACAGATGAAAAGTTAAGGTATTTTTCTCTGTTTTTAAAATAAGACTCCAGCGGCCAAATGGTTATGCGCTCAAAGCTGGTAGACATGAGGTGCCGTGTTCAATCCCAAGTCGCGCTTGTCGGCCTAGCCGATCGGAGTTTTCCATGGTTTTCTCCGAAATTTGTGTAATTACGGGCTAGGACCCCTTAGAAAGACCTCCACGGAGGTCACTCTCCCTCAGGTCTAGGACCTACAGCAGTCAATCGGCCTTATTCCCAAATCCAGTCCAATCCTGTTTTTAAAAAAATCTAACAATTTTAGTAAACTTAATTTTTAGCTGAAATTTTGTCATTTTTAGACGCCCCTAGCTGTTAGCCGCCCTGGGCGATCGCCCCGGTCGCCCCCCCCTAAGCACGGCCCTGAAATTAACGACGTTTTCTGCTATGTTATAAAAGTAAAATTTTGTTAAAAAATTTCCGGGATGAGTTTTGCAGGTGAAAATTAAAATTAGGTGATGCTGTAGTGGCATCACCGCTCCTGAAAGGGTTAAAGAATTACGATTATTATTACTTATTTTTTTCTTTTTAATTGATTTTTCAAGTTTTATTTTTTATTACAGAATTAGGGAACTTATTGATTGACTCTGTCCTCGCTGGTGGACATAGGTAACATAATGAATCTGAATGTGATAGAAGTCATAGTTTGACGCAAACCAGGTTTTACATCAAAATTTTTACTTTAGAAGGAGCGAGAAATCCAATTTTTATGAATGTTCTAAGCCTGCCGTCATTTGAAAAAAATTTGCTATACCTCTATTTTAGCACTTTAAAGATCGCATGTTTACGTATTTGGAACAGTATATCTCATCTTTTGGCGTTCATCTATAATATTACATAATTTCACAAAGAATTTTTCCTATTAGTGTTTAAATTAGATAAATTTTACAGTTAGCAATAGATGCGATCCTCACTTGTATACAGTGTTGCCAGATCTGGCGGAATTTTTATTCAATAAACACCAATAAATTTGAGGAGTGATATTTGATATATATATAAAATCCGATTAATCTTCGAAGTGATTAGACAAACGTTACGATTAAAATTTAGTGGTGATTATTGAACAAAAAATCCGCCAGATATGGCAACACTGCTTGTTTATATGCACACCGGCGAAACTTAAGGGATTGCACACGAATGCACATAACTTAAAAAAAATATATATATATGTATAATGTTTCAGAGGATCGGCAAAAGAGGGGGCATTTCAGCTCAAAATAACATTACGTTGGTGTCACTGAAATTTGCGTGAAAGGATGCGAAAGGGAAAGTTAATAATAGGGAAGACCGCAGGTAGTTGGTGTAGTTGGCACAGAACTTTCATTTCCTGCCACCATGGGGCCAGAGCGCTGTCAGTTTGCTAGTGGGGAGTATATATAAAGGTGCACCATCTGCAGTAATTTCGATCTGTTTGGAACCATCACAAGAAGGATAGTTATTTCATCCTTTTTTTTTTTTTTTTTACTGGTGAGTAATATTTTTCATCTTAATATTTTTTGTTTTGTTCTGGTAAACCTGTAGATCGATTTGAGGAGTTATTGATGGCGGTTTTTAAAAGAATAAGTAACTGTGATTATAGCCATGTATCATAATGTTTTGTTTCTGACGATGTTTGGAATTGTGTAATTGTACATTTTATTTTGGACATCCCTGTGGAGTTAATTGACATACTTAAGTACGGGATCAACTGGCATAGCTATAGCATAGCTATGGCATAGCTATCGCATAGGTTGGGCTTCCTTAATGACAATTAAATAGCTGAAGAACTTCTTCATGATGATAAAATTTCACCTTCAGTTTCCTGATAGACGATGATGAGGGTTCTTATTTGAAAGTTCAAACAAACCTTCGATAACCTCAAAAGCATGCTGAGAAGTCTCACTAAACCAGACTAAAAAAAAATATATATCAAGACTCTCCTTGTAACACCGAATACATTGTAAATGACTTTGTTTTGGGGGAGTACCAAGCCCGTGAGCACAAAAGGAAGATTGTCAAAATAGGTGGCAATGAGATTCGCGTGTTCACCATGGTCAAAAAGGGGATAAACTGGAAATAGATAGATAAGGATTATTTTGTGTATTATGACCAAAGTAAATTTTTGAGAAAATTGAACAGAGATATTTAAATATAGTAGCGCCCAACTCTTACATTAGTGGTGGATTTCAGACTTTGAGCTAATTTTATATGAATAAATATAAATAGCTATAATAATAGGCATAATTTATTTTTCCTAAAGAACTCGTTGTTTGTTCGTATTTTTAAGCGGAATTTTTTTGTTAAAGTATAATTAAAATAAGATGTTTTGCTAAAATGAAATATTTTTCTAAGTAACCCTGTCCATATCACATTTTGCCAACTCGCCCCCAGCTATTGCAAGATTTTGCGACTTTTTTATTCAAAATCCATCGCTAAATTTTAAATGAAACGGTTGCCTAATCACTTCGAAAGTAAATCGTCTATTGTGTGTATCAAACATAACTTCTGGAAATTATTGGTAACTATTGAATAAAAAAGTAGCAAAATCTGGCAACATTGCTCGCCCTTACGGGTGTGCCAACAAACTCCGCACTCGGGGGGCACTTTTACAATCTGTAAACCTACTGGAGTTAGGTAAAACAATCAAGCAATTTCACTGGTTCTCTCTTGTGAGATCATACCACAACGAGTCGAAATTCTCCTCCCATCTGAACAAACACCCGTTTTTATTTTTTCGAATGCGAATTATTCATTTTAATTTACGATAAAGATGGAATTCACGCAAACTATTCGCATGAGTCTTACAACAGAAAGCTTACTTACAAATTTGGAAAATCAGATTGTTGAGAATACAGATACAATTTTAATTCGCTCCAATATAAAATGTACGGATGACATTAACCCATTTTATCCCATTGTCTTATTTGGACAGCTGAAAGATAGCATATAGAAATCAGAATTTATTTGGTGCGAATATTTTGTCAGCTGGAATATATAATGGTACATATAAGCTTCTGCTAGCGTGCTATGTGTCTCACCTCCTCCTCCTCCTCCATCTGGAATCTTTGTTTAATCATTACATTAGGGGGCATGGTTTATCTTCTCTTTGCGGATGAAAATTCTTTCTGGAAAACTATCATGTAAATAAGAAAGTATTATACAGATAAAGCAAAACTTTATACTCGGAAAGCACGTTTCACTATTGAAGAGAACACTGAAACATATAAGTGCAAATTTCACCCTCTTTATTTCAATGTCCTGCGTACAAGGTGAATAAGATTTCTTATACAGCATATAATTTTTTTTTTCAAATTTTGTTGTATTTAGTTTATTTAGGTATAATTAACCTTAAAAAATGTAATTTTTCTGAAATTTGATCAAAATAAATAAATTGGAATAAAATGGGTTAATAAAAGGATTAAAGAGTGTGGAAACAAAACAAATACTAAATGGAATGCCAGTTATTCACACCCTGAAGGAGAAAGATTTATTTGTTAAGTTTAGTTTTCAGTTTCTGAATTAATTTTGGCTTTTCCACATTAAATGCGAAATGTGTTTAAACTTTTTCGTTTCTTGTTTTGTTTTTTCTCAAAGTATATATTTATATTTTTATAGGAAAAATTTGTATGTCATTACAGTTCATTTAGGTGCATTCTAAAAAAAAAAAAAAGAAAAAAAAAGCGAGGAATATCAAAAAATGTAGAATATCAATCTTATGAGTTTTTGATATAGCTACACGTTTTAAGGTCTTTTGAATTAATTTTTGCTTTTTTTTCGCGGAAATGAATATAAGAATGTGTGTGTTTTTGATGCATCTATACGTTTTGATGTTTCTTGAATTATATGTTTACTATTTCCATAGTGATGCATATAAGTACGTGTATAATTTTGATGTATCTATACCTTTTTAGGTCTCCTGGTTTCCTTTTTTCTGTTTTTTGTTGATTTATATATGTATGTGAGTGAATACGGTAACATGTAATGTTCAAATGAACTGAAATTTGGTAGGTATGTTATAGGTCACCACCGCACGAATTGTACCGACTTTGATGAATCTAGCAATAATAGTTTTTTTACAGGAACACAAAGAACAATTCTTATCATTATGTTAATAAATAACATTAATAATAGATTAAAAAAATACAAGAAATGTAATACATAATTTCAGTAGCAAATTCCTCCCCCCCCCCTAAATTTTTTGCTTGCCGCAAATGTTTCTGTTTTAGAATTTTCCTACTCTGTAGTCCCTCAGAAGATATTTAACAGTTAAAATAATCCTTCTCCCCATCCCCTAAAATAAAATTTATAGCCATAAAGTTACTGAAAAGTGATAGAAATAGGCGCCAGCCCTAAAAAAAAGGTGGGTGATAGGGCAAAATAGGTGTGATATTCGGATTCAAGAGGGCATTTTACATAAGAATTAGCAAAAATGGTGTTGGGGGCAATTTTCATTCAGAGCAGTGTTATTAAAGTGCGATACCATCTAATCTCTCTGTTCCAATGAACTGAAAGTTGTAGGTATGTTACAGGTCACTGTCTCGCACGAAATAAATAGATTTTAATAAATTTAGAACTTACAGTTCCTTCTCTCTCTCTCTCTCTCTGTGTCTCTTTTTAAATACTAATAATACAAAGAATAATTCTTTATAATTATAGCCTATGGAGGCGATTATTAAAGTGCCGTACCGGCTAAACGCTTTATTCGAATGAGCTGAAAATTGATAAGTATGTTATGGGACATCGTCGCATGAACTGTGTAGAATTTTTATGAATACAATGCTTTTAGTTCTTTTACAGTGGTCTAAAAGAAATACGTTATCATTACGGAATATGAACTCGAATTATTTGAATTGATTTAATGTTTAAACTAGAAATTGGTTTTAAATATTCGTGTGAGCTATATTTTAGAGCAAAATCCTTACACACACACAAATATATACATATATATATATATATCTGTGTGTGTGTGTAGATTGTTTGTTTGTTTGCGATATAAAGGATTATGTGAAATCCCGTTTTGCTCCCATCCCTCCTTGGGGACTGAATTTCTAAAATTTCAGAAATTGATATTTTAGATATTTGTGCTAGCTATATTTTAAAGCAAATATTTTACGGATACCCCTTTCTTGTTTTGAGATATGAAGGATTTTGCAAAATCACGTCTTGTCCTCCCTTCCTCCCTTTGGGGGCGAATTTTGCAAAATTTCTTCTTAGTGGATGTCTACGTAATAGAAGGAAGATTGTCACAAAATTTCATGCTTCTAGGTCCAGGGGTTTGGCTGAGCTCACTCAGGACAAACGATTTTATATATATAGATGTTATCATTAAAAATGAATGTATTTAGTAGTTATATGCATACTACTTTGGTAGAAGAAATAAGAAACTGGGCATATTTTACAGAATAAAAGTAGTACACAATATGTAAAAGAAAGTCCTGTAGGCGAAGTTTGTTAATTTATTCCTTACGCACAGGCAGATATGCCAACATTTTATTTTATTCCGGAGAATATTTAGCCTCGTCTTTATTTCATACCGCTTTTTTCTTAAGAGTAATTTTTTCTTACTTTATCGTAGTTATGTATAGGATAAAAGTATCTTACAAATAAAGTGGTGAGATTTAAAGGCGAGCCTAAAAATGCTCCGGAATAAATTAAAATGCTGGCAACTATGCACACAGTGTAATCCGTCTCGAATCGGTTAATCTTCTCATTTAAAACAAATCAGAAACATACTGTTTCTTCCTAAAGAATTTTATTTTATGAACATTTGCTGAGCTAGCATTTAAGTTTTCCTGTAACTGCTCAAAGAAAACGTATAGAGGAATTGTGAGTTATGCATACCTGCCAACTTACTAATTATCCGGAAGATAGTCAGTACCCGCCATTATTTTTCATGCCAGTCTTTTTTTACAGTCTTTTTCTTCCTATTTAATCCTAATAACATTTGAAGAAATTTTCTCTAAAAGTAAAGTAATGTGGAAAAAGAGGCAGGTTCTAAAAATCTTCCGGATATTAATTACAAGATTTTCAGGTATTGTGATGAATGTCAGAATTATGTTAATTGTCCATTGTATCCTCATGTTCACACTAGTCCTTCTCTCAATTACAGTTATTTATAAGAAAGTAAACGTTCCGTAAATTCCAGGGTATAAGCCTCCCGTCAGATAAATTAGTTTGAGATAAGAAATTTTCATTAAAATGTCATTTATATGTTACTGCAATTTCTGGGGTATGCCGTAATGTCACATATATACGAATTGACAACAGAAATTTTTAATAAAATCACACAATCAACTGTGGAAGAAAATCATATTTATTGAAATTTAATTTTTCCGACTGAGTGAAAATAATGCCTGGACCGGGACTCGAACCCCGGATCTTTGACTTACAAGGTCAAGGCTCTACCGGTCCAGGCATTATTTTCACTCAGTCGGAAAAATTAAATTTCAATAAATATGATTTTCTTCCACAGTTGATTGTGCGATTTTATTAAAAATTGTATTTCATTCTCCCATTGTTTAATGGTGTTTTCCATTTCCTGCGGCTTATTTCTGTTGAGCTATCTAAATGATAGACCAGATTGTTTCTGCCTAAATGGTTGTCTGAGTGAATAATGCTGACCGGGATGTCGGCCTGGATAGCTCAATTGGTAGAGCCTTGACCTTGTAAGTCAAAGATCCGGGGTTCGAGTCCCGGTCCAGGCATTATTTTCACTCAGTCGGAAAAATTAAATTTTAATAACAGAAATTTTATTTAATAAAATGCACAGCATTGACAAATTTAGGAATATTTTTATTCAACTACCACCAATAACTTTAAGGAGCGATATTTGATATACATAATGGACGAATAATTTTTAAAGTGATTAAACAACCCTTACAGTTAAAATTTAGTGGTGGGTATTGAATAAAGTCTCTAAATTCGGCAACACTGAAAATGTAATGTGTTAGTACCTGGTACAAATTGTTGTGCGTTTTAACTATGAGATTTTTTTATCAATCAAACTTTGTCACGTGCTAAGTGATATTTGCTTAAGAAACTATGTTAGCAAAACATTTCATTGTAGAAAAATAACAAAATATTAATAAAGATTTCGTAAAAAAAAAAAAAATCGATAGAAATATAGACAGAATAATATAACACCCCATTTAAATTAAATAAGGTTTATTAGCATGGAATAATTACATGCACGCTTGATTTAATCGTATTCCATTAAGTACAAACTGATTCATCTAAGTAATCAAAATATGATTTAAAGAAATCAGCTTAACAAACTTGTTCCACACTTAATGTAATCTTTTAGAATGGAAATCTATCACATTTCACATTACCATAAGACATTTCCATTAAAAGATTAAGAATATTTTATGAGTTTCCATCGTTGCAAAAAATATTAAATTTACTCATTGTTACGAATTTTAATAAAGAGATTAGATGCAAGTGAATTAATTATATAGGTTATTTTAGGTTTTGTTGAGTATTCAAGTGACTCATATAAAGAATATACGCATTTCATATGTATTTGTATTCGATTAATTTCGAATCTTTTAACTTATAATGTATAAAGAAAATTTAAAACTAATTAAAATTTCAATGCATCTGAGAAGGCTAGAGAATATATGAACAATTTAAGATATCGGTATGAACACACTATAGCTGTTTCAAAAATTAGAGCTTTATTAAGACCACTAGACACTAACACGACTATTTTTAACAATTACCGTAATTTCTGGTGTGTAATCTGCAGGTTAGATAAGTCAGTTTCGCCCCGGAAATTTTAATTGACAGGTAAAGTTATTTTTGTACGAGCTGTTTCTTTGAAAAAATTTAGATTTTTTCTTTTAATAAAATTTGTAGTACAGAAATTACTTAACTTATCTGTGGATTATATGTTGGAAATTACGGTATTTTCAACTTATATATGATTGAACAGAGTTTCTACGGTCCCACCTTATACTCCTGACAGTTCCAGCACAGTATTAACACAACATGTTTCTTCTTAATACATCGGGGAAACAACTCTGTTAAAATATCATGTTTTCGTTATAGAAAAGTATTTAAGAAAGAAGTTAGTATTGTGTGATGGTGGAATATACACTTAGCTAAAAAGATACAACTATTCAATAAATAGAACCATCTTCTGATTTTGATGAGATATTTTTGCCTATTGCACAGGACCACCACAGGCGAATTTTTCTTTTTATGTTATGGAAATAGTGGTACAATAATAATAATAATAGTAAAAAAAATGTCGCCTGTAGCAGCCCTGAATACAGGTTTTAAAATATTGTTTAAAATTAATAGTTAGAGTTTACCTTTGTTTTTATCTAGCCGTAGAAAAAAATTATGCTAAAATAGACAAAATGTAGCAATTTAAGATTTTAAATTATTCAAATATTGTATTTTGAGTTAAGATATTATAAAATGATTCGAAAACTTTGAATAATTTCGTTTCTAGAATAAGTTAAGTACGCTCGAAAGAGAAGAATTACTACTTGGAACATTTATCTTAATTTGTTACTTCGTAATTGAGAATACCAAATATCTATTTAATCATGAAGTTGGAAAAATATTTTATTAAGAAAGTGCTCACAAATACGAAAAGATAATTAATGTCTAATAGCTAAGGTAATTCAACGTCTTAAATCAGTATTTTATTTAAATCAATCTCTTTCAAGTTTCAATATATTTTGCATTCATTATTTAATCAAAAAATGATTTTCAAAATTAGGCTATCAAAATAAAGAGTCGTTATCTGGAGATTTTACAAATATTTTTCAATTAGAAAAGAACTCAAACTTTTAAACTTGTCAAATCTCAAATTAATTAAGTCGAAGTGTATGACAAAGGTCAAATAGAGCTTATAATTAATTAATATCGGTGTAATTTACCACCACCATGCTTTTCACTAACTTTTGTTTTACGAAGCACAAATAATGAAATTCTATTATTTATTTATGTTTTATTTTTTAAATGGTTAATATAAGAAAACAGTACTGTTAAGAACCAATTTAATGCAACTTAAAAAAAAAAAAAAAAAAAAAGCTATTTTCAAACAATAATCTTTTTTTTTTTTTTCCCCTGAACGAATAATTTCTGTCAGTTTTAATGCAAATATAATTGTTAAAAATTAGTGGTGGCCACATATTAGGTTCTGAACTTTTAAAAAGATCGCATAAACTTCATTTACTCTAATATAAGCATTGTTTATAATATAAAGATTGAAATATACAATTAAAAATATTGTTATTATTATTAGTGTTTACTGAAATTTTTTTCACTCTTGCGAAGCTTTTGGTAACGCATGTTTTTGCCATGTGCTTAAAACGTATAATTATTACTGCTTAAAACTAATTAAAACAGAGAATTACTGCCATCAACTTAAAAGTAAACAAATATTTGCCATCGTCTTAAGGCAAAAACTCATTTAATCAATCTCTCATTCCTTAAATAAAATATATTTTTCATTATCTCAAATTATTTATCTAATTGAAATTCAAAACTTCTTAACTCAAGATATTTATTTTATATAACAAAATTAAACTTTTTTTTTCTACTTAGCAAAAACTTTCATTCTTTCGCGTGAATGAAAATTTGCTTTGGTATGAAAGTCATAATTCATTTTCATTACGAAAAAGTAAAGAAAAAACTGTTATACTAAACTAAATGCACAAAGGAAACGACAAATCTGTTAAAGATTTAGTGGTTGCTATCGCAACTCTAAAGAATGGTATTTAGAGGTAGTGTTTTTCATAACGCTGTTCAATATGTGCTGTAACCTAGTAACTGATGAACTAAATGCAAATATTCTTAAAAAAAAAAAAAAAAAACTGTATTAAAGGTTAATATAGCCTCAATAAAATTAATCTTAACTAAATTCGAATTATAAGGAAAAATTTATAGCATATGCAAATTAAAAAATATTTTAAACTAATGATAAAATGAAAACATTACATTCAAAATTAAATATCTTAATTCTCCGATGAATCATTTAATATTTAGATATGCATGGATACTAACTGCTATGATTTTTTAAGAGTATGCACTATTTATGAGTAAAACATTTATAGATTTCTGCAACACATTTTTACCATAAAATAAAATGGAAAATTTTTATTTAGACAATGCGGTGTAAAAATTCGTAATAGTTGGTAGATACTTTTATGCTATGCAGCCAAAAGTCAACAGGCAGTTTTTCTTTAACTTTTTTTTTTTTTTTTTTTTGGAATATCTAGAAATATAGCCTCTTTATTCTTTTTTGCATTCCTGCATGAAAAGAGGATGCTTGAATTTCCAATAAAATTCAGTCAACAGTACTTTTACGGAATCTATAATAAAATTTAATAAATATAGAAATGTTTTTTAGATAATGAAATTGTGGTTATTAATTTCATTGCTGCTGTTGCCTACTACATTGAATATTTGTATGCATCTCAGAAAAAAGGGCGCATATTCAGGAAGGTGAGATGCAAACCTTTTTCACATGCTTTTTTTTTTCGTATAACACGCACAGTTTTAATGTACGCACACTGGCCAATGAATTAGAAACCATCAAATATTTTATTGGGCTTTCTTTTGCATGTTGGACCTCTTTTTGCATGAATAACAGACAGTATTCGTATGGGCAGCGATTCTGCAAGCTTCTAGGTCGCATTTATGTCCAGAGTTTACCATACACGGGCTACACAGACTTTAAGATCCTGTAAATTGGATGGAAGAGGAGATTGCTGACGGATAATCCTTTCCAACATGTCCCAAATATTTTCTATTGGATTAAGATCTGGGCTTTGCGGCATCTAGGGAAACTGTTATAAGCTAGATTGATGTTCACTGGACCAATATCGAACGATTCTGCCACGATGTATGGTTGCATTATCGAGCACAAAGTATCTGTTATTTTCGGAGTAAAAATGTGACATTGAGTGATGCACTTAATCTATCAACATATTCAGGTGCTACATGACTTTTTGATTATCCTCATGTAACACCAGGTGACCCCTTCCATACAAGCAGAACATTCCCCCAAAGGTTTGTAACAGGTTTTGTATACCTTCGCCGCCAACGAGCATTTGTAGAAACTCTTACAGCTTTCTAATTCATTGGCCAGTGTGTGCATATTTTATGCAACATCTAATCACACAAAGATCACTCTTCATCTGCGGCTGCGATTTAAACGCCAACTTCCCATTTTGGTGCTCGAATTTATAATCACAAACAATATCTGACTTGCAAGCATTGAAAACTCCACTTCAACTTTTAAAAAAAGATGGAGCGAAAGGCCGTCCAGATTTTTACACTTGTCAATTCAATAACTAGAATGACAAACTGGTCAATATTAGACGAACATAACAATTCAGATCAAAACTATATAACATACACACTGCAAATAAAACCACAATACTCTAAAAACGTGCGTTTCACCACGAATAGAAGAAACGTCACCAAATTTATCAAACTTCTCAAAATACACAACGAACAGTTACAACGCCAACTACAAGACACAACCATTACAGAACATCTAGAAACTTGCACACGTAACTTCATCTCCTTCATTCGTGCAGCAGCCACATCTTAATTTAGACTCAAACTAACGGGACGGTATTCTGCACATACGTTCTGGTCTCTCCAGCTCAAGACGCTGTGCAATAGATTAACGGCCTTAAAAATTAAAACCAAACACATACTAGCCACATACTTACCAGCACACAAACAACACATTAAAAAACTAGCATCACACTATAAAAATAAATGAATAACACAAAACAAGTCATGTGGAGGTCATTCTGTTCCTCGCAGACAAAAGCCTTCGGCACGGTCCAAAGATTCTATTCACAAAAATTCTTTACACCACAGGAAATACTACTACAAAGGTCTCCAGGTCTTTCCTCCAAAGAAAATAATTTAACCCTTTCATGGTCATGAACGTGTATACACGGTCAGAGTTTTTTACTTCTGAATCATTTATTTATTGCTACGAATTTGCTAAATAGAAAACAATCAGTTTCTCAGTATTCCTGATAAATTTTTAATATTATTAGTACTTAATGACTTAAAAATACATAAAACACATCCCACTAAAATGGCTTCGAAACGAAAAAATTAAAAATGGCGTGACCATGAATGGGTTAAAATACCTAAACCGACAAATTTTCGGCCCATCAGTTCCACAAAATTCATTGGATCACCCTATTAATTTTTCAGAGCGAGAGTACAAAGCTTTCAAGAAGACTGAGATTATTTCTGCTCTAAACAGCTTCAACGTAAAAGAAGCTCCTGGTCCAAACAGCATCAGTTTCAGAATGCTCAAAAGAACCAAATCAACCTTTCCAGATATTATTTTAAACTGAGTAAGCAAGCAGTGAACTTAACTAATTTCCCAGAGTGCTTCGCAAAGGGTGAAGTTATGTACAGTCAGAAAAAAAAAAAAAAATACACCTAATTTCGGCGTAAATTGCCGTAGAAACATGTGCAGAGCTGCCAACCTAATCCGGCAAATTGTTTGTACCGCCCCTTTTTCTACACCAATATATATTTAGAGTATTTGTTTTCTTAATTCATTGTAAATATATTTGAAGAGAATTACTCTAAAAATTAAGTGGTGTAGAAAAAGGGTCGTTGCTAACAATTTGCCGGATTAGGTTGGCATCTCTGCATATGGATGTTACCAATCGATTACTAATGACGCCTAGTTTTTAATTGTATAGTTAGATTTTTTTTAGGGGTCATCTATATATATAAAACTGGCATCAACTTAATTTCTTTCAATGGAAACCCCCATTTTTTATAATTTATTTGAATTGTTTGGATCAAATCATCACGTAAAATGGTATAGTTTATATATTTTGCCCAATTTATCATAGAGTTATAAACTGTCAAAGTATGGGGATGTTAATGTTACATGAATGGGACAAACATTAATTCATATCTTCCCAAAAATTATTATTATTATTATTATTTTATGCGTTAGTATGAAGCAACCCAAACATATTCCATGCATATTTTTGATAAAAAAAGTTTTTTTGAATTCTGAAAATTATTAATAAATTCCTATTAAAAAAAATTATAAATTATGACCTATATTGATTTTTGGACGAATAGATCAGGCATCATCAAAAACATGGGTTTCCAAATTTACAGCTCGTTCTTAACATTACTTTTTGAGCTACAGTGATATTTCATTTTTTACTGCTGTTAGGGGGCCGTCACTTGTTATAATCTGTATCCCCTGAAAGTAAATATATGTATATAATCCGACGAAAAACTATTTTAATTTACCTTTATCTTATTGTTATTGTTTTCTAACAACATTTCGATGTTTATTCTACAAATTGGCTTACTTTTACAAAATTATCGCAATGCAGCAGAAAGATTGTGAAAGAATGCTAAAAGAAAACTAGCTCCGCCAAATAAAAATAAAAATAAATAATCAACAAAAATAAAAATAAAAACAAGAATTAAAGAACATAGCCATGACATAATGACAGGAAAAATAACAACCGCGTTAACCCAGGTAAATAAAAACGAAGAGATAGACATAAAATTTGATCAAGTAAAAAAGTTGGCCAACTACCACAACCACAGTTACGCTACAGTAAGAGAATCCGTAGAAATTTTAACAAATTCCAATTGCTGCGATGGCAACGATGGGGCAGTGCTCAACCGCCAATGGCGAAGAGTCTATATAAGAATGAAGAAACAAGAAACATCAGTTTCGAGCGACTTCACACACCGTGATGCCGGTGATCAAGCTGGGGCGCCCCAGAAGAAACTAGTTCGGCAATTTTGAAAACATGGAGTAATAAATATGTCGCATGGGGATGTTGATGTTAGAAATGATAAATGAATTTTTGGAATTCTATGGCCGTTGATACTAGAAATCAGTCTTTCAATTAGCTTGATGCATTACTTCTTAAAAATTGGCAAAGTTATTTAAAAGTATAGTGGCATTTAAAATTCGTATAAAAGTTGGTTTTATCTTTTTAAATTAGTAGGAATTAAGATCAGGCAAAAAGTTAATTAGATACGTTGTGTCCGCTGAAACCAGGCAATTCGTGATGGCTCGCTATATAACCGAATTCCAAAGTTCAAAGGAAAATAATGAAAATAAGTTCTTACTTTGTTATGAAATTAGTTGAATCCAAGTACACATTAATAAAGAGGAAACTTCTTTGGAGAGAATTTCACTTTATTTATCGGCTTCGTATTTTGAGGATGGATGGCTATTATTTCAGAGGCGATGACTTCAGCTTCATTAGTAAACGAATGAGGGTAATGCCGAATTTGAGCAAGTACATGAAAAGTTGTTCTATAATTATGAATTGATTATTTCCAATACTCTGTATAATCCATCATAGTTCTAGACAAAATTATCATTGATAGTCAAGTTATATTTAAAACTGGCGCCGTGGCCATCGCTCAAAACGAACGATTGCCCCCCAGCGCTGAATATCGTGGCTTCTTTACATCACCGCATCCCAAACGTAAGTGACGCTTGTTTTCAAACTCAATACGCGGCAAACGGAGCTATGCGCCGCATCGGCGAATCAGCTTCGGAGAAATTTAAACTTGATCACGTGACAAGCGACGCTGTCCCTTGAACCCACGCTTCATCGGAGCGGTAATCGGGAGCGTCGTGCAATATGGCTAGGAGAGGGAAAGCTCATCTGCCGAAAATGAAGTTCCACTGAGAGAAAATTGCGATCTGGTTTTGCAAAACGGAACCAAAGAGATCGCGCGCTACGGAAAGTTTATCGCGGTTTCGTTAAATGCCGAAACGCATTTAAAATGCTAAGGATGGCAACATTAATGATTAAGTTAATAACCAATTACGGCAAGTAGACAATTAATTTCTTACTTAATTAAATTTTAAAGTTATTCGTAAGCGGAATCAATTTTAAAAAATGTGAATTAAGGATAAAGGATTATTTTAATCGATTACTTTAAAGTGTTTTTCTAAAACGAAATTATTAAAATTAATTAATTAGAAAAAAAAACATTGTCATGCAACATGACATTCTCCCCCACAGATAGGTAATTGAAAATTGTCAAAATCGGGTGAGAATAGCCCAAAACAATTTTGGTAAATTTTAAAATTGTTCTGGAATCATCGCCTCTAATTTTTGCCGTATACAGGGGATTACATGCAGGCATACATCATGCCAAGTTTGAAATCACTTGACTTCAACAAGTATGAGTTGACATGAATAAGGCACGTTTTATCAACATAGATAATTGTATAAAAATATTCCTAAAGGTGCCATTTCTTTGTATAATTACATTAAATCTTTTTATTTTGAAGTGACAATAGTAAATTGATTATACAAGTTGTACATGCAGGTAAGTATAACATCTGCATCAAATGAAATGTAATTTTTGTTGAATAAAATATTTTCATACCATACTGTGTCTTATTTTCTGTGTATATTATTTATAACACATAACTATCTTTCCATAATATAAGATAACTTGAGACACATACATTTGTTTTGTTTTACATATAATTATCATGTAAGAAAGTATGAAAATTGCACCAGAGAACAAATAGGAGACGTAATGTTGCAATAACATGAGAAATTGTGTTCAAGTAACTTTTTAAAACATTGAAAAAAAAGATTTTTTTTTTTTTTAATTATTATTACTATTATTATTAATAAATACGTTAAAGTAAGTGAAATTGATAATAAAACTTTTGTATAATGATCACTTTATTGTAGTAGCCAAAAAAAAAATAAATAACCATAAAAAATAATATTGAACAAGGCATATCCTCAAAATAGGAAAAGGGACCGGTATATTTCCATTTGGAAGACAATACCAAGTACAATAAATTTAATAAAAATTTGTGAATTACATTTCTGCAGCAATGTAACTCATAAGAAAAAAAATATTTTTTTTTTTTTTGAAGAAAAAAAATTTTGATTATACTATGTAAGCAAAATCAAGTCTTGTGAAAAAAAATATGAACGAGATACTGAGAAAAATAAGTACTTGAGTTTTTTTTTTTTTTTTTTTTTTTTTTTTTTTGCAACGTCTCTCTGTATGTGTGACAAAATTATAATTTGCACATACCTTTTTATTTTCATTTATTTTATCATTTTCTTTATAAATGGTGCAAAACAAAGGGTCACTTCATATAATTGAAACTCATACATATCTCTCCAAAAATATTTTCAAATATAACTTTCAAATACATATAACATAAAAATGTGTTTCCTGGTATCAACGAGTATATTTCATTGAAAAGTTTGACAATATCAAATTATCTTGAAAACAAACAAAATAACCTAGTAGTCAGAAGTGATATAACAATTTGCAGATAAGTTCATTTATCTGGAGCTGAAAAAAAATGTTGTTTATCCATTTATTTATTTTATTTTATTTTCAAAGTTCTTTTTGAATGTGTTTTGCTCACATTTTATAACTAGTGCATTTGGGGAAAATAAACAAACTGGAAGACTATAACCAGTAGATATGGTTTAGCCAGTGTAGATGTAACATAGTGTAAGGTAAGTATGATTATTATATTTAAAAAAATAAATTCAACCAAAAAAAAATTTCAACATAAACAAGTTTTGATGTGTGCTTGTGTGTAAATAAAATAACAAAACAACAATATTATTATATCAAGAGAAAGAGAATTTGCAATTGTAAGTATTGATTGCAATGAAGTAACATCATATTATTAAAATGATTGTATTATAGAGCATGACATAATCTTTGGAACGTAATTATGCAGTATTATGAAAACGTAATAATTGAGTAGGTATATGTGTAAGAATAATAAACAAAGTGGTAGGTGTGTAAAGACAGATGTTATTAGCTGAATGGTAATGTGATAAAATGACATAGAAAATAAACAAATAAAATCTGTAAAAAAATTTGAATGAGTGTTGTCTGATATGTGAGCATGCAAATGAACGATAATTGTAGTGTAACAGTATATATAAAATGCAAATATACAAAGTGTGTAATACATAATAAACAATATAATAATATAAAAGTTATGCAGACTAACATTTACCTTGACTTTAGGTCAACGCTGCATAGCAAAAGTTTGTAATAGGTAATGTGTGATAAAAATAAAAAAAACAGTTCCCGAACATTGCATGACACAAACGAAACATATAGAAATTTGTAAGTGTATCAAAAAAAATTAAATTACTGTAGAAAAAGAACTGATATGATAATGAAAGTTTGAATAAAGTAAGTGTGAGATTGCAGTGCAGTACATACATATCCATATCTAATTTTTAGTTTTATAATTTTTTTTTTTTTTTTTTTTTTTTTTTTTTATGTACGTGTGGCAATACAACATGTAATATAAATGTAAAAACATGCTAGCATATCGCTCATGCTAAAGTACCGTCTTACTTCACGTAATAATTTTCTAATTTTTACAATTTTTTTTTAGTTTAAACATAAATATACATGCAGAGCACTGTTAGTAGAAATTTAAGCTGTAATTTCTATTGTAAAATGTTTGAGAGTGTTTCACATAAGGATATACAAATAATCAAAAGTTGAGTAGCACATAAAAAGATCATGCACTGACTGTGTAACATGTCACTGTCACCCACAAACAGATCAATGCAACACAACAGTAAATGAATGTTTGAAAACGAAAATATATATGCAGTATGATTATAAATATGACAATGTGTGTGTGAGTGCCACAAACAAACTAGTGATTAAAGTATCTGGTATATGAAAAACTTTGAGGCTATTGAGCCAAAAATTGAAAATTAAGTTGATAATTACGTGTTTATCAGACATATGTTGAACATGGCGTTATCACAGATTGAAATTGCATTACTTTCTCAAAATGACTTATGAGAAATGAAAGTGAAAAAAATGAGTGTATAAAAATCTAAATCAATAAAGAAATTTGACTATTGAATATAAAAATTTTGCAAATTGAGAGCACTGGCGAACAAAACATATACATAAACAAATTGTGTAAAAGCACAGCTATCTAGTTATCCTTAAAACTGATGCTGTAAAGAAGAAAATGTGTAAGTATGGGAAAAATGAAATACATATATATCAAAATAAACAATTGTATGAATGTGTGCAGACATTTACTTTCTGCAAGATAAATGCTGTATAAATAGTGTGTAAATTTGTAATATACATATACAATAATATAAATAAAAAAAACTTCAAAATATGAATACTGCTCTCCAAATGCATAAACTGTGTAAAAAAAATATAAAAATCACTATTTACCTGAAATAAAAATAAAACTATATGTGTAACAATGAGAAAAAGGAATTTTATTATCATGTCTTTTTTCAAAATGTAAATGAAAAAGGAAGAAATAAATACATAAATAGTTCTATTGCAAAATGTGTAATTATTAAGCTGTCACCTAAATTTGAGTAATAGTGTAAACAGGTAAATGAAATATGTAAACAACAATAATATAATGTAAAAAAAACATAAAATAGTAAATGTGATAATTTGTTTTTAGAAATAATAAAGTGAAAAGTGCAAGACTGGGGTGTAGAACACTGAAAAGTAAGTGATAATATGAAATGAAAAAAAAATTGTTTCATCAAAATATGATTTCACTGTAAAGCAGAAAATGTAATCTGTAGTGTACTAAATGAGAAAAAAATTGAGATAAATATGATTATATGTATATAATAATTCATGAGATTGAGGTGCAACATATAACTATAGAATAACTTTCAACAAAGTGTAAAATATTTCAAAAATAAAATATAATGTGTTGAGTTTATAAACATGACAAAAATAGGAACTTGAAAAAAATGTACAAGATAGATGTTATTCTTATTAGTATATAAACAAGCAATGGGATTTCAAAAATGAGAAAAAAAATCTTTTTAGCTAGGTGATTGTACAATTCAAAGTAAGATACCAGGTAAACAAAAATGTTGACTCACGCCTGGGGCAATAAAAAGAGAGCTTTATGTTATACATTATGTGCAAGATTTACTCAAATATATAAACAAAATCTTAGTTTAATTGAATTTCATGGTACTATTTTATTTTATATTTATTTTTGAAAGAAAATGAGATTTGAAATCATTTTTTTTTTGGATAAATAAAGTAATCAAACTTTACAACTATTATCAGTGTTAAAACTGTAAAAATAAAGAATGAAAGCAGTCGGGAAATATGACATGTAAGAAAAAATAATACTGAAGAAATCTTGGTAATTACCTGAAAAATTGTAATGCATAAAAAAAACCATATATATATTTTAAACAAATGTATAAAAGTAGGGAGAAAATATTTAATAGCAACAGTTTATTTTATTTGTAGTTGCTGAGTTAAATGATATACTATTATTATGATAATTACCAACTTAAAGTAAATTAATCATGACTAAACCAATAAATATAAAATCAATAAATATGGTTATACAAAACAAAGGAAATATAGATAGTTTGGGTGGTTATATGTATTGTGGAACACTTAGTATGCAGTAATATGTTAAAACTAAAAAAAATTATACTGCTTTTGCAATTTTTTTTTTCTTTTATTTTTTTTTTGCACAATAAATAATTAAGATATGACTTGACAAGTCTCTGAAAAAGAAATAAAAGTTAAATCATATCTATAAGAACTATTATTATTAAATAAAATTTGTTAAAATACAATATTATTAGTATTCTAGGTGATTTTTTTTTTTGTTATTATGAAAAGGATACGTTCTTGGTTCTAAAAAATAGTAGTTCATGTTTTAAAAAGTTTTTTTTAAGAAGTCATGTATATGTTATAAAATTTGGTAATGTCATTCCTGTCATTTTTTTTTTTTTTTTTTTTTTTTTTTGACCAGCAAAGATAAATCACATAAACAACAAATTTGTCAGTCACAGTGTACACGAGCTGTAACTTCTAAATGTCGACCTCTGTACACAACATATAACATGTCACTATTGTCTCTTTAAATGGATGGAAAAAAATAGTTATTATTGTACTAGTTGATTTGTGAAGCGATGATAACGTTCATTTTGCTGTGAATTTCAGGATCTATCAAGTTTGAAATTTTTATTATTATTGTTTCTGTATTTCTTCTTACTTCATATTCCATGGCATATCCCTTTCAAAACACATTATCATTGGGTTATAACTAAAGTGTAAGAGTTCATCTTGTGCTGAAATAGTATTAAATGCACTTAAAATCTTCAAGGGAACTCTCATAAAAAATCTTCAAGTGTAATAAAAATTTCTTCATAGGCAGTTGTGAATAAATTAAAAAGAATTCTTTAAGTACAGGGAGTCAAAACTAATATCTTCATCTGTTATTTTTTTTTTACTATTATGATTTAAGACTAGCGATCCGGTTATTACTGCGAGACTGGCGTACGGCGCCATATGTCGCATGGGGATGTTGGGGTATTAGAAATGATGATAAATAAATTTTTGGAATTCTATGGCCGTTGATACTAGAAATCAGTCTTTCAATTAGCTTGATGCATTACTTCTTAAAAATTGGCAAAGTTATTTAAAAGTATAGTGGCATTTAAAATTCGTATAAAAGTTGGTTTTATCTTTTTAAATTAGTAGGAATTAAGATCAGGCAAAAAGTTAATTAGATACGTTGTGTCCGCTGAAACCAGGCAATTCGTGATGGCTCGCTATATAACCGAATTCCAAAGTTCAAAGGAAAATAATGAAAATAAGTTCTTACTTTGTTATGAAATTAGTTGAATCCAAGTACACATTAATAAAGAGGAAACTTCTTTGGAGAGAATTTCACTTTATTTATCGGCTTCGTATTTTGAGGATGGATGGCTATTATTTCAGAGGCGATGACTTCAGCTTCATTAGTAAACGAATGAGGGTAATGCCGAATTTGAGCAAGTACATGAAAAGTTGTTCTATAATTATGAATTGATTATTTCCAATACTCTGTATAATCCATCATAGTTCTAGACAAAATTATCATTGATAGTCAAGTTATATTTAAAACTGGCGCCGTGGCCATCGCTCAAAACGAACGATTGCCCCCCAGCGCTGAATATCGTGGCTTCTTTACATCACCGCATCCCAAACGTAAGTGACGCTTGTTTTCAAACTCAATACGCGGCAAACGGAGCTATGCGCCGCATCGGCGAATCAGCTTCGGAGAAATTTAAACTTGATCACGTGACAAGCGACGCTGTCCCTTGAACCCACGCTTCATCGGAGCGGTAATCGGGAGCGTCGTGCAATATGGCTAGGAGAGGGAAAGCTCATCTGCCGAAAATGAAGTTCCACTGAGAGAAAATTGCGATCTGGTTTTGCAAAACGGAACCAAAGAGATCGCGCGCTACGGAAAGTTTATCGCGGTTTCGTTAAATGCCGAAACGCATTTAAAATGCTAAGGATGGCAACATTAATGATTAAGTTAATAACCAATTACGGCAAGTAGACAATTAATTTCTTACTTAATTAAATTTTAAAGTTATTCGTAAGCGGAATCAATTTTAAAAAATGTGAATTAAGGATAAAGGATTATTTTAATCGATTACTTTAAAGTGTTTTTCTAAAACGAAATTATTAAAATTAATTAATTAGAAAAAAAAACATTGTCATGCAACATGACAAAAAGGTTGTATGTTTTATAAAGTTTTAATTAATTCAACTTCATGGTTATAAATTATTTCAATGTATTTCTGCATTTGTTTAATGTACCGTTTGTAAGCTCTATGTTATTTAAATTTTATCGCATGATGTAACATAATAAAATAGTATTAATTTTTTATTAAATGTTTTTTAATGCAAAATCAAATAGTGGAAATTTGTTTATTTTTTCTTTTTTTCTTTTTTCTTTTTTCTTTTTTCTTTTTTCTGTTTCCTTTTCCTTTTTTTTTTTTAATTTATAAAATCTATTTTTGAAACAAAGCGCAATATTATTTATTTTCGATTAATTCTAATCCCGGCGTAAAATGCACATTTAATATGTAAAAAGAATTTAAAACAAAGTATAATGTCTTGTAACTTATAAAGTTATAAATACAAATCTTACATATTTAAAAATTAAGAATTCAAGTACATTAGACTACTGTATAACGCCGGATATTCATTATTAAAATCGTGTTATGTGGGACATACATTATGAGACCAATTTATGCAAATTCAGTACAATACTGAAAAATTTTATTTTATTTTATTTTAGTTTAGTTTCTGAGTATGGTTTCGATATTTACGATACAATTGAACCTATTCTTGAGAAATTAACACATTGCAGGCGAGAAATTTTGATGGTATTTCAAAAATAAAATAAATAAAAATAAAATAAATAAATAAATAAACCAAACCCACTGGCTTTTTCTGAAGCAATACTTTACTTAAATGTTTTTTTTTTTCTTGTTTCCTTAATTTTATTTTGTTTGACTCTTTATAGGGCCGCCTGTGGGCGTTATTCTCCCAAGTTGCAATATTTGAGAACAAAATTTTCTGTATTCACATTTATATTACAAATGGATATACAATATAATTATATTCTTTCTAATCAAAGTATTTGTATCCACAATTTATTTGATTCTATAAATATAAATATTGGGTATATTCTTACGAAATAAGTAACATACAAATCGCGAAAGAAACGCCCACTGGAGGAGTTAGAGATTTTTAAATGACTACGTCAGCGGTCACGAAAGTGTTAAATATTCTTTCTCGGATTGTTGTTTAAATCTTGCTATTATGCATTGTTGTATATTGTAGGTTGATTCGCCTCAAATTAAATGGAACACTTTATAGAAATACGCCTTAGAGAAATCAAAAATTTGATAAAATATGTGAAAATGTTAAATTTGTCTTAAGCGTTAAAGGGGACTGTTACTCGCGCTGTACGAGTACTACTCCTTATTTATTGGTCGTACTTTGAACTAGCACGGGTGTCAACTGCAATTATTGAGATAAATTTCACAGCAGACACACTACCTTCAACGGATTTAATTTAATTTTATAATCAATATTTTTGTACTTTCTTTCCGGTATGAATCTCAATGAATAATGTCCATTATGTGGTAGAATAGAATTTATTTTTTCTAAATGCATAGATGGATCCATAACACATTTTCGCTTGTAACTCTATCAAGAATTGATTTAAAGTATATAAATAGGACTTTTCCGAACCGCCTTCATCTCAGAAATCCGAATATGAGGTCAAAATTAGGGGTTGCCATTGAAAAAAAAAAAAAAAAGGATGTTGATGCCGGTTTTAATATGTAGATGACCCCTTAAGCAAAATCTAACTATACCATTATAAACTAGACGTTATTATTAATCGATCGGTACCAGCCGCATTTTTGTACGTTAATTTACGGTGAAATAAGGTGGGGGGGGGGGGTGGCTTTTTTGTTTGCTGTCTGCCCTTTCTCAAGTAGGGAAAGAGTCTCTCTAAACCAAATGACTATAGTGTTAAGGACGCATAACACAAAGGAAAAATGAAACACCAGCAGTATCCTGTTGTATAACGTATCTGAATATTTCAGTGTAGCTCTGTGAATCTTAGCGCCAAACATTTCATATTCTGCCAAAAAACAAACAAACAAACAATAAATAAATAAATAATAATAATAATAAACTCTTTTAGCATCTTAATAACGAATCAATTTAATTATATTGAGTTGAAGTAATGAACAGAATGTCGCCTGAGGGGTGAGGTTCGAGAGCAAACGGTTAATGGTGGCGAAAGAGGCGAAAATTTCTTATCTCTGAAAGTGTCCTGAAAAAAGGGCGGAGTGTACGACCCCTGATATGTGTCTTGTCCTCCGAAACGCTCATATTGAAGCCGCGGTAAATTCATTAAATAAAAAACAATTACCAAAAAATTTAATTTATTTATTTATTTATTTTTTTTTTTTACGTGAGGAAGAAGGAATGATGGCTTGGATTGTAATAACTTAACCCTTTACCGGCCCTGGCACTCTAAACAGTGTTGGCAAAGTTTGGAATTCTGATCAGAGAAGTGAAATTAAATAATACCGGCAAAGAATTAATTGTTTTGACTTTTTCGAAAAGAGAGCATACTTTCTACTATAACTACATGCACATTTAATAAATTATATGACGAACATGTATTTTTACGGAGTTTTTATGTGTCCTTCTTTCTTCTCCCTGTTATACTACTTATATCAGATATATTGTAATTATATAATTATTTGTATCATGATACTATTTTATGCACACATTTATATTTTGATTTTAATATGCACATCGGTAAAAAAGTTATAATTAAAATTGAGCAGTGCTTTATTTTGTATCGAATAACCCCCCCCCCCCTTCCTTTCTTAATCAGTGTCTTAATTTAAATTTACTTAAATTAGGAATTTATTCTAATTTGAATGCTGGATTTGGTTATTGTTAAAGAAAAGCGACACTTTTTTGCTTGTTAAAAAACACAGCCATTTTCACCCAGAGGTGTGAAATTAAATAGGACCCGGAAAATGTTAATTAAAATAAATATTTAAGTTCAGAAGTAATTGGTTAATTTTCATATGAGTTATGTTAAAAATGATTTTAAAAAGATTTTTTATTACATGAATGTCTAACACATACCCGCCAACCATTTCATTAATCATCGGAAGATTTTAGTACCCGAACTCATCTTTTACACCAGCCATTTTTTTTAGAGAAATTTTATATTTATTTAATCGTAATTACATTTAGAGATAGTTATTCTAAAAATAAAGTGGTGTGGGAAAAGGGGCGTGTACTAAAAATCTTCCGATTCATAATTAGGATACTGGCAGGTATGGTTTAACATAGCAGGGGTGGAAAATTGGTGCAGAATTCATACCACAATAAATGAAGCAACTTTTTTTTTTTTATTATTAATCCAACGATTTTATAGGTAGAGAAATATTTTGAATGAATACTGATAAGAGTTCTGCGCCAATTATCCAACCCTGAACATAATTGTCACGCATTTTTAATACCATTATTTTAATGTAATTTTTTTCTGTTATTGAAGCGAAAACTTTTAATAATTTAGTAAAGAAAAAAATTTTCTACACAAATAGTGGTATTCAAAATGCACAAAAGTTGGCAATTTAATTCAAAAATAGTGAAACATGATAAGGTTTGGGATTGTAAATCTTCATAATTAATGCGCTAATTATTTAATAGAATTTCCGATAAAAAATCGTCATCCCATTTAATTTCAGAAGTATGTTACAAAATATTTTTATTTTGAAGCCGTGCTACTAAAAAATAACAATTGCATCAATTCCTTTCTAAGAAGATTTTAAGGGATTAGAAAACGTCTTGTAGTCCATTTTAACACTTTCTCGTCCGCATGTTTTTGTCTTTTCCATAGCAAAGTCCACCTGTGTGCGTTATTCACCCTAATTACAAAATTTTAGAACAAAATTTTCTGTATTCACACTTATATTGCAAATGGATATACATTATGTACTCTTTCTAATCAAAGAATTTATATCCATAGTATACTGATAGTACACATATGAATATTGGTTACATTTTTAAGAAACAACATACAAACTGCGAAAGAAACACCCACTGGTGGAGATAGAAATTTTGAAATGACGTGAATTTACGTCAGCGGTCGTGGAAGTGTTAACATCTCAAAACATCCACAATAAAGTTTTAACACGTTAAAATTAAGTATGCGAAATGTGTAGTCAGTATAAAAGAAGAAGAAAAAAAAAGGAAATACTGGGTAAGTGTGTAGTGTTTTCTGAAAAATAAATAAATAAAATAAAATAAAATAAAATAAAATAAATAAATAAAATAAAATAAAATAAAATAAAATAAATAAATAAAATAAAATAAATAAATAAATAATCAATTTTTCATTTTAATTACATAGCAACCACTAAAATTTTGTAATGCATTTTAATGATATTTCTTACATCGTGATTGACGTCGTCTTTTCTTATGAGTATAAAAAAAGTTCTTGAAAGCGGTTAAATGTGTTCCAATTTAACCGTACGTTGAGTAGAAAAGTAGTGTTGTCATGTCTTTGAGGCACTGCAAATTATTTTGAGGTGGGACAATGTCATTCTTCAAATGACATGAGGCGTTGCAAGAGAGTGAGGAAGATGCATGAATGAAATAAAGTATTCTGTTATCGGTTTTAGTGAGTTGTGAGGTAGGTTGTTTGTCATAGAGTTCTGCACGGGCCGGGTTCGGGCCGAATTTTTCGATCTGTTCTCGGACCGGGCTTAAAATTTTTTTGCAAGCTCGTGCTTAATTTTTATGTATACTCGGGCCGGGCCAGGCCTGAATGAAATTTTTTCCGGGCCGTGTCGGCCCGAATCTTTTTCTGGTTTCATCGTTAATCAAAGAAAAAGGAAAATGATGAAATATTTCTTCAGTCATTTATTTCACGAAATTTTACAGGCTGGTATATCACATAAAATTTTATTTTGTTAAAAAATGTCTATAACTTTAATTTAATTGCTTATAAGTCTGTCTGTTTGCGATCTGATTTTCCGCAAATATTTTTAGCATGTCTCGAAATTAATATATTTAATTTCAAGTAATATTAAATGGTTTCCTATTCAAAATAGTATGCATGTCACTACTAGTTTGCGCACATGTTCAAACAAAAGAAATTAGATACGTTACTGTGTATAAGGCTTTGAGCCCTATGGTCTGTAGAGTTTAGGTGGTATGAAGTCTATATAAATCCTGCCGCTGTAACTTTTTCTCTTAACTACTTTTTCTTTTCTCCAGTACACTGAATGAAAGTAGGATCATTTTTAGCATGTACAAAAGCCTCTTTTCTATAGAATATGGTTGGATTACAATTAAAATTTTGTTTACCGTATCACATGAAAGATTCGTATACACTACGGTACATAAGAGAAAGTGGCTGAACGTGCATTTTTAGTAGTTATAACCGTTTTAAATACCTTCCTATATTGTTTGATGAGTGCTAATATTTTCGATTTGACTCTCTGTCTGTCTTTGTGCCTTCTGTACGTCTGTAATAATAAACTTTTGTTTATGTATAATTATCTTGTAAAAGTTCAGCACATTTGTTAAAGAAGATTCTATTGCTTCGCTATATAAAACCTCTGCAAAACACATACTAAAAATCTTTTTCATAGAAAGGCATGCATATTTTTTTATTTTTCATATTTTTGAATCGGGTCGGGCCTGATTTTATCGTTTTTTGTCTGGGCCGGGCCGTACACTGGCAAAAAATAAACGGCCCGGGCCTGGGCCGAATTTTTCAATTTCATACCGGGCCGGACTGGGTAAGCAAAGCTTTCTTACGGGCCGGGCCGGGCCCGGGCCTCAACATTCCGGCCCATGCACACCTCTAGTTTGTCATGTCCCACATGAATTGAAAGATTTGCTTTGTCTCCACATTAGGTAATGACAAATACAAAAGAGTGAAGGAATAGGTGTGTATGAAATGAAGTATTGTGTTTCTTGTAGTGAGTTGTGAGGTAGATAGTTTCTCATGTCATAGGAAAATGTGAATTGAATGAGTTGTCTTGTCATGAAGATTAGTTTTAAAATGATCGGAAAAAGAGTTAAGGAATCAGTGGTAATTATTGCCTTAAAAGAAGTGATAGTCATAAAAATTTAAATACCTTTTAACAAATAAAGCTGACTTTTGAAAAATATTGAGATTGGTTAAAAAATATTTAATTTTAACAAAAAGATGTCAAAATGATCGTTTTAAGTAATTTCTGAGGCACTTCACTCTTTACTTGCTTATAAAAACTCACGATTTATTACACGAAATTGATAAATTATAACTCTACTTTAAATGTATCTGGAGGGGGAAAAACATTTAATTAATAATCCTTTCTACAAATTTTGTACTATATAAAGTACATACATATGCGTGTACATATATATATATATTGCACATATATATATATATATACGTGTGTGTGTGTGTATAAAAGATGAATTTATGAATTATCAATAAATTTCTCATTTTTAGGTGTTGGAAAAGGTTTTTCAAAACAAACTTTATGGTGTTGGTTACTATAGAAAAAATATTATTATAACGTTTGACGTTTATCATTAAAAGTGTTTTTCTTTTTTTTCTTCTTTTCTTTTTTTTTTTTCCCTTTAATACTTTTTTCTGTGCTCCATAGGAGAAAGTATTAGATTTGTAAAAAATTTCAACTTATGGTTTTTGATGGATTTACATGTTTTGGGGGTTCTAGAAAACGATTTAACCATTTTTGGAAAATGTCTGTCCCTCTATCTGTCTGCGTGTGTGTGAGAGAAAAAAAAAAAATGTGGCGATTGTATCTCAGGAACTACTGTAGAGAATTGCATATAAATTTATATGTTTATGCACATTGACTATAATTATTGCCTATCAATTTCTAGTGACAATTGCTCTACATATGGCGCAGGTTCAACGATTTCCATAAATTTTATGAAGGCTATATCTCAAAAACTACTGCATAAATTGCATACATATTGATATGTAAATGCATCTTGACATATTTAATTGCCTATCAACTTTTGTTATGACTTGTTCAACAGGTGACTCTGCTATAAAGTGATTTTCCTAAAGAGCACACGACCCAATGTCAAGCGAACAAAGTAGACACGAGTGCTGCAATCAAAGCGGTAACGCACGATTGGTTTGTGCATTGCCATTTTGATTGCAGCACTCGTGTCTACTGTGTTCGTCCGATGAAGGGTCGTGTGATTTTTCGACCCGAAACAATTATTGCAAATTTTTTGTATTTTATGATGTTTATTCAACGTTTTGTTCTTTGTATAAAAGAGGTGTGTTTTAATTTTGAGGTATTTGCCTATATATATGTTTGGCTGTCGTACTGTGGTTCTGAAACAATGGACTAATTTAAATGCGACTTTTATTTTTATTTTTTATTTTACAAACATATATATATATCAGAAAGTTAACTTAATTGGGATTTTGGATGGTTCTTAGCAATATTTGATAAAATCCGTTTGTCAGATATATACTTCTTTAATTATCCAAAATGTGACTTTTTTTTTCTTTTCTTAAATCTGTCTAAACATTTCAATAGAGGTTTTTAGACAAAAAAATAATACGTATGTTTTTTTCTTGTTCCCTTAAAAAAAAAATGAATGTAATCTTGCTGAGAGAGTTAAATCTCACTGAAAGGATTGTCAACTGTTTTTGTGATAAGATATTCCCATTGTATTTCTACATTTATACGTTCCTATTTCAATAATAATAAAAAAAAATCAAGCCAGGCCGCACAAAAGCTTTACGGAGGAATGGGGGATTTTTACTTCCGATTTTCATTACAAAGCTAAATTCTAAAGGCTCTTTTTACTGTGTAGTAAATGGAAAACATTCCAGATATTTTTTTTTATTAGAATTAAGCAAAGAAACTGTCAACAGTGAAAGGATTAATAGGTAGCTTTCAGAGGCAGATGAGAATTTCAAATCATTAAATTTATCAATTAAATATTTGCTTAAATAAATATCACGTAGTTGTGTAATCCAATTTTTTTTTTTCATTTGTTAATGAAATTTTACAATTTTTAATTCGCCTCATAACGTTCTTGCGTAATCCTCAATGTCAATTTTTAGGGTTGCTTTTCTCAAATGTCGTCTTATTTACAAATTTTACCAAGAAACACGCAAAAGATATTAATTTGTACTAAATCTAAAGATATTAAATTGTACCTACCATAACTTTCGTTCATAGACGTAATGTATTTGAAATCGCCCTGAAGTCTCTGTACACGAGCTATTGATTATTTTCTCCGAGTTTGGACTTCTAATTAATAGTTATTCTTGGGTTATGATTATAATATACAAACAAATTAACCACTAAAAATATGTTTTTTTGATTCAGGTTTTTTTTTTTTTTTTTTTTTTAAATCTCAAAACGTGTAATTTTAGCAAAATCTCAATTTCGAAAATTTGAGCCAAAAACAATACTTTTTCTATAATATATGGGTAAGAGAAAGTAAAAAATGTGTATGTGTTGGCTGGGGGGCAGGGAACTCATTTTATAAAGCAAATACGTTCGATCCCCAATAACAATATTTTACGTAAATCAGCTATATGAAAAATATTTAAAATGCTGAGTTACAAGCACTGAGAGAGACCGTCACACACAAAACAACCGCTAAATTCGTAATTTTTGGATTTAGGAAAGCTTAAAACGTGTAAGTGTAGCAAAAACTGAACTTCGAAATTTTCAGCCAAAAACTATATTTTCCATTCTACTACATGGGTAAGAGAAAATAATAAAGGATCATTAATATCTAATATTTGGGAATTAATTTCGTCAAAATTTGACTTTTGTCTGTCTTCGACATAAAAACTACTATAAAAATATTAATAATAATTATAAGATATTTTGAAATATAGGTGCAAAATTGTAAAGGCAAAAAATCGTGCATACCTTTAAATACTTACTGCAAAATTATAGAAAATAGGTAACAATTTACATTTAAACATTTTTATCTGTTAAATTTGAATAATTTTAAAATCATTATTTAAAAAATAACCTCAGTTCTACTGATTGATCATGATTATAATTTTTATTGTTGCCATTATTTACGTTGCGATTTTTATCTAAATTCTGTGAGTTAGAACTAACACAATATTTTTAACACAGGCAGAAGACCGTTTTCTAAAAAATAATCAAATGGAATTCAAGACATCTCAAAACGTGAAAGACAGAAAGTTTTAATATTTCTGTTCCAGTATCAATGCTACATATTCAGTTTCAAAACACACGACTATTGTTAACTATGATATACTTGGGATTTTATTGTGAATCAATTGTATTTATTCGAAAACTATTCTTTTTCGTCCAGAAAGGCAATAACGCGTGAGATCACCCTGTAAAAAAGATAATATTTGTATTACAAATGGATATAGAATATAATTATATTCATTCTAATCAAAGTATTTGTATCCACACTTTATTTGATTCTACAAATATAAATATTGGGTATATTCTTACGAAATAAGTAGCATACAAATCGCGAAAGAAACGCCCACTGGAAGAATTATAGATTTTTAAATGACTACGTCAGCGGTCACGAAAGTGTTAAATATTCTTTCTCGGATTTTTGTTTAAATCTTGTTATATGTATTGTCGTATATTGCATATTGTAGGTTTATACGCCTCAAATTAAATGGAATACTTCATAGAAATACGCCTTAAAGGAATTAAAAAATTTGATAAATTATGTGAAATTGTTAATTTTGTCTTAAGCGTTATAGGGAACTGTAAATCGCGCTGTACGAGTACTACCCCTTATTTATTGATCGTACTTTGAACTAGAACGGGTGTCACCTACAATTATTGAGATAATTTTCAGAGGACACACGCTACCTTTTACAGATTTAATTTAATTTTATAATCAATATTTTTGTACTTTATTTACGGTATGAATCTTAATGAATAATGTCCGTTATCTGGTAGAACAGAATTTATTTTTTCTAAATGCATAGACGGATCCCTAACACATTTTTTCTTGTAACTGTATCAAGAATTGATTTAAAGTATATAAATAGAACTTTTCCGAACCGTCTTCATCTCAGAAATCCGAATATGAGGTCAAAATTAGGGGTTGCCATTGAAAAAAAAAGAAGTTGATGCCTGTTTTAATATGTAGATGACCCCTTAAGCAAAATCTAACTATACCATTATAAACTAGACGTTATTATTAATCGATCGGTACCAGCCGCATTTTTGTACGTAAATTTACGGTGAAATTAAGTGGGGGGGGGGTGGCATTTTTTTTTTTTTTGCTGACTCCCTTTCTCAAGCAGGGAGAGAATCTCTCTAAACCAAATGACTAATGAGCGACGTTCGAGTTGAAGTAATGAACAGAATGTCGCCTGAGGGGTGATGTTCAAGAGGCGATAATTTCTTATCTGAAAGTGTCCTGAAGAAAGGGCGGAGAGTACGACCCCTGATATGTGTCCTTGTCCTCCGAAACGCTCATATTGAAACCGCGGTAAATTCATTAAATAAAAAACAATTACCAAAAAATTTTAAAACATATTTTTTTTTACGTGAGAAAGAAGTTATGATGGCTCGGATTGTAATAACTTAACCCTTTACTGGCCCTGGCACTCTAAACAGTGTTGGCAAAGTTTGGCATTCTTTTATTCAACTTCCACCAATAAATTTGAGGAGCGATAAATGATACACATAATGGACGAATTACCTTCGAAGTGATTCGGCAACACATACAGTTGAAATTTAATGGTGGTTATTGTATAAAAAATTCACTTAATTTGGTAATTCTGATCAGAGGAGTGAAATTAAATAATACCGGCAAATAGTTAATTGTTATGACTTTTCCGAAAAGAGAGCATACTTTCTACTATAGCTACATGCACATTTAATAAATTATATGACGAACATGTATTCTTACGGAGTTTTTATGTGTCCTTCTTCTTCTCCCTGTTATAGTACTTCACTCTTTTTGATAATTATGTACATAAATTTACATCTTATATATCTGGTATATTGTAATTATATAATTATTTGTATCATGATACTATTTTATGCACTCATTTATATTTTGATTTAAATATGCACATCGGTTAAAAAGTTATTATTAAAATTGAGCAGTGCTTTATTTTGAATCGAATACCCCCCCCCCCTCCCCGCTTCCTTTCTAAATCAGTGTCTTAATTTAAATCTACTTAAATAACGAATTTATTCCAATTTGAATGCTGGATTTGGTTTTTGTGAAAGAAAAGCGACACTTTTTTGCTTGTTAAAAAACACGGCCATTTTCACCCAGAGGTGTAAAATTAAATAGGACCGGGAGAGTGTTAATTAAAACAAATATTTAAGTTCAGAAGTAATTGGTTAATTTTCATATGAGTTATGTGAAAAATGATTTAAAAAAGATTTTTTATTACATGAATGTCAAACACATACCTGTCAACCATTTCTTTAATCATCGGAAGATTTTAGTACCCGAAATCTTCTTTTACACCAGTCATTTTTTTAGAGAAATTTTATATTTATTTAATCGTAATTACATTTAGAGATAATTATTCTAAAAATAAAGTGGTGTGGGGAAAGGGGCGTGTACTAAAAATCTTCCGATTCATAAATAGGATACTGGCAGTTATCCCCTTAACGCGCGGTGTCCTTGCTGCGAGGACGCAAAATTTAAGATCCAGCTGCAAAAATTCATCCCGGAAACTTTTTAGCAAAAATTTACGTTTATAACATATCTGAAAAGGCAAGTTTTTTTAACCTTAAAATTTAAAATTTCTTTTAGTTTAATTTAGTTCATGAATTACGGTGGCAGTATAATTTAAATGATCTGAATTGTCTTGCGCCGCAAAGGGTTAAGGTGTAACATAGCAAGGGTGGAAAATTGGCGCACAATTCATAGCACAATAAATGAAGCAATTTTTTTTTTCTTATTAATCCAACGTTTTTATAGGTAGCGAAATACTTTAAGTGAATACTGATAAGAGTTCTGTGCCAATTATCCAATCTTGAACATAACTGTCACGCATTTTTAATACCATTATTTTAATGTAATTTTTTTCTGTTATTGAAACGAAAACTTTTAATAATTTAATAAAGAAAAAAATTTCTACACAAATAATGGTATTCAAAATGCACAAAAGTTGGCAATTTAATTAAAAAATAGTGAAACTTGATAAAGTTGGGGATTGTAAATCTTCATAATTAATGCGCTAATTATTTAATAGAATTTCCGATAAAAAGTCGTCATTCCATTTAATTTCAGAAATATGTTACAAAATATTTTTATTTTGAAGCCGTGCTACTAAAAAATAACAATTGCATCAATTCTTTTCTAAGAAGATTTTAAGGGACAGATAGAAAACGTTTTGTGGTCCATTTGAACACTTTCCTGACAGCACGTTTTTGCCCTTTTCATAATAAAGTCCACCTGTGGGCGTTATTCACGCTAGTTACAATATTTTAGAACAAAATTTTCCGTATTCACATTTATATTGCAAATGGATATACATTATAATTATACTCTTTCTAATCAAAGAATTTATATCCATAGTATACTGATAGTAGAGATATGAATATATGATATATTTTTGAGAAATAAACAACATAGAAATTGAGAAAGAAACGCCCACTGGTGGATTTAAAATTTTTGAAATGACGTGAATCTGCGTCAGCGGTCATGAAAGTGTTAACATCTGAAAACATCCATAATAAAATTTTAACACGTTAAAATTAAGTATGCGAAATGTGTAGTCAGGATAAAAGAAGAAGAAGAAAAAAGGAAATACTGGGTAAGTGTGTAGTGCTTTCTGAAAAAAATAAATAAATAAATAAATAAATAAATAAATAAAAAAAATAAATAAATAAATAAAATAATCAATTTATTATTTTAATTACACAGCAACCACTAAAATTTTATAACGCATTTTAATGATATTTCTTATATCATGATATTTCTTAGTCTTGTTGGCATCGTATCTCGTACCAGTTCTTGAAGGCGGTTGAATGTGTTAACCGTACGTTGAGTAGAAAAGGTTAATGTTTTCACCTTTAGTCACGGCTAGGAAGGGGAAAAGTGAAGATTCCGTCCTAACTGATGTAATCATGCTGTAAGTATGTGGGTAGTGGCAGCATTTAGTCGTATCGTCTAGTTTTTAACAGTGAAGTTAGATTTTACTGAGGGCGTCGATTACATATTAAAATTGGCATCAACTTCATGTTTTTCACTGTCAGTGCCCCTTTTACAATTTTTTGGGGGTTATTTTTATCAAACCAGCCTGGAACAATGTGCAGTTTATCTGTTTTTTTTTTTTTTTTTTTCCCTTCCTTTAATAGAGTCATAAGCTGTAAACGTATGAGCATGCTAATGTTATATGAATGAGGCAAACATTATTTCATGTCATCTCGAAAAATTATTATATTGATTTCGTTTTTTCTGCGCTAGAATGGAACCCAAACATATTCCATGCATATTTTTTATCTAAAACATTTTTTTGAATTATTAAAATTACTAATAGCTTCATATACGAAAAAATTATGAATTATGACCTATATTAATTTCTGCAAGAATAGAATGGGCATCATTAAAAATATAGATTTCCGAATTTACAGCTTATTCTTATCATTATTTTTCGAGTTCCAGTGAAATTTCATTTTTTTATTGCTGTTAGGGTCACCATGACTTGTTATCATTTGTGTGATATATAACCTTTAGTATACATGCGAATTAAAATAAATATTCAAGTAAGTTTAGATGCATACATTACTTAATTAGAGCATTATTTTACTTTATTTTATATTTAAAATTGTCGTACTTCTTTTTCGGTTATTATCTGAGTAGATATAATACTTTTCTGTGTAAGATTTTTTTTTTTTTTTTTTTTTTTTTTTTTTTTTTAATGTAGGGATCAGAACCTAATATACACTAAGCGACAAAAAAAAAAAAAAAAAAAAAAAAAAAAAGCCGCACTGCAGAAAAATTGACTTATACCCTTTGGGTTTATAATAATTTAAAAACTAATGATTGCAACAAATAAAATTGTTATGTTTGGATAATACGGAAGTCATAACATGATACCTATGTACATTTTTGATTTAATAATTCGTTTTATTACCCTCTACGAAATATTTAATAAAAATCTACATTAAATTTTCTTTTCAGACGTAATATAATAAACATATACTTTGTATTCTGTCATGATTTATTATATGAAATAAACAAGTGCTATTTTAATGTATGACATAAAACTGTTTATTTGTTAGATCTAAACAATTATTTAATAAAAATATGTATTCTGGATTGGATAATTCCGCCTTTATATAGAATTACTGCTTTAATGCGCAATGGCACAGTATTTTACAGTTTTTAACATGAAAATCAGAAATTTCACTGTGCCAAATATCATATATTTTTTTTTTCTAGTGCTTTCAAAGTTGTAGGCTACAAATTTCTAATCCCCACCCTCTTTTATAGACTAAACGTTTTCGAGCAGACTGAGATTAGGACAATTTTCAGGTCTAATAAAGAAGAAATCCTGCGATATTCCTTGTGGGATTTAATTTTAAGTAAAAAAAGTTGTGATAAGTTACAAAATTATAGATGCTCATGAGAATGGATAAGTAATTTTAACAACTCGAATCAAATAAATGTATCACAAGCGCCATATAACAAGGTGCATTATCATCTTGAAATGCTGATTATGGAAGTGTCTGAAATACCCTCAAAGTAGAAGGTCAGGTATCAATTTTTTAATAGCCAAGTTTTATTTCATGTTAATTGATCCCTTAAACATGAAAATTTGCCGGACTCGCCGAAAAATTATGCATTTTCGTATCGTAAAGTACGGGGAATATGTCAGTTTTAAAAGTGCGACTTTCATTAAGTCAGTCACATTTTCGTGATCAGATCTGCTTTTTCCGTCAGTTCGAAATAAGTTAAACTTGACTCATCAGAGAGAACAACTTCAGCACTGTAATTAATTGATCATTTTTAAAATTTTTTAACCCTCTAATGTCTTGGTTTTCTAATTCTTTTCGTTAAGAATGAATTTTTTTCAGATTTTCTGACAATTAAACCTGCTTTGTTTAATTGTTATTTCACTATATTTAGATAAATTATGTTACTAAACACTTTTTCTGAATCCCTGCTATATTCTAAATGTAATAAAAACTGATTTTTTTAACCTTTTCAGTCGCAGTGTTCCCACTGATGGAACACCTAATTTTAATTCTCAACTGCAAAAACTCATCTCGGAAATATTTTAGTAAAAATTTACATTTATAATATAGCAGAAAAGGCCCTTTTTTTCAAATCTGAAAATTTAAAATATCTTTTATTTTAATTTTGTTCGTAAATTCTGGTGGCAGTGTAATTTAAATGATCCGAATTACCTTCGCCGTAAAGGTTTAAGCGCTGGTTTTTTAACTTTCGGTCATCTCGACTGCATGTGTAACGTGGCCGCCTAAGGACAAATGTGCAGTTTAAACAGCCAAAAATTATTATATCTTGCTCAAATCCAGAACACTAATATTTTGTTAACATTTAATCATTTTGACATCCCACGTGTTAAAATGTTTTTTTTAATTTTCGCTCTAAAAATAATATTTTTTGTGGTATCGTTAACCCGTTAGTAGTCGCTAGTTGGTCGATTTGCCGCCCATCTTTTAGTTTTTCCAGATTTTTTTTATTCAATAGCCACCAAAAATTTTTATAAGTAGCATTTGATATACATAAAACGCGAAAAAAATCGAAGAAACGTCGGTCACATCACTTCTTAAAATTATTGGTGACAGTTAAATAAAAAGTGTGCAATTTTTAATAGGTGGCGCTGCCTATAGCGACTACTAACGGGTTTAATTGCCTTATTCTTGCCACTTTTGAAATACTTTCTGAAATTACAAATTTCCGAACAATTGCATCTTGTTTTTAACACTTGGCTCAATCCTAAATTGCATGGGAAATATTAACGTAATAAAATCTGTTCAAAAATTTACTTTTGTAACAATAAAATTAGCGATTACAGAAAAAAAAAATGAAAAATATCCAAGTACGGTTTTTTTTTTTTTTTTTTTTTTTTTTTTTTGTCGCTTAGTGTATTTTCGCTTGTAACCATACCAAGAATTAATTAAGAATACATAATCCATATTAATAAGAAAGAATCACAGAACTGGAGTTTTAAATTATAACTTACAAAACTTTGAATAAATACCATAAAATGCAATAATCTCGCAACAATAAATTGTTTCGGGTCGAAAGAACACACGCATAGTTGCCAACTTAGCACCTTTGGACTAGCAAAAAATTTTAATATTTTTTTTTTTTTTATTATTATTTTACCTAATCAATGAAAACTGTTACTGCTCACTGATTAAATAAAATAATTATTTCTATTAAAATTTTCTGATATCCAAAATGTGCTAAGTTGGCAATGATGAGCACCAGGATGTCCATAGACGTCCTTTTCATTCATAGGCTATCCTGAGAATGTCATTTGGAGAAGATGCACTGTTATAGACACGACCAGAGTTCCCAACTTTTATAATTTATTCACGAGCATTTTTAGCCCCGCCTTTTTTTCATACCGGAAATTTTCAAAAATGATTTTTTTCTTATTTAATCGTTGTCACATATTAAAGAGAAATTATCTGCAAAATTTCAGGTGCGAAAAGAAGGCAGGACTAAAAATGATCGTGAATAAATTATAAAAGATGGGAACGCTGGACACGACCCTTCATCAGGCGAACAAAGTAGGCATGAGCGCTGTAATCAAAGCAGCAAAGCACAAACCCGTTTTGAATAAAAGGCAAAGCCATATAAAGTTAGTCGATTATAAATATAAATACTGGTGTGAGTAGAATTATAAAATAAAACAAGAAAATAAATAAGTAAATAAAAAATAAATAAGATAAAAAAAATATATATAACAAAATCTAAAAATTTTTAAAATATCAAAATTAAACGAAAATCCAAGTTATATGAGTAATTTACAAGCATCAGAGAAAACTGGGGTGAAAGAAATATCATTAACAAGATTTTTCGAATTTTTAAATATATAAAAAGCTTCATGGATATCCAAATGGGAAGAACAAACAGGAGATGAAATTATGTTAGTTTTTCAAAAATCAAAAAGATGACCATGAGCCCAGCAGTGGGAGGCAATAGAAGATTTGGAAATCTCTTCATTACGAACATTCATAGTATAGTTAGAGGGAGAGATGCATTTAAGTTTGTACACGAAGTCATACGAGTTTTTTTTGCAGTATGAAGGTTAGCAGCAGTTAAATGAGAAAGAGATCTTGAAAGAAATTGAGCAAGATTATGAGAAGCCGTAACAAAATTTGACACAATAGGCCGAAAGAAGAGTGGGCTTATAAACTTTCGGAAGTGTATAGAAACGAGCACAGTTAGCAAAAGAAGGAATTACCATGCTTTTGTATGATCATTAAGAATAACAGAATTTTTAACGTGGTATTTAATTTGATCAAGATGATCATTAGATGGATCTTTTTAAGTTTCGAATAAGGACCTGAAATAAGCAAGTACTCAACATGGGAAATGTAATTCGATTTATTGAGCAGCACAGTTTGTTCACTTTTATCAGTTCTTGTGACAATTAAATCGGGGGCGGAGTTTAAATCGGAGAGGGTGGATTTTTGAGAAGGACCCTACTAAAAATGGTCCATAGAGATCAATACAAAAACTTATTGACATCAATGGAGTTCTATTGGTATGAATTGATTTCTATGGATATCCCTATCGCTATCAATAGAAGCTATTGATATCTGTAACCTATTGATTATATCCTCAACTGATATCAATAGACCTTTACTGACATCATTAGAAATATGATCAGTAGGCTATTGATATCAATAGATTTCTATGGATTTCCCTACCGCTATCAATAGAAGCTATTGACGTCTGTAACCTATTGATTATATCCTCAATCGATATCAATAGATCTTTACATACATCAGTAGAAATTCGATCGGTAGGCTATTGATCCCAATTGGTATCAGTAGAAAAAATGATAGCTGCAAATTTTGTTCATTTCTTTTTCCAAGTCCCGAAAAAAAAAAGTTTAAAATGTTAAAAAATCTGTATCTCCCGTTTCAAAGCATGCAGAATCACGTGCTACGCATTGTTTTAAACGCAATAAAGTATTCCTCAAAAAAAAAAAAAAAAATTTTTTTTTCATGCTCCTCAGCCCCCCCCCCCCCCTTTTGGGGGGGAATAGGAAATCAGGTTCAGTAACACAAAATTTATATTTCGGCTTCTTTCCACGATAACAAATAAAACAAGAAGTTTCATTAAGATTTTTCAGTAACTAAGCCTCTTTATGTATTTTTAAACACAATTTTACCCTGTGTCAGGTATAACGTTAACAAAACTGCAATATTCGAATAAAATGCGAAGTTTTGATCGAAATTTTAAAATATTCCATTTTATTTTATTGACATTTTATTATAAAACAGAATTAAACTAGTATGTTGTGGCCACCACAAGACTTTCTTCTATATTTACCTATACATATTCAATCAGTAACAATATTAAAAAAAAAAAAAAAAAAAAAAAAAAAAGTACGATTTTTTTTCTTTTTTTTTTTTTTTTTTTTTTGTTAAAAGTAAAAAAAATCGATAACTTTGTTTTAAATTATCACAGATTTATAGTTAAACAATTCGTTTTAAAGGTATTGACGAGACCTTTCGAAAGATACCCATCTTGAAAATTTATCCCCCCCGGGGGGTACTTCTCCCCCAGGGGGGGACCGATGCCCCCCCATGCAGAAAATTTTTTTCCTAGTTACATACTACTATTATCAATAATTCATATTAATTTTACAATCACAAGTTTAAAACAAATCTTATTATGCACATTTATACGAATTTTTGTCCTATGCTGCCATGTTAAAAATTTAGATAAATGCTATCACAGCGCCACCTGTTGAGCTATTGATCCCCAAACATAATCAGCACCAGTTAATGTCGGGGACAAACTAAATACCAAGTTTGATTATATTTCGTTTTAAAAAAATTTATGTATATATACGATTTTTTTTCGAAGTTTTTTTTTTTTGTTAAAAGTAAAAAAAATCGATAACTTTGATTTAAATTATCACAGATTTATGGTTCAACCATTCGTTTTAAAGGTATTGACGAGACCTTTCGAAAGATACCCATCTTGAAACTTTGCCCCCCTGGGTGGGAACTTCCCCCCCGGTGGGGGGGGAACCGATGCCCCCACATGCACAAAATTTTTTCCTAGTTAACTACTACTATTATCAACCTGATCTTTCGAAAGATACCCATTGTGAAAATTTACCCCCCCTGGGGGGGGGGGTATTGCCCCCCCATGCAGAAAATTTTTTTCCTAGTTACATACTACTATTATCAATAATTCATATTAATTTTACAATCACAAGTTTAAAACAACTCTTATTATGCACATTTATACGAATTTTTGTCCTATGCTGCCATGTTAAAAATTTAGATAAAATGCTATCACAGCGCCACCTGTTGAGCTATTGATCCCCAAACATAATCAGCACCAGTTTATGTCGGGGACCAACTAAATACCAAGTTTGGTTAAATTTCGTTAAAAAAAAAAAAAAAAAAAAAAAATTGCGATTTTTTTCTAAGTTTTTTTTGGTTAAAAGTAAAAAAAATCGATAACTTTGTTTTAAATTATCACAGATTTATGGTTCAACCATTCGTTTTAAAGATATTGACGAGACCTTTCGAAAGATACCCATCTTGAAACTTTGCCCCCCCGGGTGGGTACTTCCCCCCCGGTGGGGGGTGATCCGATGCCCCCACATGCACAAAATTTTTTTCCCAATTAACTATTACTATTATCAACGAGACCTATCGAAAGATACCCATCTTGAAAATTTAATTCCCCGGGGGGGTACTTTCCCCCAGGGGGGGAACCGATGCCCCCACATGCACAAAATTTTTTTCCTAGTTAACTACTACTATTATCAATAATTCATATTAATTTTACAATCACAAGTGTAAAATAACTCTCTTTATGCCCATTTATACGGAATTTTGTCCTATTCTGCCATGTTAAAAATTTGCATAAAATGCGATCACAACGCCACCTGTTGAGCGATTGATCCCCAAATGTAATCAGCACCAGTTTATGTCAGGGGCCAACTAAATAACAAGTTTGGTTAAATTTCGTGGGAAAAAAAAAATACGATTTTTTTTCTAAGTTTTTTTTCGTTAAAAGTAAAAAAAATCGATAACTTTGTTTTAAATTATCACAGATTTATAGTTCAACCATTCATTTTAAAGGTATTGACGAGATCTTTCGGAAGATACCCATCTTCAAAATTTACATTCCCGGGGGGGGGAGGGGGGTACTTCCCTCCCAGGGGGGGGGTAGCGATGACCCCACATGCACAGAAATTTTTTCCTAGTTAACTATTACTGTTATCAATAACTCATATTAATTTTACAATCACAAGTTAAAAATAACTCTCATTATGTACATTTATACGAAATTTTGTCCTATGCTGCCATGCTAAAAATTTGCATAAAATGCGATCACAGCGCCACCTGTTGAGCTTTTGATCCCCAAATGTAATCAGCACCAGTTTATGTCGGGGACCAACTAAATACCAAGTTTGGTTAAATTTCGTTAAATATATATATATACATATATACATATATACGATTTTTTTTTCCTAAGTTTTTTTTTTTGTTAAAAGTAAGAAAAATCGATAACTTTGTTTTACATTATCACAGATTTATAGTTCAACCATTCGTTTTAAAGGTATTGACGAGACCTTTCGAAAGATACCCATCTTGAAAATTTATCCCCCCCGGGGGGTACCGATGCCCCCCCATGCAGAAAATTTTTTTCCTTGTTACATACTACTATTATCAATAATTCATATTAATTTTACAATCACAAGTTTAAAACAAATCTTATTATGCACATTTATACGAATTTTTGTCCTATGCTGCCATGTTAAAAATTTAGATAAATGCTATCACAGCGCCACCTGTTGAGCTATTGATCCCCAAACATAATCAGCACCAGTTAATGTCGGGGACAAACTAAATACCAAGTTTGGTTAAATTTCGTTAAAAAAAAAAAATAAATAAAAATTGCGATTTTTTTTCTAAGTTTTGTTTTGTTAAAAGTAAAAAAAATCGATAACTTTGATTTAAATTATCACAGATTTATGGTTTAACCATTCGTTTTAAAGGTATTGACGAGACCTTTCGAAAGATACCCATCTTGAAACTTTGCCCCCCTGGGTGGGAACTTCCCCCCCCCCCGGTGGGGGGGGGAACCGATGCCCCCACATGCACAAAATTTTTTTCCTAGTTAACTACTACTATTATCAACCTGATCTTTCGAAAGATACCCATTGTGAAAATTTACCCCCCCTGGGGGGGATATTACCCCCCATGCAGAAAATTGTTTTCCTAGTTACATACTACTATTATCAATAATTCATATTAATTTTACAATCACAAGTTTAAAACAACTCTTATTATGCACATTTATACGAATTTTTGTCCTATGCTGCCACGTTAAAAATTTAGATAAAATGCTATCACAGCGCCACCTGTTGAGCTATTGATCCCCAAACATAATCAGCACCAGTTTATGTTGGGGACCAACTAAATACCAAGTTTGGTTAAATTTCGTTAAAAAAAAAAAAAAAAAAAAAAAAAAAAATTGCGATTTTTTTCTGTTTTTTTTTGTTAAAAGTAAAAAAAATCGATAACTTTGTTTTAAATTATCACAGATTTATGGTTCAACCATTCGTTTTAAAGATATTGACGAGACCTTTCGAAAGATACCCATCTTGAAACTTTGCCCCCCCGGGTGGGTACTTCCCCCCCGGTGGGGGGTGATCCGATGCCCCCACATGCACAAAATTTTTTTCCCAATTAACTATTACTATTATCAACGAGACCTATCGAAAGATACCCATCTTGAAAATTTAATTCCCCGGGGGGGTACTTTCCCCCAGGGGGGGAACCGATGCCCCCACATGCACAAAATTTTTTTCCTAGTTAACTACTACTATTATCAATAATTCATATTAATTTTACAATCACAAGTGTAAAATAACTCTCTTTATGCCCATTTATACGGAATTTTGTTCTATTCTGCCATGTTAAAAATTTGCATAAAATGCGATCACAACGCCACCTGTTGAGCGATTGATCCCCAAATGTAATCAGCACCAGTTTATGTCAGGGGCCAACTAAATAACAAGTTTGGTTAAATTTCGTGGGAAAAAAAAAATACGATTTTTTTTCTAAGTTTTTTTTCGTTAAAAGTAAAAAAAATCGATAACTTTGTTTTAAATTATCACAGATTTATAGTTCAACCATTCATTTTAAAGGTATTGACGAGATCTTTCGGAAGATACCCATCTTCAAAATTTACATTCCCGGGGGGGGAGGGGGGTACTTCCCTCCCAGGGGGGGGGGTAGCGATGACCCCACATGCACAGAAATTTTTTCCTAGTTAACTATTACTGTTATCAATAACTCATATTAATTTTACAATCACAAGTTAAAAATAACTCTCATTATGTACATTTATACGAAATTTTGTCCTATGCTGCCATGCTAAAAATTTGCATAAAATGCGATCACAGCGCCACCTGTTGAGCTTTTGATCCCCAAATGTAATCAGCACCAGTTTATGTCGGGGACCAACTAAATACCAAGTTTGGTTAAATTTCGTTAAATATATATATATACATATATACATATATACGATTTTTTTTTCCTAAGTTTTTTTTTTTGTTAAAAGTAAGAAAAATCGATAACTTTGTTTTACATTATCACAGATTTATAGTTCAACCATTCGTTTTAAAGGTATTGACGAGACCTTTCGAAAGATACCCATCTTGAAAATTTATCCCCCCCGGGGGGTACCGATGCCCCCCCATGCAGAAAATTTTTTTCCTTGTTACATACTACTATTATCAATAATTCATATTAATTTTACAATCACAAGTTTAAAACAAATCTTATTATGCACATTTATACGAATTTTTGTCCTATGCTGCCATGTTAAAAATTTAGATAAATGCTATCACAGCGCCACCTGTTGAGCTATTGATCCCCAAACATAATCAGCACCAGTTAATGTCGGGGACAAACTAAATACCAAGTTTGGTTAAATTTCGTTAAAAAAAAAAAAAATAAATAAAAATTGCGATTTTTTTTCTAAGTTTTGTTTTGTTAAAAGTAAAAAAAATCGATAACTTTGATTTAAATTATCACAGATTTATGGTTTAACCATTCGTTTTAAAGGTATTGACGAGACCTTTCGAAAGATACCCATCTTGAAACTTTGCCCCCCTGGGTGGGAACTTCCCCCCCCCGGTGGGGGGGGGAACCGATGCCCCCACATGCACAAAATTTTTTTCCTAGTTAACTACTACTATTATCAACCTGATCTTTCGAAAGATACCCATTGTGAAAATTTACCCCCCCTGGGGGGGATATTACCCCCCATGCAGAAAATTGTTTTCCTAGTAACATACTACTATTATCAATAATTCATATTAATTTTACAATCACAAGTTTAAAACAACTCTTATTATGCACATTTATACGAATTTTTGTCCTATGCTGCCACGTTAAAAATTTAGATAAAATGCTATCACAGCGCCACCTGTTGAGCTATTGATCCCCAAACATAATCAGCACCAGTTTATGTCGGGGACCAACTAAATACCAAGTTTGGTTAAATTTCGTTAAAAAAAAAAAAAAAAAAAAAAAAAAAATTGCGATTTTTTTCTGTTTTTTTTTTGTTAAAAGTAAAAAAAATCGATAACTTTGATTTAAATTATCACAGATTTATGGTTCAACCATTCGTTTTAAAGGTATTGACGAGACCTTTCGAAAGATACCCATCATGAAACTTTGCCCCCCTGGGTGGGAACTTCCCCCCCGGTGGGGGGGGAACCGATGCCCCCACATGCACAAAATTTTTTTCCTAGTTAACTACTACTATTATCAACCTGATCTTTCGAAAGATACCCATTGTGAAAATTTACCCCCCCTTGGGGGGTATTGCCCCTCCATGCAGAAAATTTTTTTCCTAGTTACATACTACTATTATCAATAATTCATATTAATTTTACAATCACAAGTTTAAAACAACTCTTATTATGCACATTTATACGAATTTTTGTCCTATGCTGCCACGTTAAAAATTTAGATAAAATGCTATCACAGCGCCACCTGTTGAGCTATTGATCCCCAAACATAATCAGCACCAGTTTATGTCGGGGACCAACTAAATACCAAGTTTGGTTAAATTTCGTTAAAAAAAAAAAAAAAAAAAAAAAAAATTGCGATTTTTTTCTGTTTTTTTTTGTTAAAAGTAAAAAAAATCGATAACTTTGTTTTAAATTATCACAGATTTATGGTTCAACCATTCGTTTTAAAGATATTGACGAGACCTTTCGAAAGATACCCATCTTGAAACTTTGCCCCCCCCGGGTGGGTACTTCCCCCCCCGGTGGGGGGTGATCCGATGCCCCCACATGCACAAAATTTTTTTCCCAGTTAACTATTACTATTATCAACGAGACCTATCGAAAGATACCCATCTTGAAAATTTAATTCCCCGGGGGGGTACTTCCCCCCAGGGGGGAACCGATGCCCCCACATGCACAAAATTTTTTTCCTAGTTAACTACTACTATTATCAATAATTCATATTAATTTTACAATCACAAGTGTAAAATAACTCTCTTTATGCCCATTTATACGGAATTTTGTCCTATTCTGCCATGTTAAAAATTTGCATAAAATGCGATCACAACGCCACCTGTTGAGCGATTGATCCCCAAATGTAATCAGCACCAGTTTATGTCAGGGGCCAACTAAATAACAAGTTTGGTTATATTTCGTGGGAAAAAAAAAATACGATTTCTTTTCTAAGTTTTTTTTCGTTAAAAGTAAAAAAAATCGATAACTTTGTTTTAAATTATCACAGATTTATAGTTCAACCATTCATTTTAAAGGTATTGACGAGATCTTTCGGAAGATACCCATCTTCAAAATTTACATTCCCGGGGGGGGGGAGGGGGGTACTTCCCTCCCAGGGGGGGTAGCGATAACCCCACATGCACAGAAATTTTTTCCTAGTTAACTATTACTATTATCAATAACTCATATTAATTTTACAATCACAAGTTAAAAATAACTCTCATTATGTACATTTATACGAAATTTTGTCCTATGCTGCCATGCTAAAAATTTGCATAAAATGCGATCACAGCGCCACCTGTTGAGCTTTTGATCCCCAAATGTAATCAGCACCAGTTTATGTCGGGGACCAACTAAATACCAAGTTTGGTTAAATTTCGTTAAATATATATATATACATATATACATATATACGATTTTTTTTTCTAAGTTTTTTTTTTTGTTAAAAGTAAGAAAAATCGATAACTTTGTTTTACATTATCACAGATTTATAGTTCAACCATTCGTTTTAAAGGTATTGACGAGACCTTTCGAAAGATACCCATCTTGAAAATTTATCCCCCCCGGGGGGTACCGATGCCCCCCCATGCAGAAAATTTTTTTCCTAGTTACATACTACTATTATCAATAATTCATATTAATTTTACAATCACAAGTTTAAAACAAATCTTATTATGCACATTTATACGAATTTTTGTCCTATGCTGCCATGTTAAAAATTTAGATAAATGCTATCACAGCGCCACCTGTTGAGCTATTGATCCCCAAACATAATCAGCACCAGTTAATGTCGGGGACAAACTAAATACCAAGTTTGGTTAAATTTCGTTAAAAAAAAAAAAATAAATAAAAATTGCGATTTTTTTTCTAAGTTTTGTTTTGTTAAAAGTAAAAAAAATCGATAACTTTGATTTAAATTATCACAGATTTATGGTTTAACCATTCGTTTTAAAGGTATTGACGAGACCTTTCGAAAGATACCCATCTTGAAACTTTGCCCCCCTGGGTGGGAACTTCCCCCCCCCCCGGTGGGGGGGGGAACCGATGCCCCCACATGCACAAAATTTTTTTCCTAGTTAACTACTACTATTATCAACCTGATCTTTCGAAAGATACCCATTGTGAAAATTTACCCCCCCTGGGGGGGATATTACCCCCCATGCAGAAAATTGTTTTCCTAGTTACATACTACTATTATCAATAATTCATATTAATTTTACAATCACAAGTTTAAAACAACTCTTATTATGCACATTTATACGAATTTTTGTCCTATGCTGCCACGTTAAAAATTTAGATAAAATGCTATCACAGCGCCACCTGTTGAGCTATTGATCCCCAAACATAATCAGCACCAGTTTATGTTGGGGACCAACTAAATACCAAGTTTGGTTAAATTTCGTTAAAAAAAAAAAAAAAAAAAAAAAAAAAAAAATGCGATTTTTTTCTGTTTTTTTTTGTTAAAAGTAAAAAAAATCGATAACTTTGTTTTAAATTATCACAGATTTATGGTTCAACCATTCGTTTTAAAGATATTGACGAGACCTTTCGAAAGATACCCATCTTGAAACTTTGCCCCCCCGGGTGGGTACTTCCCCCCCGGTGGGGGGTGATCCGATGCCCCCACATGCACAAAATTTTTTTCCCAATTAACTATTACTATTATCAACGAGACCTATCGAAAGATACCCATCTTGAAAATTTAATTCCCCGGGGGGGTACTTTCCCCCAGGGGGGGAACCGATGCCCCCACATGCACAAAATTTTTTTCCTAGTTAACTACTACTATTATCAATAATTCATATTAATTTTACAATCACAAGTGTAAAATAACTCTCTTTATGCCCATTTATACGGAATTTTGTTCTATTCTGCCATGTTAAAAATTTGCATAAAATGCGATCACAACGCCACCTGTTGAGCGATTGATCCCCAAATGTAATCAGCACCAGTTTATGTCAGGGGCCAACTAAATAACAAGTTTGGTTAAATTTCGTGGGAAAAAAAAAATACGATTTTTTTTCTAAGTTTTTTTTCGTTAAAAGTAAAAAAAATCGATAACTTTGTTTTAAATTATCACAGATTTATAGTTCAACCATTCATTTTAAAGGTATTGACGAGATCTTTCGGAAGATACCCATCTTCAAAATTTACATTCCCGGGGGGGGAGGGGGGTACTTCCCTCCCAGGGGGGGGGGGTAGCGATGACCCCACATGCACAGAAATTTTTTCCTAGTTAACTATTACTGTTATCAATAACTCATATTAATTTTACAATCACAAGTTAAAAATAACTCTCATTATGTACATTTATACGAAATTTTGTCCTATGCTGCCATGCTAAAAATTTGCATAAAATGCGATCACAGCGCCACCTGTTGAGCTTTTGATCCCCAAATGTAATCAGCACCAGTTTATGTCGGGGACCAACTAAATACCAAGTTTGGTTAAATTTCGTTAAATATATATATATACATATATACATATATACGATTTTTTTTTCCTAAGTTTTTTTTTTTGTTAAAAGTAAGAAAAATCGATAACTTTGTTTTACATTATCACAGATTTATAGTTCAACCATTCGTTTTAAAGGTATTGACGAGACCTTTCGAAAGATACCCATCTTGAAAATTTATCCCCCCCGGGGGGTACCGATGCCCCCCCATGCAGAAAATTTTTTTCCTTGTTACATACTACTATTATCAATAATTCATATTAATTTTACAATCACAAGTTTAAAACAAATCTTATTATGCACATTTATACGAATTTTTGTCCTATGCTGCCATGTTAAAAATTTAGATAAATGCTATCACAGCGCCACCTGTTGAGCTATTGATCCCCAAACATAATCAGCACCAGTTAATGTCGGGGACAAACTAAATACCAAGTTTGGTTAAATTTCGTTAAAAAAAAAAAAAATAAATAAAAATTGCGATTTTTTTTCTAAGTTTTGTTTTGTTAAAAGTAAAAAAAATCGATAACTTTGATTTAAATTATCACAGATTTATGGTTTAACCATTCGTTTTAAAGGTATTGACGAGACCTTTCGAAAGATACCCATCTTGAAACTTTGCCCCCCTGGGTGGGAACTTCCCCCCCCCGGTGGGGGGGGGAACCGATGCCCCCACATGCACAAAATTTTTTTCCTAGTTAACTACTACTATTATCAACCTGATCTTTCGAAAGATACCCATTGTGAAAATTTACCCCCCCTGGGGGGGATATTACCCCCCATGCAGAAAATTGTTTTCCTAGTTACATACTACTATTATCAATAATTCATATTAATTTTACAATCACAAGTTTAAAACAACTCTTATTATGCACATTTATACGAATTTTTGTCCTATGCTGCCACGTTAAAAATTTAGATAAAATGCTATCACAGCGCCACCTGTTGAGCTATTGATCCCCAAACATAATCAGCACCAGTTTATGTCGGGGACCAACTAAATACCAAGTTTGGTTAAATTTCGTTAAAAAAAAAAAAAAAAAAAAAAAAAAAATTGCGATTTTTTTCTGTTTTTTTTTTGTTAAAAGTAAAAAAAATCGATAACTTTGATTTAAATTATCACAGATTTATGGTTCAACCATTCGTTTTAAAGGTATTGACGAGACCTTTCGAAAGATACCCATCATGAAACTTTGCCCCCCTGGGTGGGAACTTCCCCCCCGGTGGGGGGGGAACCGATGCCCCCACATGCACAAAATTTTTTTCCTAGTTAACTACTACTATTATCAACCTGATCTTTCGAAAGATACCCATTGTGAAAATTTACCCCCCCTTGGGGGGTATTGCCCCTCCATGCAGAAAATTTTTTTCCTAGTTACATACTACTATTATCAATAATTCATATTAATTTTACAATCACAAGTTTAAAACAACTCTTATTATGCACATTTATACGAATTTTTGTCCTATGCTGCCACGTTAAAAATTTAGATAAAATGCTATCACAGCGCCACCTGTTGAGCTATTGATCCCCAAACATAATCAGCACCAGTTTATGTCGGGGACCAACTAAATACCAAGTTTGGTTAAATTTCGTTAAAAAAAAAAAAAAAAAAAAAAAAAAATTGCGATTTTTTTCTGTTTTTTTTTGTTAAAAGTAAAAAAAATCGATAACTTTGTTTTAAATTATCACAGATTTATGGTTCAACCATTCGTTTTAAAGATATTGACGAGACCTTTCGAAAGATACCCATCTTGAAACTTTGCCCCCCCGGGTGGGTACTTCCCCCCCCGGTGGGGGGTGATCCGATGCCCCCACATGCACAAAATTTTTTTCCCAGTTAACTATTACTATTATCAACGAGACCTATCGAAAGATACCCATCTTGAAAATTTAATTCCCCGGGGGGGTACTTCCCCCCAGGGGGGAACCGATGCCCCCACATGCACAAAATTTTTTTCCTAGTTAACTACTACTATTATCAATAATTCATATTAATTTTACAATCACAAGTGTAAAATAACTCTCTTTATGCCCATTTATACGGAATTTTGTCCTATTCTGCCATGTTAAAAATTTGCATAAAATGCGATCACAACGCCACCTGTTGAGCGATTGATCCCCAAATGTAATCAGCACCAGTTTATGTCAGGGGCCAACTAAATAACAAGTTTGGTTATATTTCGTGGGAAAAAAAAAATACGATTTTTTTTCTAAGTTTTTTTTCGTTAAAAGTAAAAAAAATCGATAACTTTGTTTTAAATTATCACAGATTTATAGTTCAACCATTCATTTTAAAGGTATTGACGAGATCTTTCGGAAGATACCCATCTTCAAAATTTACATTCCCGGGGGGGGGAGGGGGGTACTTCCCTCCCAGGGGGGGTAGCGATAACCCCACATGCACAGAAATTTTTTCCTAGTTAACTATTACTATTATCAATAACTCATATTAATTTTACAATCACAAGTTAAAAATAACTCTCATTATGTACATTTATACGAAATTTTGTCCTATGCTGCCATGCTAAAAATTTGCATAAAATGCGATAACAGCGCCACCTGTTGAGCTTTTGATCCCCAAATGTAATCAGCACCAGTTTATGTCGGGGACCAACTAAATACCAAGTTTGGTTAAATTTCGTTAAATATATATATATACATATATACATATATACGATTTTTTTTTCTAAGTTTTTTTTTTTGTTAAAAGTAAGAAAAATCGATAACTTTGTTTTACATTATCACAGATTTATAGTTCAACCATTCGTTTTAAAGGTATTGACGAGACCTTTCGAAAGATACCCATCTAGAAAATTTATCCCCCCCGGGGGGTACCGATGCCCCCCCATGCAGAAAATTTTTTTCCTAGTTACATACTACTATTATCAATAATTCATATTAATTTTACAATCACAAGTTTAAAACAAATCTTATTATGCACATTTATACGAATTTTTGTCCTATGCTGCCATGTTAAAAATTTAGATAAATGCTATCACAGCGCCACCTGTTGAGCTATTGATCCCCAAACATAATCAGCACCAGTTAATGTCGGGGACAAACTAAATATCAAGTTTGGTTAAATTTCGTTAAAAAAAAAAATAAATAAAAATTGCGATTTTTTTTCTAAGTTTTGTTTTGTTAAAAGTAAGAAAAATCGATAACTTTGTTTTAAATTATCACAGATTTATGGTTCAAACATTCGTTTTAAAGATATTGACTAGACTTTTCGAAAGATACCCATCTTGAAACTTTGCCTCCCCGGGTGGGTACTTCCCCCCCCGGTGGGGGGTGATCCGATGCCCCCACATGCACAAAATTTTTTTCCCAGTTAACTATTACTATTATCAACGAGACCTTTCGAAAGATACCCATCTTGAAAATTTACTTCCCCGGGGGGGTACTTCCCCCCAGGGGGGGAACCGATGCCCCCACATGCACAAATTTTTTTTCCTAGTTAACTACTACTATTATCAATAATTCATATTAATTTTACAATCACAAGTGTAAAATAACTCTCTTTATGCCCATTTATACGGAATTTTGTCCTATTCTGCCATGTTAAAAATTTGCATAAAATGCGATCACAACGCCACCTGTTGAGCGATTGATCCCCAAATGTAATCAGCACCAGTTTATGTCAGGGGCCAACTAAATAACAAGTTTGGTTAAATTTCGTGGGAAAAAAAAAATACGATTTTTTTTCTAAGTTTTTTTTCGTTAAAAGTAAAAAAAATCGATAACTTTGTTTTAAATTATCACAGATTTATAGTTCAACCATTCATTTTAAAGGTACTGACGAGATCTTTCGGAAGATACCCATCTTCAAAATTTACATTCCCGGGGGGGGGAGGGGGGTACTTCCCTCCCAGGGGGGGGTAGCGATGACCCCACATGCACAGAAATTTTTTCCTAGTTAACTATTACTATTATCAATAACTCATATTAATTTTACAATCACAAGTTAAAAATAACTCTCATTATGTATATTTATACGAAATTTTGTCCTATGCTGCCATGCTAAAAATTTGCATAAAATGCGATCACAGCGCCACCTGTTGAGCTTTTGATCCCCAAATGTAATCAGCACCAGTTTATGTCGGGGACCAACTAAATACCAAGTTTGGTTAAATTTCGTTAAATATATATATATACATATATACATATATACGATTTTTTTTTCTAAGTTTTTTTTTTTGTTAAAAGTAAGAAAAATCGATTACTTTGTTTTAAATTATCACAGATTTATGGTTCAACCATTCGTTTTAAAGGTATTGACGAGACCTTTCGAAAGACACCCATCTTGAAACTTTGCCCCCCCGGGAGGTACTTCCCCCCCAGTGGGGGGAACCGATGTCCCCACATGCACAAAATTTTTTTCCCAGTTAACTATTGCTATTATCAACGAGACATTTCGAAAGATACCCATCTTGAAAATTTACTTCCCCGGGGGGGGGAACCGATGCCGCCACATGCACAAATTTTTTTTCCTAGTTACCTACTACTATTATCAATAATTCATATAAATTTTACAATCACAAGTTTAAAATAACTCTCATTATGCCCATTTATACGAAATTTTGTCCTATGCTGACATGTTAAAAATTTTCATAAAATGCGATGACAGAGCCACTTGTTGAGCTATTGATCCCCAAATCTAATCAGCACCAGTTCATGTCAGGGTGCAACTAAATACGAAGTTTGCTTAAATTTCATTCATTGGTTCGTGAGATACAGCGTCCACAAAAAAATGATACAGACAGACAGACATTTTCTAAAAACTATTAATTCGTGTTCTGGACATCCCAAAACATGAATCCATGAAAGAACGGAGGTCGAAAATTTTCGCGAAACCAATACTTTCTCTATATTACATATAGAAGAAAGTAATAACTCTCATCTTTTAATTTATACGAAATTTTGTCCTACTGCCATGCTAAAAAATTTGGAAAAAATGCGATCACAGCGCCACCTGTTGAGCTATTGATCCCCAAATGCAATCAGCACCAGTTTATGTCGGGGACCAACTAAATACCAAGTTTGATTATATTTCGTTTTAAAAAAATTTATGTATATATACGATTTTTTTTCGAAGTTTTTTTTTTTTGTTAAAAGTAAAAAAAAATCGATAACTTTGTTTTAAATTATCACAGATTTATTGTTCAACCATTCGTTTTAAAGGTATTGACGAGACCTTTCGAACGACACCCATCTTGAAACTCTACCCCCCAGGGGGGTACTTCCCCCCTCCAGGGAGGTGCGAACCGATGTCCCCACATGCACAAAATTTTTTTCTTAGTTAACTACTACTATTATCAACAAGACCTTTCGAAAGATACCAATCTTGAAAACTTACTCCCCCGGGGGGTACTTCCCTCCCAGGGGGGGACCAATGCCCCCACATGCACAAATTTTTTTTCCTAGTTACCTACTACTATTATCAATAATTCATACAAATTTTACAATCACAAGTTTAAAATAACTCTCATTATGCACATTTATACGAAATTTTGTCCTATGCTGACATGTTAAAAATTTTCATAAATTGCGATGACAGCGCCACCTGTTGAGCTATTGATCCCCAAATCTAATCAGCGTCAGTTCATGTCAGGGTGCAACTAAATACCAAGTTTGGTTAAATTTCATTCATTGGTTCGTGAGATACAGCATCCACAAAAAAATGATACAGACAGACAGACATTTTCTAAAAACTATTAATTCGTGTTCTGGAAATCCCAAAACGTGTAAATCCATCAAAAAACGGAATTCGAAAATTTTCGCGAATCCAATACTTTCTCTATATTACATATAGAAGAAAGTAATATGATTTTTTATTAATATTGGTTAAACATTTTTTAATATATCCTCATACAAATATTAATTGGTTTATCAAGCTATCTTCTATTTAATTTACTTACGAAGTAAAATCTACTCAATCTCAACTTGAAAGAATATATCTATATTTTGTTTAGCAGATTGCAGTATTTTGAAAAACTGATATGGCAACGAACGCTGTTTGTTTACAAGATCAAGGAGAAAATTAAAGATGGATGCCGCCTCGCGTGATAAGCAGAACGTGGTCTTGCAAATAGGTAACATTTTAATTATCAAGGTAAGTTCATGAATAAAATGTTTGTTACATTTTAATATGTTTTCATTTTAAATTCAGAGTGCACTTATTGTTAAAACTTACTTTTGCCATATACTATTTCTACACTGCGATTCACTGTTTCGAGTTCGACTGTAAATTAAACTAATTTCTACGAACATATTTTTCTAGTGCTTGTATGGGCCTATAATCCAATGGTAGTAATGACAGTAATGTTTTAAATTTGATTCTGTATGTTTTTAACAAAAAATAAATAAATTTTCTGTTTTATTATTATCGTTTTAATTTTTCTACCAAACAGTATTTTTCAAAATATAGTCTTCTCCCAAAAACGCACATTTCTTAAACGGACAAATTCTAGAAACTTACATATCACAATAAATTAAAACAATGAAACTTGAAAGTGTTCAAAACACAAGATAGCAGGAACAGTAATTTATTAGAACAGTTTAAAAAATATATATTTATAGGAAAAAAAAAACATTGTAAAGCCGTTTAGCTTAGCATTTACTCTATATAATAATATTTGGTAGAAACTAGCACAGGCAGTACAGGCAATGTTTTAAACTGCTTTTCAAAAATGTGTAAAAAATTTTGTGAAAGGATCATTATTTTTTATAAAACAAAATTTTATTAAATATATTAAAAAAGGTCTTAGACCTGACTCTTGACTAATTTGGCAGCGCACAATATCCAGTGGCCCTCTTTAAACTTTAGCTTCTGGCAACCCTTTCCAATGCTATGTTTTGATGCCTTTAAATGTATTTTAAAATTAAATAAACTGCTTTGTGAATTTTGGTTAATTGTTTGGGGAAGCGTAATCAATTTTCACAAACTTACTTGATTTTTCACAAATTATTTTATAAATTTACGAAAGGGGTACCATTTTAAAATATCTGAATTAATCTATGGTGTAGACTGTAATCTGAATTTAAATACTCGCCCAATTCTTAGCATTTACTTTTGCAAGTTATAGCTTATTCTTTCAATTTTTTGTGTTTAATTTATCTGAGAAAAATATTCAAAGAATTTAAAAACAATTTAAAAATACACTATTTGACAAATGTTATTTTAAAATATCTTTCTTGTCCCAGTGGCAGAAACCCCGTGACACGGCGACATAGTCGTGGACGCAGAAAAACGGCTTGCAGACAGTTTTTATCTGTACTAATAAAAAAATTAGTCTGCAACTTTCGGACACTCTTTGTCTGTACTAATAATCAAAAATTGTCCACAACTTTCAGACTGTTTTTGTCTGCAGTCATAAAAAATTGTCTGCAATTTACGGACATTTTTCGCCCACGACAATGCATTACCGATGTATGACGTGTTAGATGTCCTCTGTTAGGAACTCTAGAGCCCCCTATAGGTGCCTTGGTAGGAACACACAAAACAGTGCTTAACAAGGGCGACCTAGGAGTAAAGCTAGAAATTAGCGGTCGCCACTCGCCACATGGCGACTAGATTTTTAAAAGTGGCGACTAAAGAAATTGCCTTTGGTCGCCACTGCAGTGGCCACTTCTCTTCTACCCATTCTTTATAAAATATACCCCATTCCAAGGCAAACTTGGATCGCGCGGCGGCTTTTCCGCGGTAAACGTGCCGCGCAAAGAATTCAGGCTGTTCTAAAATCTAACCTCGCCACTTGCAAACATATTTCAGAAGTCAAATTTAATAGTAAACACTTAAAATTCTTCTACCCATTCTTTATAGAATACCCCATTCCAATGCAAACTTGGATCGTGCGGCGGCGTTTTCGCAGTAAACGTGCCGTGCGCCTCGAATTCAGGCTTTCTCAAATCTAACATCGCCACTTACAGACATTTTCAGAAGTCAATTTTAACAGTAAACACTGGAAATTGGCAGGTAGTCTTATTCATATACTAAAAAAATGTACGACTTTTTTCCATTTTTCTATAAAAGTATTAGATTTTGATTTTAAAAAAATGTCAAAATGAGAGTTTCGACTTTCGGGAGAAAGAGACGAAAAGGAAACTCGTGAGATAATCAATCGGCTGAAACTGCGATTGTATTACGTTCGCAGAAAAATTAAAAACGTCATTCGACGCATTTTCACTTATAGCCCCGTCTCCGAATGTCCAAATTTAATTCACATTCATCCAAAAAAAGTAAAAAAGTCCTTCAAAAGAAAGTTAGAACGCACATTTAAAGCCTCTTTTTTTTTTTTTTTTTTTTTTTTTTTTACAAAAGGGAAAGAAAATTTCAACCCTTTTATTCAACAAAAATGTGCACCTGGTTTGTTTTTGTTGAATTCGCATTTTAGGATAAGAAGATTGCCACAGTTAAAAAAACTGTATTTAAAAACATGGATTTAATAATTGAATCTTAATAATATAAAGAAATAGAATAAAATAGATATAATTAATATTAAGAAAGAATAAATTATGCAACTTTCTTTTTCATGCACAAGTCCTACTTTTTGCATTAATTATTAATTAATTTCATATTTTATTAGTTTTACAGGTTAATAATTTTTTTTAATTTTTTGTGCACTTTGATTATACAATTTTATGTATTGTAAAATATTTTCTGTTCTTTTACTATTTTATTTTTCAATTATATGTAATTTGTTATGCCTAATCTGAGTTACACTGATGTACTACATACTACAGACCATTAAATTACAAATTTGATAATATCTTAAAATTGATTTCTTTTTCTTTTTTTTTTTCTATTGAATTATCATTTAATGATTGAGCTTAAGATCTTGTTTATCCTTAAGATGAATTAGTGCTGCTAATTTTAAAATATGTCAAAATTAACTTTTTAAAAAGTGACAGCTACAATTACATTGTGAAATCTCGACTACAGTCACACTCTCTAAATTCAGTTAGAGAGGGGGATTATAATTGCAAATTATTAAAAATTCATTATTATTAAAGAAAAATTAATTTATAATTCATTTGTAACAAGAAAAAAAAAGGAAAAAGAAACTTGCAAAATAAAAAAGTATTATTAAAAAAATATTTTTTTTTATTTACATATACTAATATATTTTCATGAATCAAAGATGTTTTTTTTTTTTTTTTTTTTTTTTTTTTAAATAGAAAATCGACACCATTCAGGATAGTGAAGGGGCAAAAAATCAGAATTTTTCTGTTATAAAATAATATAACCAAAAGAGCATTTTAAACATATGAATTTTGTATTGAATAGTATTTTCTTACATTCATAGTATAAATTATGTAAATCTATTCCTATTTCATTTATTAAAATTTATCAGAAATGTATTATTGTGGATGAGTTTCAAAAAGTTGACTACCTTAATTATTTTCTTAATGATTTGTCGAGACTGAACATCGAAAAAATTAAAGAAAAGAAAATTTTATTTTACTTTAACTTTTATCAGCAAGTGGCTAGTGGCCACTAAAAAAATGAAGGCTAGTGGCCACTGGCCACCAACCAAATTTCTTAATTTCTACCTTTACCTAGGAGCCTAGATCTCCCTTTATAGGCAGCGTTATACTTGTTACCTGTATCCTGTTACCTGTTACTGAGATTCTACGGGAATGTAGAAAAGTGCTAATTTCATTAAAAACTGCTCCAAAACTTCTCCTCCACTTAAAAATTCACTTATAAAAATTTCTGTATCAAAACTAAAACTAATACTTTTATTATTTATAATTATTTTTATTGTGTTGTGACAAACATTGCTATAAAATATTTAATTGAATGGGTTAATCTTATTATTTGACAGTTGTGTATACTAAATTGTTCTGTAGTAAAATTGTATTATGTATTGTATTGTTGCACGAGATCACCACTGTTGTTAACGCCCCCCCCCCCCCCCAGATTGCTGCTATCATCTTTCAGGCTTTTTGAGTGTAAGCCATTTTCACCCCTGTTTACATGCAAATATCACAGATAGATTATGAAGTTTTAAAAACCTGTTGCAGACATCTACAAAATTTTCTGTCACTGAGTTCCTTGTAGTAGGGTAATTTTAATCTCATACGACAAGAAGCGATAAACATTCCAAACATAGATTGTGTCATTGCATAGGATTATAATTTGTCAGGGCCCACAGTTTTCATTTTTAGAATTAAGTTCTAAAATAATGTAAGAATAAAAACGTGGTGTCAGTGGCGTAGCTAGGTGGGGGCGGCAGGGATGATCTGCTCCGGGTGTCACCCAATCAGTTTGAGAAGATGCTTCATAAGTGTTTTTGTGGAAATGTTTAAAAAATACATAACAAATTAGCAGGCTTTGCCCGTTTTCGCTGGTCACTATATTTAAAGAAAACTCTTTTCTATATAGCTTTATGAAAAAAGAAAAAAATACTGAAATCGCTCAAAAGCTCACTTTGGGTTCCCAGCACCTTCGGCAGCGATTTGTTTGTCCTCGCAGTCTCCAGTGCCTGTCTCTATTGCCTGCGACAATGGCTTACCCGTGAGCTTTCATTTGGGTGCTTATCATATATGACAGTTTCGATAAATTTGAAGTAGGCCTTTTATATTTGAATCCCAGTTACATATGAACAACATTATACGTGATGTATATAGTATTTGCTTTCAAGTTATTTCCTATGTTTATTTGAATTAATCGATCAATCATAAAATGACAGCAATTTCAAGCCAAATATAATATTACAATATGGTATGATCGGCTACGTCTATGGCATGAGATAATTATTATTATTATTTTATTTTTTGGTTATATATACTTCATGCTTAGTTAATAGTAGTTGGTATATAGAAAAATAAATAAATTAATTAATATGTAAACCTGATCATGGTACAGCCTTAATATAGCTCCCCTTGGCGACTTTTGAAATTTTGTCGCCGTTTTAGACCAAATTATAATTTATGCGATTATTTTTCCTATTTCTTTCTATCTTTTCTTTCTTTCTTTTTTAATATTTTATAATCTAGTTATATTTTTATGCGCTACTTGGCTTTAAGTGGTTGCCCTTGGCGAAATATGGCCGATCTACTTCAGCATCAAAAGTTAAAAAATTGTCCAGAATTATCGATAAATACCTTTAATATAATGCTGAATTAGCTTTTATGCCAAGCGTGATTCATCTGTGCTAAAAAAAAAAAATTAAAGTTGAGGTATATAAAAAAGTGCTGTGAAATAAAATTCAGAAGAAACATGTTAGATTTGTATTATTACTATTTTATTTTAAAGTTATAAAGATGTCATTTTCTCATTTTCAATTTAACATTTAGTTTTTTTTTTTTTTTTTTTTCGTGTGAAAGCATATTTCATTTTATGTTGGAAAAATAATTAAATAAAAATGCCTCATAAACTTTTTTGGCAACAATTAAAAATTTAAACGGCTTATATTAAGGCAATTACCAGTTTATTATTTTCATATTTTAATTAATTTTAAAAGATCTAATCAAATTTCCGGCATAAATAGTAGCCTATGTCCTATTCCAGACTATTATCAATCTCTGTACCAGATTTTATACAGATTCATTTAGCCGTTGTGACATGATTGAGTAACAAACATACATATCCAATCTTTCGCATTTATAAATATTAGTATAGATATGTAAAATGAATTTTTCAGCCTAAAACATAAAGTAACTTCACTCTATTAGTAGTGATGAGATTGTACATGAAATAGAGTTACATAAATAAAACAGTTAACAAAAACTTATTAATTTGATTTAGGCCACAACAAGCACAGCACACGAGAAAGTCAAAATTATTGAAATTCTATTGGAACATAATAAATTCTTCTTTTTCGATTCTGAATGGCAGTCTTATTTTTAAATACACAATATACTAGTGAATGAACAAAAGCTCTGTGTTAAGGGCCCGATTAAAAAAAAAGGTCTGGACCATTAGGCATAGTACATCTTGGCTGATGCACTTCCTAAAACATAGGGTTTGTTAAATTTTTGTTTTGACTTACCACATTAAATCGACTAATGCATATTGATAAGTTTTGAATATTGTAGTATATAATAGTTTTGAATATTTTAATTAAAGAAAAAAAAGTTACTGTTAAGAAAGGTGGTATTTTTTGCAAAATTAATATATATATATATGTATGTATTTGTTTTGATAAAAAATTTTTCGATGCTGTCTGTTTTGAAACTTTCATCTGATAAGCACCCAAATGGAAGCCCACTGGTAAGCTATTGTCACAGGCAATATGGACAGACACCCGAGAGTCTGCAAAGGAGTGGACCGCTGCCGAAGGCAGCAGGGAACCAAAACGGGCTTTAAAACAATTTCATGATTTCTTTAAATTTTATTTTTGTTTGTAAAGTGGTATAGAAAAGAGTTTCTTTTAAATATAGTGACCAGCAAAGCGAGAGAAACCTTCGTTGACCTTCATTGATTTCATGAATTAAAAAATGGTTTCATTAAGAATTTTTGATCTATAAGCACGTAGGCTGCATCAGGATGAGTTATGTGCATTTCAAGTTTGATTTTGAAATTTTTCCCGCATTCGGAATTTGGTTCGTTCCCGAACTGGGGCTTTGCTAGTTTAGCCTAATTGATAAAGGTTGCAATACTTTAAAAGCTGATTTTCGTAAATCACGATATCTTTATATAGCTGATAGCAGGGTTGGCAAAGTGGACCCAGCCCAGAAAAACCCGGGCGGGTTTTTCTGGGCGGGCCCACCAACAAAAACCCACTGGGTTTTTGCAAATAAGCGGGTTTTTGTTAAAAATTATTTATAATTTACAAATCCCATCTATAAAGTATAGAAAAACACCTTACCTTTAAAGAAAACTCTTTTATTTTCTATAAAATAGTATTAAACATAAAAAGTAACTACAGTTATAAATATAATAAAAGCAAGTTTATCTTCTATAATTGGTTCAATTTTCCTTTTCCTGTAAAACCGAATGATATTTTTGTTTAACAGTGGACATAAATGTTGTCCAGAATCAATATTTAACTAATTAAATTGCTTAGTTTTAAAACTTTATAATAATTTAATTTTAATTTTAGTACCAACAGAATTATAAATCTAATAAAATAAAATTTTCTTCTATAACCGTTTCAACTATTAAAATACTTAAAAAAAAAAAAAAAAAAGGATAAAGCAGTGCAACTTATTTTTATAATTAAAACTAGTTAGCATAAGTGAACTCTGCTCAGTTCCCCATCATATATATATTCTCATAAATTTCTAGTACAGGACATTCTCTTAACATGATTATTATGTTAAGAGAAATGAATCTGACCAAACACTTGACACAGAGACAGAATGAAATCCCCACCTAATAGGCTATCCACCGTACACTTTGATACATTTATCTTATTCTAATCTATTAATTTATTTTATTTTGTAGTTTTGTTTTCATGCTACAATTTCCAATTCAACAATCCTCAAAATGCATATTTATATGGGATATCCCCCCCATTTTGCTATGTTGATAAAATCTTAAATTATGAGTAACTTGCAAAATTTTCCTATTAGAATATTTGTAGTCAATTATGTTCAAACAAGTATCATAAATGTTTTTTGAAGTTGTCTGATATATTTATCATCCTCAAAATGGACATTTATGCTCAATTTTACCCTATTCTGCCATTTTAAGTAAATCGTAAATTCCAAATAATTTATGAATTTTTTAAATTGAAAAATTTATGCTCTATGATATTCATGATCTATGATATTATGATCTATGATATTCAGATGAAATATGCAGTAATTCAAATGAAGTAATTCAAAAACTAATCTTCCTGTTGACAGGGATTGTGGAAACAGTTCACGTTAAAAGTAATTCACATTAAGCGTGTTCACGTTAACGAGGTTCGACTGTATTCGGTAGCTTGCAAAAATGAATTTGAGCCACTAGAGAGAATTATTTTTGTTAAAAATAGATTTTGTTACTTATTTTTGAAATAATTAACATATAAAAGTTGTATAAACTATTGAAATTCAGTATTATTGATGAATTTTCAGTTTTTTGTGAAAAAAAGTAAACAGATATTTTACGATATTTATGTTTTGCATAATTTTGAATGTTCAGCAGATTTCTTGCAAAAATATATTAAAAATATTCATAATTAGGTTTAATTGAAGTATGAATCATGATTGTTTTGCCTCATTAAGATTACGTATGCAACAATAAAGTAATTTTCAAGGAAATTTTAAAAAATGACACTTCGATTTCATCGCCAATATTGTCGAACCTTGGTAACGTGAATCATAACGGTGGTAACAGATCTGTTCATGTTGTCAGTGGTTAATACTATAAGTAATTCAAAAACTAATCTTCCTGTTGACAGGGATTGTGGAAACAGTTCACGTTAAAAGTAATTCACATTAAGCATGTCCACGTTAACGAGGTTCAACTGTATTCGGTAGCTTGCAAAAATGAATTTGAGCCATTAGTGAGAATTATTTTTGTTAAAAATAGATTTTGATACTTATTTTTGAAATAATTAACATATAAAAGTTGTATAAACTATTGAAATTCAGTATTATTGATGAATTTTCAGTTTTTTGTGAAAAAAAGTAAACAGATATTTTACGATATTTATGTTTTGCATAATTTTGAATGTTCAGCAGATTTCTTTCAAAAATATATTAAAAATATTCATAATTAGGTTTAATTGAAGTATGAATCATGATTGTTTTGCCTCATTAAGATTACATATGCAACAATAAAGTTATTTTCATGGAAATTTTAAAAAATGACACTTCGATTTCATCGCCAATATTTTCGAACTTTGTTAACGTGAATCTCAACGGTGGTAACAGATCTGTTCATGTTGTCAGTGGTTAATACTATAAGCAATTCGAAAACTAATCTTCCTGTTGACAGGGATTGTGGAAACAGTTCACGTTAAAAGTAATTCACATTAAGCGTGCTCACGTTAACGAGGTTCGACTGTATTCGGTAGCTTGCAAAAATGAATTTGAGCCATTAGAGAGAATTATTTTTGTTAAAAATAGATTTTGTTACTTATTTTTGAAATAATTAACATATAAAAGTTGTATAAACTATTGAAATTCAGTATTATTGATGAATTTTCAGTTTTTTGTGAAAAAAAGTAAACAGATATTTTACGATATTTATGTTTTGCATAATTTTGAATGTTGAGCAGATTTCTTTCAAAAATATATTAAAAATATTCATAATTAGGTTTAATTGAAGTATGAATCATGATTGTTTTGCCTCATTAAGATTACGTATGAAACAATAAAGTTATTTTAAAGGAAGTTTTAAAAAATAACACTTCGATTTCATCGCCAATATTGCCGAACCTTGGTAACGTGAATCTCAATGGTGGTAACAGATCTGTTCATGTTGTCAGTGGTTAATACTATAAGTAATTCGAAAACTAATCTTCCTGTTGACAGGGATTGTGGAAAAAGTTCACGTTAAAAGTAATTCACATTAAGCATGTTCACGTTAACGAGGTTCGACTGTATTCGGTAGCTTGCAAAAATGAATTTGAGCCATTAGTGAGAATTATTTTTGTTAAAAATAGATTTTGTTACTTATTTTTGAAATAATTAACATATAAAAGTTGTATAAACTATTGAAATTCAGTATTATTGATGAATTTTCAGTTTTTTTGTGAAAAAAAGTAAACAGATATTTTACGATATTTATGTTTTGCATAATTTTGAATGTTGAGCAGATTTCTTGCAAAAATATATTAACAATATTCATAATTAGGTTTAATTGAAGTATGAATCATGATTGTTTTACCTTATTAAGATGAAATATGCAATAATATGGGTATTTCTTTGGAAATTTCTGAAATATAACGCTTGGTTTTCATCGCCAACATTCGGTAGTTTTGCAAATATTGATTTTTAACCATTAGTAAGAAATATTTTTGATAAAGAGGAATTCAAATGCTTAATTTTGAAATAAATAGTACATAACTGTATTTTCAAGATCTAAAATTTAGTTTTATTCATGGATTTTCAGTATATTTTCAAAAAATGTAAACAAACGCTTTCAAAATTTTATGTTTGTAAAAATTTGCAATGTCGAGCAAATTATTTGCTAACATATGGTAAAAATGTTCATATAGGCATATTTGAAGTGTAATTCATTATTATTTTGCCTTGTTCAGATGAAATATAGAATGATACAGGTATTTTCATGGGAATTAAAAAAAAATAAATCTTTATTTTCATTGCCTATATTCGCACCCTCCCAGAAATTAATTTAAGCCATTAGTAAGAAATCTTTTAGTTAAAAATGGATTTTTTTATTCACTTTTGAAATAAATAACATGTACAAATTTTATAAACAATTGAAATTCAGTTTTATTGCTGAATTTTCAGTTTTTTGTGAAAAAAAAGTGAACACATATTTTACGATTTTTATGTTTTGCACAATTTTGAATGTTGAACAAATTTCTATTAGCGCTTCGCAAAAATTAGCAATTATTGGTAAGTTTTATTGTAAATATACAGTAAGAATTTTTAAATGTGTGTTACTTTAGGTGAATATAATGTTCCTTTTGTGCATTGAAGTATAAGTATGTAGAATAAGGGACTTTTGAGGGAAATTTTTGAGAAATTAGTTTTCGGATTTCGCCGTACAATGTTGCCCGGAAGTGAAAACTTATGTAATCTCATATTCAAAGATTTATATATTTAAAAGCTTTTTTTTTGCTCCATTTTAAAGAAAATAGATAAAAGTATAAAGTAAATCTTACCTAATTAGATTCCAGATCTTATAAAGAAGTAGAATATTCACTATCACTCACTCGTATAATATTTATTTCCTCTCTGGAGAAAGCTCCGATAATTAATTATGTTTTCACGGATGCTGAACATTTCTACAATTCTTTTTTTAATTTATAAAGTAGATTATAGTCACCTAAACAAGCCTTAAAATGTCGGCGAATTATAGCATAAGACTCATTTGTTTCAGAGGTGGGACTGGATAGATTAGCTCATCATTACTTACATTTTCATCTTTGTCTTGCGAGGAAGATGTGAAAGTTTCTTTGCCATCTTCTGTCATTTCATCTCCATCTAATTCTTTAAATTGCACAAGCTCCATCTGAATGAATTTCACTGTTCTCAAAATCATTAATTACTTTTTCATCATGCCGTATTTCACATTCGATGTTTTCAAATTTTGCTTTTTGCAGCAACAATGAACAATTTTTAATTACTTTTAGAAAAGGAAATCTGGTATTTTTTGATTGAGAATCATTTTTAATAAGAAAGACTTAAAATTTTATTTGAATAACTGGGGACAGTATGTGACAAATATTTGTTTTAATGGGGAAATTTAACATTGATCTTATGAGATTGATTTTGGTTCTAACAAATTTTATTTGAATGAGCGGGGTATTCGATTATAAATTACCCAATTAAGTGGGAATGACTGTATACATATATATATACTCTATATGCATTTGTTCTTTCAGGAATGCTGAAGAATTATTGCTAGAAGGTTGAAAAGTCAAGAAGAAAAGTACCTAAAGGCCTCTGAACATTTAGAATGACAGCTGGATGATAAAATGGGTTGAAAAAGGACTGCAGGATGTCAAATTAGCCTAGAGTCAGCACTACTATTATCCAAAAAATCTTAGTTTTTTGTTCCCATAGGAAAAAAGTGTGATTATTTTTTTAAATATCTATTTAAAAAAAAAAAAATTGACATACGAATGGTTATTTTGGTCGTAATTGACTCTTTACCCAATTTACACTGTGATACTCCATTATATTCTATTTTTCAGTTATTTTATTTTCTATTGTAGCATTTTCTATGTTAAATATCTAATTTTACTTTTTCTTTCTATTTATAGAATTATTTCATGAAAGGATTATTTAGAAAGAAAAAAAAGAAGACCCATTTGAAGAAACAAAAAAGCGCTTAGTAAAGTCAAGTTTGTAGCAGAAAAGACCTGCATTGTCCAAATATATATATATATATATATAATAATGATGATCTATTAAGCATAGTAAAAGCCAAGCAACAGATACAAGATCACTGAAACACCAATGACCAATAAGATTAAAAATTTCTTTGAGAAGTTCAGAAAAATGAAAAAAAAAATTCAGGGAATTAAATACATAAATTTAAAGAAACCAGATTTGTTAACAGCCTGAAAACAAACGAATCAATAAAGTAACACAACAAATCTTAACTTAAAACCATAAACTATATCAAAATTTATGAAAAAATAATTTAATAAACTTAAGATAGGAAGGAAGGAAGCAGGCGGCAAGACTTGTGACTTGACTATGGGGTTAAACTAGTTTCAGGCCGGCAACACTTCCCCAGCCAGCCAAGACCAGAATAGGAGTCATATGGATTTAAAAAAGCAGAATTTCAAAGCAGATGAATAACAATGAGACCTCGAAGCAACAATGATTGATTACAATGTGTTTAATAGCATAATTAGAATTTTAAGAATAGTTGCCAACTCAAGAAAGAAGAAACTGAAATTTTAATGAAAAAAGAAAGTTTGCATAGTAATACAAAGTAAATGCAACAAGCCTTCTGCTTTATTTTTTTTTTTTTAATTTAACAATCCCACCCAACCATCCAGCCTGACAACACCACCCCACCTCCGTAATCAAACATCTGCCCACCCAACCACTACCTTTTTTTATTGTCTTTTATTATTTTATAATTTTTTTGTTAATATACACAAAAGTGTACACAGTTTTTTTTATTTTTATTTATTTATTTATTTTTTATGTTTACATAAAAAAAAAATGGTTAAGGATAGAAAATACAAAGTTTTTAGGAAAACCCATTTTAGCAGTGACTGTGATCAGTTTATTAATATTCTTGTTTTTAAACTTCGCAGAGCATAAATTATTAATTTGAAATAAATGGTTGATGATGATGTTTCTAAATACTGAAAGATGCAAACAGGAATTATAATGTGTAAATAAGTTTACTTTAAAACTAAAATCTTGCCATTTGTCATAGATATCTGTGTAAATTTTATTACCATCAATGATTATTTTAAGATCTAAAAAGTTAATTGATTGATTAGTTTGAGTATTTTGAGTTAGCTATATATATATATATATATACTTTTTTGAAAAAAAAAAAAAATCATTATTTCACTTAGAATATGTAAACTGCTATTATTTAAAATATTGCGAATTAAAATTACACTCATGTTTGTGAAAATTGCAACACCATAAAGGGATTATGCAAATTGAACCAAACTTACAGGAAATGTAAAGTAAGGTGAGTCATGCAAATGATTAGAATTACAAAACGATTGGGCATGCATGGAACGAGATCTGAATCCTTATCAGTCGCATGTTCCAGGTACATAAAGGACTGTAAAGGTGCATTGAAATCTGTTTATCGTCCTATGTCGGCGGTAAACGTTTCATTAATGGTCAGTATGCCACATCAAAGAGGAAGATGCTATACGAACAATTAATGGAGTTCGTGCGGGGCCACATTGTTGGTATGCGAGAGAGAGGATTTTCGTATTGAGAAATCGCAGCCCGCATGCAGTGTAATGCCACAACAGTGATGCGTGTTTGGAAGAAATGGACAGAGGAGAATCAAACAAGCCTAAAACCTGCCAGTAGGGCACGCAATAGAACGACGAGACGACAGACACCCCATCCACATGGCTGTGATGGACCATACAGCTTCCTCTTGTGTGTTACTACAATGTTCGAGTACGGTTACAGGTGTTTTGTTGTGTAGCTCCATGGATCATCACCATTTGCTGCAGCATCAATTCCATGCAAGGGTTCCTCTACACAGGATTCTGCTCTTACTGAATCACGGACGCCTCCAACTTCAAAGGGCTCAGTAACACAGCACGTGGCGTGCCTAGTGGCAACAAATTGTTTTCTCCGATGAATCTCGCTACAATCTGGAGTACAATGATGGAAGAGTGTGCATCAAACATTACTGAGGGAAACATCTGTTCCCACAGTGTGTTATCTAGTTCCAGCATCATGCTGCACAAATGCCTAGCATCATGGGTGTGGTGAGCTATTGGATATAATTGTCGATCCCATCTAGTGCACATTGTATGCAACTCAACAGTGATTGCTACACGTAAGGGAAGTTTCAAAGCCAGAGGTCCTTCCCCTTCTTCGACGCATTTCTGATGCTGTATTTCAGCAGGATAATGCCCGTGCGCATGTTTCTCATACTGCACAAGCCTTCTTCAGTGCACAACAGGGTTAGCTTCTTCCATAGCCTGCTTATTCCCTGGATATGTCACTCATCGAGCATGTCTCTGATTTCATTGGTCGGTGACTTGCTCAAACAACTGGTGGGGGGCACACAGTAAGATTGAAGTTTAGCATCAAGTCAAAGTCATCTGGAATGCTATTCTCCAGGATTTCGTTCATAACCTGTATGATTCAATGCCACGACGTGTACAGGCTCTCATTGCTCGGCGTAGTGGACACACACAGTACTGATTTCAGCCTTTTTTTTGTTTTGTACATGTGATTGTTTATTTGTACTACTCAGGGCCTGATTAAGGGGGAAGCTCGCTCATACCGGAATATTTTTACAATTATTTTTTACTTCATGTCATAGAAATTCCACGCTTTGACGAGGAAATATTTTTTATAAAAAATGAACGGTGTAAAACAATTCAATTTACTCACATTTATTAGACACCAGAATTCTTTTAAAATAATTTTTAATGAAAATTTTCTGTTTATTATAGGGGGAAAGTATTTGTTAAAAAATAACGGTGTAAGTATAAATAATGTGTCAAGAGCGAGCTTCCCCCTTAATCAGGCCCTGGTACTACTATCAGTAATATGTGGAATAAATTTCATTAATTTCTGACAATTCTTTTATGGTGTTGCAATTTTCACAAACATGAGTGTGTACTTCTTATAAATTAAAGTTTGTTTCTCTATATTTTAAATTTATTATCTCAAATTTGTTATGTATTGACCTATACGTGTGCTTATATTAGTAGGTTGATGGATGTCTGTAAAGATTAATTGAGCAATATGCTGTGGATCTTCATTTAATAATCTACAGATTTTTTGTTTTATCTATTGATGTGAACTACTGATAGCAATAGATCTCTACGGATATTGATCTTTGTGGATATCAATTGATATCCGTTGCCCATTTCCACGTAAAAATTTTTTTTATTGATTTCTATGGATATTGATCTCTATGGATGTCAATTGATATCCGTTGGCCATTTCCACGTACAAATTTATTTTTATTGATCTCTACGGATATTGATTTCTATGGATGTCAATTCATATCCGTTGGCCAATTCCACGTACAAATATTTTTTTATTGATCTCTACGGATATTAATTTCTATGGATGTCAATTGATATCCGTTGGCCAATTCCACGTACAATTTTTTTTTTATTGATCTCTACGGATATTAATTTCTATGGATGTCAATTGATATCCGTTGGCCATTTCCACGTACAAATTTTTTTTATTGATCTCTACGGATCATTTTTAGTAGGGAGTAAGGTTAGACTTTTGGGAACGATTACATATATGTCAACGTTTTAACTTATTCCGGAGTACTTTTAGCCCCGCCTTTAACCCGCACCACTTTATTTATAGAATATTTTTCTGCAATATATAACTACGATAAAATAAGAAAAAAATTACTTTTAAGAAAAAAGTGGTACAAAAATAAGGGCGGGGCTAAAAATGCTCCGGAATAAATTAAAATGTTGGCATCTCTGCGATTATTACTGGAAATAATGTTAGATAAAATGAAATGAAGAGATTCTAATTGGCCTGGATAAATTTTACTATTTTTAAAAGAATTTTCAATGGGAGTGATAAAATCCGGAATTGAAGGTCTGGAAGCACGGGCAAAATTAAGACTCAAATTGAGCACGTCACGTTGAGTACTAGTCAGAACGTGCGAAGAGAGATTAACAACAGTATTCTGAACGAGAAGAGAAACAGGTGAAGTAACGGAATTACTTTTAAGAAGAGAATAAAATTTCTTATTTAAGTTTGTTTGATGCCGAGAATACTGGAACGCAACGTATGCAAAATTTCGTTTTGTCAAAAGATGAGAAACCATGAACAGAATTGCTAAGAAACAGGTTTAAAGTATATAATTCAGACTCAGCAGATGAGAGAGACTGTCGAAAATCCTGAATAACAGCCCTAAGAATGGCAAACATACTTCTATTTAAAGCATTTTTCAAGCGAAAGGAAGCAGGAAGATTGTACTCAATGCCAATAAATGTAGGAATTATCAGAGCACGCTTGCATCTGAGAAAAAAAAATTAATGATTAAGAAAGCGAGAACGTTTCAAACGAAGATGTTTGAAACGATTAATCTCTTACGAACTCTTGCTAAAACATATAAATAAAAGAAAGGTCAAAACCTAAAGAATGTGGCATTTTATGGTATTTATTCAAAGTTTTGTAAGTAATATATAAACCATGCTTTTTTCGGAGCCACCTCGATCTCAGATATTCGAATATGGAATAAAAAATGGGCGTTATTTATTTGAAAAAATGAAGTTGAGTTTAAATATTAATATGTAGACGACCCTTTAAGTAAAATTTATCCATTGCATTAATAACTAGACGTTCGATCGGCATCAGCTACATGTTTCTACAGTAATTTACGACTAAATTAATCAGGGGGTAGATTTTAATTTCTCTTACCCATTATAACTATATATAGAATATATAGAAGTTTTTGGGTCAAATTTTCGAAATTGAGATTTTGTTATATTTACACGTTTTGAGGTCGCCTAAATCAAAAAATCATGTTGCAGTTGATCTGTGCATGTGTCTATCTGTTATCAGCATATCTCAAGAATAAATGATAGCCAGAAAGTAAAAACTTGGTATTCTAAATGTGTATCATATAGGGATGCTACACTAAACTTTTCTTGAGATCAAACAAATGGTTCGTGTATATGGACACCCAAGAAAATTCAAATACATTATGTCTATGAGGAAATTGCAGGAAAGTAGAGTTTAAACATCTATTAACTGCACAAAACCAAATGAAACGAATGTATATTTTTTTATATGTGTAAAAACATGTTTCATGTAGAAAATGGTATGGAAATCCTTCATTGTTCGTTTACACGGATACACAAAAGAACTAGAATATACTGCGACAATACTTGAAAGTTGATTGAAGTGTATTTCAGATTGTGCCGGATGTTATTAATATAGGTTTATATTTATGTGTACCATATAGTGTGTACATAACCTTCAGAAGATATACAGGGATGTTAATATTTAAGCCATAACATTCTTTTTAACACTTTCCAACAAGGTTAAAAATTGTTAATGATTTCAGTTTGTCTGTCTATCCGTCTGTTTAGCTGTCCGTCCGTCTGCTCTCTGTCTGTCTGCGCTCTAACTCGCGTAAGTATTCATGGAATTTCTTTAAACAATTATAGGTTATTCAAGTTCATTATCGGATGTTCCTTACTATAAATAGAGTGACCTCTATTTTTTGTATAGAGGGACACCCGAAATTATTCAAAAGAATTGTGTTCTATGGGAGGTATTTCGATAAACCATATTTTATTACCATTACTTTAGACAAATGTTAATGAAATTGAAATATGTTGTTCAAGTTCACTAGCGGATGTTCCCCATTAAAAACTGAGTAAACACCGTTACTGGTTTCCATACTGGGACACCTGAAATTATTACAAAGCATTGCGTTCTATGAGAGATATTTCTAGAAACGAAATTTTAATAACTTCACTTTGCACAAATATTAACGAAATTAAAATATCATATTTATATGCTCAAAAGAATTCTTCTCATATAATTCAGTATGATTAGCATTAGATTTACAGGGCCACACAAAAGTATTCAGTTACATTAAGGGCTATTACCGGAAATTTGCTTAAATTTTATTCTCGTTTGTATCAAATGTTTTTATCACTTTCTAAATGTTTTTAAACTGTTAAGAGGATTTCAATTTTTGTATCTGTCTGTCCGTCTGTCCATGCTCTAACTTCCGCAATTTTCATAGAATTTCTTGAAACTGATACATGTTATTCAAGTTCACTATCGGATGTTCCCTATTGAAAATGGAATGAATACCTCTACTGGTTTGAGTACAGGGACACTAAAAAGTATTCTAAAGAATTGCACTTTACAAGAGGCATATTTTTAAACAAAATTTCAATAAATTTAATTTGCACAAATCTCAATGAAATTAAAATATGTTATTCATATGTACTACAAAGGAATGCTTTCCATAGAATACAGTATGATTAGCATTAGATTTATAGGGACACACAAAAACACCCAGTTACGCTAAGGACAAATTTGGAAATTTGCTGGAATTGTATTTCCGTTTATATTAAATGTTTTCTTTTTCACATTCTAAATGTTTTTTAACTGTGAATATGATTTATTTATGTACCTGTCTGCCCGGCTGTCCATTTTCTCTCTGTCCGTCGGCCCGTCCCCATAATCGTTAAATATTTTCAGAGTTTTAAAAATTTGATAAATGTTAATCAAGCTCACTATGGAATGTTTGCTATTTATAATGGCTTTAATAGGTCCTGTACAACTGTAGTTTGCTCAGGGACACCCCAAAAAATCCCAATGAACACAGATGTTTTAGCGAGACATTTTTATAAATCACATTTAAATAACCTTCTACTGAAAAAATCATAAAGAAATTGACATTTATTGTTAATATGTTAAAATAAAGTTTGTACAGGAATGATATAGTAAACCTTCAGATTTACAGGGAAACGGTAAAATATTCAGGTACATTGAGGGCTGCAATTAAAATCTCAGGGTTGCGTTTTCTTTTGCGTGAAGCAATTTTAATACTTTTCAACAGTATTTGAAAGTGTTAAAAAGGTCTGCAATTAGAATCTCAGGGCTGCATTTTTTTTAACACCTTCCAACATTGTTTAACCCCTTAACGCGCGCTGTCCTCGCTGCGAGGACGCAAAATTTAAGATCCAGCTGCAAAAATTCATCCCGGAATTTTTTTAGCAAATATTAACGTTTATAACATATCAGAAAAGGCCGGTTTTTTTAAGCGTAAAATTAAAAATTTCTTTTAGATTAATTTACTTCGTGAATTCCGGTGGCAGTATAATTTAAATGACACGAATTGCCTTGCGACGAAAAGGGTTAAGAATAATTATGAATACAATTAATCTATCTATATGACTTCCAGTCCATCTGTCTCTCCGTTTAGTGATCACGAAGGAAAAGAACATTGAAAGTTATACAACATTTTCGTACAGTTGGAAAGTGTTCATAATGAATGAATAACGCATGATTTTTCGTTCTTGTTTATTGTTAGCGGAAGTTGTTTACTATAATATTTTACCATGTCCAGCAAAGCTGCTCAGAAATCTAAATTTATTCCTCATAGCTATATGGTAAGTAATGTATTTTTGTAAGCTAAACATTCCTCGCTTGATTTGTTTAATATCTACACGTTTTGAGCCTTCCTGAATACCGAAATCAAGTTTTAAAAGTTTGATATTTGTTTATGTCTGTTAGAGTAAACTAAAAACAAATAATATCAGGCGATTCAAATGTTGTATTTTGAAGTTAATTAGTTTGTTACTCGAAAAGTTTGTTTAAGATTGTTAATTTCAAGGAATGTTGCATGTGAAAGTTTTCTGAATAATTTTAAATGAACTTTTGAATTTAATATCAGATTTGAATTCTATATAAATGTAGGTACAATAATGAAGCGGGGGGGGGGGGTTTGAAGAATTATTTGTCAAATAAAGCTGTTCCGAAGCTTAATTTGCACTGTTTTAACATAGGTTTACATAACAGTACTCGTTAGTTTATCCCTTAACCTCCAATTTGAATTTATATTATTAAATTTCAGGGTAAGAAAAAGTTGTGCGAGTGACACACCAAATTATCATTTTTTTTTGTCTCTGACTATACGTTAATTTTAAAATATGGGTGTTAATGAATAGATAAATAAAAATGAAACAGTTTTGCAGAATATTTTATTTCTTTTTATACACCCTTGGCTGTTAATGTAATATATATCTATCATAGAATTACAATATTTATTGCAATAAAATGAATTTAATATATTTTAAAGCTTGTATATTTCTATAAGAATTCTTTAAATTTCTAAAGATTATGAATAATAAAAATTTGATAAATATTAAAAGACAATGCAGCTAAATAAATTAGTAAATTTAATAATATTTCTTTTTGAGTTATTTCATAGTATTTAAAAACTTATAACACACACAGATTTATTGAAAACATAATAATACATATAACACAATTTTCCTTAATTACTATTTAATTTTCAGTAATAAATACCGATTCAATAGATTTACATAAAATAGTATAGCAGCAGATTTAGAAATAACTCTTTATATAAATATAACGGAAATACAAAATTTAATGAAAGCCATTAGCAGGCCTTTATCTAAAAATATATATGTGTTACATCTTAACTGCCAACTTTTTAAATTAATTTCGGAATGTTGTTAGTCCTGCCCCCTTTATTTTCGAACTTTAATCTTTTGAGAGTAATTTTATTCATATTTAATCGTATATATTGAAGAAAATATTTTTATAAAGATTGCGGTGGGAAAAATGGCGGGGATAACAGCATTATGGAATAAATTTTAAAAAAGTTGGCATTTATTATATATATATATAGGCATTAAAAACCAGAATTTCAGCGCTCTCTATAAAATACAGAATAATTAAATATGAGGGGGTAGTATAGAATTTGGGATTTCGTAAAAGAATTTAAAGATTAAAAAAAAGAAAAAAAAAGAAAAAAGAAAAGAAAAGAAATATGACAGTAACTGTGTAGCGGTGAATGAATCCCGAAAATAGGTTTTCACTTAAAATGTCACATCATTACAAGTGAAGGTATTGATAAAATATAATATTTTTTCTGTACCATTTAACACTATCGCGACCGCTGACGTAGATTCACGTCATTTAGAAATCTGCAACTACGCCAGTGGGCGTTTCTTTTGTAATTAGGTTGCTGACATATTTCTTAAGAATATTCCCAATATTTTTATTTGTACAGTCAAAATACTATGGATACAAACAGTTTAATCAAAAAGTGTATAATTTTATTGTTTATTCTTCTGTAACATAAATATGGGTACAGAAAATCTTGTTCTGAAATAATGTAGCTTAAAGAAATAACGCCCACAGGCGGATCTTACTATCAGAGAGACAAAAATATGCGGTCGCGAAAATGTTAAAATACACAAAATAAATAATAGCAAACTCTAATATATTTTCAATAATATTATAAATAATACACTGAAAATGATATGAATTAAAAGTAACAATTTATATTAAATTTTATGGTAAAGGGAAACATACATTTACCTCCTATAACCAATATCATTTCAATTACAAAAATAATGCCAATTTATTACACTTAAATTACACAAATAGTGATTCTTTTACTGCAAATAGATATGTAGTCGCAAAAAGATGCTATAATTCATGATTTTTTTTATAATTTACAAATTGCATGTTATTTTCGATAACTTGAATGCATAGTATTGCACGTTCTGTATGAAAATATCTGGAAATTGTCAACTATCTGGGCTAAGTGAAAGCTTACTAGTGTCACATTACCTATTTTAACCGCTTCCCTTTCTAGTTACAATAAAAATATCTCGAAAAGATGTGTTCAGCGTGAGAAACTAAATCATGTATTATATAAAAATTCCACGCTTTATTTATTTATTTGACTGCAATGCAAACAACCGCAAATTAATTACTGTATGTAAATTTATTAGTTATTAAACTTTCATTGGATTTGAATTTATTGAATCAAATCATCAAATATTCAGGTTATGTACAGTCGGTAACAAAAGTGTCCGAACACTAGCAAAAATTCCTATGTGAAAAAGTACACTTCATATAGTTTTACTAACTAAATCCTTATCGAATCATGTTCTTACACTGACTAAGAACAGGATTCGACAAGGATTTATTTAACAAAACCGTATGAAGTGTACTTTTTTTACATAGGAATTTTTGCTAGTGTTCGGACACTTTTGTTACCGACTGTACAAGCATTCGTTTAGAAATATCAGTTAGTTTTACACACTACTGCTTAACTTTGACAAGTGGATCTCAAATTAAAATAGTTTATTATACTGTAAAAGAAAATTTATATAGTATTATTTACCGAAAGTTCTACTATAAAAACTGCAAATGCAAATTATTCCGTTTTACCAAGGGTCGTAACTCTGCACTCTTTTTTCAGAACACTCTCAAATATAAGAAATTTCCACCCCCTTTGCCATCACTAATTTTATTCAAAAATATTAGGTCGTTGCAAAAGTTCGTGCGGGCGCGGATCATTTTATTGCCTCCAAAGACGAGAGCTTCTATCGCCGTGGTATACATTTGTTACCCGAAAAATGGGCAAAGGTTGTAGAAAGTAATGGAGAGTACTTTGATTAAAAATTGCATTTGATTTGATGTATTTTTATGAAATGAAGCAATAAAAAACCGCACGAACTTTTGCAACGACCTAATACTTCTGTTGATGTTTAAAAGTACTGTCCCATGGTTATATTGGGTAGAGATTATTGCATAAAAATAGTGGTAGCAGTAAATTATAAAAAAAATTATTCCTAAGTGAGTCCTGAAAAAAGGGCGGAGAGTACGACCCCTGGTTTTACATAAAAAACTTTACTCAACAGGCGTAGTTATCGTTTATAACAGGTATTTATGTACGTTACATTTTATTAAACAACATTTCTTGTGTGAAACGGATGATGTGTTTGACTTGCAGTTAATACACCAGAAAGTACGGCACTTGGTAGAAAAGATGCAATCGTACTTTCCGGAGTATAAGCATAGTTGCCAACTACAGCACGTTTTGGCTTGTAGAAAATTTTAATATAAATTTTTATTTCATTTAATTAATGAAACTTTTTTAGAAACATAATTTTATTTTAATTATTTCCGATAGCTAAAAGTGCTAAAGTTAGCAATTATGCATATAAGCTACGGGTCAAATACATTCAATTTATACCAGAAATTTGTTTATTCAAGTGTAATTATTAGTACACGGCACAGGTGGAGTCATATAATTTACAGTATTGTCAGACTTTAACACTCTTTTATTACAGTAATCATCAGAAAAGAACAAAAAGTGTTTATTTGTTGCATTATTAAAAACTGAATTAGTATGAAGTTATGTCTCTTACAGTCGACAGCAAAAGTACACGAGCACTAGCAAAAGTTCCTATATAAAAAACGTACACTTAAAACTGTTTTGTTAAATAAATCCTTGTCGAATCCTGTTCTTAGACTGAATAAGAACAAGATTCGACAAGGGTTTGTTTAACAAAACTGTATTAATGTACTTTTTTTTATATAGGAATTTTTGCTAGTGTTCGGATACTTTTGCTGTTGACTGTACCATAGCCTCCTAAACTAGATGCCTGTCGCGTGGCTCGGAAACTTGGCAACAGTTCAAGCGGTAGACAGCGCCACCTGCTACAGAATACGCGACTTTTTTATTCAACTGTCAGCAATAATTTTAAGAAGTGATATATGATATATATAATCGACGCTTCTTCGATTCTATTCGCCTTTTATGTATATAAAATCCCACTTTAAAAAATTTTTGGTAGCTGTTGAATAAAAAAGTTGCGCAATCTGTACCAGGTGGCGCTGTCTACCGCTTGAACTGGTGCCAAATTTCCGAGCCGCGCGACAGGCATCTAGATTAGGAGGTTATGAGTGTACACTCGAAATTATTGGTATTAATATAGATCATTCGGTTCTAAATAGCATAGCTGTCAATTTTTACTCTTTTTGACACCGGAAAATATAAATGGCAATTATATATATATATTTTTAACAGTTTTCACCGGTTAAATTAAATAAAAAATTCTATTAAATTTTTTTGTTGCCAAAAAGCGTAAAACTTGGCTATTGTGAACTAGGGAAGCGATTAATTCTCGTATGTAGAAAAAGGCTACATTATTTGATCCCTTATATAGCTGTTATGCATCTACATTAGTAACATTTGATTTAGCTCAAAAATCTAAGCACCTATACTTATTAAGAAACAATGTAACATTGCTACATCTCCCTAAAATGGTTTACAATTACACTTTTTATGTAGTAACTAAACTTATATATGTAAACCAATAATATACATATTTTGTTCATCCGTGTTGTTCCTTTTTATTCATTTAAATACGCCTTAGATAATACAAAATGCAGCTTTTAAAAGTAAGTTTTACTAAATATGGTGACTTTATTTGAAATATTTATCTAAATACATAAATAGATTTTAAAATATTATCTTTGTAACATTCAAGCGAATTTTTGAATTCGCATCACTGACCAAATGCGAATACATTCTTTTATAATGTAAGAGAAAGTATGAAAAATACTTTAAAAAGTTTATTTACATAGCTTTGCTATTTTTTGCTAAATGTTTGCCAGCTGTTTCATTTCTAAAGATTATTCTGCTAAAAATAAATTAACGTCATATTTTGTTTGCAAAACGCATGAAAACTATTCGTATGATTCGAAAAGTTAAAAAAAAATATTGGAAGTATTAAGTTGGAAGAAAAAGCCTTTTGCTGAATGCGCTATTTTTAAAACATTGTAGAAAAAATGAAAGTCCGAGTTAAAAAATATAAACCGATATAAAATATTTTGCATTTCACTGAAGAAGTTGTATTTAAATGAATATATTGAGAATTCTATCACAATTTTAATTATAATTTAAAGAGTTTTTATTTATCTAAAAGTAAATAAATTATAAAAATTAAATATTAATTACACAAAGTAAACCGTTGTTCAATCAACCCCTTCACCATACCCTGCAACATACTAATTAATATTCCGTAGTATTGTTAGCCCCGCCTTCTTTTTCAAATCAGTATATTTTTAGAGTATTTTTCTTCTTATTTAATCGCAATTGCATTTGGAGAATATTACTCTAAATATTTATTTGTGGGAGAAAAAGGGCGGGGCTAACCATACTACGGAATATTACCTAGGATGTTTGAGTGTATGCCTTCACGAGCTCAGCTCGGGCAGGTGAACAAACAAGGGTCATAAGTTCCCGTCTGAAGACGGAACACTGACACCAGTAATCTTTATCAATAATTTCAGCCATATGTGCAATTATTTGTTGTGATAGAAATTGCCGAAAAAGAATACTGGTGTCGGTGCTCCTTTTTGAGACGGAAACTCTTGCTACCCTCAGTGTTTCCAGACTTCACGACTTTTTTATTCAACAGTCACCAATAATTTTGAGAAGTGATATATAATATGCATAATCGAGGATTCTTCGATTCGATTCGCCTTTTATGTATATCAAATACCACTTCTAAAAATTACTGGTGGTTATTGAATAAAAAGTCACACAATCTGGCAACACTGGCTACCCTGCGAATAAATTGAGCCGGTAAGGGTTTACCCCTTAACATATAGAATACCTTAACATATAAAATAAATGGAAAACACTCTTTTTGCTATGTTTCATTATAATTGTTAATTTACATGAGGTAATAGACATAAAAACAAAACCTATTTGGTATGTAAATATCGAAGAATGATACTTTCTTTACAATTAATCAAGCGGTTCCAGCTTGCTTGATAACAACAACAAAGACGAGTACATTCTTGATACTTTCACAGGTATTTAACAGGATAAACCATTAATACAATCCAGTCTGATTTTCCCATATTACAGCATAACTTCTAACCGTTAGGATTTTTTGGTTACTGGTATATATATTTTAAAGATTTTGTAGCAGTTTTCTAAGAATAAATACGGAGAAAATTTCTATAAAAAAATACTGGTGCCCCAAAAATGAAAGTTTCGCTGCTATGTTAGATATATACAGAATTGCCATTACATGTTACACTCTGCACCACTATTTTTGCAATGTTTTCTTTATGTTATTGAATCGTATACGCATGTTCCATTTTTTAAAAAAATTATATCTCGTTATGATGAGGATTATGGGCAACGGCAACACTGCGTTCTATCATAGTCAGGTCATTATTAAAAAAACTTACACTTATGTGATTATTACACCCCTGTGGTGACAAAATAATAAAACTCCCGTAAAAATACAGGAAAGCTGTCACCCCCTGATCCTACATGTTCATTAGTTTGTCTTGTATTAAATAAGTGCCAGGTTAAAACCGGGGCATAATACCTTCATAAATATTTAAAATAACATTTTACTATTTTCTGATAGAAATTCTGCGTTTTAATAAGAAAATTTTTATTATTAAAAAATACTGCTGTCTAAGAAAAAAAAAGTTGCCGCAATTTTCAAAGAATAATATTCTTCTTATTTTAAGGATAATTTTCTGCAAGTTACAATCTGAAACTTTTTGTTAAAAATTTATGTGTATAAGACCTTAATAAGACTCTTTTTCAAGTTATCGCTGTTATATCCGCTTCTTTGTATGAATAATGTGTTTACAATAAATTTTACAATTTCAGGAGAATAGGGATTCTGTGCTTACTTTATTCATTAAAATGATAACAATAAATAACACACTTAATAAGCATATTTTGTTTAGGGCAACATTTTAATTTCTTACACATAATATCTATAATTATTGCACCGTTGACTATTCAAAGATATCTGCTTTCCAGACGTTCCAGTTATTTTTTCGACCACAGAAAAGCTCAACAGTGCCATATATTGCAAATGGAATTTATTTCTGGGGGCCACTTGCTTTTTTAAGTACGTTGAGAAAATAGAAATTTCAGCAAAGCTTTTAAAATAGGGATCGTACTCCCCGCCCTTTCTTCCAGACACTGTCAAGGATAAGATATTTTTGCCACCACTAATTTCATGCAGATATATTTATAGTATTTTTACATAGATGCCAACATTTTAATTTATTCCGGAGTATTTTTAGCTCCGCCTTTATTTCGCACCACTTTATTTATAGAAATTTTTTCTTCAATGTATAACTTCGATAAAATACGAACAAGTTATTCCTAAAAAAAAAAAAAAAAAAGTGATATGAAATGAAGGCTGGGCTAAAAATGATCCAGAATAAATTAAAATGTTGGCATCTATGTTTTTATAGTTATGTGTCATGATTGAGTAAGATAGAGATTATTGTATAAAAATTGTGGTTCAAATAAACACAGAAATGTATAATTCCTTACTGTAAATGTAAACGTCTTAAATTCAGTTTAAAAAGTGTCTTATACGGATGGTCATTTTTTAAGCGAAAAAAAGAAAAAAAAAAGTCTTACTTTTTGAGACACCGTTTTGCATCTGAAATTAAGACATTGCAAATGACTTTAAACAGCGCCATATTTATTTGGCTTAAAAACATTGCCATGCTAGGCTTAAAAGCCCCACTATTTCTAAGGCTTTGTAACAAATAAATAAATAAATAAATGTAGCCTGTGTATCTGTTAAAAATAAATTTTGGAATTTTCTAGAGTATAAAAAAAATTATCAATAAATTTTATAGGAAAAGTTCCCATTACCCAAGAGTGAATTCGAACCCAGGCTTGACTTGGAATCGGAAAGCTGGTGTTAGAGGATAGTATCTCTACCAATCATGTCACTGCAGAACACAGCAAAACTCGATAAAATATACTGCAGTTTTATGTTTTAATCGGACTTGGCACCTCTGACATTGCATTACTGTAGGTTTCAAAGATTAGCTTATATTTCCGTTTAATATTTATAAATAGAATTCTATTGGTTAAGTTTATTCAATAAAATCTATATTTAGGAAATAATTCTTATGTTTTTTTATATATTTTTTGCACATTTAAAATCTTTAAATTGCGTTTCCTCAGTTTGCATTTTTTCATGAATTTCTGATTTTCAAAATGCTAAACCTTCTACCGATAAATAATGAAAAACTTAATATTTTTTGGAATGAAAAAAAAATTGGTGATGGATTTTGAAATTTAATTATTGATTTTTCAGGAAAAAACAGTGCACGTCTGTGTAAAAAATTTGAAAAAAAAAAAAAAGTTATATTCCCATTTCTAATATTTATTTCTTTAAATATATAACAAAATCCATTACCCAATTCTTTTAAGTAGAATCTTTTAATCATCCAAAAAGAAAAATAAATTCTTTTTTTAAATATCTGTTATAATTTTAGCATTTTGAAAAATTCCGAATTCACGAAAAAACGCAAACAGAAAAACAAGTTTAAAGATATCAAATATGTAAAATATACATAAAAAACAAAATTCATCTTAACATGATGATCAACAGATGACACCACTACTCTTCTCTTAAATAACGAATGATGCAATGCCAAATGTTTTGTTTTAAGATATTTTGAATGTGTGATTCTAAAACATCTCACTGTATTAAGACATTTTATATTAGTTCATTTCCTCCACCGTTTTATTAAGATAGAAAAAGTGTTTTAAATTGAAATATCTATTACGTTTAATCCGTATATTAAGATATTTACATATCTTAAATACTTTTTCAGATTTTTTTTCTGTCTTTTTTTAAGACTACTTTGTTTGCAATGCTGAGAGTACGGCCCCTGTTTTAAAAGCAATACAACAATAATTTCTATCCTATTTAAACAGGCAATAAATTTTATTGTTAAAAAAAAATTGTTTAGAAACAGTGGTAGAAGAAAATATAGTAATTTTTATTTCTGCTATATGAACTGCTTTTGATGAAAAAATTCAAAATGAATATTTCTGTGAAATTCCATATACAGCTTATACCTACACACATAATACTTTTTTCCAAATCTAACAAATCCTACTGAATCACACTGTCTACTGTCTTTAAGAGCTACATGATTTGTAATTAAAAATGGGAATTTTGTTTTCAAATCTTTTCAAAAATTTTCCTTAGCTTTAAAACTATAACAAAGATGCATATATACTTTAAAACTCTAACAAAGATGTATATATACTTTAAAACTATATCAAAGATGTATATATATAACAATTTGAATATATTCCGCGATAAAATTACAGAGTTTTCATGAAAGCTATGTTTTATGTAATATGATTCTTCAGGTTGATTTATAATAGAATGCAGTAAATTCACCCGACAATCCTATGTATTTACTATTTGGGTAGCGAATACTAATTCCTGTTGTTTTAAGAAATAACTTTTTTTTTCAATCTTATAGAGTTAAAATTATGGCCTTCATAAATATCACTTAAATCTTTTTTAAATTAGTTATTTAACAAAACGAAACGAGGCAGATTACTTTTTTTATCTTCTTCAAATGTATGTCGTAGCAGCAGATTTTGAAATCACTATCTCAGGAGCTAATTTTAACAGTGTGTAATTAAATGATTCTATTCCTTTTAACAAACTGACCGCTGGATACGAGGTTTTTCATTTAATAAAGAAAACAAGCTCCGCATTTAGGCGTTCCTAATAAATTAACATTAATACAGCAATAAATTAGGACTAAAAGGATTTTGCATTAATCCCTTAAGTGCCGTTGACGTAAATATATGCCAGTAGTATTTATCCCATCAATTTTTCAAAAAATAGATATTAAATGATTTATACGCAAAATTCTCTTTTTAAATAATGCTACTGCCTAGAGAAACGCCAAAAGGCTGTTCAATGTAACAAAATATAAAGAAGCGAAAATGTTAGTATATAGTTGATTTTCTTTTCTTTTCAGATTTAAAATGTTTCATATAACCGTCAGGCATACCTGCCAACATTCTAATTAAATATTCCATTGCACTTTCGATACTCACCCATTTTCTATACCACTTTTTTGTAGAGTAATACTCTACAAATGTAATTACGATTAAATAAGAACAAAAATACTCTCTAAAAATATTGGTTAAAAAAAAAAAAAAAAAAATGGTCACTAACAAATTAGAATGTTTACAGGTATGTGTTCAGGTAATATAATTTACTCTTACTATGAAATGTTCACGTCTTGCTTTAAAAAGAAATATCTGAGATCTTACGCTCTACGTCATTTCACATGCAAATTTTAACAAGTATTGTTATTTGCCAGTGGTGTAAACTTTCTTTAGTTTAATAACTTTCATTTTTGGTTCGAACCTGCTTTTGCTAGTTGTTTCAATATTTACTGACAGAGGTAGTACTGACAGTGTTAAGAAGTATAAAAAAAAATCTCTTGTTTTGGAGCTAATTATCTGTGAATGACTCATATGTATGACATGTGAACAAGACTCTGTTGGTTTTAAATGGGAGATCAACCACATTTAATATGATTCAAAGAGCAGATTTCATTCTTGCTTGTCTTTCAACCATTATTTATTTATTTATTTATTTATTTATTTTGTCATTGCACATAAAGCATTTTATAAAAAATAACTACAATGAGATTTTTTGTGGTGTATATAAAACATAGATGAAAAATATTAAGACACTACTTTACAGTTAAACAAGCTTCGTACGATGCAAAACTGAATTTAAAAATAACGTATTTTCTTTCTTTCCGTTTCTTCTGTAACAATAATATTCATAACCTATGAAACATGTACAGAAACTCACATATTTAAAAATTACGAAACATTTTATAAGTAGAGTAAAATGTAATTTCATTTCCAAAATTTAAACACTTCGTGTTAAATATAATTCTAAAAGTAGCAATGAATTATTAACTTTATAATACAATAGATATGTTGCAATTTATACAATGCAGTTTATTAGACTCGTTTGAAATCAGATTTTTGAAAATATGTGTCTAATAATTATAAGAACATTGCTTTCCAATATGTAAATAATCCTCCGATATTTCGACTAATAAGATGCAGTTTCATACAATGTTTTTCATCTTCATATAATTAGCCATGTTATTTGAATCACATAAAAAGAGAGTTCATTATGAATCATCAAGTAGAAATGGTTTCTGATATTTTGAACTGATATAAATCCTTGGCTTATTCAGAAGAAATAGATTCCGCATTTTACTGTCAGCGCCTCAGCCATTGAAGGAAGAGAATGTAAAGTAATATAGATAAAAATGTACTAGGTTTGTTCACTAAAGCAGAATTACATGCATCTTCCGTACAACTTTGAAGGCAACCACTGACATAACGCTTATCAAAATAGAATCCTCCACAATGGCTCATCCGTACAATTTCAGTGTCAATTGTCAGAGTTCCACTGTCTAGAGCACATCCTCTTACAACCATACTTTCACCGGTGTCCTCTGCAAAACAAAATGCAAAAATACATTTAGACAATTTACTTAAAACATTCATTTAAAGTTTGTCAAAATATTGTTCCTCAAAAGATCAAACTAAGCAAAAAGATCTTACACTCTATAACAACAACAAAAAAAAAAAAAACGACGCACCAAGAAGTGGGGACAAAAATTGGTAGATGTGATGTACATGTGGAGAAAAACAATTGATTGCAGTTTAAGAAAATTTGAATGGTTTAATCAAGAGAAAGTGCCTTACAAAATAAACAAGTCAATAACGCGCTGGTCCATTTCTGGCCCTTATGTACGCAGTTATTCGGCTTGGTATTAATTGATAGCGTTGGCAGATGTGCTTCTGTGAAGTATCGTGCCAAATTCTGTCCAATGCGTGCGTTAGATTGGTAAAATCCTGAGCTGGTTGTAGGACCCTTTTTATGATGCTCCAAACGTCCTCAGTGGCAAAGAGATCCGGGGACTGAGCTCAACCACATTTCAGTGAGCCGCCTATTAAGGGTCTTTCAAGTCACTGAAGTACCAGTTGCACGTAGAATCGACGGTAATGATGAATTGGTGCTTGATTCTATCAAAACCTGTATGTATGTCAATTTGTGTTTAGTTTTCATTACTCCTTCTTGGTGCGTCACTTTTTTTGTTATAGAGTATATTTATAGTGATTATAAGTGTCGCCAGATCTGGGGTATTTTTTATTCAATAGTCACCAATAATTTTAAAAAGTGATATTTGATATACATAATAGACGATTAATCATCGAAGTGATTAGACAAACGTTACAATTAAAAACTATTGATGATTGTTGAATGAAAATTCCGCCAGATCTGGCAACACTGGTAATTACTGAATTAATTACTAAAATTCTTTTTAGAAAATATTTAAAAAAAAATTCTTTTGTGAAAACATCGCAGTTTTATTTTAGTATATTACATGCGTATGAAGCGTAACTAAATCTTTGTTACTGTGATCATCATGTTTACAAACTGAATTCATATTATGACCTAATTTTTTAAAATCATTTTACAGAGTGTTCACACCTGGTTGTTAAACAATTTAAATCTTAAGTGCAACTCCTGATTCACAGTAACTTCCACAAGTTTAAAAAACACACTAGCATACCACGCATACTGATGTAGCTTTTCTTCAAAATCATATGTAACGTTTTAAGCTCTGAAAATTTCCAGCAAAATGCCATACCTTCTTTAACCTTAAATTGCTTTTTTATTTTTCTTGAAGTAATTACTTACAAACCTAAGATAAAAAAAAAAGTCTCTTTTGCATATAGCTGTCATTTTATTGAAAAAATATTTAGTGATTGCACACCTGTAAAGTTCACAGCTGCCAACTCGTACATTTTTTTGCCACCGGAAGTTTTTACTAGAAATCTTTTATGTATTTTGTAGAAGCTTTGAATGAATAAATAAGGTGATTACTCAGAGAAAGTGGTGTGAATGAAACGTACAAGTTAGAAGCTATGAAAGCCGCGCATTTACATGCTTGCCAACATACTAATTAATATTCCGTAGTATTAAATATAATTCCGTAGTATTTAATATATTTTTATTAAATATTCCGTAGTATTGTTAGCCCCATCTTCTTTTTCACACCAGCATCATCTTTTTAGAGTACTTTTCTTCTTACTTAATCGTAGTTGCATTTGGAGAATATTACTCTAAAAAATAAATGGTGTGGGAAAAAAAAAAAAAAAAAAAAAAAAAGATGGAACTTACAACACTACGGAATATTAATTAGGATGTTGACAAGTATGGATTTATTTCGTGTTTGAACACATATAATGGAGCTTATATCAACACACTGAGCATAAACAAACTATTCAAATTATTATATTTTTAAAAATATATATGATTACGCGCAGTTTTAAAGCAAAACTAACTAGCGCAAACACGCTTATGGTCGTATTTAACAATCTGTCCTAAAAAGTTCCATGATTTTACAGTGGCACCATCTATTACCAAAATCATGTAATATATTCAGAATTGCTGCTTTAAAATAAAGTAAAACTGCACATTTAAACTTCAAAGTTCAACAGGAGAGGGAGATAACGTCGATACATTGTTCCCAACTTTTATATTGGGTTGTTCGGAAAGTAATTTCGCTTTTTCCCGACAGAGGATTTAATTGTATTTTTTTGCACCCAACTTCACATTTAAGCCGTATAATTTTTATATGCTTTGAGAGCTCATATAGCAAGGCTTGTGTATGAAAAATTCCAATTAATTCTACGCAGTAGTTTTTGGTTGGTGCCCTTGTAAATATGGAGAGCGATAAGCAGCATTTTCGACATATCTTACTGTTTTACTACAGAAAGGGTAAAAATGCTGTTCAAGCCAGAAAGAAATTGACCGATGTGTATGGAGAAGGTGTGTTGACAGTACGCCAGTGCCAGAACCGGTTCGCTAAATTTCGATCTGGCAATTTTGATGTCCAAGATGCACCACGTTCGGGAAGGCCGGTTGAAGCTGATAAAGACGCGATAAAGGCATTAGTTCATGCGAACCGGCGAATAACAACACGTGAGATCGGATTGAGGTTAAATTCATCAAATTCAACAGTTTATGACCACTTGAAAGGCCTGGGATTATCCTCGAAGCTCGATGTATGGGTTCCCCATGTTCTCACAGAGAGAAATCTGTGTCACCGTCTGCGATTCGCTTCTCAAACGTCACGAAAATGATCCGTTTTTGAAGCGCATCATCACTGGGGACGAAAAATGGGTTGTATACAACAACGTCAAACGCAAGAGGTCATGGAGCATAAAAGATGAACCGGCTCAAACCATTTCCAAAGCCGATATTCACCAAAAAAAGGTGATGCTGTCTGTTTGGTGGGATTTTAAAGGAATCGTTTTTTTTTTTTTTTTTTTTTTGAGCTTTTACCGGATAACACAACGATTAATTCGGAAGTCTACTGTCATCAGCTGGACAAACTGAATGATGCACTTCAACAGAAAAGGCCAGAACTAATCAACAGGAAAGGTGTAGTGTTTCACCAAGACAACGCGAGACCTCACACAAGTTTGGTCACTCGCCAAAAGCTTTTACAGCTTGAATGGGATATAATGCCACACCCAACATATTCTCCAGACCTGGCACCATCGGATTATTATTTGTTCCGGTCACTCCAAAATTTTTTAGATGGTAAAACCTTCACCTCAAATGAGGAGGTCAAAAACCACCTCGATCAGTTTTTTGCCAGCAAAGACCAAAAATTTTATGAGCGTGGAATTATGCTACTACCAGAAAGATGGCAAAAGGTGTTGGACCAGAACGGCCAATATATAATTTAATAAAGTATTCGTTTATTATACGAAAACTGTCTTTCATTTCCACACACAAAAAAAAAAAACTAAATTACTTTCCGAACAACCCAATAATTTAGTCTCGAGCATTTTTAGCCCCGCCTCTTTTTCATACCGGAAATTTTGAAAAATGATCTTCTTCTTATTTAATCGTTGTCACATATTAAAGAGAAATAATCTACAAAATTTCTGGTGCGAAAAGAAGGCGGGGCTAAAATTGGTCGTGAATAAATTATAAAAGATGGGAACGCTGCGTAGATATATCGCTTTATATATGTGAAAAACAGCTCACTAAAGAGTTAAAAAACATTAAGATATTTGTCACTTTGAAAAAAAACTAGTTTTTTATAAGTAGATTTTAGTAAAATTAAGTAGCTGTTGCAATTTGTTTGTAGTGATCTAACTGAAATAATATTATTAAAACTATCTGTATTATTTCTTATAAATTTCTTTTTGTGGTACGTTTTACCAAGTAGACTGATAAGCGGCCATGTAGTAAACCATAAAAAAACCAGAGCTGCCAAATTTTTAATTTATTCCGCAGCATTAATAATACCTGAACTTTCTTCCCACCACTTTCTTTGTACATTAATATTCTCCAATATGTAATAACAAAGAAAAAGGAAGTTTCTCTTCAAAAGTAGTATGAAAAAAATTTAACAATTCTACGAAATAAATTAAAAAGTATAAAAGTTGGTAGATCAGATAAAACTGAAAAATCTTATAAAAACACAATTATTATTATTATTATTATTATTATTATTATTATTATTATTATTATTTTATATATTTTGATATTATAAATATATATCTCAAATATTTTAATTAATTTTACATGATAATGTTATAAATAATTTTATATTTTATTATTTGCTATTTAATGCTTTGAATGCTTAAAAAACACTAGGAATGTATAATTAATAGTTATATACAACTTTAAACAGTTAATTTGTCTATAACTGCGCGAACATCTCTTTCATTGGAAGGGATAAGTAAACAGTAATAATTCTAAGTATAAAGTTAGTTACTTCAAAAAATATTTTTATGCTTTTATATTTGATCGGTTGAAATACGATTTTAATTCTTGCTTTAATCATAATTAGTGTTCAGAATCGCTATCACAACCAATATAGTGTGCTGTAAAATGGTGTCAAGATATATATCCTATCTATTTTTTATAACACTCTATCGATCCTACCGTAAATCCCAGACAGTTTAATGCAAGCTGTTGCAGGGAAAACTCCGTCTCTTTGTTTTCTTCCTGCCCAGCATGGCGCCTCTAGAATGTCCTTCGTGTAATTGTTGTGGAAGGGATCTTCGCAAGGCTGATAGCTACCTCCTACTGATACACATTTAAAGCAATCCAAACTTTGGCAACCTAGCATAAAAAATGATTTCAGTGATTCTTATAAAATATTGCAGATTTCGCAAGAGTATATTTAATAAAATACACAACTTACCAAAACACATATAATACTGAGTTCAGGAATTACTTATAAGCTCAATTTTTTAATAGAAATAATTTAACCCCCTGACCACCGATAAAAAAAAAAGAAAAAAACTGCAATGTTATTTACTCTGCACAGATTTTACAATAGACTAAAATAATGCTTATTTCAATTTCAGATTAAAGTTATAGGCATGAATGTGCAGATAAAATTTATATCTATTATTCATGACTTTCATAAAAAAACCCCTAAAAATCAATAATTATATATTCTTAAATTATAAGTGTATACTGGGAAATAATATACAACAGTTTAGTGAACGGATATAGCTGTCAGCGGCAGTCAGATGGTTTTAAAGATTATCACATATATACAACAGAAAAATATTTATAAAACATTGTATTCTTGAAAATTCGTAATATATAAAGTAGAGTATAGACATGCCAAATTTTTAATTTAGCCCGGAGTATTATTAGTATCCGCTTTTTTTTCCACACCACTTTTCTTAGAAGTTTTTTTATTCTTATTTAGTTGTAAGTGAAGAAAATTTTACTAGAAATAAGTAAGTGTGAAAAAAGAGCGAGTGTTAAATGTGCTCCTGAATAAATACTTGTAGGGACTTTTGTATTGAATATCCAACACTAAATTTTTATTGTAATGTTTGTATAATTCACACCTGCCAACATTTTAATTTATTCTGGAGCATTTTTAGTCCCGCCATTTTTTCTTTGTACTACTTCATTTGTAGAATAATTTTCATTAATGTATAACTCCTAGCTGCCAACATTTTAATTTATTCCGGTTGGCAGCTCCGGACATACTTGCCAACCTGACACGGAAGATTGTTAGTCCCGCCCCTTTCCGTCTACATTTTTCCCACCAGTTTTTTTTAGAGTACTTTTCTTCTTATTGAATCGTAAATATATTTGAAGAGAATTACTCTAAAAATTAAGTGGTGTGCAAAAAGGGGCGGGGACTAACAATCTTCCGGGTTAGGTTGGCAACTATGATTTCGGAGAATTTTTAGCCCCACTTTTATTTCACACCACTTTATTTATAGAATATTTTTCTGTAATATAGAACTACGATAAAATAAGAAAAAAAATTCTTAAAATCAAAGTGGTGCGCAATAAAGGTGGGGCTAAAAATGCTTCAGAATAAATTAAAATGTTGGCAACTCTGCATTTTTTATTGAAAACTTTTTTCAAATATATAACTTTGATAAAATAAGAAAAAAATACTTTAAAAAAATAAGTGGTATGAAATAAAAGCGGGGATAAAAATACTCCGGAATAAATTAAAATATTGGCAGCTATGATAGTGATGAGTCTTAAATATAAAAGTCGTTACTAGTTGATAACTTTGGATAAATGATATAAGAGGAGATGGCATGACCGGAAAAACAGGAAATCACAATCGTAAATGCTGAAGCCGTTAACTAACACAGTCGTAGAAGAAATTCTGCATTGTTATTATAAAATTAAGTAATATGGATCATTAGAGACAAAAGTCATTGTAACTACAAGCCTATTACTGTCAAATAAAACAACTATCACATTACTAGCCAAATTTTTGGTAGACTCAATAGAACTCCTGCGGTAGCCTTGTTATTTAATTGCAGAATTTTCAATGATAAATTAAGAGAATGTTAAAAGTTATTAGTATGAAATAATTCGAAAGGTTAACACCGCTGGTAAACAAATTTTTATCAGGATAAATCTTTTTGATTAAGTTTATATAAATAAAGTGCATTTAAATAACAAGGGCAAGTTCATACAGTGGTGGTCAAAATTATAAAGACAAGGGAAAAATCACCAAATATTTTTTACAGTTGTTCGGAAAATTACGCAAATTTTATGGCTGGAAACGAATAAATGAAGCATTTTTTAAAATTAGTTTTTATTGAAATACAAGGGAAATTCATATTCATAAAATGTATTTTGGATTTAGACAGCCGTGTGATATAGACAAAATTAGAAGGACAACTGTATTTGTGGGCTCTAAAAAGCAAAATTTGCATGTTTTTGTCCTGCACACGGCCCTCCGAGATGGTTATAAATGCTTAGTAAGTGATTGGAAACGTCGGAGTTTTGCAGACATGCCACTAGGTCCTAAGCTTCCTGAGTTTGAGAAAGGGAAAGCGGTTGCTTTTAAAAGTATAAGACTTATTGTACGTCAAAGCGTAATAGATCGAGAACAGTCATTTATAATTTTCTTAAAAATACCGGAAAATATGAAAGGCAATGACATACAGGTAGGACAATTTCTGCTTCTGCCCATGGGAAAAAAAAAATGATAAAAGGGTTCCGAAAACAAACGTCGATGGATATTAAATGGGGATTATGCTTACGATGCTGTGCATGAACTGTTCGACGTGTTTTACTAAAATTAAAAAGATTCGATATGGAAAACGTATGTCTTGACTGTCTCTTAGAAAAGTTTATAAAAGACTGAGGGGGAAGTATTCAAAAGCATAGATTAATAGGGGAAAAAAGTGGGATCGTTTGTTCCGATGAGAAAAACTTTAATTTAAATCTACCAGATGATTTTGCTACTTTTGGTATTATTTACGCAAATAAAAAGAAATTTAATTAAAGCGTACATTTGGAGAGGGCTCCTTAATGGTCTCAGGCGATTTCGCAACTGACGGAACTACTCCAGTATAAGTTTTGTACAGAGTAGAATGAATTCTGAGTGTTATGCTGATATATTGGGAGATAATATTTTACCGGAAGTACCATTAATTACGAATGGAGATTATTTGTTCCAGTGAAACAATGCCTCAGTACATATTTCGCAGGCTTCAAAAGCATAGTTTGATGTTCATTTCGTGAAACTACGTGACCGACTGTCCAAAAGCCCTGATCTAAATCCAATGGAAAAATATGTGAAGTCTTCTGGCACAGAAAGTGTACAAAAATGGTATTCAATATTAAAACAAGCAAAAACACATGTCCTCCATCGAAAAAGCCTGGCTAAAAATTTCCATGAATTTTCTGAAGGAACTGTCAAACTCCATGACGTCAAGATTGATCAAAATGATTGAGAAGAATGGCGGGGATTATTAATTATTAACGTATATCAAGCCAAGACATTCATTGTCCTTATAATTTCGTCCAATTTTAAAAGTAACAATATTTATTAATTGCAGCAAAACATTTATATTTTTCCTTCTACAATGATTTCTAGCATAAAAAAGCATTTTATGTATACATTTCACTTTATTTACTTCAAAAATAAACCTTTTCTATGCAATTTTCAGTTGTCCTTATAATTCTGACCACTACTGCACCAACTTAAAATAAATATCACAGTGTTGCCAAATTTAAGAACTTTTTTTTTTCAATAATCACCAATAATTTTGAGCAGTGATATTTAATATGCTTAATAGACGATTAAATTTCAAAGACATTAAGAAACCGTTACAATTAAAATTTAGTTGTAGATATTGAATAAAAAAGTCCCTAAATTTCGAAACAATGAAATTTCATGCCACTATTTAGGAATACTAAAATTCGTCTAATTTAATCGTAGATAGTTATTACAAAAGAATACTTTTAAAAATTTCCGGTATGAGGTTTACGGACAATTCGTAATAACTTGACACCTCTGATTAGAATAATTCTGCACAAAAAAGAAATATGAAACTTTAGCATTCATAAAAAAAGCAAATGTAATTTATTTAAAACAATGGCCCTTACTTTATTACCCCGACACAAAGTTATTACGTATTTTTTTTTTTTTTTTACTTAACCTAGCGTATTATAAATATCTCTTCTCACTATCCAAATGAGATTCATATTTTTATACCCAGCTTTCTCCGATGTATTCTTTTTATGCATCACTTATCTTGATAAAATTTATACCACGGGTTGTGCAGACATTTCTTTGATCATAAAAAGAAATCATCCCCGATGCTAATGAAGAAAACACATTTCAACCAACTACTATCAGTCAACTTATTTACTATATTTTTTACCCTGTCTACATAGGACTAGGGTATGTTCTTGAATATTACATATTAATTTCATAATTACATATGTAATTTCATAAAAACGCAGTAAAGGAAAAAAAAAATAGAACTCATATATTTTTTATTTATTTATTTATTTATTTAAATTCTGAAAAAGTCCGTAGGAGATAACTGAAACATAAATTAAATAAATGAGCCGTAAATAATGCTTAAAACTGAAAAGAATATATATTTGTAAACAGTTTATATTGCAAAGGTTATGCTTGTTATTTTTATTTTATCTGTAAATCAAAATTTCAATCGTAAAATATTTATTTTAATCGTGTTTATTGAATTTATCTTTTAATGCAATATTTTTTATCTTTTCATGAAATACTTCTCTTCATTTTGAACAAAAATGAGATTTTTTTAAAATTAGAAAATACATAAATAAATAAATTTAAAAAAATAAATAAATAAATGAAATATGTTTCTAGAAATAGTGTTATCGCAAGTAGAATTACTTTTATGATGTTTAACTGCCGTAAAACAACTCAGTATTCGATGTGTTAATGAAGTAAACAAATTTTAAGCAATTTACTTAAAAAAAAAAAAAAAAAAAAAAAAAAAATGAAAACATGCTATTATTTATAGTTGATACTTGTCACATTTTAAAAAGAAAATTATTCCACGGGAGAAATTTCTAAAAGAGATTAGGTAATAACGGATTAAAGTTAAAAAAAAAAAAAAAAAAAAAGCTGACTATTTTTTTCTTTTTTCCGAGAAAAGCTCATAGAAATTCGATTTTGTTTAAAGTAATTTAAAGATTAAGAAGTTTGTAACAACCTTTTCAGTAAATATGATGAAAAAAGTTAATCACATTGATGTATTCCGTAAAAATGAACTTTATCATTAATCCCATTTTAAAAGGAATAGATAGTGTCCCGAAACAAATCAGTTCAGATAGTGTTAAAAAATATAAATATAAATATAAGCAAGGGAAAAAAAAAGATAAAATAAAATAAATAAATAAAATGAAATGAATAACATATTTTTAAAAAGCTATCAAATTATTTGGAACATTTCTTGTAAGGAATTTATATTTTTTATTTACTTTTGGGAATTGTGTTACTAAAGCTAACATACCTGCCAACATTATAATTAATATTCCGTAAAACTTTTAGCACTTGTCTTTTTTTCACACCACTCTTGTTTTAGAGTATTTTTCTTCATATTTAATCGCAATTATATTTGGACAACATTACTTTAAAAATAAAGTGATGTGGAAAAAGGGTCGTACACTAACGATTTTACGCAATATTAATTATAATGTTTGCAGGTATGATCTAGGAAGAATCAATTTAAAGCTACTTATTAATAAGCTTTCACCAAAATATAAATTATTGGGATTCCTTTTTGTACACCCTGAAACTTAAAAAACAGGTTTGGCATTTTTCTTTTAGTACCTTTCCCAGGGTTCGTACGGGCTTTATTTTTTTCCTGAGTCTTACACCAGTATTCTGAAACAATAAAATTCAACTTAATAGAATAGACTTATTTTAAAGCTTAAATCGTTCTACAAAATTACCGGTATAAGACTCAGGGAAAAATTAAGGCCCGTACGAACCCTGCTTTCCCCACTAATTTTGAATATAATTTTTTGTCAAAAAATAATCCTATAAATTTCAAAAGAAGTTTATTGTTCAAGAATAGTAGGCTAAAATGTCCAGAAGAAAAGGCAGATACTATAACAGCGTTGCCAACATTTTAATTTATTCCGGAGCATTTTTAGTCTCGCCTTTATTCCGTACTGCTTTTTCTTCAGAAGTAAATTTTTCTTATTTTAACGTAGTTATATATTGAAGAAAAATATTGTAAAAATAAAGTGGTGCGAGATAAAGGTGAAGCTAAAAATGCTCCGGAATAAATTAAAATGTTAGCAACTATGCTATAACCACACTTGCCAACATCTTAATTAATACTCCTGTGCTGTGTCTTAATTAGTGCTGTTAGTTCCGCCCTTTTTTTCACACCAGTAAATTTTTTGAGTAATATTCTCTAAATGCAATTACGATTAAATAAGGGGAAAAAATCTCTAAAAAGGTACTGGTGTGAAAAAGAAGGCGGGGCTAACAAGACTACGGAATATTAATTAGTATGTTGGCAAGCATGTATAACCCATTAACGCTTTGATACATGGTAGTATAAATTACTATACATATTACAGAGTCCATTCTCGCAAATAAAAATTCATCGCGGATTAATTTTTTTTTCTTTTAAAACACCAGTGGTAAAAAATCATTTCTTTCTTTTTTTTTTTCTAACTGGGATTGTAATTTCTGGTGGCTGTCGATATTAAATGAGCATAGCTGCCAGTTATACAGGCTTGCAAGATTTGATTCATGAAAAAGTGTGTTCCCAATGTAATGACTAATTTTTATATTATTTGATGCGCTGATTTAAAATTAGACATACAATTTTCTCAATCACATAAGGAATTTTCCCAAAATTTGCTTAAATATATGGGCAAGAAGACCTATTGTACGTATTCTAGGGAAAAGAAAGTCTTTTAAAACTATTTTTAAGTGTTTTATATGTAAATTAATTAATATATCAAACAATTGAAAACGATTTGTTGAATATATTTTGATTTTATATTAAACAGAAATTATATTAATTAGAACAGTTTAATATGGTTACCATTGTTTAATACATCCTGAATTCATATACCCTTAATACTTTCTTTTCCTTTTGCCCAGAATGTTTCTTTTCGCTGGTTGGGTTCTAACGTCGCACTAGTAACATGGGTAACTGGCGATGGTATGGGATGCACTCCTAAAGATGGTCCGGAGACATGCCATCACAATTTTGATCCTCCACGGAGGGGATTGCTTCCCCGTTTCGATGACCCCAGAGGTATAACTTGGATGGAAACATGGAAGACATTGCGGAAACGACGGATTTTACGCGCACCAGCCACCATTAGTGTACATGACGGTCTTTGACCGGCTCGAGTATCGAACCCGCAATCCTCCAATTACGAGCTCGGCGCTCTACCAACCGGGCTACCGCCGCCTGTTCCTTTTGGTATTTAATCTATCGTAGACATTATGGGGAACTTCTCTGTGTAGCATCCAACAGTAATATGTCATCATAATGTCGTTCCATCTACTTTGGTATCTAAATTCCACCCTTTTTAAATTTTCAATTTTTTGGAAAATTGGTACATCATGGAATTTTTTGACCATTTTTCCTGAAATCAGCGTCCAGATATCTATCAATATCAGCTATCAGTTTCTAAATAGTTTTTTGGTTTCAGACCTGTGTTATTTAAATTTATTCCGGAATGCTGCAAGTACCTGCTCTTTTTTCGTACTGTAATTTTTGTAAAGAAATGCTCTTCATGTATAATCGTAATTATATATTGAAGAAAATTACTCTGTAAAGAATGTGGTGTAAAAAAGGGGCGAGTACTAACAACATTCCGAAATAAAATAAAAATGTTGGCAGCTATGTTAAATAAGCATGTGCCTCAAAAGGTTAAAAAATCAAAAATAATATGTTTTAAATCTACTGAAAGTATTAAATTGTACTCCTTAATGCTTTAGAGCAAAGTGGTATGGAAAATATACCACATATTTAAGCTTTTCCCAGTCATTAAATGCTGGTTTATTTTTGCTATCAATTGTTCTTTTAGCTTAAATACTTCTATTTAAAAATTATAGATAATATTACATACTATAATTAATATATATATATATATATATATTGTTTCTAGATTTAATGACAATCTTCTCTTTTTAAATATAAATTAATTTGTGTTTTCTGAGTAAAACAAATTTATGTGCACTTAAGAGTTAACTAACTGGTTACTTCCGAGTCACACTTGGGACATGAACCACTGTTCATAATAGAGGATATTTAAATTTTTAAAATAAGGATTGTATCAACCAAATTCAGGTTATTTAGGTTTATTATAACTATTTTCTGGTCTGCCGAAAAAGTGACAGTAATGGCATGTATGATTGCCCAAAATACCCTATTTAAAATGTCCAACTTCAGTTGCTAAATGCTATGATATTTGGCGACGTTAAAAAGAAATTTTTCTCATTGTTTCTATAGCGATTTTTTTTTCAGTGATTAAATTAAGTGGGGATTTTTACCGTAAATTTGTACCGTAACAGGGTTGCCATAGGCGATTTATTATTATTATTATTAATATCTTCGTACTACTGTTTCCCTAACATAAAAGTTATAATAAATTTATGCAGGCTAAGTGCACATTTACTTGCGAAAATATATTATAAGTTTTATCTTTGGGAAATAGTAGTACGGAGATAATAATAATAATAATAATAATATACTACTGGCCATTAAAATTGCTACACCAAGAAGGAATGATAATTACGGAATGAAATTTGTTGGATACATACATTATAGCAGGAAGAACAATTGATTAAAATTTCAAGAAATTTCGAGTTATATGTACTGAGAAAACAGTACATAAAGCAGCGACCTCTGTGACAATAATAGAACTTATTTGCCTAAGCATTGAATCGAACAGCGATTGGATGACATGTACGGATAGAGCACTTCATGATGTTTTAACACGATGCCACAATTCATCGATCGAAGTTACTGTGAGTGGTGGGGGGCCAGTCGCTTTTCAACGATTAAACAGTCATTTTCACTGGTGCGAGATCAGGAGAACGCGCTTACCAGAGCAACAGTCGATTACATTCTGTATCAAAAAAGGTCCGAACAATACAAACAACTTGCGGACGTGCATTATCTTGCTTAAATGTTGCGCTTCGGAGGCCTTGAATATAGAGCAGAGCGATGGGTCTTAGCTCGTCAGAAATGTAATGGCTGGTATTTAGAGTGGCCAGAATGAAAACAAGAGGTGATCGGGACGTGTATCCAATGGTACAACATACCATCAATCCAGGTGGTGACCCAGTATGCGGCTACCAAAATTCTGATTACCCTCAAAACTGCATCATTGATATGGGCGCCATTAATGTGTGATCAACGATGAACCTGGACGCTGGAATGGCGTGAAGTCACCTTTCAGACAAATCACAATCCTGTTTACAGCATCAAGATTGCCTTATCCGTATTTAACGGCATTATGAATAATGCACATTGCTAGCTGGGCTTCGACATCATTATACTGTCCATCATTCCCAACGATGTTATGGGTTCCCATTGGATACACGTCTCGATTACTTCTTGTTCGTATTCCTGGCACTCTGAACAGCGGCCATTAAATTTCTGCCCTGTATTCGAGGCTTCCGTAGCGCAAAAATTAAGCAAGATAAGGCACGACCGCAAGTTGTTTGTATTGTTCGGAACTTCTTTGATACATAATGTTATCGACTGTTGCTCTGGCAAGCGCGTTCTCGTGATCTCGCACCAATGAAAATAACTGTTTAATCGTTGAAAAGCGACTCGCTGCTTTATGTACTGTTTTCTCAGTACATATAACTCGAAATTTCCTGAAATTTTAATCAATTGTTCTTCCTGCTATAATGTATATGTGTCCAACAAATTTCATTCCGTAATTATCATTCCTTCTTGGTGTAGCAGTTTTAATGGCCAGTAGTGTAATAATAATAAAGTCTCCTGTGGCAGCCGTGCGTAATTTTCGGCACATAAGCTGCAGGTCAACTAAATTGGTTTCACACCATAAGTTTTATTTAGCACAAATAACTATATTTGTGCCATTATTGAATCATTGCATTTTCATAGAAGCCAACATTTTAATTTATACCGGAGCATTTTTAGCCCAGCCTTTACTTTGCACCACTTTATTATTAGAATATTTTTCTCCAATATATAACAACCATAAAATAAGAAAAATGTACTCTTTAAAAATAAGTGGTATAGATTAAAGGCTGGGCTAAAAATGCTCTGAAAAAAATTAAAATGATGGCAAATCTGCATTTTATTAAATAAAATTTCAGATGACAGACGAAGATATCGGACTTGTGGCTTATATGCCCAAATTACAACAATAAAATTTGAGATAATTAGCAGCGTTGCCAACATTTTAATTTACTCCGGAGCATTTTCAGCTTCGTCTTTATTTCATATCACTTTTATCTAAATAATAAATTTTTCTTATTTCATCAAAGTTACACATTAGATTCTTCTAAAAGTAAACTGGTGCGAAATAAGGGCGGCCAAAAATGCTTCGAAATAATTTAAAATATTGGCAACTATGTAATTAGCAGCAATGCCTAACCAAATTATAAACGCTCTCTGAGATGTGATTTAGAAAAAATAATTCACCAAAGAAGCCACAGTTGCCAATTTTTGCGCTTATTGACTACTGGAAAATCTTAATAAATATTTTCTTGTTCTTAATGAGGGAAAACTGCTACAAAAATGTATAAAAAAATTCTGTAAAAAATTTTCGATTGCCAAAAAAGCATAAAATTGGCAACTATGAGAAGGGGTTGTGAGGTTTGCGTTGATGCAAACTCCATCTTAATAGCTTAGATAGCTAAATGGATAAGTAAAGAGAGCACAAGACTTGAATTAAATAATAAATAAGAGTTTATTTGAACAGATTAATGGGAGGGCGGTCTGGCAATCAAGCTATCTCAGTCAACCTATTTAATTACTTTATCATGTATCAGAAATATATGTATCAGAAATTAAATTAGATATTCTTAAATATCTCACCCCAGCAACAGTCGAAGGTGTAGCGACGGATGCACTCTTTAACTTCGCTACTGTGACTCCACTGTGGATCAGAGGATTCCCTGCTGAACCAACTTTACTTTTACGAATGCTAGTGGGTACGCGTACCAACACTCATCACAACTTAATCTTCACACAACTAAATCTCCACTACTTCACCTCTCAGTACTTGCCAAAATAAGATTCTTCCAATCTACACCACAATCTCCTACAATATACACCACCATCCACTATAATATACACCCCTATCCACTCCAATCTACTAAAACCATTTCCATCTTATACTTCTTCCTACTAACCTCCTTTCCCTTCATTTCAATCAATACTTTTAAAATCACTTCACATTCATCTAACTCTCAGAACCTAATTCTTTCGTTGCAGCACCATGCCGACACGAAACTAATCCGACCTCAAATTTCGCCGAGTCACTTTCGTCGAAGCGATTTTAACCGTCCCAACTTTATACTTTGCTGGATCCAGCTTAATTTCAAACAACTGTGGAGACGTTCTGTGGTCTCAACCTCACAGGTTTAAGTCGTTGAGAGGCGGCGGTAACTAAGCATCTAACTTTAATCGGCAGCTGCAAGAATTCATCCCCGGAATAAGTCAACAGTATTTGACTTTTATAACTTATTGGGAAAAAAAGAAAAAAAAAAAAAAAACTTTTACATCTTATAGTCTAATTTTGCTCGTTAATTCCGGTAGATGTCGTTATTAAATGAGAGTGATTAAATTGCCCTCCCAAGAGTTAAGCTAAACTTTAGTTTTGAGATTCGAATAGGCTTGGTGTGTTTTTTTCAGACTGTTTTATTTCAACCGAATATTCTCGCATTTCTTTATGTATTGCCACCTTACACCTGCAGGTCACGTAAAAGTACGTTTTTTAAGAAACCGAGTCCCGATTTGAGGCGTTTCCGTAAAAAAACATTTTACTTAAAAATATTTTTTGGGAGTTTAAGTTAAACACTTTATGTGTCACTGGCGTCTATATACGCCAACGGCAATTACAACATTCATTGTTGAGGATAAAATTTAATTGATTTAACCACGAATGCATAAAATATTTTTTTAAATAATGTGATGTTTAAGAAAAACGCCAAAAGGCGAGGATTACTGCTAAAAATAGACAAATACTTCCACGACAATATGTTAAAAGACAATAAATCTTGTAAGGTTTAATTAATTTTTTTTATTTGAAATTTTATTTTCTGAAGTTTATTTTTTTTTATTTGTCTATTTTATGTGATCAACTTTCTCACAAAGAATTTTAAATTTAAATAATGTACTTATATAGATAAACAAAGCTTCAAAACTTTCACAGAATTCAATTTATATTAAGAAGTTACACTGCGTAATAAGTAAGAAATGAACTTTTCGTATGCAATATTACTTTTATGGGGTTTATGAAATTTAATTTATCGATAATTTTAATAACATTTGTAACTTCAAGTTTTTTTTTTCACCGTTAATTTTCTTTAAAGAGGTATTACGTATTAGCATATCTTAAAAGTGAAATGTTGAATTTAATATTAAAATAAAAGAAAACCCCGCATTTCCGTGTATTTTGAAATATTAATAATCAAGCATAAAGAGTTTAAAAAATAAAAATAAAAATAAAAATATAACCTGATCTGGGGTATCGCTTAATTTTTCTTTCAGTTCACAGAAAATAGAAGTTTTTTCTTTTTTCACTTGAATTTCGACAGTATTTTCAGTTTAGCAGTACAGAGAAATCATATGATTAAATAAATCGTACAGCTAATGAAATAGTGGTCTTCAAAAAGAAGAAAACGTGGAAGCTATTGTCAAGCATTGAAAAAGCTACAAAAATTTTTCAATAATTATTAATTCCTGCCCGCCCTGCCAGGGTTTGTATGGACCCAACTCTTTTCAAGAACTGTTCCACATGTTTTATTTAAACGTAAAATTATTTTTTTTTTTTTTTGATTTATAGGCTTAATTTATGACAAAATTAATACTGTTAAAATACGTTTTATGTATCCACACGAATAGTTGAACGCAGAAAGACGCGAAAGGTACCAAAAGATGCAAAATAAACCACGGATTTCAAGTTGTCAATTTAAATTAAATTATTCAAATTAGTTAAAAAGGTATAAATATAAAATCTAAAGCGACTACAAGATAAGTGGCACACCGTAATGCTAAAAAAAAAAAAAAAAAAAAAAAAAAAAAAAGTCTGACTACAGCAGAGCCAAATGCCTGAACGGTTGGACAGCAAAACACGACCAAAGGCAGTGGAATACAGGGGTGTAAGTGTCAGCGTCTTCGCTACCACTATTTTTATTTAGAAAAAATCGGTCTATTTTCAAACTAATATCTTTCGATTAAATAGGATAAAGATTATTGTTAAAAAATATCGGTGGAAAAATTCCGTCAAAAGATGAAACACTTTTATCTTTGGCGAATTAGGTGGCAGAAACCTTAAACAAATCACTGGAGAATAAACTTTTGTTCAATCCGTTTCACAATCTGAGCATTTTTCTTCATAATGCGAAATAATATCACCCCACTTTAAGTAATAAATGAAAATCGTTTTTATTAACATATTGATCGAATCTATATATATATATATATATATATATATATATAAATGTTTTATAATATTTAATATGAAAATTAAATATTTACAACGCTCAAATATTTAATGAAAAAAAATGTAATAGTTATTTCCCTGTATGATATTGCTTGAAGTAGTTTTGTAAGCTTTTGTTTGTTTGTCAGTAATATCAACTCCTCTCCTTTTCCCAACTCCTTCCACAACTTCCTTCACGAAAAATACTGCCATGTCCATTGGAGATGTCTTTCTAGTATGGCAAAAAATTTTGTTATCGTATGGCGAAAATTTTCGAACTTAACATGTTAACGTCCAAAATTATATGTAATCATCCGAGATGAGATTTTGAGCAATTTCAATGGAATTCTTTTTAGTTTTTATTTGTAAAATGATGTAAAAAATAATGATTCAATTTTTTGGAAAATTTATTGAAGTACAGTGAACAGAAAAGCGGGCGAAACCTGCTAATTTCTATGAAAAATTTGTGGTATGCAATTTTAAAGACCGTAGGAACCTTACGTTTTGCCAAATTTAGAAACTTTTTTATTAAATGTCGATCTGCCACTAAATTTTAATTGTAACGGTTGACTAATTACTTCGAAGATTAATTCTCTATTACGTATAGTAAATTTCGTTTCCCAAAATTATTGATGGTTATTGAATAACAATTTCCCTAAACGTGGCAACACTGACTACTTGTATATGAAAATAATGGACTAAATATATGAACTCTACAACTGTATAAAAATAATTGATTAAAAATTATATTATTTAATCCGAAATGTTTAAGCTTGTACACTGATTTGAATTATCATTTTTTAAAATATAGAATATGAAATAAATATTAGTCTATTTTATATACAACACATTATTTCTCACCTGAAATCATTGTACTGCAGATAAACAGAAAAGACAATCCAGCCCATTTTTGAATAAAGATAGATTCTTCAAATTGGGGAAAATGTAGTCTCTTCATGTTTCCCATTTCTTATCTGTAAGGAACAAATTATTGAAATTAAATATATATAGATATATATATATACATATGCATATACTCAACAATATTCTGCCAGTGTAAATATTATACAGTTAATCCCTTTATTGGTTAACTTTCAAACCTATTTGCAGTCTAATAGAATAACTAACAATTCATAGTCCTGCAAAAAAATACTTTTTGAAAATTGTTTTAACTTTGATGACTGATTCTTACGTTATTTTTGGTGCTGATTCCAAAAATGAATTCCAATTCCATCTATCACGTAAGGAATTTTTACAAAGTGATTGCATATTTTCATGGAAACAGTTGAAATTGCAAAATTTTGACATTTTATTTAAATTCCGTTAAGTATTAAACACATACAAATTACAATTATATCTAAGTTCAGTAATTTTTAAGTATATATAAAAAGTTACAAGTCCTTATAATAACTTTTTTTTTACCACAAAAGTCCTTTTTCCACTTTTCCTTTTGTGGAAATTGCTGGGATTGTTTCTTTGCAGCATCCAGCAGTAACGGGCAGTTTACCGATTCAGAGAAATAGTTTGGATAAAAAATAATATATTATTTCCTGTTTAGTAGTTTAATCTACTTATTTACTATGTAAGTCCTTAAATATATTTATCAAAATCATATAAAAAAAATACTTTTTTCGTCCAAAATATACTAAATTCGTAAAAACAAATTGCGATTTGTGATGAAACTGTACGTGATGGAATTTTTTCATTATTTTTCCAGAAATCAGCATCCAAAAATCTATAAAAAACACCACTCACTTTACCGACAATTTTTTCATCGCAGACCTGTGATGTTAATATTGATATTTCATAGACAATTTTTCTAGCAGAATACATCCCAAAGAAATTATGTTTACGTATATCCGTATACACGAAGTAAACATTGCGCTTGAATACTACTTTAGGGTGACCAAATTTTGAAAGGCTCAATTGGGGACAAAACAGCGCGGTGTCCCCGATTTCAGAATAAGAAATGGGGACATTTTGAATCGGCAAAAAAAAAAAAAAAAAAAAAAAAAAACAGCATTAGTATAATCATTAAATAACCCAAAAGTATATGCACCAATGAATCACTTTTGCTGAAAATTATATACTGTACTAGTGCCTACATACTAACATACTATCCGCATGCCAACAATAAATCGCTGGCATGTAGTTAATACAAAACAACAAAATGTATACATTATATGCATTTTATGATTTATATGTATATATATATGCGGAGGTTGATCCAGAACAAATTTAGTGCCGCATTCAGGCATTTTCACAAAGTCGACTTTTGGCAAAAACGCTCTTTCACAAAACCAACTTTAAGCAGAGACACTTTCGCAAAGTCAATTCTTAGCATCATTATAGCTCCAAACTAAAAATTTCTTTAAGTTTTGCTGCATTGAACACATAATAATTCCCTCAATTTGGTTATTTACTGTAATCTATGGTAAATATGTAACTGTAACAAGGAAACATTCAAAAAGGTGTTGTCTTCAAAAAATATTGAAAAAAAAAAAATGTCATTCTGCTTTTCATAAAACACCAGAAAGTGAAAAAGTTATCGGCTGAAATGAATTACAGCGACCACAAAAAAAAATTATCAGAATTAAGCATTTTTGTTGATAAGTTCGCTAGCCCCGAGATTGGCATGTACGATCAGAACCGTGTGTTTTGCTTCTCCGTTAAGTACTCAAAATCAATCGCCTAACAGTGTGAAATCGCCAAATATGCTTAATTTTGATATTTTTTTGTAGCCGCTGTAATTCATTACAGCTGATAGTTTTTTTTTCAGTTTCTGGTGTTTTATGAAGAGCAGAATCACATATTTTAGACGACATCTTTTGAATGTTTCCTTGTAAGTAGTATGAAGTGGCTAATCGGACCGTTGGTGCGATTAGTGTACAGGCTATTCGGACCATCTTTTCCAAGGAGAATAAGTTATCGCTGATAAAAGAGTAAAATTTAGAAATAATATAATGTGTCTCGTCCCCGTGCATGAAAAATTATCTTTTTTTTTTGAGTGTGGGAGTGGGGTAGAGATTAATTATTTTCACAGAAATTTTGTACTCTAAATGGTGCTAAAATTCTTCATAAAAGGGCAATAACTCAAAATAATTTTTATCAAGCAAAAATGAAAATAATAAAGATTTCGAAAATTGAATAGTAAAAATAAAAAATGCAACATGAAAACAGATCTTAGTAAATGAGTATTTTTAATGTTTAAAAAAATCTTCGCAATATGTTTGTTTATGAATATGCATAAATATGAATAAATGTATAACATATGAATAAATCTGCAGATTCAACTACATAGATGTCATTTGGTTTTTTATTTCTTTTCCTTTCCTTAAAAAAAAAAAAAAAAAAAAAAAAAAAAAACCATTCCAATATAATTCGATACAAACCAAACCCAATTTTCTATACAAATATATGTATGATTTTTCTGAAAATGGCTTTTGTACTTATTTTGTAATGTTTTCTAACAGCAATGTTGAAATAAACATGAACTGCAGATCAATCGCATTATACACTTTAAAAATGCTAAAAGTTTGAATTTGTAGAAACAAGCAAAATCATTAGTATATTACAGAAAAAATTCAAGATCAAACAAGCAAAATCATTATTATGACCAGCGCAACAAGGTAGCCTCCACACTAATCGCCCCGATGGTCCGAATAGCAACGGCCGTAAGTAGAAATTACTATATTGTATTTTTAAATTAAATAAACTGCTTTGTGCATTTTGGTTAATTGTTTAAAAGCATAATTAATTTTCCCAAACTTACTTATTTCATAAATTATTTTATAAATTCACAGATAGGGTACCATTTTAAAAAATCTCGATTAAACCCTGATATGAACATTGTAGAAGTGATCCAATGTATGTAATATGTTGTATTATCCTATATGTATATTAATACAGTGACAGTAAAACCTCGTTAACGTGAAAAATCTGAAATACACCAATTTAGAATTTTAAAGAAAAAAAATTATACTATGCACACAATTTAGGATCACAAACCTTTCACCATTTGTGCTATAAATTTTTATACATATAAACTATTGGCTTAATTTTATGAGTGGTAAAAATATTTTATCATGTGCTACTGATATGAGAGAAGATTATTCTCAGATAATGAAAAATTCTTCTAAAATGTTAAATTTTAATTAAGATTTTTTTGCTTTAAAAACAAAGTGAATGAATCTTGCAATTACGCCCTGTGATGTTTATTTTTCACAGGATTACTTTTATTTAAAAGGCAAACAAAATGATTAACTTAAAAATATATATAAATTAAGCATACACTTTTAAGTAAATTGATAGCTTAATTCATGTTTTATAAACTAACAACCTTCAGCCCAGTAGCAGAAATTTCTTTATTTATCCATACAAAACAAAATTTATCTGTGATTCAGAAATGCCTTATGAAATCAGATATCATAAAAGCAGTATAGCAATTAATAAATTATGTAAAATTTATATAAAAAAAGAAAAATAAGAATATGCAACAAGTACAGTAATCAAGAAAAATAATGCAAATTGTATTTAAGTATTTTTTAAACTTAGCGTTTCTTTCTGAACTTTTAACTTAATTTGTAAAGCTTTAAATAATCTGCACCACTCACTACAATGCTGCACCGTTTCTGCTACTAGCACCTTAAGTAAAAAACCAATTATATAAATATCAAGCATATGTATAAATACAGTAGATGTTTCATGATAAAACTATATTTTAATTAGTATACTGCAGTTAACATATATGATTACATATAAACATATTAAATGACTTTATACATTAAGCAAATTGTTTTGCATACAAAAATCGTATATCTTATCAATAAATAAAAAAACTTACATTATAAGTCATCAATTCTTTCACCAACATGACTATATTTATTTGACTTTTGAATTTTAAGTAGAATTTCCTTATTATTTTGAAGTTTCTTATAAAATTCTACACAATTGAAATTAAAGTTAGTTTTCACAACTAACATGGCTTTCAATGTTGAAATTTTTATTTTACTTTTTTCAGAAGTCCACATTTTGTTCATTACTGAAAACACTCTTTCAACCGGAGCGTTTGTTCCGGGTAAACACATGATAAACTCAACTAATTTCATAATACTCTCACACACAATAGAATTTGTTTTAAAATGGGAAAATATTTGTAGCCATCTTTCTTCCATACATACATTACTTTCATTCCACTCATTGATTTTATTAGGTTCAATGAGAGATTTAATGTGCACATATTCATCATATAATTTTGAATCGTCAATGTTGAGCTGTGGCATGTCATTCAAGTACTGTAAGCTAACATTTATGGCTTTCCACTCTGGTACAGTTTTTAAAGCTACCCAAGAAAAAGATTCAAACATCTTGAAAGGTACGATCCACTTTTCTAAATACTGATTACAATTCGAGTAAAATTCTAAAACACAGTTTTCTTCCTCTTTATCTTTAAAATGTTTAACGTCATTAGGTAAAAATTTGTCGTTCAGCCTATTTTCATACTTTTTCTGCAAATCATTCAGTATTCTGAATGCTTGAAAGGCAGTGACATGTTGCCCTTCTGCTTGCTTTACAGCATCATTAAATATAATTGCTTGCATATGGACAAAACGGAGCCAATATAGTGCGTTGTCATCACTAAAAAAAGTTTTTAAAATTACAGGGCACATCTTTTGGGATAAAAAATAGGTTTTTAAAGGTACAAACATGGCAATCAATCTATCTAGAGCAGGAAGTAATGATAACCATCTGGTTTTACAGTACCCCAGTACTTCTTGATACTGAACAGAAACATAATTACAAAAGTCCTTAAGCTCTTCAACACGAACAGTGTAAATGTGAAAATGTGAATAAATTTTCACAAGAATAGTTTCAACGTCTACAGGAAGACAATCAACAGCCGACTGTAATGTGTTGTTGATTATGTGGGCTGCACATCCAATTCCTAAAATATTTTGTCCTAAATTCAATTTTAATTTTGTAAAAACATTATTTGTTCCATTTCTAGAACATCCGCCGAAGTTCATATTTGTGTTATCTGCACAATAAGCAATTAATTTACCTTCCAATTTCTCAGTTTTCAAAATATCTAATATGTAAGACGAAACCAAGTCTGATGTTTCCCCACCAAGGTTTTTCAATTGTAAAAGCTTCACACGTACACCTTCCTCAGAATTGTAGTATCTTACCATGATTGGAAACACTTTAATATTTCCATGATTAGATGCATCAGAAAATATTGAAATAAATGATGCTTTTTGCAGTTCTGACCTTAGTTCCTGCAACACCCAAGGCTCAAAAACATTTTCTACAATGGCTTCACATTTCGTTCTGGAACAGGAATAGCTTGGATCAAGAACATTTTTTAAGATTTTGGACATGCAGTCCATATCTCTGAATGACTGTGAATGTTTTACATTGTGATAGGCAAAAACGCCCTCAGCCAGTGCAATTTTCAAATTGGCATTATTGCCTGAGAGAAACATTTTCATTGAATTCTGTGCTGATGTAGATAACGATGCTTTTTTATGTTTTTCTGTATTCATGTGAGTAGTAATGTGGTTTTTACCACCACTGGCAATAGAAAATGATGATGTACATATCTTACAAAATACAACAGTCTCTGAACGTTTTTCCAAACATGGGTACAGTTTTTGCAAAGTGTCATTAAACGAGCATTTTCGCTTAGTCGCCATAACGACAAACATCAAATTACTAAGTACCACAATTAAAATTAAAAAACTAAACTCACCACTAAAATAAAGCAATGAAATGAAAAAAGATATCAGAATCACGATCTAGAATACAACGTGCTAGCTATCGATGTTTACAGATTTGATCATTACTCAGTCCACACCACGGATTCTTCCGTGGTCTACACTCATGTTGTTGTTGTTGGGGTTTTTATTGAGACCTATAGCTGCTGGGGCTGTTGTCTCAACTGTTACAAAGATTCCCGGAAATTGCAGAGTAGCAGAGGAGTAAACTAAACATCTACGATCTATATATAACACAGATTTTCAAGTCTTGCTACCGAGGGCTAATTCGTTTTCGTGATTCAAATCAAATATGACTATAATGTTGGTTGGCTGGTTGTATTCAAAATGGAATTTGATATCGAACTTTCATAATCGAACTAATAAAAATGCAAAGCATCAAAATTTAAGAACACCGATTTTTTGTTCATAAAAATGGGGACAATTGGGGACAGACGAAGGAAAATGTGGTCCCCAGTCACTGCTTTTATTTTTGGGGACAGATGGTCGAAAATGGGGACAGTCCCCGGAAAATGGGGACGTTTGGTCAGCCTATACTACTTGCATAGTGTCCGAAACATTGTTTCTTTCAAAGTTTTATTTAGGAAATGATAAAATTAAACTGATGAATTTGACTATAATACGCATAGATACAAAGAGCATGCATACATAAATATATTATCGTAAGTTATATCCATTATATTATTCACGAAATTTTATTTATTGAAAAGTAAATTAAATTAATTTTGCTTCTAAATAGTTATGTGCATAGTTACCAACTTAGCACCTTTTGGCTATCGGAAAATTTTAATAATTTTTTATTATTTTACTTAATCAGTGAAAACATTACAGTTCGCTGATTGAATAAAATAAATATTTCTATTAAAAATTTTCGGTAGCTTTTTGTCATTTTAATTGTAATGGGCATAAGAGGTTGTCAGGCGTTGTTCATATCACATTTTGCCAGAATCTAATTACTACCACATTTTAAATAATAACTTGTGAGTTATTTAAAGTTAATTTTATGCGCTTCACTCAGAAAATTATATTTATTAAGAAATGATTTGTATGATGAAAATAGAGGTGTTTATGATCCGAAATTAAGCAGAACTAAACAGACATCATTATTTAAAAAAATAATTATATTCTTTTAACGATGAATTTCTCTCAATTCCAAGCTCAAAATAATTATAAAAGTATAAGTCAATGTTGCTTAGCTTTAATGAGACGTTACCCGTACATTCTACATCATTATCTTTTTAAAAGTTTTCTATACTTTATTAAACCATTTAAACATTACATAAAAATCATATAAAAATCCGTTTTTATGAATAGTGGTTGAGAACGTTACGGACTATGGTAACTCTGAGTTGCACATATTATCATAATCAACGAAGTAAAAAATAAATAAATAAATAAATAAAATAATAGTAATAATAATTTTGAGATATTTATTATTAAGCAGTAATTAATAATTAGATATCTTTTATCTTGATGATAAAGTTTTAATGAGAAATTTCATCTTTGCAGATGCTTGCGTACAACCTGTCAGCTACTTTATTATGTTTAAAAAGTGCAATTTCAGAATTTTGGAGTCTTTTTAAAAAATAAATTTAGGATTTTTTATTTCCAATATGAGCCAGTATCTGTACATAGTGTTCACAATTTTAAAGATTTTTTTTTGTTCAATAACCACCAATAATTTTGAGAAGTATAATTGGATACGCGCAAATATTAGACGACCAAGCTTCGAAGCGAGTACGGTAAACGTTACAGTTAAAAATTTGTGGTGGATATTGAGTAAAAAAAATCGCTAAAACTGGTAATACTGTCTGTGAATTGCAATATTAGTTTTATTTAACCTTTGAAATAGTTTTAAAAGTTTGCTTCTCGGAAATACTGGTATAAGATAAAAAGTAATGAACAAATTTCAAGAAACACATACAATTGTTAAAAAACTTTGTCGCGTATTTAATAATGATGATACTTTTTAATAATAATTTTTCTGTATGCTTAAAAATATTTAAATTTCCCGGTATTGGATAAATTTGTAAATGGATAAATTAATGTGTTTAGCACTGTTCTGAAAAAAATTGTCTAGATCATAGTTACGAACGTTTTAACAAATCTAAAATAAGGATAATCACCACTATATTTTTAGAGAAAATTCTTATATTAATTTTCGGTGATTTAAATTCTCGAAGTTCATTTTCATGAATTTCTGGTGTAAAGTCTTCCCCAAAATCGGGAAAACTTAGCAGCTATAGTCTATATATTTAGAAAGAACCCTATTAAAACTGCAAAACATCTGTGCTTCTTCAATTTCAATATCAACACGATCTATTTTCTACAGCAGTGTCAAAACGTTAGAAGCTGGTGAAAATGGCTAGATTAAAAATGTTTAAGTCGTGATTTCATACCTCAAATGCAGTTATTACATGAAAATATTTCATACAATTAATAGTCAAGAGCTAGGAATTTTTAAAACTGAATTAAAATTATTACGGGTTATTACAACCTGCATTTTCCAGAATCACTATTATTGTACAGTCGTAAAAAAAGGGGCACGCCCCCCCCCCCCTCCCCAAACTAATTTCGTCGCAAATCGTCCTATAAATATGCGCCTGGTACCAATCGATTAGTAATAATGTCTAGTTTATAACGGTATAGTTAGATTTTCTGTAGGGGGTTGTCTACGTATTAAAATTGACATAAACTTAGCTTTTTTCAACAGCAACCCCTATTTTTGACCTCATATTCAAATTTCTGAGATCAAGGCGGTTCCTATTCGTATACTTTAAATTGATTATTGATAGAGTTATAAGAGGAAATGTGTTAGGTGCCCGTCCATATATTAAGAAAAAATAAATTATGATATCGCATAGAAAGTGAATTATTCATTAAGATTTATACCGAAAAATATATACAGAAATTTTAAATATGAAATTATCCAGATTTATTTGAATAACTACAGTGGACCCCCGTATAACGAGCTTCCTGGAAACGACCAAAACAAGTTGCGATTAGTACTCATACAGCGCGACAAACAGTCAGGTTTAACAACGCTTCTGAAAGATTTAGCATTTTCACTGAGTTAATCAAATCTTTAATTTATTTAAAGTGTAAATGACTTATATTTTTTCTTCATAAATACATTTTTTGAATTAGCAAAGAAAATAATAATAATAATAATAATAATTACGTTGTTAATAATACCAGCGGTAAAAACTAAGAAAAATGTTTACTATTTAAGAAAAAAAGAGTTCTTCTATTTCTGTTGGGTATATTTTTATTCTGAACAGTAAGCACCACATTAAAGTGTTTATATAAAATGTTACATTAAATTTGAGGCGTACACACCTACAAAATATAATATACAAAAATATAGTTTATACAAGATTACAAGATTTATATACAAGAGTTAAATAAAAAAATTAATGATAAAAAAACTGGGAAAAGATATTTAACATTTAATAAAAGAGAGTTTTTGTTCAAAAACATTTCTATTTTGAACAGTAAACCTCGCCTTTATGCATTTCTCTGAAAAACCAAATTATTTAACAAATTAGTGATTAAATAACTGAAATTTTGTCGTCAACTATCGAAAGGATGAATGTCATTTGTCATATATTTATATATGCCAGTGTTTTATAACAAGTCAAACAAAATAAATAAATAAATAAACATTTTTAAGAGTAAAGTGTTATTTCAGAGGAAGCCAGAAGGCGAGGCTTCTTGTTCTTTTGGAATGCCTTCAAAATTTCCCGCCTGCAATGCGTTAATTTTACAAAAATAAGTTAACTCGTTAGTAGTCGCCAGTTGGTCGATTCCTCATTCTTTCAGTTTTTATTCAACAGCCACCAAAAATTTTTAGAAGTGGCATTTGATATACATAAAAGGCAAATCGACTCGAATAATCGTCGATTATGTATATAAAATGCCACTTCTAAATATTTGTGGTGGCTGCTGAATAAACACTGAGAAATGGGCGGCGAATCGGCCAACTAGTGACTACTAATGAGTTAATTTGTACAGTAAACATTGAAACGTTGCTTAGAAGACAATAAAATCACACAAAAATAAATAAATAAATTAAAATAAAACTTTTCCGGATTGGATTAAATTTGCGTGCATTGGACTAATAATGGGTGTCCCATATAACGCGATTTCCTATTTCGCAGAACGTATTCCCCGTAATGAACAAAAATCTTCTATACTTAAATTCCGAATTATGAAAAGCGTAAGATATCTATATCTTTAAAAGTGATAAGATATATTACTTTGTTTTAAATTATTCTTCCATAGTAAATGTGACTTTTGCGCTGTGACTAGAATTAATAAAATATAAATAATAATGTGTTTTTGTTTCAATGATAGATTTTGTACGCTAAAAAAAAAAAAAAAAAAAAAAAAAAATCAATTGCCCAACAATTTATTTACTATATATGAATATATAGTATATATATAAAAATTGATAAAAATTAAATACAGTCGAACCTTGTTAACGTGAACACGCTTAACATGAATTACTGTAACATGAGGCCTCGAATACAGGGCAGAGGGGCTGGCCATAACTCATCAGAAATTTAATGGCCGCTGTTCAGAGTGCCAGGAATACGAACATGAAGTAATCGAGACGTGTACCCAATGGGAATTCATAACATCATTGCAAATGATGGACAGTATAATGATGTCGAATCCCAGCTGGCAATGTGCATTATTCATAATGCCGTTATATACGGATAAGGCAATCTTGATGCTGTAAACAGGATTGTGATTTGTCTGAAAAGAGACTTCATGCCATTCCTGTGTCCAGGTTCATCGTTGATCACACATTAATGGCGCCCTTATCAGTGATGCAGTTTTGAGGGTAAGCAGAATTTTGGTAGCCGCATACTGAGTCACCACCTGGATTGATGGTATGTTGTACCATTGGATACACGTCCCGGTCACCTCTTGTTTTCATTCCCGCCACTCTGAATACCAGCCATTATAATTTTGAGGAGTTAAGGCCCATAGCTCTGCCCTATGTTCAAGGCCTCCGAAGCACAACATTTAAATAGGACAATGCACGACCGCAAGTTGTCTATATTGTCTGGACCTTCATTGATGCCGAATGTGTTCGACTGTTGCTCTGGCCTGATCTCGGACCAATGAAAAATGACTGTTTAATCGTTGAAAAGCGACTGGCCCCCCACCACTCACCAGTAACTTCAATCGATGAATTGTGGCATCGTGTTAAAACCTCATGAAGTGCTCTACCCGTACATGTCATCCAATCACTGTTTGATTTAATGCCTAGACAGATATGTGCTGTTATTGCTCACAGAGGTCGCTGCTTTATGTACTGTTTTCTCAGTACATATTACTCCAAATTTCCTGAAATTTTAATCAATTGTTCTTCCTACTATAATGTATGTGTCCAACAAATTTCATTCCGTTATTATCATTCCTTCTTGGTGTTGCATTTTCAATGTCGAGCAGTGTATTTGTCCTCTCTGCCACCGCGTTGTACGGGACTTTACTGAGTACCGTTATAAACTAGATGTTATTACCAATCGATTGGTACCAACCACATGTCTCTACCATAATTTACGGCGATAATTACTTTTTTTGTACGTTATTTTTTAATTTATTAATTTTGGAAGTATGTTAACGTAATTTTCATAACCCGCAAGTAATATGTGTCACTCCTACAACAGAAATTGTATTTTAAAAAAGAAATCTATAGGTTTTCGTAGATATATCTCGTACATATGAAACTTTTTCTGTCAATTAAAATTTCTGGTGCAAAACTGACGTATCTGTCCTGCGGATTATACACCAAAATTACGGTACTTATGCAATGAATAAAATTATAAAAGATAATGATCCTTTAATATACGACCTTAGTAGCAGTGAATTCAGACATGCCAACATTTTAATCTATTACAGTACCTGTTTTTTTTTCTCATTACTTCTAAGTATAGCATAGATGCCACCATTTTAATTTATTCCGGAGTATTGTTTCATACCCCTTATTTTTTAGGAAAATTTTTTCTTATTTTATCGAAGTTATATATTGGAGAAAAGTTTTCTATAAAGTGGTGCGAAATAAAGGCGAGGTAAAAATACTCCGGAATAAATTAAAATATTGGCATTTATGAGTATGGTTGCCAATTTTAGCACCTTTTGGCTACCGGAATATTAGCCAAAAGTGTTTAAGTTGACAACTACGCTTTTAAGGTTTTGTACTCTCCGCCCTTGTTTCAGGACACTTTTAAGGAGGAGGAATTTTTGCCTTTTTTGCTACCATTAATTTTATACAATAATATCTATCCTATATAATCACGGCACATCACTATGAAAGTACCATACAGATGTGTGTGTGGAAATAGTCGTAGCAAAAAATGCAGAATTTGTTCATTTCGGAAAACGCTCTGAAAAAAAAAAAAAAAAAAAAAAAAAAAGGCTTGGAATACGACCTCTGTTTTTCCATACCACGTAACATTTGTAATTCAGAGTTGCCAACATTTTAATTTATTCCGGAGCATTTTTAGACAAGTCTTTGTTGCGTAACAGATTTTTTAAGATTAATTTTTTTCTTATTTTACCGTAATTATATATTGGGGAAAATTATTCTATAAATAATGTAGTGTGAAACATGGCAGAGCTAAAAATGCTCCAGAATAAATTAAAATGTGGCAAAATCTGATAGTTTATTCTGAAGTATGATTAGTACCCACCTCTTTTCCTACACCGTTACATAGTTGCCCACATTTTAATTTAATCAGGAATACTATTATTATTTTTAATCTCGCCATTCATTTTTACAACTTTATTTATAGAGTATTTTTCTCCAATATATAACTGTGATAAAATAAGAAAAATCTACCCTTAATATAAAAGTGTTATGAAATAAAGGCTGGGCTTAAAGTACTCCGTATTAAATTAAAATGTTGGTAGCTCTGACCATTATTTTTTAAAAGCATTTCTCTTCTTATATCATCGTAATTACATTTTTGGAAAAATAATTCTCTGCTAGCAAAGTGGTGTAAAAAAAAAAAAAAAAAATGGAGGGGGGAGGGGTACACACAGTACCCTGAAATAAAATTATAAATGTTGACAGGTATCTTGAAGGATATTTTTTTTCTTATTTAATAATAGTTACTTGCTGGTGAAAATTAATTATAAGTAAAGTGCTGTGAAAAAGGGCAGGCACTAACAGTGCTCCGGAATAAATTAAAATGCTGGTTTATCTGTGAATTACCTAGACACAAACTTCTGAGATTTACAAGCTACTGATGACGGAAGTCCTCATATATTTCGAGTTATTTCTTTTAATGATTTTCATTTAACGAAATACATTAAGCAGTTAGTTTCCTTCGAAATTTTTTTTTATCTGAATAAAATGCTTTTCTTTCGTTCTGAGTTATAGACCACTACTATTTCAAAACAGTTTTACATATATATTCACGTATTTTCTGAGAGGTTTTATGGTAAAATAACACGAAGCATTTATTTTTACGAACACGCCACACTACTATTACGTACAAAACTTTGAATAAACACCATAAAATGCAAAGTTTTGTACGTAATACTTTAAAGCGCCAGTTCTGTGGTGCGTTCTTATTAGCGCCACAGTACTATTAGAGTTTTAATTTCTATAATAGCTTCATTTTCCCAAACAATTAATAAATATTGCGGAATAACCATTTTTGTGAATGAGTAATTTTCCACTTTAATTTTAAGTATGACCTTTTTCGAATTCAATAAAAACTTTTACGAATTTTAAAAACTCTTAGGTGTATAAGAAATAATATTTAATTTAAATTTAAATATAACGAGAAACTCATTTTTTCATTACCACAATATTACATATATGTATTTAAAAAAAAAAAAATCTTTAATTTACATTTAAATATTTGCAAAGCCCTCCAGTGACCGAGCGGTTTTGTGCTCTAAGCTGGTAAGCGGGAAGGGCCGTGTTTGGTTCCCAAGTTGCGCTTTTCGAACTATCCGTTTGAAGTTTTTCTCCGAAATTCCCCTAAATACGGGCTCGAACACATTACAAAGGCCCTCCATGGGGGGCCATTCATCTGTAAGTGTAGGATCCCAGTGCAGTTAATCGGCCTTAAACCCCACAATCCAAAAATTTACGAAAATCAGTCAATAAATTAGTTATTATTTTTTTACGTGCTGTTACATGAGCTAGGTTATTGTGTTTTACAGCGAGGAAAGCGGAATATGTGTCCTAATTTTAAAGGTGATATAAGGGTGTTTTTCAAACCTATGTTTCAGAATAGTTATTTTCTTTTTGTCCATTTTTAGAATTTAATCTTTAAATATAGCAATTTTTTTTAGAAATAGTAATGCTCAAATAGCGAAAAAGTGACAGTCGTGTGTGTGTGTGTGTATGTGTGTGCGTGTATGCTTTGTATACCTATTAAATTTGTACTTTCATTCCTTTAGCTATGGAAATCAGTCTTAAAGTATAAGGGAGTATGTCATCTAAACTTGTTACGGATAGTGAAATTTCAGGTAGTCTGGCCAAAGTTGAGTTATCATTATTAATAATTTATCAACAAATTAATAATTTGAATTAAAATAGATTCTGTGATACCTCACTCAATTGCTTGTTAAAATAAGATCTTGGGAATAGTAGCTTATAATACTTTGTTATCAGATTTTTAGTGTACACTTTACATAGCTCTAACTGTGATGTGACGTGTTTCACTAAACCTTTTTAGCAATGTACAGATATTCGAAAAACATTGACTTTAGTTCCTTAAATATTTCTCTTAAACATGTAGATAAAATTGAAAGATGCGTAACGTAGCTGCAAAGTTTAATCGATCAAAATTTTCAAACGATTCAGTTTTAAGGATTACAAAATTTGAAATTTTACCGACTCTAACACATGCAAAAAAAAATTTCTAGTGAGTAAAACGTGCTTCATACAGTCGGTAACAAAAGTCTCCGAACACTAGCAAAAATTCCTATGTAAAAAAAGTAAACTTAATACAGTTTTGTTAAATAATCCTTGTCGAATCCTGCTTTTAGACTGACTAAGAACAGGATTCGACAAGGATTTATTTAACAAAACTGTATTAAGTGTACTTTTTTTATATAGGAATATCTGCTAGTGTTCAGAGACTTTTGTTACCGCCTGTACTTCACTATGATTACGTGAAAATTTCTGCATTGTATAGCTACAAACTATTCTTTTACTTTTTTCAGTTTAACTGTCATTAGTATTTTGCAGTGAGTAAGTTCTAAATTACTTTTCAAAAATATTAGTGATAATTGTTTTGAAAAATCGGAAAAGTGACAATTATGGCATTGTAACGTAAAATGTGTTTGAAATATGTTTGTATATATACTCTCTTCAAATATATTTACGATTAAATAAGAAGAAATTACTTTTAAAAAAGAAGGGTGTGAAAAAATAGGCGGAAAGGGGCGGGATTAACAATCTTCCGGGTTAGGTTGGCAAGTATGGTAAAAACCTTCACTTACTGTTACAAAAAGGTCAGAAATATTGACCCTGCATAAAATTGGATGAATAATGAAAATAAACGATTATCAAGTCCATATTGCTATTTCAAACATAATGCCTGTCTTTACTGGTTTTTCTGAAACATCACATTTAACTTGAGGTGTACAAACCCACAATTATTCAAATACAAAAAAAGGCCAACGGGCATAAAACAAAAATTTAACTGTGAAAAACTAGAAAAATGTATTTACCGTAATTTTCGGCGTGTAATCCGTAGGTAATATATGTCACTCCTACACCAGAAATTTTATTTAAAAAAAGAAATCTATACTTTTTCGAAGATATATCTCGTACAGATAAAACTTTATCTGTCAATTAAAATTTCTGGTGCAAAACTGGCGTCTCTATCCTGCGGATTATACACCAAAATTACGGTACTTATGCAATGAATAAAATTATGAAACATAGTGATTCTTTAACATACGACCTTAGTAGCAGTGAATTCAGACATGCCAACATTTTAATCTATTCCAGTACCCGCTTTTTTTTTCACATTACTTTTAAGTATAGTATAGATGCTACCATTTTAATTTATTCCGGAGTATTTTTTCATATCCCTTATTTTTTAGGATAATTTTTTCTTATTTTATCGAAGTTATATACAGGAGAAAAGTTTTCTATAAAGTGGTGCGAAATAAAGGCGAGGTAAAAATACTCCGGAATAAATTAAAATATTGACATTTATGAGTATAGTTGCCAATTTTAGCAGCTTTTGGCTACCGGAAATTTAGCCAAAAGTGCTAAAGTTGACATCTACGCTTTTAAGGTTTTGTACTCCCCGCGCTTGTTTCAGGACACTTTTAAGGAGGAGGAATTTTCGCCTCTTTTGCTACCATTAATTTTATACAATAATATCTATCCTATATAATCACGACACATCACTATGAAAGTACCATACAGATGTGTGTGTGGAAATAGTGGTAGCAAAAAATGCAGAATTTGTTCATTTCGGAAAACGCTCTGAAAAAAAAAAAAAAAAAAAAAATGCTTGGAATACGACTTTTGCTCTTCCATACCACGAAACATTTGAAATTCAGAGTTGCCAACGTTTCCGGAGCATTTTTAGACAAGTCTTTGTTACGTAACAGTTTTTTTTATGATTAATTTTTTTCTTATTTTACCGTAATTATATATTGGCATACTTGCCAACCATCTCATTAATAACCGTACAATTGTTAACGCCCCTTCAAAAAAAGCCCCTTTTCTCACACCACTATATTTTTAGAGTAATTCTCTTCAAATGTTGTTACGATTAAATAAGACTGAAATTACTCTAAAAAGTTTTTGGTGTGAAAAATAAAGGCGGGTACTAAAAATTGTACGGTTCATAATGAGATGGCTGGCACGTATGTATTGGGGAATATTATTCTGTAAATAATGTAGTGGGAAGTATGGCAGAGCTAAAAATGCTCCAGAGTAAATTAAAATGTTGGAAAATCTGATAGTTTATTCTGAAGTATGATTAGCACCCACCTTTTTTATCCACACCGTTACATAGTTGCCAAAATATTTTATTCAGAAATACTATTATTATTTTTAATCCCGCCTTTATTTTTCACCACTTTATTTACAGAGTATTTTTCTCCAGTATATAACTGTGATAAAATAAGAAAAATCTACCCTTAATATAAAAGTGCAATGAAATAAAGGCTGGGATTAAAGTATTCCGTAATAAATTAAAATGTTGGCAGCTCTGATCATTATTTTTTAAAAGCACTTCTCTTCTTATAACATCGAATTACATTTTTGGAAAAAGAATTCTCTGCAAGCAAAGTGGTGTCGAAAAAAAAAAAAAAAAAAGGTGTGTGTGTGTGGGGGGGGGGGGGGACAAACAGTACTCTGAAATAAAATTATAAACGTTGCCAGGTAGCTTGAAGGATATTTTTTTTTTATTTAACCATAATTACTTGCTGGTGAAAATTAATTATAAGTTAAGTGATGTGAAAAATGGCAGGCACTGACAGTGCTCCGGAATAAATTAAAATGCTGGTTTATCTGTGAATTACCTACACAAACTTCTGATATTTACAAGCTACTGATGACGGAAGTCCTCATATATTTCGAGTTATTTCTTTTAATGATTTTCATTTAACGAAATACATTAAGCAGTTAGTTTCCTTCGAGAGAAAAATTCTTTATCTAAATAAAATGCTTTTATTTCGTTCTGAGTTATAGACCACTACTATTTCAAAACAGTTTTACATATGTATTCCCGTATTTTTTGAGAGGTTTTATGGTAAAATAACACGAAGCATCAGAGCCTGATAAAGGGGGAAGCACACATTATCTCTGCTCTCACCGGAATCAAGAGACTCGGCAGAGTCTCAAGTGACGCAAGCGCAAAAACAAACGAACGCCACGACACTCAGCGGAAACGGAAAAACGAACGAAACTGCGACACTTATATATACAGGAATTTTAAGATATTTTTACAATTATTTTTTTACTTCATGTCATAGAAATTCCACGCTTTGACGAGGAAATATTTTTTATAAAAAATGAACGGTGTTACACAATCCAATTTACTCACCGTTATTAGACACCAGAATTCTTTTAAAATAATTTTTAATGAGAATTTTCTGTTTATTATAGGAGGAAAGTATTTGTTAAAAAATAACGGTTAAGTATAAATAATGTGTGCTTCCCCCTTAATCAGGCTCTGCTATTATGTACAAAACTTTGAATAAACACCATAAAATGCAAAGTTTTGTACGTAATACGTTAAAACGCCAGTTCTGTGGTGCTTTCTTATTAACGCCAGACTACTATTAGAGTTTTAATTTCTATAATAGCTTCATTTTCCCAAACAATTAATAAATTTTGCGGAATAACCATTTTTGTGAATGACTATTTTTCCACTTTAATTTTAAGTATGACCTTTTTCGAATATCGAAATCTTACATATATGTACCTTCAAAAAAAAAAAAAAAAAAAAATTTAATTTGCATTTAAATATTTGCAAAGCCCTCCAGTGATTAATTTTACGAAGTTTGACCGATGGTCTACCTCTCGCATTTCGGTAACTAGTCCTGGGTCACTGCCCTTAAAATGTTAATGAGTGGTGTAAGATTCGAAATTACATGCATACTTTTTCTTATGGACGGTAGACATATTTTATTCAGGCAAAGGAGACTAAATGAAAGCAGTTTTATTTTTTCATTTGGCACAAAGTAAAATAAACTGTTTTTAACTGGTTCAGGGATGGAACACGGGCGCAGAATTCATACCGGAATCCGTTTAAGAAATTTCTCTACCTATAATATCGTTGATTTAAGAAGTAGAAATTTTTCTTACATTGAGAGTGGTATGAATTCTGCGCCCGTGTTCCATCCCTGCTGTTTATATAAAGAAATCTCAAGTAATGAATTGCTCAATTATACTTTATATTTTTCAAAATTAATTTCTGTTTAAAGTTTTATTGAATATTTTTTAAACAAGTAATTAATCTTTCCTTTTTTATTATCTTTTGATTAAAAAAAATATATTGATAATCTTTAAAAATAATAATATCTTTGAAAAAGTTAATATGTTTAGTAAATAGTGTTGCTGAGCAACTATTAGCTGTCTGAAACTCATATTGTTACTTCATTTAGATAAAAGAAAAAAATGATTATTGAGTTTCTTTTGGATTTTATTATTGTTTTTCTTGTGGTGTATTTTAAATTCTCGATGACAACTGAAAAGAATTATTCTGAAAAGAAAATAATAAAACAAACCTCGTTACTATTTTGCGGTATACCATCTTGAATAAAACAGCTTATACGGCAACATCCACAAAAAAAAAAAAAAAAAAAAAAAAAAAAAGGGCCTCTTGTCTATAAGTAAATTTTGTTTAAGTTAAAATTTTAACTTATTATTTACATAAAAGAAGAAAATTTAAAGTGGTTTAGCTTTTAGATAGCAGTATCGCTGTAAATTGAAGATTTAAATGCTTGATCCATTTAATTTTATACATGGACGACCTTATATATATATATATATATATATATTTAAATAACAAGACAAATGTTTTGTAAAGGATCTTTTCCTAAACAAATAAACACCATTTATTTCCATACTGTACACATTACTAAAAACTAGTTTACTAAAAATCATGCCTGGAAACTTTTACACTTTTTTTGCTACCAGTAATTTCAGATAGAAATCTTTTATAAATTTCTGCAAGAATTTGCATTGATTAAATAAAATGAAAAATTCTATTTGATTAAAAGCGTAAAACATTTATAAAATATATTTTGTGCACAGTATCATATTGATGAAAGCAGCATTCTGCATAAATGTAAAAGTAAACATCTAGCCAATACACTAAACTTATGCCCTGTGTTCGAAAAATCCTAATCTCGATTACAACTCTTATCACTCCAACCGGAAGCAATGCTATCAAGCTCAAGCAAGTATTTATTATTTTGAACATTAACACTTTCGCAACAGCTTGTTTTTGTCTTTTTGACAGTATGTTCCGCCTGTCGGCGTTATTTTATCAAGCTACATTATTTCAGAACAATGTTTCCTGTGTCCATATATGGTGGAGTTACAGATTTCCAAACGACGTGAATTTACGTCAGCGGTCGCGAAAGTGTTAAGCTTCATTTTGTTTTTTTTCTGCAACCAGGGTTCGTACGGAAATGCCTTTTTTCAAGGATTCTTTCACCACTATTTTAAGACAATATATTTCGTTTTAAGTTTTAAGCTTTTTTTCATAACAAAAATTGGTGTATAAAATTAGTGGTTTAGAAAATCAAGGAAATTCAAGAACCGTATGAACCCTAACAATATAATACTACTTAAGTAATTGTTTTACTGTTTTTACTTATTCGTGATTTAATCATTTAAATTTTATCTTCAACAGTCGAAGCGGCAAATGTTACTGACGTGAGTATACGCCATTAGCATATTAGGTGCTCATACTTGCCAACCATCTCATTAATAAACGTACGTAATTGTTAACGCCCCTTGAAAAAACGCCCCTTTTGTCACACCACTTTATTTTTAGAGTAATTCTCTCCAAATGTTGTTACGATTAAATAAGAATAAAATTACTTTAAAAAATCAGTGGTGTGAAAGAGAAGGCGGGTAGTAAAAATTGCACGGTTCATAATGAAATGGTTGGCAATGAAATTGTTGGTTGGTGTTAAACACAAATACGCAAACTTCTTTTTTAAAGTAAAGTATTGTTTTAGAGGAACGCCTACGGGCAGTGCTCGTTTATGAAGTTGGCTGAAAATCATTTTATTAAATTCTTGGAGTGATAAGGATTGATTCTTTAAACATGGATCTTAGTCATATTGAAATGTTGAGTAAAAATTGTGCAGAATTTTATAAAATCAAAACTTAACTAAATGAAATCTTTCATTCTTTTAAATAACAAAAATTCATTACCGACGAAATATATTTGGTTAGAATTTAGATTTTAGCTGAATTTATCTGTAAATATTATTTACTAAATCCAAACGCACAACTAGAAATAATGCAATTTAGAAAAATAATTCCATTACAAAGCCTTGCATGTTGTTTAAAAACCGAATTCTGGTTTGAAGCGAAAATGCTACAATTGTAATCTTGTTCTTTTCAGAGAAAAGAACAAATCGTTAAAATAAATTTGATCAATAACTAGATTTATTTTGAATTATCTTTCTTTCTCATTATGCATCAATAATTTTCTAAAAGTAATTTAAAATAATAGGCTTATATTTTTTTTATCCTGAATATTTTGTAAATGTAGTAATATGAATAGAGTTTGAATCATAAGTTTAAGTAGTGCACGACTAGATTATTTATTCATGAAGTTAAATAAAGTTAAATAAATAATACATAAAATTAACGCTTCATTAGTTCTATTCCTCAAAAGGGATTTTAAAACAAAATTTTTGATATTAAGCAAGTACATCTACAACAAGCTGTAAAATATACGATTTGTACAAAGCTATTTAAATTTTATTAAAAAATAGTTTATGATAAAAACTTTCCTAAAGATCATTCAAAAATGACAGTACTTTAAAACTTTCGCGACCGCATGTTTCGTCTTTTTGACAGTAAGGTCCGCCTTTAGGCGTTATTCTTTCAAGTTACAATATTTCAGAACAAAATTTTCTGCATTCACATTTATATTACAAATGGATATATATTATAATGAAATTCTTTCTAATCAAAATATTTGTATTTTTAGTATATTTCATTCTAAAAATATGAATATTGGATATATACTTAAGAAATAAATAACATACAAATACGAAAGGAACCCCACTGGCGGAGTTAGAGATTTTCAAATGACGTGAATCTACATCAGCGGTCGCGAAAGCGCTAATGTATTCTGGAGCATTGTTAGAACTCGCCTTTATAATACACTAATTTTCTTGAAGATAATCTTTCTTCATGCTTAACACGTTGACTGCCACGCGTGTTTACAACAAAATCCCCGTCAGGCCACCCGTGCCACTGTAAGATGCGTGCTCTGCTACCGCATGTCTGTTTACATTTCTTTCGGTACTCTCACCCCGATATCTATTACGATCCTCATTTATCACGTTATTACTCTGCACGAGCAGAGTATACATTTCCGAGTTATACATACCCATCTTCAAACGACGATTCCAAAGCAACTAAAAGAGTCTAACGATCGCAATCACTTTCAGAATCTGCGAAATATATTCTAGTTTCATAAAAACACCATCGGGAATTTTGCACGGTGAAACATTTGGCCCGGGTGGCCTTTTTACGCAGACCTTCGGCAGCCGTTCCTACGCTCTCAAAATTTTTTTCCGAGTTTCACATACCCATCTTCAAACGACGATTCCAAAGCAACTAAAAGAGTCTAACGATCGCAATCTCTTTCAGAATCTGCGAAATATATTCTAGTTTCATAAAAACACCATCGGGAATTTTGCACGTTGAACCATTTGGCAAGGGGGCCTTTTTCGTGAAGACCTTCGCCTGCTGTTACTCCGCCCCCAAACCTTTTTTGAGTTTCACTGAATAATATTCAAAATCCGATTCCAAAGCAACCAAAAGAGTCTAGTGATCGCAATCACTTTCTGAATCTGCCAAATACATTCTAGTTTCATAATAAAACAATCGGGAAATTTGCACGTTGAACCATTTGGCCAGGGGCCTTTTTCGTGAAGACCTTCGCCTGCTGTTACTCCGCCCCCAAACCTTTTTTGAGTTTCACTGAATTTTATTCAAAATCCGATTCCAAAGCAACCAAAAGAGTCTAGTGATCGCAATCACTTTCTGAATCTGCCAAATACATTCTAGTTTCATAATAAAACAATCGGGAAATTTGCACGTTGAACCATTTGGCCAGGGGCCTTTTTCGTGAAGACCTTCGCCTGCTGTTACTCCGCCCCCAAACCTTTTTTGAGTTTCACTGAATTTTATTCAAAATCCGATTCCAAAGCAACCAAAAGAGTCTAGTGATCGCAATCACTTTCTGAATCTGCCAAATACATTCTAGTTTCATAATAAAACAATCGGGAAATTTGCACGTTGAACCATTTGGCCAGGGGCCTTTTTCGTGAAGACCTTCGCCTGCTGTTACTCCGCCCCCAAACCTTTTTTGAGTTTCACTGAATTTTTTTCAAAATCCGATTCCAAAGCAACCAAAAGAGTCTAGTGATCGCAATCACTTTCTGAATCTGCCAAATACATTCTAGTTTCATAATAAAACAATCGGGAAATTTGCACGTTGAACCATTTGGCCAGGGGCCTTTTTCGTGAAGACCTTCGCCTGCTGTTACTCCGCCCCCAAACCTTTTTTGAGTTTCACTGAATTTTTTTCAAAATCCGATTCCAAAGCAACCAAAAGAGTCTAGTGATCGCAAGCACTTTCAGAATCTGCCAAATACATTCTAGTTTCATAATAAAAAATTCAACAGTATTATTATCTCCTGTCATATATTTATCTAAATATGTTCGGAAATCCTTTGGAAGGAGTCACCCGACGTGGCCTGATGAGAACTCTTGCTGTCACCCGAATACGGGTGACGTGGCCTGATGAGAACTTTTGCTGTCACCCGAATACGGGTGACACGGCAGTTAACGTGTTAATAGTAATTATATGTTACCGAAAATTTTACTACAAATAAAATGGTGTGAAAAAAGGTTGAATACTAATATTGCTCAGAAATAAATTAAAATCTTATCATCTCTGTACATTAGTTAAGCTAGGTACTGGCCATAATAAAAGACGCAAAATTTTTATCAAACGCCTCAAATAATAAAAAAAGTAAAACAATTGTTTCGGTTCGAAATAATTAATCGCGACCGAAACATTATAGTATTTTACGTTTTTCGAAAAAGTAGACTTTGTTTATAGCTCAGATTTTAATTCCTTTTTATGCATCAATTTACAGCTTCTTTATTGCATAATAATTCTATGTTATTTTGTATCATAAAAACATGATATACTATCTTTTTTTTTTTTTTTTTTAAATAAACGTTAATACAGAAATTATTACATGCTTGCCAACCATCTCATTATGAAGCGTAGTACTTTTAGTCACCGCCTTTTTTTGTACACAAATAATTTTTTAGAGTACTTTCATTCTTATTTAATCGTAACACTATTTGGAGAGAATTGCTCTAAATATAAAGTGGTGTGGGAAAAGGAGCGTATTTTCAAGGGGCGTTAACAAGTCTACGCTTATTAATGAGATGGTTGGCAGTCCTGTTATTATAATTAACCCTTTGCGCTCGGCATATTTTAAGTAAGACACGCCTTTTGGCGTTCCTTTAAAACGTCTCACGTATAGTTTCCAACTTACTACCTTTTAGCTACCAAAAAATTGTAATAATTTGTTTTATTTTACTTTATCATTAAATAAAATAAATCTTTTTGTTAAAAATTTTCCGGTAGCCGAAAGGTAGCCTATAGTTACACGTTTTAGAAAAATAACATTTCATTTGCAGCGGAACACCTTAAGGCGTGGCTCGATTTTTTAATATCCCCTCAGAAGGGACATACGGGCGATAAGTGTTAAAAATCAAAGAAGCTTTTTGAAATTGCAAACCAAATTCAAAAGCAGCTGTAAGCTTCCATATACTTGTTACTTTAACAATAGACATAGCCTATGTCTCTTCTATATTGTTTGTTTTTTCATCCATTTTTTGTTTTCATTGCTTTTCAAACATAACCAGAGTTGCCAACTTTCACTATTTATTACGGAGAATTTTTAGCCCCGCCTTAATTTCAGACAGTTTTATTTGTAGAGTAATTTCTCTAATATATATATTATATACCGTATTTTCCTGAGTTTAATCAGCCTGTCTGATAAAATGGTTTTATAAGAGAAAAATAATTTTACATATAAAGGTCCATATGTACGCGACAAAATCTCGTTTAAAAATAGCTTCGTCTGTTAATTAAAATTTGTGGTGTGAAACTGATTAAACAAACCTGTGGATTATACACAGGAAAATACGGTAACTGAGATTTACGGGGAATTACCGGGGAATTTAATAAGGAAAATTTACACTTAACACTTTCGCTACCGCTGACGTAGATTCACGTCATTTGAAAATCTGTAACTCCGCCAGTGGGCGTTTCTTTCGCAATTCGCATATTATTTATTTCTTAAAAAATATACCCAATATTCATATTTGTACAATCAATATACTATGGATACGAATACTTTGACTAGAAAGAATAAAATTATAATGTATATCCATTTGATAACATAAATGTGAATACCGAAAATTTTGTCCTGAAATGTTGTAACTTGGGAGAATAACGCCCACAGACGTTAAACTATGTTGCTTCAAACTATGTTGCTGCACTTGCCCATGTGCCGGAACATTTCAAGTCAAAATCATCCGCACATTCCTTTGATCCGGATGAGGCCCATAGAATTCTGTGATTAGACTGGAATTTAAGTGCAGACACCTTACGTGTCCAAGTCCAAGAGGAAAAAAAAACAGTCACAACAAAACGCGAACTATTGTCCGCTATTGCACATACTTTCGATCCCTTGGGTCAGAATTGTAAAAAAGGCAAAAGTATGCGGTCGCGAAAGTGTTAAAAAAGTGGTATGAAAAAAGAGTCGGGGCTAAAAATTCTCCGAATTAAATTTTAAAAGGTGGCATCTCTGCATTAGACCTTATCTGAACGTGTTTTACATGAAAAAAGGAAGCTTTTTATAGTTTTAATTAAATATTTTTTATTAACTATATATTTTTTTAGTAAAAATACAAATGAATGCATATCATAAAGTTAGGATACAAATAAACTCATAATTATTATCTATGTGACACATAAAATATAAACTGATGCACCTAAATATGGTCAAAAGTAAATTATAAGCTAAGGGGGTGGGAAAATGACGGAGGAGTTTCATTTTCTAGAAACGTGAAATTCAGTGATCTATTGCAAATAAAAATTTAAATTTTTTCTGAACTAGATAACAAATATGGTTCCATGTAAGCTTCTTCAAAAGCTGTTGCGACATTGTCGATTTCAGATGTTGGCTATAAAGAGATTCTGTATTTTTCACGTGCTTTATCGTTTGTATCTCTCCATTCAATCAAGATATTCTAATGAGACTAATGTTATATTATATGCAGTGCTTCCAAATTTAGGGAAATTTTTATTCAACAATCGCGACTAATTTTGAAGAGCGGTATATGATACACATAAAGGCAATTCCACGAAAAATGTAACGACAGTCAAATACAGAGATATTTCTGTTTCCACCAGTAATTTCTAACAATAATTACAGCCCTATTAAATCACGAAAGTTACTAAAAATATGCCAATAATATTTCTTTACAGTAATACTGGTGGCAAAAAAAAAGGAAATTTTATTTTCTTTTGGCACGCTATTGTCAGAAATACTTGTCTTTTATTCCTATCACGTAAGGATTTTTGATAGTCTATGACACATTTAAAACTATTTATGAACAAAATACGTTATAAAACACTTTCATTTACAAATTATCTTTTTAATGTGTTTCTTTACATCGAAGCTATGTTTAAAGTTTTTTTTCTTGGGCGCAGCTTGAGAATCTTTAAAGGGGATGGGGAGGATTCTCTATGCAGCGTCCAACCATAGCCTCTTAAACTACATGCCTTCCTCGTTACTCGGAAACTTGGCGGTAGACAGCGCCACATGGTACAGATTGCGCGATTTTTTATTTAACAGCCACCAGAAAGTTTTAAAAGCGGGATTTGATATACATAAAAGGCGAATAGAATCGAAGAAACGTCGATTATATATATCATATCACTTCTTAAAATTACTGGTGACAGTCGAATAAAAAAGTGCGCAATCTGTACTAGGTGGCGCTGTCTACCACTTGAACTGTTGCCCAGTTTCCGAGCTGCGCGGAATGCATCTAGTTTAGGAGGCTATGGTCCAGCAATAATGTATTAACATTTTAACACTCAATCCCAGAGCCTGATAAAGGGGGAAGCAAACATTATTTATACTGACACCGTTATTTTTTAACAAATACTTTCCTCCTATAATAAACAGAAAATTCTCATTAAAAATTATTTTAAAAGAATTCTGGTGTCTAATAACGGTGAGTAAATTGGATTGTTTTACACCGTTCATTTTTTATAAAAAATATTTCCTCGTGAAAGCGTGGAATTTCTATGACATCAAGTAAAAAATAATTGTAAAAATATTCTGGTGAGAGCGGAGATAATGTGTGCTTCCCCCTTAATCAGGCTCTGCTCAATCTGTACTGATACCTCTTTTTCATTCCTTTCATGTCTTAATAAATTAGCTCTCCCTGTTCTTCAATTACATTACCGGGATTTTCCTGGGAGTAACATACATGGGAGTTTAAAAATTGCTCATTTCTGTCAAAAGAACTCATTTTTTGTCAAAACTGTACATGATGGAAATTCTAAATATTTTTTTGTTAATTAGTATCCAAAAATACATCAGAAAAACCCATTGCCTCGAAGAAAACTTGTGTAACAGTTGAAGTTGATGAGTGCATTTTGGAAATAATGAAATACGCGCATGGCTGTTACTTTAACATGCTAGGTGTTCAAAAAATATTGAAGATTTTATATGATAATAATTTCTATTTCACAAATATAAATAAATCTACAAGATATAATTGTTGTATTAACGCACTTTCATTTATGAGAAAGACGAGTATAAATTATTCATATTTTCTAAGTGCAACTTCCGCATATGAGTCTTTCTGTTTAAAAAGTCGAAACCATTGCCTCCTAAACTAGGTGCCTGTCGAGTGGCTTGAAAACTTGGCAACAGTTAGAGCGGTTGACAGCGCCACCTGATACAGATTCCGCGACTTTTTTATTCAAATGTCACCAATAATTTTAAGAAGTGATATATGATATATATAATCGACGTTACTTCGATTCTATTCGCCTTTTATGTATATCATATCTCACTTTTAAAAGTTTTTGGTGGCTGTTGAATAAAAAAGTAGTTCAATCTGTACCAGGGGCCGCTGTCTACCGCTTCAACTGTTGCCAAGTTTTCCAGCCACTCGACAGGCATCTAGTTTAGAAGGCTATGATCGAAACATGCGATCAGTAAAGCATTAAATTGTTAAGCAAGAGTATGTAAAATATTTTTGTTAAATAATGTAAAGTTTTTGAAGAACGCAAAAGGACTTAGATTAGTATTCAAACAGAAAGTATGCAATCAAGAAAATTTTAATGAAAATTACCAGAAAAATTTTGAATATCTTGCAGATGTGAAACTGTCAAGAGTGTGCATAATATTGTTTGGGGTATGTCGCCGGATAGGACAAGATGTCATGTGACGTGATTCCCTTATATGCAGGTAAGGTACGGGGAACGTCGGTCATTCATAAGAGAGTCACTATGATAAAGAGAAGTGTATTATATTTTTGCAAATTTTTAGAAATTATTTTTATTTATTTATTTATTTATTTATTCTTTGAACGAAAATCCTTCTTTATTCATGGGGTAAGTGTTGTAAATTTAACTTTTCCGTTGTTTACTTTTTTATGCAACCCGTAATTTAAGGAAGAAAGAAATAATTTGGATAATTTAAAAAGTACAGTGTCTGGCCTTCCCGAAAAATTGATATTTATTGACGATTAACTTTTGTAAATTAGTAAGCGGATTTACATCCTGTACAGCGTCATCCCCAAAAGCGTCTTGAAAAAGGATTGGAGATTTTGAGATGTGTAATCATGTTCGTCATTTAGGAATTGTTTTCTTTCAACTAAATTTTATTAATTAAATAAAATTTAGTTCATTTTTATTAATTTAAATATCATATATTTCATTACTTCCACCTAATCATGTACATATTTAGAATTTTCATTAAATTCTGTATAATCTGATATTTATTGTTTTGATTTATGAGCTTTGTGAATTTCTTAAACATTTTTTGTTTGGTTCAGTATATATATATATATATATATATATATATATATATATATATATATATAGATAGATAGATAGATAGATAGATAGATAGATGTTTTAATTTTAAATCAGTAAGAGTTAAAATTTAGAACTCTGAATAATACTGCTCATTAAACTAGAAAAATTTGGAATCTTTACAAATGCTTATTTATTTTTATTAATTTATTTTTATTAATTTCTTATCATTTATTATTATATAATACGTTGAAATTTCATAAAAAGCTGGTTAGCAAATTATACGGAAAAATAATTTCAATAATAACAATTTCGAAATGTTTATTTTATATTACCGTAATTTTCGGCGTATAATTCGCAGGTAAGATGTGTCCTTTCTCCACCGGAAATTTTATTTAACAGAAAAATCCATATTTTTTCGGTGGAGCAGTTCGTACAAATATCACTGTATCTCTTAAATAAAATTTCTGGTGCAAAACCGACTTATCTAAACTGCAAATCCTACGTTGAAAATTATATTTTTTCCAAAATATAATTAGGATTAAGTAAGAAGAAAAATATGCTGAAAAACGACTGGTGTTAAAGAAAAAGTGGGTACTAACAGTTTTACGAAATATTAATTAGGTCGTTGGGAGGTATGCAAATGCCATTTTTAAATAAAAAGTTTGGTGCGGTTAACGCGGAACACCTTCACCCCTGTCTGTAATTGGTAATTACTTAATGGACGAAATTACTGTACAAAACATGCGGTGTGAAAATCGTTTATAAACGACGCTACGGAAAAAATGGAAATGTTGGCATCTCCGTTCTTATTTGCCATTACTACTTAAGATCAACTATACACTATAAAAATAGTTACTGATTTCCATAAAGCTTTGCATTATACTCATAATTAAAATCTATTCCTAGAAAGTTATTGGCCTGTATTGGTATAGTGGCAGAATTAAGTCTATAAAGGGCAGTGTTAACAATTTATAACGACTTTTATATTGTATTAAATACTAATTTTTAAGTTTATTGAATGTCTAATTCATACTTTCTAAACTAACCCGGAAAATTATTAGTCCCTCCCCTTTCCGCCTATTTCTTCACACCAGTCTTATTTTAGAGTGATTTTCCTTTTATTTAATCGTAAATATATTAAAAAAGAATCACTCTCAAAATTATGTGGTGTACAGTCAGCAAAAAGAAAAAGAAAAAGAAATAATAATAATAAAAAGAAATAATATAAAGAACGAAAGAAAAAGAAAAAGAAAAAAGAAAAAAGAAACGCCACCATCCCACCTAATTTAGCTAAAAATTGTCGTAGAAACATGCAGCTGGTACCGATCGATTTGTAATAACGCCTAGTTTATAGTGGTATAGTGAGGTTCTTCTTAGGGGTCGTCTACATATGAAAACTGGCATCAAATTCATTTTTTTTCAATGGTAACCCCCATTTTTTATAATTTATTTGAATTATATGGATCAAGTCATCGCGGAAAATGGTATAGTTTATATATTTTGCTCAATTTTTCATAAAGTTATAAGCTGTCAAAGTATGGGGATACTAATGTAAAATGAATGTGACAAACACTAATTCATATCGTCCCAAAAATTTATTATATTCAATTTCTGATTTTTTTTATGCGTTAGAATGAAGTGACCCAAATACATTCCATGCAAATTTTTGATGAAAAAAACATTTTTTGAATTATGAAAATTATTCATAAATTCACATTTTGAATTATGACCTATATTAATTTTTGTACGAATGGCGTGACTTATTACTCAAAATAGGAATACTTTTGCACAGTATCTCCTTTTCATTGTACATTAAATATCCTTTCTCAGATTTTTGTTTTAATCTTGTTATCTATATTTTTGTATATTGTATATTGTAGGTTTGTACGCTTCAAATTAAATGTAAAACTTTACTGTAACAGTTTCATGCAGGGCTTACTGTATAAAATAAAAATATACTCAATACAAGTAGATAATTTTTTTTTCTGAAATATTAAACTTTATTCTTTTTTTTACCGCTATTATTATTATTATTGTCATTATTATTATTATTCTTTTATCTTGCTATCTAGATTTTTGTAATTGAACTGTGGTAGATCATAATTTTTTTTTTTTTTTATGTATAGAGGACTCCTAATACATTTTCGCTTGTAACTCTATCAAGAATTGATTTAAAGTATATAAATAGGACTTTTTTTTACCGAACCGCCTTGATTTCAGAAACTTGAATATGAGATCAAAAATCGGGGTTGCTATTGAAAAAAATCAAGTTGATGCCTGCTTTAATATGTAGATGAACCTTTAAACAAAATCTAACTATATCATTATAAAATAGACGTTATTACAGATCGATCGGTACCAGCCGCATGTTTCTACGATAATTTACAGCGAAATTGTGTGTGTGTGTGTGATGGGGATGGGTGTTTTTTTTTTTTTTTTCTCTGACTGTACATAAAGGAGCGGGAACAAGCAATTTTCCGGGTTAGGTTGGCAAGCATGCTAATTGCAAATTTGTTTAATTGACTATATCATATATACCAAGCATTATTTTTCAGAAGTAATGGTAGTTATTAAGTCCTTGCATGCTGACAACATTGCGTAAGAGTGTCTGAAGTATATGCACAATACATTAAACTATTAGTTTATTTTGAATTTTTAAGTCTAGTTGAAGCGCCACAATTTGTTCCAGTAAATAGCGTACTTGCGTTCGATATAATTAAGTAACACTATGTGCTCAGAATTACGTACGAAAACTACTTTTATTGTAACAATGATTTAAATTATATACCAGTTGCGAAGTCATTTATATTCTGTGAAAAAAATATTTTCTATAAGATCAATACGCTGGTGTTATCGAAAGGATGTACTTTCTAATAAATTTATAGGTAGAAACGTACTTTCTAATAAGTTTATAAGTAGATTAAGTAAACTAAAGAATATTTAGAAACAGGAAATACCTGGTAAATGTGTCCTTGAAGTTTCTTGATTTTCTTCACCACTATTTTTGTTTAGCAGTTATTTAAAAAGCCGTAAAACTTAAAAGAAAATATATTTATAAAAATACTGGTGGGGGAGTCTATGGGAAAACACGTTACCATACGAACCATAGTAGAGGTGGAAAATTGGCGCAGAACTCATACCGGTATTTCTAAAACAAAATTTTCTATTTCTTAAACTGACAATTTTATTAGTAGAGAAATATTTCAAACAAATACCGGTATGAGTTCTGCGTCAATTTTCAACCTTTGTCATAGTGTAGTGTTTAATGAAATAAAACAAATTTTAAAATAACCAATAGTTTATTTTAATTGAAGAACAACCATTAAAATTTTATAACACATTTTAAAGATATTTTTAAAATCAAGATGCACGTTCATATGAAAAATATACTAACTCACTGAATCATTCAAGAATATGGTTGTGTTTCTAGCAATGTAACAGGGATGGAACACGGGCGCAGAATTCATACCACTATCAATGTAAGAAAATTTTCTACTTCTTAAATCAACGATATTATAGGTAGAGAAATTTCTTGAACAGATTCCGGTGTGAATTCTGCGCCCGTGTTCCATCCCTGATGTAACCATGATTTACAACCCATGAGTGCAGTCTTTGCGCTTATGGTCGTTATGTGCGTTTTCGTGCAAAGTTGGATGTTATAATTCTTAATATCCTGTTTTTAGTTATTTTTTTTTGTGAAGGATCATCTCTACTATTTGTAAATTGTATATTTCATTACGATTGACAGCAGAGAATTACAAGAAAACTATTACCAGAATTTTCTATTAAAAATAAGCCAAAAGATATCTTCCGGGAAAATCGAAAACTTGGAAACTATATTTTCTGGAGATTTGAGTATGGGAACATTGGCAGGCTGGTTGTAATTTGCAGGGATGAAAGTTTTCGCCTTTTTTTTAACGAAAATGAATTCCCGCTTTCACACTGAAATAAACTTCTCATTTAAATACATTTATATTAACACACAAATAATGTGTGCTGCAATTTTAAATGTGTTGCAATCGGAATTACATTCGTTACTTGCAGATCGCAGCACGTAAAAAAATTGATAACAGTTGACGTCGATGTGTGTCATTTGGAAATAAAGAACTCTACGCATTGGCGTTACTTTAACATATTAGATGTTAGAAAAATGTTGAAAATTATAAATAATAATCATCCAAAATTTTCAAATGTAAATAAATATACAAGATATTTTTGTTTAATTAGTATAATTTCATTTGCTAACCCTTTCCGATCCGAAACTTTTTTACCTTGAAACATCACATTCTTCTGTTTTTGCAAACTGAAAAAAAAAAAGAAATGGATTATAACCGAAATTTGTTGATTAAAAATTGCATTTTAGATTTTCTGCTAATTATCTCGATTGTTCATTTCCTGATTTTATTACATACGACTTTTCCAGATGCAAAAATGTAAGTGGATGTCTAACCCGCACGATCGTACGGCCTGGGTCGGAAATGGCTTAAATAGCGAGAATAAAATATTAATATTATATATATATATATATATATATATATATATATATATATATATATATATATATATATATTTAAACCAAATTTTATTATTACTACCACCTAATCATGTGTAAATTTAGATTTTTTCATTCATTTCTGTATAATCTGATATTTATGGTTTTAATTTTTGTGCTTTGTAAAAGTTTTAAGCATTTTTTATTTGGAAAAAAAAAAAAAAAAAAATGATGACTTATCCTTAAATAAGCAAGAATCAAAATTCCATTTAAAAAACTGCTTTAATACAGTACCAATATAAAATATCAGCTATATTTTATCTCTTACATAAAAATAATTTAAACAATAAATTTTATTTTAAAAAAGTGTTAATTATTGAAGTCCTAACATTTTGTGTGTTTGGAATATCCACTATGTTACAGTTATTTTGAAAATAAAATCAACTTGTATGTTGCGGCCACCACAAACCTTTTTTCTATATCATTCTACATAACATCTTCACTTTCTGTTTAACATGTATATAGAAGTTTAACCCCAGTTTCCCACAATAAAACATTTACGTACGCAGTTATAATCACCAGATGCTGAATACTTAATGGAAATATCTAGTGGTAGCAGTGATTAAAAGCAAGCGAGAATAACGATATAATACCTTTAAGATATTTATTCTTTAAATGTGATGTTAAAATATTATCTTATCTCTGATTTTAAAATAATTTATGCATAGGTACGAAGTCCAATGCAGAAATACTGCCAGATTTCCAACACTAAATTTTAATTGTAAAAGTTCCCTAATCACTTCGAAGATTAATCATCAATTATGTGTATCCAATATTAGTTCTCAAAATTACTGTTGACTATTCAATAAAAACGGTCCGAAATCTGGCAACACTGCAATTCTCCGTTATTTTCAACTCACCGCCCTATTCCGTGGTATTCTAAAAAGTCTGCGTAAATACGCGCTGGGACCCATTAGTAAGACCCCCCCCCCCACGGAGGACTCCTCCCCTCAGGCCTAGGATCCTACTGTAGTCAATCGGCCTTAATCCCCTGAAACGCAACCCAACCCCCGTAATTTTCAACGGATACTTTATGCCGGAAAAAGTTTATGAATGTTTTCAATTTATTGAATTTTATTTATTCGTCGGAAATATATGTAACAGATTCTTTTTTAAAAATACTGGTGATAAATCTTATTTAAAAATTAGCAATTTTGGCAGCTATGTTTCTGGCATTCGATACACTAGTGGCTCCTCGTAAAACTATAAGATTTTGGATACCTTTCTGATAACAGCTACAACGGTCGCATTATCCTTCTTTTTTTTTAGGACGTGATTAACAAGGACAGAATTTTTTCTATAAAAATAGTGCAGTAAAAGAGACAGAAATGCTTTTCCACGAAAAGTCTTAAAATAAGCCGGGATGTGCGATCACTGCAACAATTTGATGCATTTACATCGTGTAGAAATTTCGTATTTTCTCGTAGTTAGCGAGCTTAACGAAACTTATGAAAAAAAAAATTTCAATAGTAAAGATTTCGAAATGTTTATTTTATATTACCTTAATTTTCGGCGTATAATTCGCAGGTAAGATGTGCCTTTTCTCCGCCAGAAATTTTATTTAACAAAAAAGTCTATATTTTTCGGTGGAGCAGTTCGTACAAATATAACTTTATCTCCTAAATAAAATTTCTGCTGCAAAACTGACTTATGTAGACTGCAGATCAAAAGTTGAAAATTATATTTTCTCCAAATATAATTACGATTAAATAAGAAAAAAAATATTCTAAAAAACGACTGGTGTTGAAGGAAAGGCAACTACTAACAGTTTTACGGAATATTAATTAGATTGTTGGGAGGAATGCAAATGTCATTTTTAAATAATAATTTTGGTGCAGTTATCGCGAAACACTTTCACCCCTGCCTTTAACTGTAATTACTTATTGGACGAAATTACTGTATAAAGAAAGTGGTGTAAAAATAGACGTTTACAAACAATGCCACGGAAAAAATGGAAATGTTGGCAGCTCCGTTCTTATTTTCTATTACTACTTAATATCAGTTATATACCACAAAAATTGTTACTTATTTCCATAAAGCTTTGCTTCGAAAGTGATTGGACTATATTGGTATAGCGGCAGAGTTAAGTCTAGAAAGGGCAGTGTTAACACTTTAAAAGGCCTTGTATATTCAGTATTAAACTCTATTTTTTTAAGTGTAATGAATATGTAATTCATACATGCCAACCTAAACCGGAAAATTTTTAATCCTACCCCTTTCCGCCTACTTTTTCTCACCAATCTTCTTTTAGAGTACTTTTTCTTTTTTTAAATTGTAAATATATTCGAAGAGAATCACTCTAAAAATTAAGTGGTATAAAAGAAGGAGCGGGAGCTAACAGTTTTCTGGGTTAGGTTGACAATTATACTAATTGCAAATTTGTCTAATTGACAATCATATATTCAGGGGTCGAACTCTCCGCCCTTTTTTCAGGACACTCTCATGAAATAATTAAATTAAATTTATTGCTACCACTATTTTTATAAAATAATCTGTACCCTGTATTATCATGACATGTTACTATAACTATTCCAGTAGATTTTCTGCATGAAATTAGTGGTGGCAAAAGAGGCAGAAATTTCTTGTCTCTGTAACTGTCCTGAAGAAATGGCGGAGAGTACGACCCCCTGTATATATCAAATGTTATTCTATAAAAGTAAGTTAGTCATTAAATAAACAAGTCCCTGCATGCTGACAACATCGCCTAGGGTTGTCTGAAATATATGTACAATATATTAATCTGTTACTTTATTTTGAATTCTTAAGTCTAGTTGAAGCGACACATTTTGGTAAAGCAAGTAGTGTACTAGTGCTGGACGATATCAGAAATTAAATATCGCGATATATCACCAAGTTAATATCAATATTAGTGATATATTGCGATATTTCTTTCAAGGCAGGAAAAAATAGACATTTGTTATTTTTTAAAGACATATGCACACGAATTTTAAAGTATACAAGTATAAAGTGTTTTCCATGTATTTTCTGGTATATTACTACCATAACTTTATCATAAAAAAAATATCATAAAAAGTGAATTAATGTTTTGTGTTTCTTATAACTTATATTATTGCTTTTTAGTATACCTCTGTATAGTTTATCCTCTATTCTTCCCATTTTAAGCTTTAATTATTTTAAAATCATATTTTAACACAGCTAATATGTGATCTGTGTTTTATTTGTACCAAGTATATCAAAATTCATAATTCTACTAAAAATAAAGCTTCAGAAAAATTGTCTTAAGATGTAGGTATTAAATAAAAATGAAAATCATTTTAAATAGTTCAGAATTGCCATTATAAATAGTTCAGAATTGCCATTGAATACACCTTTTCTGGTCGTAGAGAGTAATATTTTTTACTTAAAACTCTTATATGCATCCTAAATGTCAGTTACTTGTCATTTCTATTTTTGTATCCTCTTACCAAATCATTACAATATCTTTTAAATATATATGTTCAATTCACATTCGTAATAGTTTCACAATAATTGAAATTTGAATTACATATTATATATATATATATATGTGTGTGTGTGTGTGTGTGTATGTATACATTGTCAGTATAAAAATTATATTATTTAAACAAAATTATTTTGAAGTTTCATTTTGTTATTTAAAGTAACTCATTTTGCATTTAAACCAATTTTATTTAACATGTACGGCTTTAAAAATAAAATAAATAAATAAATAAATAAATGGAAAGAGAAAAATGCAACATAAATAAAGTAATAAACTATTCAATATTATATAATTCTATAAAGAAACTGTCACTGTAAAATTACTGACGATAAAACTTTATTTTACATTAGTTAGATAGCACCCTTTCTCCCTTCCCATGTTATCCAATGGATTTTTGTCGCTTCGTTTTATAAAAATGAACTTTTTCGAATTCTGTTTTTTGAATATTACTCTTTGAACAGGTCGTCTTTTAGCTTAGTGAGCAATTTTTCGAAAAAATAAATTTAAATATTTTACTTAGAGATCCACACTTAGAGTCCATAATTTACTTATTGAAATAAAATATTTAAATTAATTTTTTCGAAAAATTGCTCACTAAGCTAAAAGGCGACCCGTTCAAAGAGTAATATTCAAAAAACAGAATTTGAAAAACTTCATTTTTGAATGAGATACTTTTATAAAACGAAGCAACGAAAATCCTATTGGATAACATGGGAAAGGAGAAAGGGAGCTATCTGACTGATGTACAGTCTTAATAAAAAAAATATTTTATCGAAATATTTAATAATAATAAAATAATATTAAAAAAAATTACATTCCATAATTGCTTATATTTTCAGAAGTTTTTTATTAAACGCTAAGGAAATTTGCAAAAAAACTCTTCTAGTAGATATCAGTTCAGTGATGCCAGATGGTCGAAAATTATTTCCCTAAACAGATCTTCAAATTTCCCCAAATCACGGTTTTTTTTTTTTTTCGAAAAAATCCCCAACTTGATTTCTACTAAAAAGGGAAAATAAAAATTTTTTCAAAAAAAAAAAAAAAAAAAAAAAAAAAAAAAATCAAGCAGATTTTTCTATGATTTAAGCTCAGATTTTTCCCCAAATGAAAGCAATTTTTGAAAAAAATCCCCAAATAACAATAAAGCTATTGAAAGTCTCTAGTCATAGGGATATATCATTACGTTACCAACATTGACAGAAAGTTGAAAAACGCCCCAGATTTGTCCCCAAAAATTTTAGAATTCCCCTAAAAAGTCCCCAGAAGCCTCAAAACTCCCCAAAATGGGGACAAAATCCCCAATCTGGCATCACTGTATCAGTTCGGCTTTGATGATCTTTATTAAACACATGTTGAAGCATGTTATTGGCCATTTTATATCGACACTTTGAAATAGACCGATATCAATGAACCAATAGCAGGAAAGGAGCTAAAACAGAAGATATTGTTTTCATTCGTCATATTGCCTTTTCTGTGGTTTCCATCACCTACGATATGCATGAATGTAGAGTGGGAATTCAATATAGTGTAATATATCAGAACCCATAATAGATATCTCGGATAGGGATATATCGTTTCGACTAACATCAAATCTCTTTCCTAGTAAACACACCTGCTGATTATAGGTATGAATACGCATTAATAGTGAATGGATTGTGATATGTCTGATGAATTTTTTCTGAAGGGGTAGAACCGTGACCTTGAACGAAGTCAGCTTATTCACGGGATAATCAAAGCAGATGGCTTTCAATAAATACTGGTTTATTTATTTATTTTTTTGCGGTGGCCTTTTTAAAGCAGTGATGTTTAGATTTGAGGTTATGAAGGATGAGGAAGTATATGTATTAGAGATCGTTTGGCGTGGGGTTATTTTTTCTAGTTTACCAGTGAGTAATTAGAGGAAAGTAGAAAATGAGTATTAGAATAAGATATTCGGCGCTTTTTTTCTTCGGGTCTCGTTAGCTGTTGTATGTTGGCTGATCGGGTTTCATTCGCTCGAGTTTCGTTCACTCGGGTGCGCACTAGGCAATATCGTTAAAGGGATATATTAGCGGAGCTAGATCTTAAATATTGTTATCGGGATATTAAAAAAATATCGATACTTGGGGATATATTGATAAATAATCCAGCCCTAACATGCGTTCGATATAATAAAGTAACACTATATGCTCTGAATTACGTACGAAAACTCTTTTCATTGTAACAATAATTCAAATTATATAACATTTACAAAATCTTTTATATTATGTGAGAAAAATATTTTCAATAAGATCAGTACAATGTGTTATCGAAATGTACTTTCTAATAAGTTTATAGATAGAAAAGTACTTTCTAATTGGTTTATAAGTAAAATGTGTACATAGTTCGTACAGTCCTTGAATTTCTTGATTTTCTTCACCACTATTATTATTTAGCCGTTTTTGAAAAAGCCTTAAAAGAAAATATATTGTATAAAAATACTGGTGGGGGAGTCCAAGAAAAAAGACGTGGTCGAACGAACCATAGCGGGAGTGGAAAATTGGCGTAGAACACATACCGGTATTTATAAAACAAAATTTCCTACTTCTTAAACAGATGATTTTATTAGTAGCTAAAAATCTCAAACAAATACCGGTATCAGTTCTGCACCAATTTTCAATATTTGCCGCAGTGTAGTTTTTACTGAAATAAAACAAATTTAAAATAACCAATAGTTTATTTTAATTGCAAAACAACCATTAAAATTTTATAACACAATTTAAAGATATTTTTTAATTTAATAAGCGCATTCATGTTGAAATTGATAAATGAATCATTCAAGAAAGTGGTCGTGTTTCAAACAACATAACCATGCTTTACAATTGTAGCGAAAAGTTTCAAGCAAATACCGGCGTGAGTTCTGCGCCAATTTTGAATATTTGCCATGTTGTAGATTTTTCTGAAATAAAACAAAGGGTTATTGCGGGATAATCATGTAACAAGAAAGAAAAATGATGCAGTACGCATTGATTAATAACACTTTCCAACTGTACGCAATTGGTGTATCGAATAACTATTAATATTCTTTGCCTACGTTATCGCACAAAGCACAGAAAGACTGAAAAACATAGAGATAGACTAATTGATTTTAAAATTACTCTTAGGCATCTTGAAAAGTGTTAAAAAGGCTTAAAGGAAAAGAAAATGCAGCCGTTAGATTATAATTACAGTTTTAAACTCTCTGAATATTTTACTGTAGCCCTGTAAGTCTGAAAGTTAATCATAGCATATTCTATACAAAAAAATATTTTAGAATATTTAATGTCAATGTTTTTAAGATTTTTGTAGTAGAAATTTTTTTTAAATGTAAGTTTAAAAAAATTCTGTCCTAAAACGTAATACATTGGCTTTTTTTTAATTGCTGTTGTTGTTGTCCCTGTAAACAAACTAGTTGTACAGGACCTATAAATGACATTTTAAATAGGGAACATTACATAGGGAACAGGAGTGTATCATTTTTTAAAAATTCTCAAAATATTCACGGATGATAGGAGCCGGAGACAAACAGATAGAAAGGTAGACAATCGGACAGACAGATGCACAAACTGAAATCATATTCCCACTAAAATTATAAGAAAGTGTTAAAACGCTCATGTAAACAAAAGTGCAATTCCAGCAAATTTTTATTAATACCTCTTAATGTAACTGATTATTTTTGTGTGGCCCTGTAAATTTAAAGCTAACCATATTATATTACATAGAAGACACACTCTTTTGTGCATACGAATAATATATTTCAATTGCATTAAGCTTTGTGGCAGATAAAATTATTAAAATTTGGTTTATAAAAATAACTCTCATACAACACAATGCTTTGGAGTACTTTCAAGTGCCCCTGTACAAAAACCAGTAAGAAATATACTCTACTTTACATAGGAAACATCCGATAGGGAATTATAAAACATATTAAAATTTCATTAAAGTTTCTTTATATTAAAGGTATTAAAATATGATTTATAGAAACTACTCTCATAGAACACATTGCTTTCGAATACTTTTGGGTGTCCCTGTACACAAACCAGAAGAGGTATCTATTCCATTTTCAATAGGGAACATCCGATAGTGAACTTCAATAAAATATATCGGTTTAAAGAAATTCCATAAATATTTACGGGAATTAGAGCGCAGAAAAACAGACAGAGAGACAGACAGACGGACAGAAGAACAGTCAATCATATACACAATTTGAAATTATATACACTCTAAAAAAATGATAGAAAGTGTCAAAAATGCTTAATGTGAACGAAAGTACAATTCTAGCAATTTTTTATTAATAGCTCTTAATATAACTGATTATTTTTGCGTCACCCTGTAAATCTAATGGTAACCATGCTAAATTCTATGCAAAGCATTCTTTTGTGCATATAAATAACATATTTCAATTTCCTAAAACTTCGTGGAAAGTAAAGTTAATAAAATTTGATTTATATAAATATCTCACAAAGAACGCAATGCTTTGGAGTACTTTTGAGTGTCCCTGTACATAAACTAGTGGTGGTATGTAATCTATTTTATATAGGAAACAACCAATAGTGAACTTGAATAACATATTTCAATTTCATGAAGATATTGTACAGTATAGGTATGAAAATATGGTTTATAGAAATATCTCTCATAGAACACAATTCTTTGAAATACTTTCGGGTGTCCCTGTACACAAACCAGTTGAGGTATAAACTCCATTTTCAATAGGAAACATTCGATAGTGAACTTGAATAACGTATATCAGTTTCAAGAAATTCCACAAATATTTACGGGAATTAGAGCGCGTAGAGGCAGACAGATGGACAGACAGGCATACAAACCGAAATAATTAACGCTTTTCAACCTTGTTGGAAAGTGTTGAATATGTTAGAAAGTGTTAAAAACGCTTAATGTAAACGAAAGTACACTTTTAGCAAATATTTATTAATAGCTCTTTATATAACTGAATATTTTTGTGTCACCCTGTAAATCTAATACTAATCATGCTATATTCTATGCAAAGCATTTTCTTTTGTGCTTATAAATAACACATTTATATTTCATAAATCTTTGTGCAAAGTAATGCTATTAAAATTTAGTTTATAGAAATATCTCTCATAAAACGCAATGCTTTGGAATGCTTTTGTGTGTCCCTGTACACAAATCAGTCTTAGTATTTGCTTCATTTTATACAGAAAACAACCGATAGCGAACTTGAATAACATATTTCAATTTCATTAAGATTTGTGAACAGTAAGGGTATAAAAATGTGGTTTATAGAAATGCCTCTCATAGAACACAATGCTTTGAAATGTTTTCGGGTGTCCCTGTAGACAAACCAGTAGAGGTATAAACTCCATTTTCAATAGGGAACATCCGATAGTGAACTTGAATAACATATATCAGTTTCAAGAAATTCCATAAATATTTACGAGAGATAGAGCGCGGACAGACAGACAGACAAACCCAAGTCATAAAAACTTTTCAACCTTGTTGGAAAGTGTTAAAAACTGCACCAGCGTCGACTGAAGAGTTCTTATCTTCTATTTATTGTTCTTTATCTGAAACATCTTTTGCACACAATTTTAGACTTCTACCCTCAACGATTGGAGAATAATGAGGGTGGCAACCTAAAACGTTAAATTTAATTTTTAACACTTTCCAACAAGGTTGAAACGTGTTAATGACTTCGGTTTTTCTGTCTGTCTGTCTATCTGTCCGTCTGTTTGTACGCGCTCTAACTCCCGTAAATATTTATGGAATTTCTTGAAACTGATATATGTTATTCAAGTTTACTATCGGACGTTCCCTATTGAAAATGGAGTATATACCTCTACTGGTTTGTGTACAGGGACACCCGAAATTATTTTAAAGCATTGTGTTCTATGAGAGGTATTTCTATAAAACATATTTTCATACATTTATTGTAGACATATCTTAATGAAATTAAAATATGTTATTCAAGTTCACTATTGGATGTTTCCTGTATAAAATGGAGGTAATACCATCAACGGTTTATGTACAGGGACACTCAAAAGTATTCCAAAGCATTGTGTTCTATGAGAGATATTTCTATAAATCAAATTTTAATAACTTTACTATCCACGAAGTTTTAGGAAAATGAAATATGTTATTTATATGCACATAAGAATGCTTTGCATAGAATATAGCATGATTAATAAAAAAGCACCACAAAACTGGCGTTGTAAAAAATATTACTTACAAACTTTGAATAAACACCATAAAATGCAATAAACTCGCAACAATTGTTTCGGGTCGAAAAACACATGACCCTTCATCAGGCGAACAAAGTAAGCACGAGTGCTGCAGTCAAATCGGCAAAGAGGAGTTTCTATGGTGGTGCGTTGCTGCTTTGAGTGCAGCACGAGTGCTTACTTTGTTCGCCTGATGAAGGGTCGTGTGTTTTTCGACCCGAAAGAATTGTTGCGAGTTTATTGCATTTTATGGTGTTTATTTAAAGTCTGTAAGTAATATAGCATGATTAGCATTAGATTTACAGGATGGCATAGAAATATCCGGTTATATTAAGAGCTATTAATAAAAATTTTTTAGAATTGTACTTTCGTTTACGTTAAGCTTTTTTAACACTTTCTAACTTTTTTAACACTTTCTAACAAGATTGAAAAGTGTTAATGACTTCGGTTTGTCTCTCTGTCTGTCCGCGCTCTAACTCCCGTAAATATTTATGGAATTTCTTGAAACTGATATATGTTATTCAAGTTCACTATCGGATGTTCCTATTGAAAATGGAGTTTATACTTCTACTAGTTTGTGTACAGGGACACCCGAAAATATTTCAAAGCATTGTGTTCTATAACATTTATGTCTATAAATCATATTTTCATATCTTTACTGTACACATATCTTAATGAAATTGATATACTTTATTCAAGTTCACTATCGGATGTTCCCTATTAAAAATCAAAATTATACCTCTACTGGTTTGTGTACAGGGTCACCCGAAAGTATTTCAAACCATTGTGTTCTATGAGAGGTATTTCTATAAACCATATTTTCATATCTTTACTGTACACATATCTTAATGAAATTGAAATACGTTATTCAAGTTCAATATTGGATGTTTCCTGTAGAAAATAGAGTAAATATCACCACTGGTTTATGTACAGGGACATTCAAAATTATTCCGAAGCATTGCGCTCTATGAGAGATATTTCTGTAAATCAAATTTTAATAACTTTACTTTCTTCGAAGTTTTATGAAATTGAAATATATTATTTGTGTGCGCAAAAGAATGCTTTGCATAAAATACAGCATGATTAGCATTAGATTTACAGGATGACACAAAAATATTCATTTATATTAAAATCTATTTATAAAAATTTGCCAGAATTGTACTTTCGTTTACATTAAGCGTTTTTAACACTTTCTAACATTTGTCAAGTGTGAATATGATTTCAATTTCTGTATATGTCCGTCTGTCTGCCCGTGCTTTAACTCCCGTAAATATTAATGGAATATTTTGAATCTGATATATGTTATTCAAGTTCACTATTGGGTGTTTCCTATTAAAAATGAAGTTTATACCTCTAATGGTTTGTGTACAGGGGCACCTAAAAGTATTTGAAAGCTTTGTGTTCTATGAGAGGAGTTTCTATAAACCATATTTTAACACCTTTTCTGAATAGAAACTTTAATGAAATTTTAATATGTTATTCAAGTTTCCTTTCGGATGTTTCCTATGTAATATCGAGTTCATTTCTAACATTTTTGTGTACAGGGGCACTTGAAAGTATTCCAAAGCATTGCGTTCTGTGAGAGTTATTTTTTAAAACAAAATTTAAATAATTTTACTTTGCACAAAGCTTAATGCAATTGAAATAAATCATTCGTATGCACAAAAGAGTGCCGTCTATATAATATAGTATGATTAGCATTAGATTTACAGGGCCAGAGAAAAATATTCAGTTACACTAAGAGCTATTAATAAAAATTTGCTAGAATTGCACTTTCGTTTACATTAAGCGTTTTAACACTTTCTTATATTTTTAGTGGGAATATGATTTCAATTTGTGTATCTGTCTGTCCGATTGTCTACCTTTCTATCTGTTTGTTTTCGGTTCCTAGCGTCGGTAAATATTTTTAGAATTTTTTAAAATGATACAATCAAGTTCACTATGGAATGTTCCTTATTTAAAATGACATTAATAGGTCCTCTGCAACTAGTTTGTTTAGAGAGACAACAACAACAAACAAACAAAAAAAAATGTCAATGGATTAAGTTTTAGGACTGAATTTTTTAAAAGTTAGGTTTAAAATCTGTCTATTGTAAAATTCATAAAAGCATTCACATGCATTTTTAATACTCTAAAATAATGTTTTGTATAGAATATGATATGATTAACTTTTTCAGATTAAAAGTTATTCGATACAACAATTACGTACAGATGGAAAGTGTTACTAATCAATTCGTACTGCATGATTTTTCTTTCTTGTTTTAAAATCTATTCAAGATATTTTATCGTGGTTGAAACTATTTATAAATATTTATGAAGTACATAATATATATATATATATATATATATATATATATATATATATATTGAGCATTTCCACTCGATTTTAAACGCTAGAAAAAGATTTTTTGAAGGCCGATTTTTTATATTGTCCACCAAAATGACACCTACAAAAAAAAAAAAAAAAAAAAAAAAAAAAACTACAGTTTATTTGTTTATTAGTTAGCTATTACATATAAAAATTCCAGAAGTGTCAAACTGCGTTAACAAACTAAATTACTGTTATCAGTAATTTCTATAATGGTCAATCGCAATAAATTAAATCACAAATATGTTCTAAATTATTGTTAAAAATACGCTGGCGTAAGTTTTACGTCGCATCCCTATATTAATACCAATGATATAATATTCATTTTAAATAACTACTTAATTTTAACCCTTATCGTTCGTATGTCTCTTCTGAAGGGACATTAAGAAGTCGAGCCACGCCTTAAGGTGTTCCTCTACAAAGGAAATGTTGTTTTTCTAAAACGTGTAGCTATAGTCTACATTTCGGCTACTGGAAAATTTTAACAGAAAGATTTATTTTATTTTAGGATGAAGTAAAGTAAAACAAATTATTAGAATTTTTCGGTAGCCAAAAGATAGTCAGTTGGAAACTAAACTTGTGGCGTTGTAAAGGAATGCCAAAAGGCATGTTTTACTGTTCAAAATAAGAAAATATGCCGAGCGTTAAGGGTTAATAAATGTTACTAACTATGTTACGAATTAAAATAGAAATGCTGGAAGCTATATTTACAGCTAATTGAATGACTCGTATTACCTGCCCCCCTTTTTTACACATTCCATAGGTGCCAAGTCTCCAGTTTTTCAAGGGAGACTTCAAACCGGAAAATTTTTATGGCTGTTTTCGATAATATTAATCGTCGAAAATATATATAACATATTCCATTTAAACATACTGGTGTCAATTCTGATTTAAAAGTTAAAAATGTTGGCAGCTCTGACATTCGGAGATTGGGGGAAACTCTCGCCTTATTTTTTTTTTCTACTACGGTTTTCATAGATGCCAATATTTTGATTTATTTCGGAGTACTTTCAACCCCGCCTTTATTTAACAACACTTTATTTATAGAAAAATTTTATTAAATGTATAACTTCGATAAAATGAGCAGGGGTCGTACTCTCCGCCCTTTTTTCAGGACACTCTGAGTAATGAAATTTTTTTTAATTTATTGCTACCACTAACTTTATGCAGTAATTTCCACCCTGTATAATCTTGGCGCATTACTATAAATATACCTAGAAGTTTTTCTGCTTAAAATTAGTGGTGTCAGGAATGACAGACATCTCTTATCTTTGTGAGTGTCCTGAAAAAAGAGCGGGGAGTACGACCCCTGAATGAGGCAATTTTATCCTTAAAAAATAAGTGGTTTGGGAAAAAAGGCGGGGCTAAAAATACTCCGGAATAAATTAAATTTTTCCATCTTTGCTATTTTCATACAAAATTTTTTATATCAGTACTTTTGTAGTGCTATAAGGTGATTAAACAGGATAGAGACAGACTATTATATAAAAATAAAGGTTGCAAAAATTACGGAAATTTCTCATCCCTAAAAATGTCTTGAAAAAAGGGCGAGATGTAAGATCCCTGATAATAATTAAATAGAATATTTTTTTTAATTGTTACGTTTTAATAACAAATGTTAATAGAGCATTTTTATATTTGCTTGCATTGTTTATTTATTAATATTAAGTGTTTTTTAAAAATACATATTATATCATTGGTATTATTATTGAGAGGTTATTATTTTTTTCACTACGTTCCCGTAATTTGACACTTTTGCAATTTTTATATGTAAAATCTAACTGAGCGAATAAACTGTATTTTTTTGGTAGGTGTCACTTTGGTGGATAATATAAAAAATCGCCCATCAAAAATACACTTATCCTTTTCTATCGTTTAAAATCGGTTGAAAATTCTGGAAAATATATATATTATGTACCTCATAAACATTTATAAATAATTTCAACCTCCATGAGATATCTTGAATAGTTTAAAAAAAAATTAATTTAACGTTTTAGGTTGCCCCACCCAATTACTCCCTAATCGTTGAGGGTATAAGTCTAAAATTATGTGCAAAATATGTTTCAGATAAAGAACAATAAATAGAAGGCAAGAACTCTTCATTCGACGCTGGTGCAGTTTTCATATGCTTAACCGCAATACCCTTTAAAATAACCAAAAGCTTATTTTAATTGAAAAAAAACCACTAAAATATTGTAACACATTTTAAAGATATTTCTTATTTCAAGGCTTTCGTTCAGTTCTCAAATAAATTCTAGAATCCGTTCAAGTAAGTGGTTGTGTTGTTTTTATAACAATATGACCATATCGTGCAACTTAGCGAGCTATATGTGCACGTGTGATTGGTTCATCTTCGTTTGTTTCCGAAAGTTATTGGTTGTAATTTTCTTTTGTTTCCTGTTTTTAGGATTTTTTGTTAAAGTATCATCTCTACTATTTCGAAATAGTTTATTTCATTGCGATTAACACCAGAGAATTACAAGAAAACTATTACCAGAATTTTCTTTTGAAAATAAGTGAAAATACATCTTCATGGAAAAACGAAAACTTGGAAACTATATTTTCTGGTGATCTGAGTATGGGAACATTGGCAGGCTTGTTGCAATTTGCAGGGATGAAAGTTTCCGCCTTTTTTAACGAAAATGAAATCCCGCATTGACACTGGAATAATCTTATCATTTAAATGCATTTATATTAACACACAAATAATGTGCGCTGCAAATTAAATGTGGTGCAATATAAATTACATTCGTTATTTGCAGGTCGCAGCACTTTAAAAATTTGATAACAGTTGAGGTCGATGAGAGTCGTTTGGAAATAAAAAACTCTACGCGTTGGCGTTACTTTAACATATTAGATGTTCGGAAAATGTTGAAAACTATAAATAATAATCAACCAAAATTTGCAAGTGTAAATAAATCTATAAGATGTAATTGTTTTATTAATATAATTTCATTTGCTAAAATAGCGAGAATAAAATATTATTATTACTGAGTGTAACTTCATCAGGTGGGACATACTGTTTGAAAGAGCGAAACATGCGATCAGTAAAATATTTAATAGTTAAACAAGAATTTGTAAAATTTTTTTGTCAAATAATGTAAAGTTTTAAAAGAACGCCAAAAGACAAGGATTATTATTGAAAGAGGAGTCATGCAACCAAGAAAATTTTAATGAAAAATAAAAGAAAATGTTCAGAAAAAGTTCTTGTGATAGAGAAGAAAATATTTGGGAATCGTGCGAATGCGAAAGTGTCAAGTGTTGTAGGGCTGCCACAGGCGATTTTTTTTATTATTATTATTTTCGTACTACTATTTTCATAACATAAAATTTATGATAAATTTATGCAGGCAGAGTGCAGGTTTTCCTGCGAAAATGTATTATAAATTTTATTTTTTGGAAACAGTAGAGCGAAAGGAGTTTAAAAAAAAAAAAAAAAAAGTCGCCTGTGATAGCTTTGATTATGTTATTTGGGGTATGTCACTTCATAGGGGAAGATGTGTTATCACGTAGTACCTTATATGTAGGCGCGGTAGGTAGAACGTCGCGTCGGACATTCATAAGGGAGGTATTATGAAAAAGAGGTGTGTATTTTTTTTTTCCAAATATTTAGAAATTCTATATGATTGTCTAGAGCAAACATCCCTCTCTGTTCACGTGGCATGTGTTGAAAATTTAATATATTTGTAGTTTATTTTATTATCTAACCCTTAATTTAAACACGGAAAAAATAATTTGGATAATTTTATAAAATAGAATGCCTAGTACTCCCGCAAAACAGATAATTATGGATGATTTCCCTTTTTTAAATAAGTGAGCGGATTTGCGTCCATTGCAACATCATCTCTGAAAATTTCCTGCAAAAAGATCGGAGACTTTGAGCTCTGAAATCAAATTCGTCAGTTTGGATTTTTTTTTTTTTTTTTTTTTTTTTGTACCAAATTTTATAATGACTGATTATTATTAATTTTCTTTTCATTTCTCTTTCTTTCAAAAAAAAAAAAAAAAAAAAGAAAAAATATATATATTTTGATGAAATTCTGACAGAAGCAGAATTTAGATTAGGAAGGACGACTATTAGTTTTTTTTTTTTTTTTTTTTTTTTTTTCCAAATTATAACACCGCTTTCAAATTATTCAATTATCTATAAATTTTAAATTTCGATAAATGTCCAACTATCGAAAAATGACGCCGCAAAAATATCAGATTGAGACTAATAGACTTCAGTCCTAATAACCAATAGCTTATTTTAATTGCAAAACAACCACTAAAATTTTATAACACATTTTAAAGATATTTTTTAAATCAAGATACACATTCAGAAACAAACTATTATACTGTGCAACCGCGAAAAGATGGCATTCGACCTTGGAATAGTTCATTTTGAAGAAGGGGCGGCCGAATGGAATGCAAATGATGCTTGGCGGCAGTTCTTTTCGCCAAACAATTCTTCGACTTACCAGCTTCTTTGGCACCTATACGAGCAGTCAAAGTGTCTATTGTTGCTAATTAAATAGAAAATTGCTAAATTTTGTCAATTTAAATGTTGTTTTAATTATTTCTTATAATTTTTTTTATCAGATATGCAGAAAATCGATAAAACAAAATAGCTTTAAACATTGCTTATAATTTCACATGTATGTTTATTTCTAGTATTTAATTTAATTGAATCCCTAAAATTTACTCGTTTAGCTTTTAACTTCTCGCAGTATACGTAAAACAGTTCCTTTTTTTTTTTTTTTTTTTTGTAAATATTCACTATCATGAGTAGTTCAATTATTTAAATCTAAAAATATATCATAATTGAATGTTTTGTAAATATTAACTATCGTGACTAATTAAATTTCTTCCTTTCTACTTTTATTACAACCATTATATGATTATGTCATGTTATATAATGACAATTACAATAATTTAATATTTATTTTATCAAAACTGTAATGGTATTAATCATGGTTTCTTTTATTTCATACATTGTAGAAATAAACTTTTTAAAAGTTTTATTAAGTTACTTCTTTCATCCCTTTCTGCTGATAATGATTGTACTTAAAGATAACTTCTCGGAAGCCATTAAGATTACTTTATTTTAAAAAATCAAAATTTATTTTTTAATGTTATTTGATCGCCGAAACTTTAAAATTTGTAAACAATAGTACCTCCGAACGCTTCTTTTAAAGAGTAATTAAAAATACCTGCAAACATTAAGTTTATCAACAACTTCAAATTATAATTTCACACTAAGAAACGGGCTAACAACGCCAAATCTGGAAGCCACTCTACTCTGTATTACCATGGAAACACAACCTCTCACCTTATTTCTTTAATGGAATCATCTGAAAACACCTGATTCGCGTGCCAAGTTATCGCGGTTGTACAATACTATAAATCAATCAAGAAAGTGGTTGTGTTTTAACAATGTAACCACGTTTCAGAACCTATGAGTAAGGTCTCTGCGGTTATTTACGTTTTCGTGGAAAGTTGTTTTTTTTTTTTTTTTTTCTTAGTTACCTATTTTTAGTTCTTTTTTTTTTTTTTTTTTTTTTAAAGATTCATCTCTACTATTTCGAAATCGTATATTTCATTACGATGAACTGCAAAGAATTACAAGAAAACTAATACCAGAACTTTCTATTAAAAATAAGCGAAAAGATATCTTCCGGGAAAATCGAAAACTTGGAAACTTTATTTTCTGAAGATTTGATTATGGGAACATTGGCAGGCTGGTTGTGATTTGCAGGGATGAAAGTTTCCTCCCTTTTTAACGAAAATGAAATGCCGCATTGACACTGGAATAATCTTATCATTTAAATACATTTAAATTAACACACAAATAATGTGTGCTGCAATTTTAAATGTGTTGCAATAGGAATTACATTCTTTACTTGCAGGTCGCAGCACGTTAAAAATTTTATAACAGTTGACGTCGATGAGTGTCATTTGGAAATAAAGAACTCTACGCATTTTTATATGAAAAAGACTTATCCTTAAGTCAGCAAAAATGAAAATGTCATTTAAAAACTGATTTTATACTTTACCAATATAAAATATCACTATATTTCATGTCTTACATAAAAATAATTTTAAAAATATATTTTATGTACCCCCCCCCCCTTTTTTTTTAATTGTCAATTATTGACATTCTAACGATTCGTTTGTTTGAAATATCCACTATGTTACAGTTATTTTGAAAATAAAATCGACTTCTATGTTGCGGCCACCACAAATCTTTCTTCTATATCATTCTATGTAATCGCGTCACTTTTTGTTCAACACGTTTACAGAAGTTTAATCACAGTTTTTCACAATAAAAATTTTACGTACGCAACTATAATGAACAGATGCTGAATATTTAATGCAAATATTTAATGGTAGCACATGATTAAAAACAAGCGAGAATAACGGTATAATATCGTGAACTATTTTATTATTTAAATGTGATGTTAAAATTTTATCAAAACTCTAATATTAGAATAATTTCTGCATAGGAACGACGTCTACAAGTATTGCTAGATTTCCACCACAAAATTGTAATTGTAAAAGTTGCGTAATCACTTCGAAGATCAGTTATGTGTATCAAATATCACTTTTCAAAATTACTGTTGACTATTGATTAAAAAAGTTCCGAATTCTGGCAACACTGCAATTCCCCGTTATGTTCAACTCATCGGCCTAGCCGTTCTGAGTTTTCCATGTTTTTTTTCCGAAAACTACGTAAATACGGGCTAGTACACCTTAGAAAGACCCCTACGGAGGACACTTCCCCTCAGGCCTAGTGCCCTAGTGTAGTCAATCGGCTTTAATATCCACAACCCAACTCAACCCCGTTATTTTCAATGTAGACTTCATGCGGGAAAAAAATTATAAATGTTTTCAATTTATAGAATTTTATTTATTCGTCGGAAATATATGTAACAGATACCTTTGTTAAAATAATGGTGATAAATTTGATTTAAAAATTAGTAATTTCGGCAGCTTTGTTTCTGGCTTTCGATGCATTAGTGGCTCCTCTTAACCCTTTAACCTTCACTACTTAATTTATTTTAAAAATTACTAAACTAATTTTAAAAATGGCTTTTAGACAGAGAGCTGATCATAAATATTTAAAAAAGAAAAAATTAGCATTGTTCCTTTTCGAGAAATTTTCGCTTTGAAACATCTGTAAGTAAACCTTATTAAATTCAAATAATATTTAATTTAATAAATAAATCACTTTATAAGTAAACATTATCGACAACAAAAACTCGTAAAAGTTGCATAGATCCTAACATATCAATTTATTCCGGAGTATTTTAACTCTTTGCGGCGCAAGGTAAATCGGATCATTTAAATTACACTGCCACCGGAATTTACGAACATAATTAAAATAGAAGAAATTTTAAATTTTTACGTTAAAAAAAGGGGCCTTTTCTGCTATGTTATAAATGTAAATTTTTGCTAAAAAATTTCCGGGATGAGTTTTTGTACTTGAGAATTAAAATTAGGTGTTCCATCAGCGGGAACACTGCGACTGAAAGGGTTAAAACTATAAGACTTTGGATACCTTTCTCATAACAACTACAATGGTCACATTCTTTTACATTTTTTTTGGACGTGATTAAGGATGACAGAAATTTTTCTTTAAAAATAGTGTAGTAAAAGAGACAGAAATTTCTTTTCCTCGAAAAGCCTTTAAATAAGCTGGATTGTTTAACCACTGCAACAATTTGATGCATTTGTCCATCGTGTAGAAATATCGTATTTTCCGTACCGTACATACAACTGCGTATGTGATATAACATTATTTTTCATGTAAAAGATCGCTAAATTCATACCTGACAACATTCTAATCAATATTAAATGTTGAACGAAAACTGACATACCTGAAAAATTGGATACATTTGATATCAGAACATAATGTATTGATACTTATGTGTTTATTGGGTTGATGTTTCTCAAAAAAGTTTACCATATTTATGTAAAAATTAGACTTAATGAAAAATTTACGAACGTAAATTGTTGTTTACCAATTTATAATGTATAAAGTTCAGAGTTGCCAACTTTTATAATTTATTCCTGAACATTGTTAGTCCCGCTTTTTTTTCCATACTACATTTTTAGTGTATTTTTTTTTCTTATTTTACCATGATTATATAATGGAGAAAAATATTCTACAAATAAAGTGGTTTGAAATAAAGGTGGAGCTAAAATTATTTCGCAATAAATGATAAAGTGTGCAACTCTGAATGTTACAAATTAATTTAACAGCTATGTCCAGTCGGGTGCAACGAAATATATATATATATATATATATATAATTTCAAAATGTAATTGCGACCGAAAGCTGTCTTTTATATTAAATAGGAAAAATACTGCTTTTTTGGGATTTATCTTAAAAGTTCACTGTTGTTCCAGGAAATGAAAAATAAAATAAAATAAAATAAAGTAAAAGATTATTTTTAATCTCTTTATAACCTTATATAAATGTCTCTCCTTAAATCCGATGAAAAAATAAACATGTTGGTATAGATGTCATTCAAGGGCTGTGCAGAGTTTGAATACTATCTAGTAGTATCTTGAGTGGCCACAGTTGCACCAAAAATGTCATAAAAATTTAAACTAAGTATTTTAATATAATTCTTAACACACAATTAAATATAATTCTTAATATCAAATAATGAAAAAAAAGTAAGATTATATCCTTATATAGGTGTAAATTTATTGCGGAGTGCCCGTAACCTTTACACCACTATTTTTTAATAGTATTCTTTTATAATATTCATTTATATTTAAATCAGAGTAAAATTATTTTTTTGTAAACGGCACAAAGAAAATATTTTACAAAATTGTAATAACATATCACTGATAAATTTTATTGAAGGGTTGTGAAAGATCATAATACAGTCAGAAAATATCACGAGGTTCCAATGGAGCAAGCGAAAAAGTAAAAAAAGGAATAAATCAATTAAAATTGAAATTTAGAATTAGTTGATCATAACATGTCGTCCTTGCGTGTAACGTGTTTCTTTATAATGAAAAGAAGTTTTTATCTTGGATGGTGTCAGAAATTGCTTTTTGTGTTCGGATTTTGTTCCTAGATTTTAGGCTCCTTTAAACTCAGAGTGAATTTCTTTAGAAGGTAACAGACGATGTTATTCTCGTTTTAATTTTACATTTCAACATGAGTTTCAGTATGAGTATGAAATTATGAGTGATATTGAAGGTTCAGTTCAGTTTTTTTAGATTTTGTGACTTTTATGTTCAATCACAGCCTCCTAAACTAGCCTGTCACGAGGCTCGGAAACTTGGCAACAGTTCAAGCGGTAGACAGCACCACCTGCAGGGGTCGTACTCTCCGCTCTTTTTTCAGGACACTCTCATGAATTAAAATAAATTAAATTTATCGCTACCACTACTTTTATAAAATAATCTCTACCCTGTATAATCATGACATATTACTATAACTATTCCAGCAGGTTTTCTGCATGAAATTAGTGGTGGCCAGAAAGGCAGAAATTTCTTGTCTCTGTAACCGTCCTGAAAAAAGGGCGGAGAGTACGACCCCTGCACCTGGTATAGATTGCGCGACTTTTTTATTCAACAGCCACCAAAAATTTTTAAAAGTGGGATTTGACATGCATAAAAGGCGAATTGAATCGAAGAAACGTCGATTATATATATCATAGCCTCCTAAACTAGATGCCTGTCGCGTTGCTCGTAAACTTGGCATCAGTTCAAGCGGTAGACAGCGCCATCTTGCATAGATTGCGTGAGTTTTTTGTTAAACAGCCACCAATCATTTTTAAAAGCGAGATTTGATATACATAAAAGGCGAATAGTATCGAAGAATCATATCGAAGTATCATATATCACTTCTTAAAATTATTGGTGACAGATGAATAAAAAAGTCACGCAATCTGTACCAGGTGGCGCTGTCTACCGCTTGAACTGTTACCAAGTTTCCGAGCAACGCGACATCAATCTAGTTTAGGAGGCTATGTATATATCATATATCACTTCTTAAAATTATTGGTAGAAGTTGAATAAAAAAGTCCCACAATCTGTACCAGGTGGCGTTGTCTACCGCTTGAACTGTTGCCAAGTTTCCAAGCCACGAGACAGGCATCTATTTTAGGAGGCTATGGTTCAATATTAACTACTAAATTTTAATTGTAACGGTTGCCTAATCACTTCAATCAGGATTCGAATCGTCCATTAGTAATCGTCCATTATGTATGTCAAATGCCGCACTTCTCAAAATTATTGGTAACTGTTAAATAATAAAGTAGCAAAATCTGGCAACACTGGCTCGGTTTTTTGAAAACCAAATAAATTATGTGATAACAGATTTATGACATACGAAAAATTATGCAACTTTATTTGTTAGCACAGAGTTATTTAAAAACTGATAAGAATTCAGTGGTACCTACCATTAGCGAAATTTTTGCTGCTATTGCATGTAAATTAGAGCTCATGTGAAATTCTGCATAGATTCTAATTGTTTCTAGGAAAATAGTTCTTCAATTCATTAGATCATTTTGAAATATATATCAAATAAAATTTAATTGTCAGCTAAAATCTGTTTATTTACTGTAGTAAAATTTTGCTGTGTTTCCTATCTTCGCTGAACAATTTCTTAACCCTTTGCGGTGCACTGTCCTCGCTGCGAAGACGCAATTATGAAAATCCAAATGCGAAAACTCATCCCGGAATTTCTTTTTTGCAAAATTTTACTTTCATAACATAGCAGAAATATCGTCAATTTCTTTTATCGGGTTAAGTAACGAGTAATGTCGTGTGCATAATCTAAAACTATCGCACACAAGAAAAAGTTTCAAGTATAGTAAACATATTGCTTCACAGAGTAGGCGTGTCTTTTAAATAAACAAGGTAATATTGAAGTTTTTTTTTTTTTTTTTTTACTTTTTTACATATATAGATAGATAATGAAATTAAATATTAATAGATGCCTTTCCGTAATTACGAAATATAAGAAATACATAAGAAGAATGAATCATAAAATATATGATAATTTTTATTTGTTTCCAAAGGCATTTTTAAATTTCCAAGGCAATACAAAAGCATAGAAGTCAACATTTTAATTTATTCCGGAGTATATTTAGCCCCGCCTTTATTTCGCACCAGTTTACTCAAAGAAAAAATATCTCTAGTATATAACTCCGATAAAATAAGAAAAAAAAAAAAAAAAACTAATTAAAAATATAAGAAGTATGAAATAAAGGCGGGGCTAAAAATACTCTGGAATAAATTAAAATGTTGGGATCTATGCAAAAGAGTACAATACAATACAGAAACATAAAATTACAATTAATCAGAAATGTTCAATCCGTTCTTTTCCACAACTTCTGTTCAACGTTTTGGTAGGTCACTTACCCCTCGTTTACAGAACTCTTCCGTTTCGATTGAAAAAAGTTAGAGATAGCGCTTTTCAGAACTTCTTCGTTGTGAAATCTTTTTCCATTGAGAAAAATTTGTAACGAACGGAATAAATGATAATCTGACGGAGCTACATCTGAGGAATAAGGTGGGTGCGGAAGAACTTCCCACCCTAAATGTTTTAGTTTTTCTACAGTAATTCGTGTGACTTGTGGACAGGCATTTTCCTGTTGAAGAATGATGCATTTTCGGTTGACCAGTGCGGGTTTCTTTTGAATTAAAACTTAATGAAATCTATTCAGTTGATGAAAATAAACTTCGCCTGTGAATCTTTGGTTAGTTGGTAACATTTCGAAATGAATCACACCTCTAAAGTTCCCCTAGATGCACAGCATCACTTTTTTTGGATATAAATCTGCTTTTGGTGAAGGATGTGGAGTCTCATCTTTGTCTGTCCATTGTGGTCGTCTTTTTAAATTCGCATAGCGTACCCACTTTTCGTCCCCTGTTACAATTTGTTCAAGAAAAGATGGACAGTTGTGACGTTACAAGAGAGATTCGCAAATGGCAACTCTCTGATCTCAGTTTGCCTGGTTTAATTCATATGGAACCCATTTTCCAAATTTTTGAACCTTACCAAGCGATCGTAATTGGTTGCAAATTATTTTCTGGGAACAGTTTAATGCTTCTGCAAGTTCTTTCTGAGTTGCTTGATTATTTTGGATTAAAAGAGCTTGTAACACATCTTGATAAAAATGAGATACACGACCAGGACGAGCTTCATTTTTCAGTGACAGGCTTCCTTTGTGAAATTTTTCAAACCATGGACACTTCCGAGCATTAAGAATATCTTCACCGAGGGCACCACGAATGATTTTGGAAACATCTTACACTTTTCTTCCCAGTTCGAATTCGTAAAACATGCAGTGCCTAAGATGCTCTTCATCTACCCTTTCGCTTCGACTGAATTTTATATATTTACAGCAGCAAAAGACACGCCTACTCTGTGAAAAATGTTTATTGTGCTTGAAACTTTTTCTGGTGTGCGATAGTTTTATATTATGTGCGTTATAAAAAAGGAATTACTTATTACTTGAGCCAATATTTTTTGTTCATGAATTCCGGTGGCAGTGTAACTTAAATGGTCTCTATTATCTTGTGCCGCAAAGGGTTAAGGATTTGAGAAGAGCGAGAGTATCAAACAAAATGTAATTTTTTTTTTTATTTTTTTAGCTAACATGACGAATTCTTTTCCTAGAAACGAATGCAATCGGGAGACGAGTTTAAATAAGCTCTAATTTATCTACAAGAAAAATGTACATTTAGCTGAGTATGGGTTTCATTCAATTCTTATTGGGCATTAAATGATTCAGTACTTACAAATAAAACTGCATAATTTCTTCATATGTTCATAACATACCACCCCATAATTTCTTTAGCTTTCCGATAACCAATTAAATGTCGCTCCTATATTTTTCATGCGGGATCTCATGCTGAAATGTCAAATTAAAGCAGCGATAAAATCTCTGGTTATCATCTAAATGAATTCAACTGGAATTAGGCGTCTAAAATCTAGGAACAAGATTCACACACACAAAACGACTTCTGACACAATCCAAGATAAACACTGTTTTACTTAATAAATAAAAACGTTGCGCGAGGGCAACAAGGTATGATCAGGGGCTTTTGGATTTCGTTATCACGTGATTTATTCCTTTTTCTGATTTTCTGTACGTTGCATTATAAATAATCTCGAACATACAAATATATCTTGTGGTTGCTTCAAAACCACTAGATGTTTTCTGAGTGTATTGAAAATTTGCACAACCGTTCGAAAACCTTTCTTATAACCAAGTTATTACAATCTGTAAAATATTTTCATAGTTCCTTTTACAAACAATAATTTTTGCCTTATTTCATTGTAGATAAATATAAAAGAAAACTATTAAAAAATAGTGTTAAAAAGATTACGGACCCTTCACACTAAATTTGCACTTATAAACACGCAATTTTTCTTTTTATGTTATTTGATATTAAGAACTATATTTAATTATGAGTTAAAAATAATATTAAAATACTCTGTTTTTCAAATATTTTGACATTCTTGGTGGAAATGTGGACCCTCAAGATATTGTTAGAAAATATTCAAACTTTACACAGCCTTTAAATAGCATTTATATCAACTTTTTCTTTTATTAGATATAAAGAGATACAACTATATACGAGTTATAAAGAAAATAAGAAAAAATAAAATTTTTGAGATTTTGGAACGAAAGTGAACCTTCAAGATACAATTTAAAAATTCCGAAATTCAGTATTTTCCTTATTTGTTATAAAGGATAACTTTTCGTGGATATTGCATTTTAATGTAATAATAATAATGATAAAAATCTTTTTTCACTGCACCCTAGTGTCTAGTTGATTATAACTATACCCGCTCTGTTACAACAAGGTTTTGTTAACACTTTCCAACAAGGTTGAAAAGTGTTTATGACTTCAGTCTGTCTGTCTGTCTGTCCGCGCTCTAACTCCCGTAAATATTCATGGAACTTTTTGAAACTGATATATGTTATTCAAGTTTACTATCGGACGTTCCCTATTGAAAATGGAGTGAACATCTTTACTGGTTTGTGTACAGGGACATCCGTAAGTTTTCCAAAGCATTGTGTCCTAGGAGAGGCATTTCTATAAACCATATTTTAGTACTGTTACTTCCCACAAATCTTAATGAAATTGAAATATGTTATTCAAACTTTGCATTGAAAATGGAGTAAATACCATCACTCGTTTCTATATAGGGGCACCCGAAAGTATTCCTGAGCATTGTGTCCTAGTATGTTTTAAGAGTATTTTTCTTCTTACTTAACACTTTCGCAACCGCATGCTTTTGTCTTTTTGACAGTGAGGGCCGCCTGTGGGCTTTATTCTCCCAAGTTACAATATTTGAGAACAAAATTTTCTGTATTCACATTTATATTACAAATGGACATACATTATAATTATACTCTTTCTAATCAAAGAATTTGTGTCCATAATATATTGATTGTACAAATATGAATATTGGGTATATTTTGAAGAAATAAATAACATACAAATTGAGAAGGAAACGCCCACTGATGGAGTTACAGATTTTCAAATGATGTGAACCTACGTCAGTGGTCGTGAAAGTGTTAGTTTGCAAAATGTGGGCAATACTCCCAAGTTACAATATTTCAGAAAAAAAATTTCTGTATTCACATTTATATTACAAATGGATATACATTATAATTATATTCCTTTTAATCAAAGTATTTGTATCCATAGTATATTTCATTGTAGAAATATGAATATTGCGTATATTCTTAAGAAATACGTAACATACAAATTGCAAAAGAAACGCTTACTGGTGGAGTTACAGATTTTCAAGTGACGAGAATCTACGTCAGCGGTCGTGAAAGTGTTAATTGTAATTGCATTTGGGGAATATTATTCAAAATATTTACTGGTGTCAAAAAAAAGGGCGGGACTACACTGTAAAAAAAAAAGGTAGATTTACAGCATAATGTGCTGGCAATATGGGTGCATGGCGGTGGGAAAGTTAGAAAGAATTAACTGATAGCCAAAACAACCGTAAAAGGGCCTTTCTTTACAGATGTTTCCGCTGTAAATTGCTTTAACAGCATAATGTGCTAGCAATATGGGTGCCAGCATATTTTTCTGTAAAAAACTTCTGCTTTTTTTACAATGTAACAACACTGTGGAATATTAATTAGGATGTTTGTAAATATGTCTACTATGGACATCAAATATCACTTCTCAAAATTATTGGTGATTTTTCAATAAAAAAGTCGCGAAGACTGCAACACTGCATTCTTACAGATGCCAATACTTTTATTTATAATGGAGTATTTTTATCCCTGCCTTTATTTCATACCACTTATTCTTTAAAAGTATTTTTTTTTTTTTTTTATTTGTTTAAAATACTTAGCTATGCATAGAATAAGTGGATTAAAAAGTTGAAAATTCTGTTTTATTAACTGTGGTATTGGTTTTGCGCCGACGTTTCGTTCCTGAACATAAAGTAAATCTAAGAAAGTGTGCGCAAAATTCAACAGAATAATATTTAAAAAAATCAAAATTTTATTTTTTTGCTAAACTATTGGTGCATAACTTTGAATTGGTCCTTCTTCTATGCATTTTTTTAAAAATTATTTTGTTTTTCTGCTATAATTTAAAACCACAGCTATACAGCTGTAATAAAACCAAGAGAGCTATTTTGCGCAGTCTCTCCTTATAGAGTAGGAGTGATTGCGCGCATGGGTAGGAGAGATTGCGCTTAATTATAACTACAATTACATCGTTAATTGTACTAATTACACTTAAATGACATTGTTGTAAGGTATTTATAAACAAATATTTTTGTATTGGGAGTGGGTATTTTATTTCAATAATTAAAAAATCAGAAAAATAAAGGAATTAAAAAAGAATTACAAAAGTCTATTTAAAAGAAAAAATATTAATAAAACAGGTAAAAGAACAAGACCAGATAAAGATAAACAACTGAAAAATAACAATAAGTTATTAACCGTTTGCTCTCGAACGTCGCCTGAGAGGCGCCATGTCTAATTAAGTTACTATATATCTTATATCCACTAGTAATGTTTTACAACTAAAAGTGCTATAATAGGTGTAATTCTTTGTTAAGAAAGAGACTCCACCTACATTTATTATTAAGTGTCTTTGGGCGTTGCTTACTTTGGATCAGGCCAAAGCTAGGATAGTGCAAGCATAAAAAAATTTTGTTCGAATGAATTTTACATGTTTATAATCAATCAGAGTAACGGTTACCTTTTATTTCTATGGAATTATACAAATATTTGGAACTAATAGCTTTTCCACCACCAGTGTTTCTGCTATGTTAATTGGTTGGATTTCATTGGAAGCGTCCCACCAATCTTAGTATACAATCTGTGAGTGTTTCTAGCAATGTAGTTGCAAAAATATTTTGTTGCTCTGTTAGGCGAGAGTTTGGATAAATAAAATTAATAATTTGTGTATAACAAGGCCACCATATATTCACACCATATATCACCATAGATACTATACGAATCCCATTCTAGCTAAATAGTTGACTAAATACAAATATAGTACATATTTTTGAAATAATATTGTGAAGTTATAATACAGCACTGTTACAAATTTAGTTCACTTATGGGGTAATAAAAATGAAATCAAACAACGAAATTTCTAGCAGCGAGGATGAGTTTGATTTGGCGATGTTTGATTGAGTAATAATACTCTGAATGAAAAAAAATTTCGATCATGACGACAGCTATGAGGACAATGATGAAGTAAATAGAACCAAAAGAAAAAAAAAAGTTAGAATAATAGAAAGCGAAAATGAAGATTATTCTGATTCAGATAATACACAAGAGGAAGATAGTTCTGAATGGGAAGATGCTACTGAATTTACAGAAATACATCAAAGAATGCAATTTAAAAGTGATGAAAATTCTGCAGGTCTCCAAGTTGGTGCAACTGTCACGGAACCATTGCATTTCTTTACATAATTTTTTACCGATCAGCTAGTTCATATAGTTGTAAATGAAACAAATAAATATGCCCATAATAAATTGAAAGACAAAAAAAAAAAAAAAAATATATCGAAAAATTCTATATTGAATAACTGGAAATAAGTAACAACGCAAGAATTCCTGGTCTTCATAATGGTTATCCTTAATATGGGAACCATGCCATTTACAAAAATCTAACAATAATGGTCGACGGATGATAGTAGTGGAATTACTTTTTTCCCCAATGTGTTTTTATGAGACAAGTTTAACCAGATTTTTTGGATGATACATTTGAAGTCAATTACACCCGGACCTACAGATGTAGAAACTCGTTTACAGCGATTTAGTAACTACGTGGAAGAAATCGACACGAAATATTTTGAAAATTTCGTTCCTGGCGAATGTACCGGGTGATCCAAAAGTCAGGACAAACTTTAAAAATGAATAATTCGAAAACGAATCAAGATACATTGGTACGGTTTGCACCAAACGGATGAAAAAGAAACCGGGTTTTATGTGGCAAAGAAAAAAAATAATTCTGTTGGCGACCAACAGATGGCGCTATAGTGTTTTATTTCACCAAAAGATGATTTACAAATGAAAAAAAATGTTGCCAACTTACAAGTCAGCTTAATTACAGTTAATTAGTAATACTACAGTAACTGTTCAATGCACATCATTCAGAAGTACAGATGTGAGACGATTCACCACATCGTTCATAGTATTTTGTAGCATTTCTTGCATTATGGCAGACACATTTTAGCGGATGGCATCTTTCAGTGCTGCTAGTCATGCCGGTTGGTTGCGGTACACTTTTGACTTTAAGAATCTCCACAGGTAAGAGTCACAGGGTGTCAGATCGGGAGATCTTGGAGGCCATGCGTGATTAAAGTAGCGACTGAGAATGCGATATTTCGATGCATATAAGCTTCGACTACCATTACCTGATGTAGTTGTTCCTTTTTATGTCATTTGTTGCTTTGCATAATCCTACATCAGAAATCCGACAGCGCCATCTGTTGGTCGCCAACAGAACTATTTTTTTTTCGTAGCCACACAAAACCCGGTTTCTTTTTCATCCGTTTGGTGCAAACCGTATCTTTGTATCTTGATTCGTTTTCGAATTATTCATTTTTAAAGTTTGTCCTGACTTTTGGATCACCCGGTATATGTGTCGATGAATCCGTTATGCAATTTCAAGAGAAATTTCCTTTTATCATTTACAATCGTGTGAAACCAACGAATGGGGAATTAGGATTTATGTACTCTGCGATTTAGAAACTGGATATATTTGTAGGGTTCTTCCATATTATGGAAGCATAACAACAGAACACTTGATAAAACCTAGCTTTCAAGTGACTACTAAAATTCCATTGCACTTGTATCAAATTATATTAAATTTTATTTCTGGTGCACAAGGCCACCATATGTTCACACCCTATATCACCATAGATACTATACGGATCACATGCTAGCTAAATAGTTGATAAAATGAAGTGTCGCCTGACCGGCACAGTACAAATAAATCGGAAAGGATTACCGATTGCTGCAAAGAAACCAAAATTTGGAGATAAAAAAAGAAACAGTAGCATATCGTAAAAATAGTACTTTGATCTCTGCTTGAAAAGATAAACGGGTTGTGACCATGCTGACGAATTGGTGTGAAACCGACATGACTACTGTAAGAAGGTTTTAACGAAGTGATGTTGAAATTATGGTTAAAAAACAAAATGTTGTTAAAAATCATGAAATATATGGGAGGCGTTGATCTTGCTTATAAATATACGTCTGTTTACAGACTAATTCTTGCAGAAATCGCTAAAGTGGTTGCGCAAGTTATTTTTCTGGGGATTGGAAATATGCATGATAAATTCCTACATAAAATTGCTAGAAAAAGCAGAGAAATGAGATTTCTGTCAGCCATTTAAAATATGTGAAGTTATTAGTAAATTAGTTAAAAGGTGATTACCGATAAGACCGTGGAGCTGGTCGCGGTTCTACATCTGCAACTACCAATAACTGTGTCCGATTAAATGGTAATCTAGATGTGATGCTAAAGGGGGGAAAAAAACAGATTTTCGCTTGTTCTCTGTCCTCTGTCAACACACACACACACAAAAAAAAAAAAAAAAAAAAAAAAAAAAAAAGAGGGAGGCACGAAACGATATATTATTGTGATACTTGTCCGGAAAAACCAAGGCTACACCTTGGAGAATGCTTTGCAAAATATCACACGATGAAAAATTGCAAATCATAATATTTATATATAATGCTTGTAAATATACATCAATGTAATGTATCAAAGTAATGTAGACATTAATGTAATGTATCAATGTAATGTAGAAATCAATGTAATGTATCAATGTAATACATCAATGTATAACGTAAATATACATCAAGTACAGAAATAAAATATTTATATTTAACACTTTGCGCTCGGCATATTTTCCGTAAGACACGTCTTTTGGCGTTCCTTTAAAACGTCACACGTATAGTTTTCAACTTTTACCTTTTGGCTACCGAAAAATTGTAATAATTTGTTTTATTTTACTTCATCATTAAATAAAATAAATCTTTCTGTTAAAATTTTCCGGTAGCCGCAAGGTAGTCTATAGTTACACATTTTAGGAAAATAACATTTCATTTGCAGAGGAACACCTTAAGGCGTGGCTCGATTTTTTAATGTCCCCTCAGAAGGGACATACGAGCGATAAGGGTTAAAATTCTTATGTTTTATATTTTACATTTTTTAAAAATTAAAACTCTTGTCTGGTAGTTCATTACTCTTACTAAAAGAAGGTATGAATGTAAAAGGTTAATTTTCTATCACACTTCAGTTCCGCATATTTGAAAAATACATAGTAGTCAGCGTAAAAGAGACCCCTCACAATAAAAAAGGCGTGGCCTTCATAGAAGACGCATAAACCTGTATTTTACTAGCCACGCCTTTTATTACGTGGCCAGCATAACGTAAGACAGCCAGATCTTATATTACGCTGGATTTTACGTTGGGTACCCGGTGGTATTCCCCGCCTTTTTTCCAGGACATTTTCAGGGATAACACATTTCAATCTCTTTAGCTACCACTTTTTTTTTTTACTGAAATCTTGATTGTATTTTAAAGTTATACGTCATGGTGAAACAACGTAAAAATTATTGTAAAAAAATAATGGGAGCAAAAAAAAATAAATTTCACATTCCTGAACGTGTTCTGAAAAAATGGGGGTGATTACGATTTCTGCAGTACTTCTATACTTTTGAATAGATCTCATACAGAATTCTAAATCTGTTCTCAAGCAACGCCCTTTTAGGAAGCATTTCTTAGTACGAAAAATTATTCTGTCAGAACCGAAAAAATTAGGAAGTTTTATATACCGATCACCAAATATCTGAAAAATCAGTTGGATTTGATGATTTACCCGACCGAAAAGGGCTTCGAGAGCAAACGGTTAAATATCACGGGTAAACATAGTTCGTTAAACTAGATGCCTGTCGCGTTGCTCGGAGAATTGGCAACAGTTCAAGCGGAAGACAGCATCACCTAATACCGATTGCGCGGTTTTTTTATTCAACTGTCAGCAATAACATTAGGATATGATATATATATATATATATAATATAATCGACGTTTCTTCGATTCTTTTCACCTTATATATATATGAAATCCCACTTTTAAAAATTTTTGACGGTTGTTGAATAAATAAGTGGCGCAATCTATACCAGGTAGCGCTGTCTACCGATTGAACTGTTGCCAAACTTCCGAGCCATGCGACAGACATCTAGTTTAGGAGGCTATGGTTTAACTTATAGTTAGTATGTTTCCCTTTCAGCTTGAATGGTTTCTGAACGGGAAGAACAATGAGTGTGAGTGATATATGGCAGGTCCCGCCCATTTTCAAGCAGAGAATCTGCCCATCGTTTAAGAGTTTTTTTTTTTTTTTCTCAAAATATTAAGCACAAAAATCTTTAACTTTTTCATTGGCGGCGGTTGCATAGTGCAACCACAAATTTTAATTCAAAATTACAAAAACTCTCTCCGGAATATTAAAAAAGAAAAAGTTATCTTTTATAACTTTGACGAACAACTTCATTTATTTCTTGTGTTTTAGTATTATTGGTGATTTCTTGTGACTTTTGATTTTAAAAGAGGAAAATTTGCTTGCCCCTGAAAGGGTTAAACAAAAAGCCTAAATTATGCTTGATTTGAAATCTTTTTTTTTTTTACTTTAAAATCCTTTACGTTTAATTACGTTACTCGGCCTGAAAATTGCCCTCAACACCATTTATGCAAATTCTTATGTAAAATGACCTCCTGAATCCGAATAGTACGGCCATTTCATACCCTCCAACATACTAATTAATATTCCGTAATATTGTTAGTTCCGCCTTTTTTCTCCCACCAATAAATTTTTAGAGTAATATTCTCCAAATGCAATTGAGATTAAATAAGAAGAAAAATACTCTAAAAATATACTGGTGTGAAAAGAAGGCGGTACTAACAATACTACAGAATATTAATTAGTATGTTGGAGGGTATGTCATTTTGCCCTATCACCCATCGTTTTCTAGGGACGCACCCCCTATTTTTGACCACTTTTCGGTAATTTTATGTCTATAAATTTGATTATTTGTATGATATAGGGATGCTACAGACACTAAGCCTTTCATGCAGATCAAACAAATGATTTGTGTACAAGGACACCCAAGAGAATTCAAATACATTGCGTCTATGGGAAAAATTGTAGGTAAGTAGAGTTTAACAACTATAAACTGCACTAAACCAAATAAAATGAATTTATATCTTTTATGTGCGAAAACATGTTTCATGTAGAATATGGTTTAGAAATCATTCACTGTTTATTTATTATGGTGAAATATGGTGGTTCATTATTATGGTGAAGAAATGAAATATTTTAAATGTTAAATATCTTCTGAGGGCTTAAAAAGGGGGCAAATTCTATAACAGGAACACTTGCAGCAAGGGAAAGATTTAAGGGGGGATTTGCCACTGGAATTATGTGTTACATTTATTATATTTTATTAATCAATTATTATTATCAGTTATTATACATTATATCTTTTTTATTTTTAAGAGTTAAAATACTTATTTTCCATTCTCCAAATCAAATTTATGGCCATAAAATTACTGAAGAGTGATAAAAATTGGGAGAGGAGGTGACGTCCCGAGAAAACGGTGGGGGATGTGACAAAATGGGGGTCATATTCGGATTCAGGAGGTCATTTTACATAAGAATCAGCTGGAATGGTATCAGGGCTTGAAAAAAAAAATTTTTTTTGCAGCGTAGTTCTATTTAATTTCATTGAAATTTAGACGATTACAGTCCTTAAAAAGGAGTTTGAGTAAGCTGATATTTTTTGCTTGTATTTAGTTTTAACGCTTCTATTTAAGCAGCCAACAGCTGCTCAAAACTTTAGCAACGTACTTGATAATATTTCAAAATTAAATAGATATTACAATAACAGTCAAATATTTTGCGATAAATTTCATATAAGCTAACGTTCGCATTCGAGGGTTAAATCCCACCAGAGGTGTGGCTTTTGTCGGTCGTGCCTCTCCTGAATAATGTTAAATTTTACATTCTAGGGACACTCTCCAAAAAGATGCGCCGTCTCGAATGGGTTGAAGTAGTCCAGTCATTTGTCGAAGTTATTTTCTGGTGCAATTCTAGACATTCAATAAACTCATCCTCATTGCTTTGCCATTAACAATAAGCTGTGAAATTTCTGTTAGTCTAGAATTTTATAAAAATCAATGTGCAATCTCTCCTAAATAGCAAAAATACAAACTCTCCCATTTTGGTAGGAGAGATTGCGCAGTCTTTTATTAAATTATTATTCACTTTTAGAAGACATCGTGGTGCTCGTACCGTTAGTCTAAGTTAGTAGCATATTAGCAACAGTTTAATTAAAAAATATTTTGTACTTAGACCATTCTAATGCAATTCCTAGGAAAAGAAATGGAAATTCAAGCATTTATTTTTGAAAACGAGACAAAATAACCACGTTTTATCCTAGACTCTTAAAGCAATCAACATGCACACTCAAGTAGGTAGTTCACTATTCATGTTGTACAACCACCTGAAATCACAACTCTCCCACTCTAGTCTTTTCTGCCAATCCCCCATGTGCGCAATCTCTTCTAGCTCTACTTTAGAGATTAACATCTTCCCACGTACAGACATAAACGCTATTTACTTGTCAAGATCGTTGTTATTATCCTGAGTTTCCAGCTTATAGTTTCTGTTAAGAATCGCGACATTTCTTTTGAAATAGTATAGTCGGCATAGCTGCCAAGTTTTTAAATTTATTCCGGAATGTTGTTAGCCCCGCCCTTTTTTCCCACCGGAAACTTTTTAGAGTAATATTTTTCATGTTTAATCGTAGTTAAATAAGGAAGAACTTTTTTCTACAAATATTATGGTATGAAAAAAAGGCGGAGCTAGCATCATTCCGGAATAAATTAAAAAACTTGGCAGCTATGAATCGAGGGGAAAAAAACGCAACACTCAACGTAACTTCGTTGCTAATCGATGTAGAAAAATGTAATAGGTATCATTCGACGGGAAATTGTGACTAAATTCAGAAAATAATCTGAAATTTTAATTGGGGGTCGTCTACATATTAAAACGCGCATCAACTTTGATTTTTTCAATGGTAATGACCCATTTTTATTTTATATTTGAATTCCTGAGATCGCGACAACGCGAAAAAGTATATTGGTTGTATATTTTACTTATTTTTTCACAGAGTTATAAGCGTTCAAAGTTTGAAGGTGCTAATGTTAAATTCATATTTCAAACTTTCAATAATATCTTCACAAAAAATAATTTGATCGCTATAATTTTTTTTACGAGATATAGTGAAGAAACCCAAACATAATCCATCATTACTTTTGATTCTAAAAAATATTTTTAATTCTGAAAAATATTAATAAATTCATAAAAAATTATGAATTATGACCTATATTAATTTTTACATAAAATGAATCCTAATGTTGAAAAATATGGGTGTGCAAATTTGCAGCTCATTCCAGTTATTAGTTTTCGAGATATAAACAAATCTTTCTTTTGGAGTGGTTTAGGGCCGTCTCTTATAAAGTTTTGCATGAGATAACGAATCAAATCTTAAAAATAACAAAGGAAATTAAACAAAATATTTTTATTTCTTTATTATTTACGGGTCAAATTATATAACAACAACGTCAAACGCAAAGAAATGAAAAAAAAATGATGATTTTTAGACATCAGTGCTAGCATCAAGAATTCCTGTTTTCTAAAGAAGACAACCCCCGCCTTCAAAGAAAACAATGCAGAAAAGAAAAGTAACTGTGACATTGAGTGATGAATTCGTGTTAAACTACTTATTTTATGTTGATAATAATATGCATAAGTGGTATTTACTTCATCGATTACTGGTGATAAATTTTGAATTTTTTAAATGAACACAAGAAGAAAAAATTAACTAAATAGGCGGGGTTTACTGTTTTAAATAGAAAAATAGGTTAATTGTAAAAATTGTCATTAAAAAAAAAAAAAACGAATGGAATTGGAATGCGAGACATACTTTCAAAATCGTTTCTTAACTGACGGCTTAGTCAAAGTCATTTGCTTCATATATTACTTTATTTTTATTTATTTATTAGTTTATTTATTTTTAGGTGGGAGGGTTATTATTTTAAAGATACTTTAGTCTTTAAAATTTTATTAATATATTTTAACTTTATATAATTTTAAAAATACACTTTAGCTTTTATAAATATATTTTAACACCTTTTGCGACAGCAGGATTTTGTCTTTCTGACAGTAAGATCCGACAACGGGCGCTATTCTCTCAAAATAAAATATTTCAGAACAACTTTTCTGGATTCACAAGTATGTAACAAATGGATATACATTATAATTATATTCTTTCTAATCAATATATTTCTATCCATAGTATATTTTATTGCAAAAATATGAACACTGGGTACGCATCTAAGAAATACGTAACACATAAACTACGAAAGAAACGCCCACTGACAGAGTTACAGATTTTCAAATGACGTGAATCTACGTCAGCAGTCGCTAAAGGGTTAATTAAGAAATTATATTTTCATAGAAATTATAAAACGAATCGTATATAGTTCCAAAGAGTTCAACTGACCCAAAACTGGTAAGTGCCATTAAAATTGTTTAATATTTACTTCATGAACCCTTACAAAAATTTATCCGAAAAGATTTAGTTTATGCGTTGTATCTATATTATTTCATTTCGTGTATTATGTTACACCTACGAAAGAAAATTTAAACTTTATTGGTACTGCCATAATAGACACTTTTACTTGAAAAATATTTCACTTTTTTCAAAGAGTACTGTCTGGACTAGTTGCAAGCGTAATGTATTTAAATATACCAAAAATTATCTAAAAAAGTACTGAAATATGTACAAATCTAAAAAACTGAATTCTGGATAATTAAGAAACTGTAAAATGTAAATGTTTTTATTAATTTTTATAATTCTTTTTTTCCTGAAAGATTTCCGGTGTGAAACATTAAAAGTTTGACTTTTTTTTATAGGATCTTAATTTTATTTTTCTACATTTGCATATGACCCCCTTATACATTTTTGATTATAACTCTATATATACTAAAGATAAAGTATAGAAACAGTATACGTTTCCGCACTGCCAGACTCTCAGAAATTCCAATATGAAGTGAAAATTGGGTATTGCTATTCAAAAAATCAAAGTTGGCGCTCATTTTAATATGTAGATGACCCCTAATTCAAAATTTGACGACATTTTCAGAAAGCGCATTTAATTTCCTGTTGAATTATGTCTATTAGATGTTCCTGCGTCAGTTAATAACGAAATTAAGCGGGTGTTGCGTTTTTTCCCCCCCGACTGTACTTTTCATTACCATTAACTGCACATAATTACAAGATTGGTTGTTTGGTTGTAGGGTTTAATGTCGATTGACTACACTAGGGTCCTAGATCTATAGATGGAATGCTCTCCTTGAGGGTTTTTCTAAGGGTTCCTAGCCTGTATTTACGGAAGTTTCGAGAAAAAATCCACAGAAAATTGCGAACAGCTAGATCGATGAGCGCTACCTGGGATTGAACCCGACACTTCTCATCTACCAGCTTTGAGTGCAGAACCGCTTGACCGCTGGTGGGCTCCGATAAATACAAGGAAATTGTTACTAAAATTTTCTATTAAAATTAGTATTTACGCATTTTCTTGAAAATTCGGGAGATTTAGCGAATGGTAATTTTAGTGATGAAACATTAAAATGTTGGTTGTTATTTACTTGTGACATCAATATTGTCAATATATCAAAATTTAGGGACTTTTTTATTTAATACCCACAATTAAATTTTAATTGTAACGGTTACCTAATTACTTCGAAGATTAATCGTCTATTATGTATATCAAATATCACTCCTTAAAAATTATAGGTGATAATTGAATTAAAAAATATATGTATATATACTCCTAAATTTGGTAGAAATAAACATGTTGCCATTGGCAAGCAATTCATTACTTGGTGGTCGCAGCAGGTTAAAAATATTATAACAGTTGACATCGAGTATTGTCATTTGCAAATGGAGACTTTCTTTCATGGGAGTTACTTCAACGTATTAGGTGTTACAAAAATATTAAAAATTGTGCATAACAATCATAAGAAATTTTAAAAGTAAATAATCTAAAATAAATAAATGTTTTATTAATATAATTTTATTTATTTAAAATGCAAGAATAAAACATTCAAATTTTTATCTTGCAGCTTGAGGGTGCAATTTCCACAGATGAGATTTACTGTTTAAAAGAGTAGAACATGAAATCAGTAAAGTGTTGAATTATTAAACAAAAATACTTAAAATACTATTTTAAATAATGTAATGTTTCAGAAGAACGCAAAAAGGCAAGGATTATTATTCAAAAAGACATGTAATCAAGAATTGTTTAATGATAAATTTCAGAAATGATTCTGGCGATAGAGAAGATAATTTTTAAGTATCATGCGTATGTGAAAGTGTTAAGAATGTGCATAAGTTTATTTGGAGTAATTAATCGCATTGAGCAAGATACCGTATCACGTGGTTCCCTTATATGCAGGCACAGTTGGGAGGACACCGAACACTCATAAGACATGTACTGCGATAACGAGACAAGTTTCAACTTTTTGCTAATTTTTAGAATTTACTTATGTTTGTTTTAATCCCTCACTATTAATGTGGTAAGTATTAAAAATATTGACTTGTCCCTTATGCATGATTTTTTATATAACCCGTAATTTAAACAGGAAAGAAATGACTTTAAAAAGTATAGTCTTGTAAAACATTTCTTAATAAGATGATATTTTGGGGGAAGATGAAAGTAATTTTGCTTTGGGGATGCCATGTTGTTTTTATTTTTACTTAAGGTTACCCCTGGGCATTAATTTTAGCAAGATATTAAATAAGAAAAGAGATAATACTAATAAGGTAATATGTTATGCTATCTAATGTTAAAAATTTAACTAAAAAACTAGTTTATCGATTCTACTAAAGCAATAAATCGAAAAAAATCAAGATACAAATACTATAGTACTGTGATTAAAATAAAAATTCCTGCAAGGTGAATTGAAACTACATATAAAATTATTACAAAAGGAAAATTCAAACACGATAAATAAACAATGACTCAATGAGTAATCAAATTCAGCGTTAGCACAGGAAAACAATTTAATAGAATTCTGCGTACATCGAAAAACAAATTAATTGGGTTTTACTTATCTAAAAGCAATGCCGATGTACTAATTATTTTTCTGTAGTATTGTTAATACCTGCCTTTTTTTCACACGAGATTTTTTTTAAAGTGTTTTTCTTCCTTCTTAATCGAAATTAGATTTAGAGAAAATTGATTTAAAAATAAAGTGCGTAGAAAAAGGGGCGGTACTAAAAATGCTACGGAATATTAATCAAAATGCTAGATGTGCTAAAAGCAGAAATGCCAAAATTTTAACACTTTCGCGACCGCATGTTTTTGTCTTTCTGACAGAAATCTCCGCCTGTGGGCGTTATTCTTACATATTAAATTACATTATTCTTATATATTACATAAATCAATGTTTTCTGTATTCATATTTATAATATGAACGAATATACATTACAATTATACTCTTTTTAATCAAAGTGTTTGTATTCATAGCGCATTGATTGTACAAATGTAAATATTGGGTATATTGTTAAGAAATAATGTAACCTACGTAACCTACAGAAACGCCCACTGGCGGAGTTACAGATTTTCAAATGACGTGAATTCAATCCAGCGGTCGGGAAAGTGTTAATTTATTCCAGAGCATTTTTACCGCCGCCATTATTTCATACCACTTTTTTCTTAAAAGTAATTGTTTCTTATTTTATCGTACTTATGTATCGGAGAAAAATATTCTATAAATAAAGTGGTGCGGATTAAAGGCGGGGCTAAAAATGCTCTGGAATAAAGAAAAATGTTGGCAACTATGCTAAAGGGCAGTCAACTATTAACTGCACAGATGTCATCAATGGAAATTAACTTCAAACTAGATGCAAAAGTAAAAAGAAAGCAATGGAAACAAAATTTGAAATCTGTTTCCTACTGATTTTAGTATTTTTGTTCACGTTCGCTGTTCATTTTTTAATGTAAAAGTGTGAAATTTGCAGGCTTAACTCTCGAACTGATTTCGAATAGAAAAGCGTTCTTTTCCAAGAAATTATATTATCTTGACTTAAAATGATTGTTATTTTACAAAGCTTTTCTTTAAGATGCTTTCTGTGGTATGTCACTGGTCACTTAGGAATTGAAAAATAAACATATAAGGTTGGACAAAACTGGCTATATTTCATTGAAAGTCCGTAAGGTATATTACACCTAAATACATGGATATCTCAAACCAAAATTGTGATAAGACACCAGTATGAAAACGTTTAGGAAAAAGTACTTTTCGAAGTTTATTATATTACATTTGAAATTAAATATATTTTTAATTTACATGAAAAAGCGTAGATTTTTATAAGATATTAATGAATAATAAATTAAATAAACAATTAATTTTACAGAAGTGTTAAACAAAAAACTACAGCGCCTTTTCCCGATATTTCCTATTTATTTTAAACATTAGATCTATTGATTGCGTAGAATTTGAAGAATGATAGATGCATCTTTTTCTCTCGGATTCATCTGTTTACATGAGTCGGCGAAGTGCCTGTTTTGGATACAACTTTTCTGCAATAAAAACAATTTAGCAGTCGTTATCTTTGGTTAAATAATACGGAGACTGCTCTTATAAAAACAGTAGGGTTCAAAAGAGAGACTGGGCCGTTAACAGTCTATTATGCAGAGCTCCCAACATTTTAATTTATTCCATATTACTATTAGTTCCCGTCCTTGCGTAATTATGATTAAATAAGAAGAAAATCATTGTTAAAAAAAGTGATGTGAAAAAAAAGGCGAGTATTAGCAATACTACGGAGTAAATAAAAATATTGGCAACGCTGTAAATTTGAGTAAAGATTTTTTGCCACTCTGTAGGGAAGCGTGGGGCTGGTTTTTACAGGGGTTAGAATTAACACGCAATTTACGAAATAGTTTGTAACATTTTTGATTAAATATTCCGATAAACATAATTCTTATGGCGCGCTTTATTATGTAAGCACAATCAGGGTTCCGCAAAAAAGGTTAATGAGAGGTTTTGTACACGTGCTTCCTTTTAGCTAGTTAGTGGAAAAAAATATCTTTCGTGAATTTTGATTACAGATATGCTAATTTACATTTTAAAGAAATGTTTATAGCTATTTATTTTATCTTTGCGTTCAGCTATAAAATGCATGTTTAATTTTTTATATAAATCGTAATATTTTTCTATAAATAAACAAAATGTTCAAAATCATTCGATGGGGCAAGTTGAAACAAAATATTGGGGCAAGTTGTAACATTCATGTAATTAGACATTCTATTTTAAATGTTAACAAGCAAATTAATCATTCTATGCTTTATTCTATGAATTTGTTTTTTCATGTTTTATAATGAGGAACTAAAAAAAAAGAAGCCTGGAAGAGCTTCAAAGGGTCATATATGATTTGGCTGCAGCTGAAGTCTTCGAGAAAGGTACAGATATTAGACATAATCACCCAAAAGAAAAGCATTTGAAAAAACTTTTAAAGAGATAATTAACACTTTCGCAACCGCATGATTTTGTCTTTCTGACAAAAAGGTCTGCTTGTGGGCATTATTCTCCCAATTTACAATATTTCAGAACAAAATATTCTGTATTCACACTTACATTACAAATGGATATGCATTGTAATTATATTCCTTCTAATTAAAGTATTTATACCCATAGTACATTTCATTGTAAAAATATGAATACTGGTACACTGTTAAAACTGAAGGTGACAAATCGGTGACGTTTGGGACCCCGGGGTGAAAAAACGGTATCATTTGGAACCTTAGGGTGCCATAGACGCTTGGAAATGTGATCCGGGTGCCAAATGAGCTAACCAGCCAATTTTGTGGACCTGCGCTGGCTCTCAGAGTCGAAATATGGCACCCTATGGGTGACTAGCATTTCGCGCATGCGCACTGTGACGTGTATTTCCATTTCCAACACCGACTCGGAGCGGATGGACAGGACATAAACATAGCGCCATTTTTTAAGTGTTCTTCTTGCAAAGCCTGAAATTAAGGTAAGTTCACTAAAAGTTATTCTTTATTTTACTTTTATGTCGTTATATCCATTGTAATTTTAATCTTATGATGTTTCTCTCGTACAAAAAAATTTAGGTATGAATATTTATGGATGTATTCCCCAAATCTAGATTTTTTAGTTCCGATTCTCAAATTATGCTTTGTATTGCTTAAAAAATAACTGACTAATTTAAAAGTATTAATATCAATAATGTATTTAATAACTTAAATATAATAACTTAATTCGTTTCAAACATTTATAAAAAGAAATTACGTTTCAATTTTTATTATAATATGTTTTTGTTTGTACTTTTTTTAATTAATTTAATATACGATTTAGTCTTAGACAGAGATGGCAAGTTTTTAGCAAGACAGTTTTAGGCAAAACCGCCTTTAACCTTGGTTTAAAATGTCTTGACGCTTTTAAACCATAGTTTACACTGCTACTTCAAAAATCTTATATCTTTTTAATTTTTGGTAAATATATGAACATTATTATTGACATTTTAAACATTATATTTGACAATGATTAATTAACAACCATATACAAAGCAGTTCTGTTATTAAACTGTTTGTATGAAGTTTTTTAAATATATATATATATTAATTTGTTTATAAGATAGACTTTTACACTATATTTATAAATTTTTCATAGCTAATTGATTATTAGTAAGTGTGTACGATGTGCAAAAAGAGTGTACACTGTTAAAACTACAGGTGACACATGGCACCTTTTAGGGGTGAAAAGCTTGTCTCACTGGTGACACGGGGCACCTTAGATTAAGGGTGCCGTCCTTTCACCTTAGTTAAGGGTGCCATTTTGGCTCCCTTAGGGGTGTCACCAGTGAGACAAGCTTTTCACCCCTAAAAGGTGCCATGTGTCACCTGTAGTTTTAACAGTGTACATACTTATTAATATTGGGTACATACGTGTGTTAAAAGGGACGTAACAATGTTACGATTATTAATGGAGATGGTTGACAAATATGCTGTATGCATGCAATAAAAAGATAATTTCAATAACGTTAAGGCTTATTAAATTTATAAGATTAAAAAACAGATTAATATATTATCCTGAGAAATTCCCATTGTGTTAAAGAAATTTAAAAGATCTTGCTGTTTAAAAATTAAGCATTATATATTTATTTATTTTATTTTATATATACATATACATGGTGATCGTAATTAGTACTGGCCATTTCAGAGTACTCTGTTGTTATAACTATAATGCGGTTTGTGTCGAGAATTTGCATATAGACATTTCAAAGGATGCACCCAAAAATTATGTGAGGGAAAAAAAAAGAAAAAAAGAAAAAAAAAGAAAGAAAGAAAAAGGCTAGTGGCGCAAAACATAAAAATACATACAAGGTACAAATTTCAATATAAACAACGTTATTTATTTCGGACATTTTTGTTATTTATTAGTGACTTTTTATCGGTGTAAAGCATGTGGGGTCCTATCCTTTATTTCTGTGAAACTGATGAACAGTGGCCATGCCTGCCAACATTCTAATTAATATTCTGTAATCCTGTAGTCCCAGCCTTTTTTCCACGCTACTCCTTTTTCAGAGAATTTTTTTTTAACATATTTAATTGTAATTAAATAAGGAAATAAATCAATCTATAAATAAAGTGGTGTAGAAAAAGGGGCGGTTCTAACAGTACTACGGAATATTAATTAGAAAATTAGCAGGTATGACAGTGGCTGATGAGCTGTTGGTCGCTAATGATTAGTCGCACATTGTCGTTCACGTGAGTCAAGTTTCATAAAACAGGTCCAAAATTATCACAATTTCTGATAAGCCAACAGCTATCGTAACTGAAAGAATGCTACTTACTCGATCTCCTCCTTTTATACCTAGAAGTAACGCTGAATCTATCTGCTTTTGCAAACCAGATTCTTTTCTTCTTCTCTTGCAGTGCCACAATTATCATACTTTGTACTGTCATAATGCTTCAAAATGTGAAAATAACAGTTTTAAACATCGTAATATATGATAATGTTAAAATAGACGGCAGTTATTTCTTATATATTCTTGCAAGTATTTTGCTTGTATTGCGTCTTCAAGCGGATATATACATGTATATATTTTTCTATTTTTCAGGGTCTTTCAGCGCATCCTTTGAAGTAAGTCCGACTTCATTAGTTAGTCCAATTAGAAGTTAGTCCGATTTAATAGATAGTCCGTCTACTAAATTTTGATTCAATCCGCATTTTAGCTATAGAGTTTTCTGAATAGGCCAAATTTAATTACGATCACCCTGTCTATATATAATATACTTTTAGACTTTAATATAAATAAATAATATATGTAAGGTAATATTCACATAAAATTATAATATATTATTGTATATTAGTGATTTAAATTAATTAATCTTATTTTTACTAAAAAATTATGTTAAATATTCTGGAATAAAATAAATTACTCTTTAAAATTACATTATTTTTTCATTTAAAATTATTTTAATTTGAATTTATTTAAGCATAGAAATATTCTTATTTTTTAATGTTCGTCTAAATTCGATAAATTTAAGAAATAAAATTAACTTTTAATAAAACTAGCTGGAACCCGTCGACTTCGACGGTCCCTTTATTGACCGTAATGTTTCAAAAATCGTCGTATCATTATTTAAATGTATTTCAAGTTAAAACATCTAATATAATTTACAACATTTCACTTAAAAAAAAAAGAAATTCGGAAAAATGGTTATAAATTGAAATACTATATATGACATCACTTTCTACAAAGTACTGTCAATGTGACGTCAAACTGACTCCAAATAAAACAGTTGCTATCTTTTATTTTCTGTTTCTTTTAATACTAAGGCTACATGTTAGCTGACCCGCCCGGCGTTGCCCGGACCCATGATAATAACCTTAATTGAACCTTAAATTTGTATGATTTTATATCTTTAACTCAATTTTGTTTGAATTTCTATTTTTAAATAAAGGCATCGCGAAAAAAATAATCAGCTGTAACAAAAAAATTACCTCGAACCGAACGAAACTCAGTCTTGTGATACCGGTGTCTGCGGCAGCACATACGTGAGCCGCTAATAACATAAAAAAAAAAATTCCCAAAAATTAACTTGCAACCGAAAGAACCCGCCTGGTGTTGGCCGGCCATGATAATAACCTTAAATGCACCTTAAATTTGTATGGTTTTATATCTTTAACTCGATTTTGTTTTATTTTCTATTTTTAAATGAAAACATCACAAATAATAATAATAATAATAATCTGTAACAAAAAAAAATTACTTCAAACGGAACGGAACTCGGATTCGTATCCCAGTGCCTGTGGCACGTATATGCAGGCCGCTATTAACATGAGAAAATTCTCAAAAATTAACCTTGAACCGAACGAACCTCTGACTCGTGTTACCGCTGCCTGCGGCTGCGGCACCGTATAGCAGTCATGCTACGCAAGCACTGCAAAATCCACTTTCCTCCAACAGGGAGCGCAGTATGTTGTATACGAACATCACCAATCACCTTGAATTTCCAAGACCTTTCAAATAAGGTGTCACATGGTGGTGTCAACTGCAAAATCCTTTAGTTGCACTTTCCACCGCAAGGGGGCGCAGTTTGTTCTGTACGAACATCACCAACGGTGAGGAAATACCAAGACCATTAAAATAAGATATAACATGATAGGTCTAGTACAGAATCACCTAGTTCCATTTTTCACCACCAGGGGGCGCACTATATTGTATACAGACATCCCCAATCACCTTGAATTTCCAAGACCTTTCAAATAAGGTGTCACGTGGTGGTGTCAACTGCAAAATCTTTAGTTGCACTTTTCACCGCCAGGGGGCGCAGTTTGTTCAGTACGAACATCACCAACGGTGAGGAAATACCAAGACCTTTAAAATAAGATATAACATGATAGGGTCTACTACAAAATCACCTAGTTCCATTTTTCACCACCAGGGGGCGCACTATATTGTATACAAACATCCCCAATCAACATGAAATTTCAAGACCTCTATCACCAATTGCCTTGGATTTCTAAGACCTTTTAAATAAGGTGTCACATGGTTTTGTCAACTGCCAAATCCTTTAGTTGCAGTTTCCACCGCCAGGGGGCGCACTGTGTTCTGTACGAACACCACCAACGGTCAGGAAATACCAAGACCTTTAAAATAAGATGTAACATGATAGGGTCTACAGCAAAATCACTTAGTTCCATTTTTCACCACCAGGGGTCGGACTATACTGTATACAAGCATCCCCAATCGACATGAAATTTCAAGACCTTTAAAATGAGGTGCTACATGTGTGGGTCTAGAACGGATTTCCCTCTCAAACTAATTTCCCCCCCTTTCCCCATCCCTCCAAATCTACTTTCCCCCCTTTAAAATCGAAAATTCCAAATTCGCAGATATTGATTTTTTAGTATTCGACTCTAGTCCCCATATGTACAATTTCTTCACCGTGAAGTAATTTGAAGCTTAGTTAAGCTCGTAAACGTGTTTTTAACCCGAAACGGGTGGGAAACGGTTTCCCACCCGTTTCCCCCCCTTCGACTTTTTTTTTATTTTTCTCTTCTCATAGCACATCTACAGACCAAGACCTTTTTTTTAGACACCTCAACCAAATTTTTACACCAAGTAGTTCTCTCAATATAGTGGAGACAGACAAAAACATGTTTCAAATTAATATATAGATTTTTTCATGTTGCCACACTGTAAAAAAGGATCAATAATTAAAAAATAAAATGATAACAGGTGAACTTTGTTTTTATAAGGCAATAAAAATTCAGATAAACTCGCTGTATTGCTGCATTTCCGAAAATGACGTCATTCGTTTTTAACCCAAACGGGTGGGAAACGGTTTCCCACCCGTTTCCTCCGGGGGGGGGGGGGAAACCATTCGACTTTTTTTATTTTTCTCTTATCATAGCACATCTACAGACCAAGACCTTTCTTTAGACACCTCAACCGAATTTTTACACCTAGCCGTTCTCTCAATATAGTGGAGACAGACAAAAACATGTTTCAAATTAATATATAGATGTTTCGCAATGATTTTTAATAGAATGATTATGATTTTTACCGACGGTTGATGCAGCATTTTTAATCTTTCTCTTTCTTTATACTAAATGTGACAAACTAAAAATGACAGTGTGAATATGCGTTAATTAAAATCAAATCCTTTATTAATTGTATTTAAATGATCTTCTCTTCTTAAACTTATTTTATATATTCCTTTAGGATACCGTCAAAGGTGCAAGATTTTTCGTCTCAAGACGGAACTCTTGCATCAGTATTTTTTATCAATAATTTATTATCATTTTTGTGCAGTAGTTCATTGCGATTGAATGTGATAGAAATTATTGATAAAAGATACTGGTGTCCAGTGTTGTCCAGATTTTTTATTCAATGATCACCAATAATTTTGAGAAGTGATATTTGATATACTACATCAAGGTTTTATACATAATAGACAGTCAATCTTTGAAGTGATTAGGTAAATGTTACAATTAAAAATTATTAGTGATAATTGAATAAAAATTGCGCCAGATCTGGCAACAATGCTGGTGTCAGAGTGTTCCGTCTGAGACAAAAAATATTGCACCTCTGGATATGGTATACATTATTGTTCTTTGGATGGTTCAATTGTGTTAATTCTTTTCTATAATATATTTTTCTCCTTCACATAGTACACTGCTGATTATAAATCAGTTTATTATGTGAATACAATGCATTTAAGCATGTAAACATGTTAAGTATGTTTTTAGCTTTCTGTAACGGTTTATAAATAGTTCTTTTTTTTTTTTTTTTTTTTTTTTTTTTGTCTTTATTTCTTTTAACTGTTGGATTTCGTCGCAAGATTGTCACGTAGAAATGACTGTACATCTTTGCCTTAAAACAGCTCTACAGTTTTTGAAATCTTACAAATTTCTGTTTATGAACGATGCACGTTAACTGATGAGAAATTCTTCTAGTTTTGAGCATTTTCCCATTTGATATTATATTTGTTAATGTTCATCTTATTTATTAAAATTTTCAGACTGGTGAATATTCTTTGTTATTGATGTTGTTGGTTTTATTGCAATTGTTTGTTGGTATGAGTGGATTTCATTATTCATGACAGCGTGTGATATGATTCGTCTTTTTAACAGTAAGCCTCGTTTTTTGGTTTTCCTCCGTTATAATATTTAACCAGAGTAGCCAACATTTTGATTTATTTCGTAGCATTGTTACTAACCGTCTTTTTTCCTTATCACGTTTTTGAACGGTAATTTTCGTCTTATTCAATCGTTATTACATATTAGAAAAAAAAAAAATACTATGCAAAGAATGTGGTGTTAAAAAAACGCGGGACACACAGAATGCTACGGAATAAATTAAAATGCGCAGTATCCTAATTCCTAATTGCAAAAATTCATCTGGAAATTTTCACCAAAGATAAAAAAAAAAAAAAAATCATTTATTTCTTTTATATTATTGTTGCTTAGTAAATTCTGGTGGCTTTCCATGTCAAATGAGCGTGATTATCATGTCCCTCAAAAGGTTAAAAAAAATACATATCAGGAATATGATACATATTAATAATGAAATAAAGTTTTGTACTCAGCACCAGATACGGTAAATGCAATTTACATTTATTTGTGCCAATGTCATACAAAGAGTTAAAAACCTAATACACAAACTCATTTTTAAAGTAAAGTATTGCTTTAGAAACACGTCAAATGACAGGGATCGTTCTTCCTTTAACAGAGGTCGTACTCTCCGCCATTTTTTCAGCACACTATTATAGATATGACATTTCCGTCTCTTTCGGCACCAATAATTTCATGTAGAAATATACCTAGTATATTAACAGGCATATGGAATGATTGTACGGCATAAAGGTTATTTTATAAAAATAGTGGTAGCAATAAATTTAAAAATTTCTCATTCATGAGCGTGTCCTACAAAAAGTGTGGAGACTACAACCCTTGCTTTAAATTTTTGACATGCAAGGTAATTAAATTACACTGCCACCAGAATTTACGAACAAAATTAAAATACAAGAAGTGAAGGACTTTTCCCGCTATGTATACTTGCCAACATCCTAATTAGTATTCCGCATGCTTTCCAACATACTCTTTAATATTGTTAGTTCCGCCCTTTTTTTTCACACCAGTAGATTTTAATAGTAATAGTCTACAAATACAATTACGAATAAGAAGAAAAATACTCTAAAAAGATATTGGTGTGAAAAAGAAAGCGGGGCTAACTATACTACGAAATATTCATGAGTATGTTGGAGAGTATGTATTCCTTAGTGTTGTTAGACCCCCCCCCCCCCATTTTTTCACACCAGTAAATTTTTAGAGTAATATTCTCCAAATGCAATTGCGATTAAATAAGAAGAAAATTACTCTAAAAAGATACTGGTGTGAAAAAGAAGGCGGGGCTAACAAATACTACGGAATATTAATTAGTATGTTGGCATGTATGCTGGTACGTTATAAAAGGAAAGATGTGTTAAAAAATTTTCGGTGTAAATGCTTGCAGTTGGGACTACATAATTGCGTCCGCGCGGAGAGGACACAGCGTTTTAAGGGTTTAAACTGCGATGGCAAAGCAGGGTACCTGCGGGCCCACCTTTTCCTCCTATTTCTTCCACTAGTATATTTATCGTAATTTTCTGAGTATAATCCAGGAGTAAAACACGTCATTTCTCCACCAGAAACTTTATTTAACAGAATAATCTATATTACTTGACAGAGACAATTCATGAAAATTTAGCTTTATTTGAAATTTAAAATTTCTGGTGCAAAACTGCCTTATCTGACCTGCGGATTATACACCGGAAATTACTGTACAGGATTTTTTACTTAACCGTTTGAATGCTGAAGCGTTTTCTGAAATACATCCTTAACCGTTTGACTGCTAAGCAGCGCGATAGCGCTGCAATGTTCAGTCTCGAAAACTGCAAAGCAGCGCTATCCCGCTGCGAGAGGTACAATTCAGATATCACCGGAATTTTAATTTCATTTCTTTACGTAAATAAAATCAACCATTCAGAACCAAAACACAGCTGGTTCACATTATCTCTTCATTATTCTCTTTTACAAGAAGTAAACATATATATATATATATACCGAGCTGCTACCTTAATCTGGTAAATTGTTAGTACCGCCTACTTTTCTACACCACTTCAATAGAGTAATTTTCTTCAAATATATTTACGATGATTAAGAAAACAAATACTTTAAAAGTTAAGTGGTGTAGAAAAATGGGCGGTACTAACAATTAACCGGATTAGGTTGGCAGCTCTGTATATATATATTTGTTTATTTATTTTATAAAGTTCTTTTCTTTCATTATTTATTTGTAAAACATAAAAAGAATTAATAAATTAACTGACAATTGTATGAGTGATTATGTTTTATTTTTTTTTTTCATTTTTTTAATGCTCAAAAAATATTACGACAACGTCAATACTCTAATCACTGAAATCAATTAAATGTATTCTTTCGAAAGAGAACTATCTAACATGATTTTTGAAACTTACAATATTACGACACTCGTTCCATCATTTTTAAAATATATATAATTATATTTGTGAAAAAAGTTGGAAAAAAATAAGAATGGGCGGAGTCTCGATAAAATTTTATCAAAATACGCCCTTCACAACGCTGAATTGCATATTTGGAAAACAAAATTGGATTTTTTCGCTGATCCTAAATTTTCGTAAAACATTGTGTGTGAACAATTATTAATGGTAAAACACGTTTTTTGTTTTTATTCATCCTTTAATGATAGTTAAATTGGCCTTTTAAAAACGCTACAGTAAGGCGTGGTTTTCATTAATAAGGTGTGTTTTTATAGATCATTAGAAATTTTCATATTTTATTTCTGTAGAAAGAGCTATCGAGGGTAAATAATTTATTCATAAAAATACACACTTATACATTTCCTTTCGCTTTCTGCTTACATGGAATTTTTTTAATTTTTCTGCAAGGCGTGGTTTTCCATTTGGCATGATCGGGTTACGAATTATTTATAAAATTAAATATTCACACCGGAAAAACTTTCATTGAGGCCTGGAATAGCGATAGCAATTCAAGGATGTATTTCAGACAACGCTTCAGCATTCAAACGGTTAATCATCGTAAATATATTTGAAAAAAATTATTCTATTTAAGTGGTATAGAAAAATGGGCGGTAATAACAATTTGCCAGATTAGTGTAGCAGTTACGGTATATACATACTTGCCAACCATCTCATTAATATCCGTAAAATTGTTAACGCCCCCTGAAAAAACGCCCCTTTTCTCACACCAGTATATTTTTAGAGTGATTCTTTCCAAATGTTGTTAGGATTAAATAAGACTAGAATTACTCTAAAAAATTATTGGTGTGAAAAAGAAGGCGGGTACTAAAAATTTTACGGATCATAATGAGATAGTTGGCAAGTATGGGTATATATATATATCTACTCGTATTTACTTCTTGTAAAAGAGAATAATGAAAAGATAATGTTTACCAACTGTGTTTTGGTTCTGAATAGTTGATTTTATTTACGTAAAAAAATGAAATTAAAATTCCGGTGATATCTGAATTGTACCTCTCGCAGCTCGATAGCTCTGCTTCGCAGTTTTCGAGACTGAACATTGCAGCTCCTGCAACGTGTTCGTTTTACAAAATCAAAGGAATAGAAAACATTGAACGCTACTTAAAAAAAAAAAAAAAAAAAAAAAAAAAATAGACAGGATTATAGCTGCCAACAGGATTATATAAATTTATAGCTGCCAACTTATTCCGGAATGATGTTTGTACCCGCCTTTTTTTCCACACTGTAATCTCTGTAGAGTAATTTTTTTCGATATATAATTATAATTACATATAAAGTAAATTACTCTAAAAAGAACACGGTGTGGAAAAAGAACAGTTGCTAACAATATTCCGGAATAAATTAAATAAGTTGGAAGCTACGTATTTTGGAACTGGATACATGAAATTTAAAAGGGAAAATTAAAAATAATCTGGTAGATTTTTAACTCTTTGTTTTAAAAGATACAAATAATTATAGAACATGCCCCCTAACGTCAATATCAATATATATATATATATATATATATATATATATATATTATATGTATTACTATAATTCGAAAACTAATGATACGAATTTAGTGTAAATTTCAAAACCTATGTCTTTGATGATGTTTATTATTTTCATGCTAAAACTAAATTCTAATAAATAATACTCAAAACTAAATAATAAAAACTAAACAATACTAAATAATACTCAAAATTTATAATTTCTTGCAATTTGTATTTAATAATATTTTTCCTAATTAAAAATATACTTTGTAAACAAAAATGAGCATGTCATACTTGACAACATCCCAATTAATATTCCGTAGGATTGTTAGCCCAATCTTCTTTTTTATACTAGTTTTTTTTTTTTTTTTTTTTTTTTTAAGAGTATTTTTCATCTTATTTAAACGTAATTGTCTTTTGAGACTAATTACTCTATAAATTTACTGTTGTGATAAAAAAGGTAGGACTATCAATGCTATAGAATATTAATTAGGATATAGGCAAGTATGTAATATGCTTTAGTTATTTCGTACTAATGCATTAAAAAAGGAAATTTGAATTTAATGTGTTTTTGGGGCGATATAATTTAATATTTTCTGGAAGTCGAAAAATATAATCTACATTTATTATTATTTTTTTTCTAGGCTAATTTGATCCGAATAACATTACAAAAAATGTCAAAAATTAGTGATCCTATTTGGAAAAAATGTTCGTGTAAAATTTAATATGTACAAAGCTGCTAACTTAATCCGGAAAATTGCTAATACCGCCCCTTTTTCTACACCAGTCATTTCTTAGAGCTTTTTTTCTTCTTAATTAATTGCAAGTGTATTTGAAGAAAATTACTTTAAAAATTAAGTGGTGTAGAAAAAGGGGCGGTACTAACAATTTGCTGGACTAGGTTGGCAGTTCTGTATGTAGATAACACCTGAACAAAATTTAAGTGTGGAAATATGAACTAGACATGCTAATAATTTTGAATTGGTCGGCGCTGTATGCATATTTAACTCTTTGCGGCGCAAGGTAATTGGGATCATTTAAATTATACTGCCACCTGAATTCACGAACAAAATTAAAAGAAATTGACGACCCTTTTCTACTATGATATAAACGTAAAATTTTGCTAAGAAATTTCTGGGATGAATTTTTGCAGTTGAAAATAAAATTAGGTGATGCTGTAGTGGCTTTACCGCCCCTGAAAGGGTTAAACCGTTTCTGCCAACTTGTCAATTTCTTTTGGTACCGAAAATTTTCAATAGGATTTTTTTTTTTTTTCTACAAGTATTGTAGAAAATTTCTTTGATCAAATAAGATGGAAATTTTTAAACAGAAAAAGTGTTACTGAAAAAACCTAAGTATGAAAGAGCAAGGAATATTTGCTCATTTATGATAAAAAGCCACCAGAATTTACGATCAAGATCAGTAAAAAAAAAGAAAAATGAAATTTTCCCTTTAAATTATAAAAATAAAATTTTGTAAAATTTTTCCGGGACGAGTTCTTGCAGTTGGGAATTAAAATTGGGTGGGTAATTTTTATACATGCCGACATTCTAAGAAGTATTCTTTAAAACTCTTAGGATTTTCACACCAATCTTACAGTATTTTTCTTCGTATTTAATCGCAATTACATTTCAAGAATATTACTCTAAAAATAAAGTTGTTTAGAAAACGGGGCGGGTACCAACAATTTTATGGAATGCTGATTAGAATGTTGGCAGTTATGTAATATATCCCAACGCCTGCAAAATGCTTAAAAGTTCGTTTTTTTTTTTTTTTTTTTTTTTTTTTTCCGTGCGATTAATCTACGACGGGTAAGTTTGATGTCACTTTGTAAAACTCTCTATTTCAAAATAATCTTAAAAAAAAAAAAAAAAAAAAAAAACTACATTTTAACAATGATTTTGATAATTAACCGATAATTTAACTGAAACAACCACAGCTGCCAACATAAAAATTTTAAATCAGACTTATATCCAGTATTTTTAAAAAGGAATCTGTCACATGTATTTTCAACGAATATATAAAATAAAACAAACTTAAAACATTTATAAAAACCTTCCTGTATGAAGTTACCGTTGAAGTAACGGAGACTTGGAACCTACATAACTGCCAACATTCTAATTAATATTCCGTAGTCCTGCAATCACCGCTTTTTATTCTATACCAGCAGGAATGGAACACTTTCGCAGAACTCATACCCCATCAATGTACCAAAATTTTCTACTTCTTAAATCAACGATACTACAGGTAGAGAAATTTCTCAAATAAATACCGGTATGAGTTTCTGCGCCAATGTTCCATCCCTGCATCAGACTTTTTTTAGAGTATTTTTTCTTCTTGTTCAACTATAACTAAATTTGGAATAAATTACTCTAAAAATAAAGTGGCGTGGAAAAGGAGGCGTGGACTAGCAATACCACGGAATATTAATTAGAATGTTGGCAGGCATACACTTATGAACAACCATCATTAGATTTATATCTGTAATAAATTTAATTTGACGCTAAATTAAGCTTCTAGTAAGAAACAAATTTTCTTCTGGCAAAATGGAATTTTACAATGCAAACAGGTAAAAATTAAAAACTTCTGTCTTCTCTATTTTTTCTCATTTTTTTACTCTCATTAAAATCTAATATTACATATTACTATTTTATCTTACTTTAGGTTAAAAGTTAGAATTTTAGCCATTATTTTACCTATTTCTTTAAATACTACACCATATTTTCTTTAAATAACATATTACAACACATTTCCTTTAAATTAAAAAAAATAATTTTTTATTTCGGATTACATAAAGATATAACTTTAAATTGGCTTTAATTTTATGTAATAAGTTTTTTAACTTGTGTTATTAATTATTATTAAGTATGTGAATCATAAAATAAGTACAATCAATTATGTGAAAAATGAGCTTAAGTCACTTAAACAAAAGTACGCATACAACGAGTTTTAAATATAAAAATAAATTTTTAAATGTTGAAATGTTTGTTGTACATTTTAGATGTAGTTTCATCTTTTCAATGATTACTCGGTGATATGCCACTTACTTCATCTAGACGAATTTTTAGAATATCAGAAAAGAAAATGAAAATTACTGAAAAAGCTATATTGCAAAAATTGTCACAATATGTCTTTTTTTCTGTGTATATGCGATAAAGTTCAAAAAGTTAATTTAAGAACTAACCAAAAGTAAAAAAAAAAGTAGAGATAGTCTTTCTGTTGGTATGAGTATAAGCATAGGAACGTATATAAACTTAATATCGCATTTACGTTAATTAAAACTACAAAAACTACTTGTAAAAACTACTATTGTATAAGAACTAACGATGGATTTTACCTTTTTAAATTGACATGACTAAAAAATCATTACACTGGCATGACTAAATTTTACAAATCATTATATATATATATATATATACAGGGGTTGTAGTCTCCGCCCTTTTTTCAGGACACTCCCAGAGATGAAAAATTTTCGCCCTTTTTGTCACTACTAATTTTGTACAAAAATATTTATGGTATTTTTACAGTAATGTTTTCTGATTAATTACGATTGAGATTATTATATACAAATAGTGGTGACAGTAGAGAAGAAAATTCGTCATCCATTAGAATGTCCTGAAAAAAGGGCGGAGAGTACGACTCCTGTATTTATATATATATTCTACATTATAACATCTATATCCCAATGCTTTAAATTTCAAAAAACTGACATTAGCTATTATAGTATAATCCTTAATTTAAATACATTGCATTATATTATTTGCTTGGTGCTAAATAACGAAAATGTTAGTTTTACTTTACATATAATCTTATTGCACATAATCTTATTTATTTTACTTAAATTATTTTTGCTTTTTGCTGTATTTGCAGGCTTAATCTTTAACAATAGTAGATCGATTTTTTTTTTTATACGTAAGTGGTTTATTTATTTTTATTTATTTACCTATTTTTTTTTTTTTTTTTATGAAGTTTCAATACCCAAGAGATCAGAAAAAAATTTTGCCTGTCGTAATATAGAATATATTTCGGCATTGAAGAAGAATTTATTTAATTTCTGAATTAGAAAATCTCGTTTTTAAATCAAAGCTTTTTTTTTTTTTTTTTTTTTAAGAATTTGCCCATATTGTTCTGTTTAGCCCTTAGTAGCCCCGGATTATAATTAAAAGAATCCTCATAATAACTTGTGAAAACCAGCGCGCATTTCTAGCATTATGTTTTACCAGAATGATTCCAAACATTCTGTTTTCTGCTTAGTTTTTTTTTTTTTTTCTAGTCCCCTTTTTGCTTTCGTGGCAAAAGTTTCGTTTAAATAGAACATATTCCTTTCTCTTCTGAAGCTAAAGATAATTTGTTAAGTATTTTTTGAGATATTTGACAAAGTTTCAGAAATCGAAAATGCCCAGTCATTTTGAAAAGATAGTATATGAAAAGGCAGTATATAACTGCCAACATTCTAATTAACCCTTTGCCGATCCCATTTAATTCACTCTTCTGGTTGCCAAATTTAACGACTTTATTTATTCAATATCCACCACTAAATTTTAACTGTAACGTTTAGCTAATGACTTTGAATTTTACTCGTCCATTATGCATGTCGAATGTCATTCCTCAAAATTAATGGTGAGTGTTGAAAGAAAGAGTTCCTGAATTTGGCAACTCTGTTTAGAGCGTTAGGGCCAGCAAAGAGATAACACTTTCGCGACCGCTGACGTAGATTCACGTCATTTGAAAATCTGTAACTCCTCCAGTGGGCGTTTCTTTTGCGATTAGTATGTTACTTATTTCTTAACATTTTCGCAACCACAAGTTTCTGTCTTTTTGACGGTAAAGTTCGCCTGTGGGCATTATTCTCTCAAGTTAGAATATTTCTGAATAATATTTTATGTGTTCACATTTACATTACAAATGGATAATCTTTATAATTATATTCTTTCTAATCAAAGTATTTAAATACATAGTATATTTGATTGTACAAATATCTATATAGGGTATATTCTTAAGAAGTAAATAACAAACAAATTGCGAAGGAAATGCCCACTGGTGGAGTTTATGCTTTTCAAATGACGTGAATCTACGTCAGCGGCCGCGAAAGTGTTAAGAATATACCCAATATTCAAATTTGTAAAATCAAATATACTATGGATACAAATACTTTGATTAGGAAGAATATAATTATAATGCATATTCATTTGTAAAATAAATGTGAATATAGAAAATTTTGTTCTGAAATATTGTAACTTGGGAGAATTACACACACAGGCGCACCTTACTGTAAAAAAGACAAAATCATGCGGTCGCGAAAGTGTTAATATACCGTACCATTGTTAGTACCCGCCTTTTTTTGACCACCAGTCTTTTTTTCAGAGTACTTTTCTTCTTACTTCATTTATTTTTCTTTTTGTATTTTGTTGGAGAGTATTACTTTAAAAATAAAATTGTTTTAAAAAGTTGCAGGTACTAGCAATACGTTGAAATATAAATTACAAAGTTTTCAAGTATGGAAGATTGATGAATAAAAGCATGTTAAATATTTTTCATTTGTATGACATACTAGACAAATATGAAGATTTAAAGAATTGTAAGTAAGTATCCATCCACTATTTGTATGCAGTGTACATGCCAAATATAGTTTTTTTATTTTTAAGTAAAACATATTTTAAAGCACATATTGATTACATTACCGCATAACAACCACTAAAATTTTATTTTTTATAAAAGTGATATTTTTTTTAAACACGTGAAAGCCGCGCAAGCCATGATTTAAAGGAAGTCTATTCTTGAAAGTGGTTCCGTACTCCGAGTCGGAACTGCGTTTTGAAAAGGAAATCAATAAAATGTGTACATATTTTTTCCATGGTGTATGTTTGTTAGTTTTTTCGCTTTAACTCTTTGGCTGGCAAGGTAATTTCGCTCATTTAAAATAAACTGCCACTAGAATTTATGATCAAGTCTAAAAGAAAAGAAATAAAAGACGTTTTACCCTCTATATTATTAAGATAAAATTTTGTAAAAAAATGCGGGACAGGCTTTGAAGTTGGGAATTAAATTTAGGCGAGATATAATATGTACCATCACCCTCAAAGGGTTAAGGATTAACGAAATCAACTATTTTTTCGGTGAATTAAATATGCATATGAAGTTTGGTGTCACTTGGCAACCTTATATATTTCTCAAATTTCATTGAAAAGATTTTCTTCAGCAAGATTTCGATAATTAAACACAGAAAGACGTTAATTGGTTTTAATGTATATTAGAGTTAGAACTGTTTTATCTCTCAAATAAAACTCTTAACCCATAGCTGGCAGATTTTACGCATTTTAGCTACCAGAAATATTTAATCGAAATCTTATGGATTTCTGTAACAGTTTTGATTAAGTAAATAAAACAAAATTTTTTACTCAATTAAAGTTGTAAGCGTTAAAATTGGCAGTTATGTTAACATGGTAATACCACTAGCTTCGTATAAAGGCTGTCTACATCTTGAAAAAGGGGAAAAAAATGAATTTTAGCAAATTTGTACTGCAGTGTTTTCACAAACGTCATTTGTTTATGGTTCTATATACGCATGCAGCAGATTTCAGATGAGAAAAGTGTATTAATAAAGCTAAATAATAATAATAATAAACCTCTTTTTTTTTTTTGTATCAATGTAAAGAGAAGTATCAGTGTAAAGTGTGGATGTACATAAAAAAACTTAACAACACTTATTTATTTTTGTAGTGGTTTCCAAGTTTTGCGTTGGCTAGGACAATTTCTTTAAATTAATAACTTAGATGTCATTAAAATTCATTGTATAGTAACAAAGTTTTTTCTTAGAGTTTCGCTTATAGGAATTCACCAACTGATTTCTTTTCAATGTAACTAGAAATCTTTAATAATACCCACTGTAAATTTAGATTTTTCATTAACTATTAGATTGCATTTTAAAGACAGAACTTGCTTGTTGTAGAGCACATAATATTTCATACAGAAGTGAGGAGGGGTGTGCCAGAGGGATAAAGCATATAAATTTTTATTTTATATTCCAGAAATACTTAGATATATTTGAAATTTGAAGTATAGCATTATGATTATATGAAATAGTCCATTACGAAATAAATATGATGGACAGTATTTAGTTTATATAATTAATATAGGTTGAAAAAAAAATTAGAAACATATATAGTAGCATTCTTTAAATGTTTTTTTTTCTTTAAATAAGTTGTTCTTTTATGAAAATATGGAAAAATATTACCGTAATTTCTGGTAGATAACCCGCCTATGATATGGAGATAACCTGGAAATCACAGCAATGATTGTTACTTTTGTTCGTGCAACATACATGGATATAATTTTAAAAACAGAAAAGAGATATTTTATCCGAACATGGATTCTGCGGTACGCCCTGTCCCAACATTCCAATTCCTGTGCCCCCGGAATGTCTTGATGACATGCCTTCTCTGTCAAGGGACGAATCAGAAGACAATTCTGACGACGAGTTTCAAGTGGAAAGCTGCAATGAGCCCCAACAGTTTTCACAATCAGAATTAAACGATTTGATCAGACATCTCGCCTTCACAAAAAATTCTGCGCAGTTGTTAGGATCTAGATTTTAAGAAACGAACTTGTTGTCCCCCGGAACTTCATTTTATTGGTTCCGAAATCGAGAAAAAGATTTGGTGCCCTGCTTTTCGCAAAACGGCGAATTTGTGTACTGCTCCAATATTCCCTGCTTGATGAAAAAGTTCAAAATTAAGCATCATTTAAAAGATTGGAAACTTTTCATCGATTCTACTAAAAGAAGCCTAAAAGCTACTCTTCTTCCCAATGGTAATAAACACGCTTCTATACCAGTTGCACATTCAGTACATTTAAAAGAGAGGTATGAAAATTCAGCCTTGATTCTCACGAAGATTGAGTACAGGGAATACATCTGTGGTGATCTGAAAGTTCTTTCTATAATTCTTGGTCAAGAAGGGCGCTACACAAAACACCCTTGTTTCCTTTGTGAATGGGACATTCGAGCAAGAGACAAGCACTGAACTCAGAAGATATAGCCAAGCAGGACGCTTAAAAGAGGAGAAAAAAACGTGCTGTTCGAGTCTTTGGTAGATGTAAAAAATGTTCTTCTGCCGCCAATTCACATCAAGCTAGGCATCATGAAATAATTTTTTTAAGTTTTGCCAAAGCGTGGTGATACTTTCAAGTATCTGGTTAGCAAATTTCCCTGACTGTCAGTAACAAAGTTGAAAGAAGGCGTTTTTGTCGGTCTTGACATTCGAAAACTGATGACAGATGACATATTCAAAAATGGAAAATATTGTAAGGACAGTTTGGACATCCCTTAAAAAACGCTGTAAAGTTTCTTGGCAACCACAAAGATCCTGATTTCAGAACATCGTAGGAACTATGTTAAAGAACTTCAAAGACATGGGCTGTTCAATGAGTTTAAAGCTCCACTATCTTAACTCACATCTCAATTATTTCCCTGAAAATCTAAGCGATGTGAGTGAAGGACAAGGAGAGCGATTTCCCCCAGATATTAAGGAAATAGAAAGGAGGTATTAGGGTCGATGGAATACCAACATTTTAGCAGACTATTGTTGGAGGCTGCATAGAGATTGCTCTCAAGCCGTGAACAAGAGAAAAGCTTTAAAATAAAATAATATATATATATATATATATATATATATATATGAGAAAAGTGTAAATAATTGTATATTTTAATGTATTTTATACATAAAAAGTTTCGATTCTTTCATAGCCTCTGTATGAATTCTTCAGAATTCATCCTTACTTTGTGAAAATCCCTTACGTCATAGGAAAAAAAGACAAGCATTTCTGGATTCAGCGTGTCCGAAAACAAAGAAACACCCAAAGCGGTTCAGAAAAAAATTGAAAAGTACAATTTCATAGGCCTGTGAATTAGAAGGTGTTGTACTCTCCAACTTTATTAATTTATTAATTTATTATTTTTTTCGGTACACTCTTCTAGGTGAAGAATTTCCACTTTTATTACTACCCTCTATTTTTATACAATAATTTCTATCCCATTTAATGAGGACGTATTACTATAAAAAATACCATAAAGATTTCTGCATGGTAGCCAAAAGAACAAAAACTTCTCATTCCTGAAAGTGTCCTGGAAAAAGGATGGGGAGTACGGCCCCTATAATTAGGATGTTGGCAGGCATGAATATAAAATATAATAGTAATGCGTGTGACAGGGTTCGTACAGTCCTTATTTTTCGGAACGAGTAAAGTTATATAGCAATTTAGATGATAAAATAAGCTCACAATTTTAAGTATATATATATATATATATATATATATATATATATTAATTGTGACTGAAGAATCCTTTCACGGGTCCGTACGATTTCTGTTTTAGAAAGCTTGGAAAAATGTAAATGACACAAACCTATTTCAGTAAACGCAAAACATTCTTATTGTATTTATTATCGATTACGATAATTTTAAATGTATATTTTAAATGTATTTAGTTAGTGTTAGATATGTAACCAACACAAACCTATTTCAGTAAACGCAAAAATTCTTATTGTATTTATTATCGATTACGATAATTTTAAATGTATATTTTAAATGTATTTAGTTAGTGTTAGATATGTAACCATAACTGTATATCTATATGTAACTGTCATTATAACTGTATCAAGTATGCTTAACTGTAACTTAACTTTAAGAGAATAAGATGTAACCGCCACTGTGTGGCAGCAATCAGACTGCAGCTGCTTTTCAAGAAAGAAGTAATATATAACATGGCGCAGCCGAGCGTCGAACCAGAACTGTTCCGAAATTAATTTTCGGATAAATCTTGAATGGATTCTTTAAAAGTTCCAAGAGGTTTGGACCTCTCTGGTAATATCGCCGAAGCATGGCGAAAGTTTCGACAGAACTTTGAAATTTATTTAAAGGCAGGAGGCCATACGGAGAAAGATGACGATGTCAAAGTAGCAATATTATTAAATTGCATTGGTGAAGATGCTGTCGAACTCTATAATACATTTGAGCTAACAGATGAGCAGAGAAATACCTTAGCGGATGTCCTGAATGCCTTTGAGAACTATGCAAATCCACGCAAAAATGTTGTGTTCGAAAGCTATGTATTTAATAGCAGAAATCAAGAACAGTTTGATAACTTTGATGAGTTTCTAACAGATTTAAGAAAACTAATAAAATTCTGTGAATATGGAAATTCATCTGACAGTATAATTCGGGACCGCATTGTCATTGGAACGAAAGAAAAACAGCTTCAAGAACGTCTATTACGAGAATCAGATCTAACACTCCAAAAGACGATTGACATTTGCCGAGCAGCAGAATTAAGTAAAAAACAATCAGAAGTAATACAGCGGAAAATCTGAAGTAAATATTCTAAACGAAACGAGTACCATCGCAGACGCTGTGTCTTTAATAGGGAAAAATAATTAAGCAAAAAATAAGACTTCGAACAATTCGACGTCGTGGACGCAGACTGCTGCTGGAAGTGAAAATAAAAAAGAAAAGATTTATTTGTTTAAAAATTGTAATTATAATGATGTTAGAGGAAAGTGTCCAGCGTTTGGAAAAAGATGTAAAATTTGTGATAGGTTAAATCACTTTGCTAGTGGGTGCAAAAATAGGTTTAACTCCAAGAGAGTTAATAATATGGAAAAATTTATTTTTGTAGATTCAGTGCTGTGTGCTAAGGAATCAAGTTGGATACAACCGTTACAGGTAGGAAAAAAATCTTATCAGTTAAATTAGATACTGGTTCGTGTGTAAATATAATACATAACGATTTACTTAAATCGTTAAAATGTAATTATCCCATAAGTCCTACTGAGATTATTTTAGAAGCATATGGAGGTAATTTAATTAAACCCCTAGGTATAGTTAACTTAGAGTATAAAATGAATAGTTGTACTAAATATCTAGATTTTATTGTTATAAACTGTAATAATTATTCTAAAACATTGTTAAGATTACCTAGTTGTATTGAATTGGGTTTGATTAAAAGAGAAAAAGTAAATTGTACCGAAATAAAAAATAAGGATGAATTTATTAAGAAAAATAAAGATGTTTTTCAGGGGTTAGGAACATTTAATTTAATGTGTTCTATTAAAATTGATAGTAAAGCTAAGCCAGTAGTTAAACCCCCCAGAAGAATTCCAGAATCCTCAAAACTAAAATTAACCCGTTAGTAGTCGCTAGTTGGTCGATTTGCCGCCCATCCTTCAGTGTTGCCAGATTTTTTTATTCAAAAGCCACCAAAAAGTTTTAAAAGTAGCATTTGCTATACACAAAACGCGAATAAAATCGAAGGAACGTCGATCACATCACTTCTTAAAATTATTGGTGACAATTAAATAAAAAGTGCGCAATCTGTAATAGGTGGCGCTGTCTATAGCGACTACTAACGGGTTAAAAGAGAAATTAATTGCGCTTGAAAAAGATAAAATTATAAGTAGGTTAGAGAATCCAGATGGTTGGATTAATAATTTAGTTATAGTAGAGAAACCTGATAAGTCAATTCGAATATGCTTAGATCCACAGGATCTTAATAAAGTTATTAAAAAAGAATGCCATTTAATACCAACGATTGAGGAATTAATGCCTAAGTTATGTAATAAATCTATGTATAGTGTGTTTGATTTAAAGAATGACTTTACCAAATTAAATTAGATGAACCTTCTAGTAAATTATGTCAGTTTAGTACTCCCTTTGGTTGTTTTAAATTTAACCGCCTTCCGTTTGGTTTAAATATCGCACATGACTTGTTTCAAAAAGCTAATGAAAAAAATTTTGGTGATATACCTGGTGTGATTATTTATTTTGATGATATGTTAATTTGTGCAAATTCTGAAAAGGAGCATGATGAAATTGTTCAAAAAGTATTAGAAAGAGCAAGAAAATTAAATGTAAAATTTAATCCTAATAAGTTACAATATCGCGTTAATGAAGTTAAGTATTTGGGTCATGTATTTAATAAGAATGGAATTAAACCAGACCCTGAACAGGTAAAAGCTGTAATGAATTACAGGCGCCTAGTAATAAAAAAGAGTTGCAAAAAACTTTAGGATTAATTAATTATCTAAGGAAATTTATTCCTAACATGTCAGAGATAACTGCTCCTTTGAAGGAATTGCTCAAAACATCCGTAGTATTTGATTGGTTACCAGTGCATACAAAAGCTCTTAATGAACTTAAAGAAAAAATAAGCACAGTCCCTGTACTTGGTGTTTTTGATTCTAATAAACAAAATTGTATTGCAATGTGACAGTTCTAAAACTGGACTAGGGTGTTGTTTGTTATAAGAGGGACAACCGATTTGCTATGCATCGCGTGCTTTGTCTGAAGCTGAGCAAAACTATGCAAAAAGATTACTTAAGCATAGTATTTGCTACTAAAAAGTTTCATAATTATATTTATGGTAGAAAAAAAATTGTTCATACTGATCATAAACCCTTAGTATCAATTCATAATAAAAGTGTTGTAAATGTTTTATCTAGTAGGTTACAAATAATTAAATTAAAGTTACTTAAATATGATCTTGATGTCTCTTATGTACCAGGTAGGCAAATGTATGTAGCCGATTTATTATCTAGATCTTATATTAATGAATATGATACTGATGAGTTTTTAAAAGAAATTGTTCATTGTGTAAAAGCTACAAGGCATATGCATGTAACTGATAAAAAAATAAATGAGTTTAAGAAATGTACCTTAAAAGATCCAGTATTAAATAAATTAGTAACTTTTTGTAAAAATGGTTGGCCTAACAGTAAAAAAGATGTTACAGACAATGTAAGATTTTATTATAAATTAAGACAAGATCTTTTTGAAGAAGATGGAATAGTCTTTTATAATGGTAGAATAGTTGTTCCTGTTGATCTTAGAAAAGAAATGCTTAGTAAAATTCATGATGGACATTTCGAAATAGAATAATCTGGTGTGTCACTCACACGAATTTCTCTTACCCTGAAATTTAATACTATAAATACAGGTTGGAGATTAAGTGGTAAGATAACGAGTACTGTTATGTAAACAATTCATATTAGGCTTCTGAAGAGTTTTATATGATAATTAGTTCTGTGTGAGGGGAGCTACCGCCCCCCTCAACCCCCCGTTTCATTATTGCACCTACATTTATATAGAATTTAATTCGGTTATTAAAAAATATTTCTCTTTTTAAAGAATAATTTATTAAAATTATTATTTAAAAAAATTATCTTTTATGATAAGGCAGACGATTTCCATATTAGAGAAGTAGTTTAACACCAAATATCCAAAAAAAGTCCATTTTATTCTCAATAAAAAAAAAAAAAAAGTACGATTTTTTTTCTAAGTTTTGTTTTTGTTAAAAGTAAAAAAAATCTATAACTTTGTTTTAAATTATCGCAGATCGATGGTTCAATCATTCGTTTTAAAGGTATTTTCGAGCTCTTTTGAAAGATACCCATCATGAAAATTTACTCCCCTCGAGGGGGGACTTCCCCCCCAGGGGGGGAGAGGCGAGGCTCCTACATACACAAAAAATTTTTCCCAGTTAACTGTCTCTATTACAAAAAATATATATTTGTTTCATTTGGTTTAGTGCAGTCTATAGACATTAAACTCTATTTTCCTGCAATTTCCCCCATAGACGTAATGTATTAGAATTCTCTTGATTGTCCCTGTACACGAACCATTTGCTTGATCTTAACGAAAAGCTTACTGTAGCATCCCTATATGATACACATTTAGAATACCAAGTTTGAACTTTCTGCCATAATTTGTTTTTGAGATATGCTGATAACAGACAGACACACACACAGACACACACACACACAGACACACAGACCATTTGCTAAAAACATGATTTTCGTATTCAGGAGACCTCAAAACGTGTAAATATAACAAAATCTCGCGTTCGAAAATTTGAGCCTAAAACAATACTTTCGCTACCTTATGGGTAAGAGAAAGTAAAAAAGTAAATCTAGAGCTAGAGTAATTTTTTATTGGCCTAATATGGGAAATGATATTGAAAATTTAATTTCTAAATGCTCTGTTTGTGAAAAGTACAGACCAAAAAATTGTAAAGAACCACTCATTTCAGATGACATTTTGTCATTACCGTTTGAAAAAATAGGGTGTGACATTTGTGAATTTTAGAAAAATAATTACTTAGTCTTAATAGATTATTTAACTAAGTGGTTAGAAATTGTTCCCTTAAATAATAAACAATCATATGAAATAATTAAGAAATTAAAAGTGATATTTAGTTCGCATGGAATTCCTAAAATTCTAGTCCCAGATAACATGCCCTTTAATTCGTATCAATTTAGAAAGTTTTTATTAGAATGGGATTTTGAAATCGTAAATAGTAGTCCGAGATACGCGTAATCAAACGGTCAAGCAGAAAGCGGTGTAAAAATTGCTAAAAATATGTTGAAAAAATGTTATGAGTCTAATCAGGATATTAACAGCGCGCTCCTAGAATATAGAAATACGCCCATAAAAGGGTTAAATTTTTCAATTTTTCTCCCGCTCAAGCCTTAATGAGTAGACGAACACGAACTAAATTACCAATAAATAGAGAATTATTAAAGCCAGAACTCCAAACGAGCATAAAAAATAAAATTGTAAATAAACAAAACTTAAGTAAATTCTATTATGATAGAACGTCTAGACCCTTATCGGAAATTTCAAATAATCAAAATGTTTCGATTCGTTCTGGAAATCAGTGGGAAAGAGGCATAAAAACCCTAGAAGCTATTGGGTAAGAAATGAGAAAAACAACATTTTAAGAAGAAGTAGAATTGATTTAAAACCTTCTTATAATGAGACAATTTTTGAACAGGATTTTGAAGTGACTGGTTCTACTTCTACTAACAAACACTCTGTAAATATTAATTTGAATGGTAATGGTTCTAATGATAATTCAAAAAAGAAGTCGGATTCTAAACAATACATTACCAAATATGGTCGTATTATTAAGCCCCCTAACAGGTATGGGGTAGAAAATAAGTAATTGTTTTTTATGCTAGTTTTTTGTAACAAAGTAATTGTTCTTTTGTGTTAATTTGTTTATATTTGTATCTTCGTTCTTTCATGCATATTGTAAATATTTTAATAACAGTTTTTGTGTGTCATTCTTTGTAAAAGGGGAGATGTTAGATATTTAACCATAACTGTATATCAAGTATGCTTAAGTGTAACTTAACTTTAAGAGAATAAGATGTAACCGCCATTGTATGGCAACAGTCAGACTGCAGCTGCTCTTCAATAAAGAAGTAATATATAACAGTTAGACGTTAAAAAATATAATGTAAGTGAATATAGTCTCTCTATCAAAATAAATAAATTCAGAGTTTTCCCTTAACACTCATAAATCACAAATTTATTTTAGTAAGCGTACAATATATATATATATATGTTTAAATACATCAGTTGGTAAAAAAAAAAAAAAAAAAAAAAAGAATGAAACATTTTCATGCTATATGTTTTTTCTTTTATTTTTTGTACGGTCTATTGTAATTGCCTATAATAAAATTAGCCGACGAATTATGTACAAAATGATACTACTAATTTTGCAGAAAAACGGAATAAATACAAACTATGTAGATTATATATATATATATATATATATAAAGCATTATTTACTTTATGGGCACATTATTTTATCGCAGAACTACCAATAAAATTTAATTATATTTAGGATAAAAATATGTTCTGGACTGTATCGAGTGAAGCTGTTATGTGGTGCAGGAAGTTCAAGAAAGCGGTTGTCTTGATAAAATTGAGACCGCGTAAAACAGGTTAATAACGTTTACTAATTTTACGTACCCTTTACCTCGTTTAACTTTCAATGTACTGTAAAAAAAAAAAAAAAAAATGCCGGCCCGAGATTAATTTTATGAATATGTGGCTGGTGACGATCAATTTGTAATAATGTTTACTTTATAACATTATAATTATATTTTGCTTAGGGAGCCATCTAAATTTTAAAACTGGCATCAGCTTATTTTATTTTATTTTATTTATTTATTTATTTTTCAGTAGCAACCCTCATTTTTTACTTTATATTATAGTTTATGAGATCAAGTCAGTTCGGAAAAGGTACTACTTATATACTTTTAATTAATTCAGGATAGAGTTACGAGAGAAAATGTATTAGGGGTCCGCCTCCATACATATAGAAAAAATAAATTACTATCTCGCATAGAATGTAAATTATTCAGTAAGATTATAACCAGACATAAAAGTATGCAAATTTTAAATATAAAATAAAGTGAAATAAATAGAGCTGCCAAACCTCCGGATTAATTCATACCATTCTTCTTTTAAAGTTTTCTCGGGCTTATTTAATCACAGAATTTTTGCTATTATAAAAATTGAGTATTTCTATAAAAATTTACTGGTATTCAAAAATCCGACAGGTTGAACACTCTGAATATACAATAAAAAGAAATTGTACCTGCACATACTTGCCAACATACTAATTAACATTCCTGCCAATCCTGACTAAGCCCACTGTGCATATTTCCTTTAATATTTTCTGAGTAAGGAAACATCATCTAGCACCAGGCTATATATAACATATTTAAAAATGCGTACTGAATAAATATACATATTATTCATATATTAATTTTCAAGCGCATATTCTTTAATTAAACAAAACTGTGGATCTGTGGGCGTGTCTTTGTAAAATTTGCGACTGTTAAAGGGTTAAAGTAAACGAGCATCACGTTACCATTGACTGAATTAAAATAAAAATTTGAGTAAAACTCCCTCACATTTTTTTTAGAGGACCTGAATATTAGTTTATTCTATCGATGGTAACTTTTTAAATTTACACGATATTTTGGGGGTGATTTTGCTAAAGTAGTTCAGTACTTTCGGCTAGAAATTTTTAAGATGAATCTCTGAAACACTCGCACAAGCGTAGTTAAACGAAGTTAATAAAAATGCTCATATTTCATTAGCTAATTAATATTTTTATATTCTGACTTCAGTATGCTATATTTCATGTAATATGTCAAGTTTTGTAAAAATGGCTCTGCATAGATTTAATAACCTAATGCAAAAAATAAAAGAATGGATTTTTTTTTTTTTTTTTTTTTTTTTTTTTAAGAAAACATTGTATTGTCCTGAATATATGCGGTAGAACGTTATATAGATAATAATAATAAGCTTTATAATCACAAAACGCATTTCTAGTAATACTTTTTACAGGGTGATCTCAAACTTATTGATTTTTCTTTAATTTGTTACTGTTTTCTTTTTGTCTTTGGTGCAAAATTTCTACTAAAATATATGAGGTAAGCCATGCTCTTTATACACCCGAAGGTTAAGGATAATTCGTCAAGAACTTTTTCTAGATTCTTGACAAAACGTCTGAAATCAAAAGAGTCCGGCCATTTATGGCGGGGTAGTGCTGCGACCTCTGTACATACGGATTTTCCTTTATTCCTCATTTTTCTCTACCACTAAGTTTCAACAGAAATTTTTGTCATAAAGTAATCCTATACGCTTATAAAGAATTTATTTATTGCAGAATAATGGTAGAAAGGTAGAAAAGAGCTTAAAAAAAAAAAAAAAAAAAAAAAAAAAAAAAGAGAGAGTGTACAGGACAATACTGATATAGTTGTGTTTGAGATTTTATCCTGAGAAACGGCGAATACCAAAAATATTCACAGCACAAGTTACTCGAGAATAATATCATTTAAACATTAAAAATATTATTAATGATTTTAACCCTTTAACGTACTTGCTCGAGTTAATTCGAACAATGACTACACTTCCAGTGTATTTTTTTCTTAATATTTTACGGTGCAAGAAAGCACCAGTCAGCACCAAACTATAATATTTATAATTTATTTGGAAATATGTAATGAATAAATATACATATTAGTCATACATTTATTTTCATCTATTTTCTTTAATTAAACAAAAATATGGATCCTATTGGCATGTCTTTGAAAAACATGCGACCGTTAATGAGTTAACATTGATAATAATGGCAACGCAGGTTTTTAATGTTAAATAAAAACATGCAATAACCAGTGAACAATTTACCTTTTCCTGTTTTCAGAAATTAATTTTGTTGCTGAAAAGACTACATGATTTTTAAAAAACATTGGAAACAATGTTATTATTACATTCTTTTCACATGGAAATTCGAAATTGTAATTTATAAAGCAATATCAGCTAAAGTATAAAACTTTTAAATACGCTAACGATTTCATTGAATTTCTTGTCGTTCATATATTTGAACAATATTCAGAAGATCATGACACGTTAAAACATAGCTTTTAGAATTGAACACTATAAGATAATTATTATTTAAATTGTCCTATCATAAAACATTATAAGTACTTAAATAATTGTAACTGTCGTGCTCAAAAAATTCTTTTATTTTGGAACTTTTCCAGATGTTAAATTAGCTTATCGAAAAGAATAAAAAGGTGAACTGCTTTCACGGACCATTTTTGACCACAGTGCTACAGAAAGTATGTTAGTAGAGTTTTTATTCCATAACTGTTCTAAATTGTTGATTCCTACGCTTTCACTTACTGATTTCGAGAAAAATAAGTGAAAGCATTGCGTGTACAAAACATACGTACTTATCAGAATACGTATTGCAAACATGTAGGAAGTACTTTTATATTTAATATCCATCCTAATTTTTAATAGTATTATTTGTCTAACAAGGAAACTTTCAAAAGGTGTCGTCTTCAAAAAAGATTGAAATGTATATATATGTGATTCTACTTTTCATAAAACACTAAAAAGTGAAAAAATTATCGGCTGAAATGAATTACAACGACCACGAAAAATTATCACATTTAAATATATTTGGTGATTTCACACTGTTAGGCGATTGATTTTCAGTACTTGGCAGAGAAGCAAAACACGGTTCTGTTCGTACACGGCAATCTCGGTGCTAGTGAACATATCGCATAACAGCGCTAAATCGCCAAAAATGCTTAATTTTGATAATTTTTTGTGGTCGCTGCAATTCATTTCAGCCAATAAATTTTTCCCTTTCTGGTGTTTTATGAAAAGTAGAATCACACACACACGCACATATATATATATATATATATATATATATATATATATATATATTTTTTTTTTTATTTTTATTTATTTATTTTTTTTTTTGAAGATGACACCTGCTAAATGTTTCCTTGCAAGTATATGCATACGTGCCAACACCCTGATTAATATTCCGTAGCAGTGTTAGTACCACCTTTTTTTTTTTTTTTTTTTTTTTTCCCACACCAATTTTTTTAAAGCCCTTTTCTTCTTATTTAATCTTAATTACATTTGGACACAATTACTCTAAAAATAAAGTGGTGTAGAGAAAGGAGCGACACTAATTATACTATACGGAATATTAGAATGTTCATACCTGGCAACCATCTCATTAATAATCGGAAGATTTTTAATACCCGTCTTTTGTTTGACACCAGTCTTTTTTTAAAGTAATCTTATACATATTTAATCGTTAACTGCATTTGGAGATAATTACTTTAAAAATAAAGTGGTATGGAAAATGGGGCGTGTACTAAAAATCTTTTGATTCATAATTAGGATGTTGGCAGGTATGTATGTTAGACTATTCGGCAATCATATCGATCAAATATCAATTTTTAAAACAAGTAGCAATTATTAAATAAAAAAAATGTCGACAGGTTGTCAGTACTGATCAGAATAGGCATTTACAAATTCATATATGGAAAAATATGCATTACGATTTCAAGTATTATCTCTCAACACTTTCGCGACTGCATGTTTTTGTCTTTTTCTTAGTAAGGTCCGCCTGTGGGCATTATTCACCCTACTTACAATATTTTAGAACAAAATTTTTCGTATTTACATTTATATTACAAATGAATATACATTATTGTTGTACTCTTTCTAATCAAAGCATTTATATCCATAGTATATTGGTAGTACAAATATGAATATTGGATATATTTTTAAGAAATAAATAACATACAAATTGCGAAAGAAACGCCCACTGGAGGAGTTAGAGATTTTCAAATGATGTGAAGCTACGTCAGCTTTCGCGAAAGTGTTAACGAACTGACCGCCTTGGTTGAGTTGTTTGAGGGAGGTCAAGGAAGTTTTTTAACCATAGCGCCTATAAAATAATCTTCGACATTTCTATGAATAGCTGGCCAGCTGGTAGAATGTTTCAAATACGGTCGTCTAGCGAATGACAGGCAAAACTTGTGAGGATAAATCCTCTCCTCTAACCTTTTTATTTTTCAGGATCCTGCTGTGAATAAATTTCTGAAGTGAAGACGAAACTTACCGTTAAACCCAATTAAAAGTATATTGTTTCAAAGACTGGAAGGGCAAGGCTACTCGTATTAACTGTTTTAAGTTTTAAATAAAATTTAATCACCCCGGGATTGCATTGAATTTAAATTAAAATACTGCTTTGTTAATGTTTTAAATTAGATGAGACCAATGCACCTTTTTGATAGATACCCTTTTTTGAGAGGACTGAATCTCCAACTCACCTTGACTTTAGAATTTCTTTCCCTAAATCATATGTGTAAACTCTCCCAATTTTCTAAGGTGACTTATTACCGAAAAATTTTTATAATAGTTTTCATCTTATTTAATCGCCGAAAATACATGCGTAATTTTCCTTTAAAAGAAATACTGGTGCCTTAAATACTCTTAATGGAGAATCAATTTGCGTACATTCAACCACCAAATCTTCAAAGTTTGTTTCAATCCATCAATTTCAAATATCTTGGTAACTGTTAAATCCTCAAACTTCGTAGAGTACCTTTTTATCCGGACTATTTCTCCGTTAAGCGAGATATTCCAGACTTTTCTCCAACTTTCAAGATCTGAACCAAACTCCATTGCTTAAAACCAAAGATCGTACTCTCCACTTTTTTTTTTCAAGACACTCTTCTAGATGAGAAATTTCCGGTATTATTGAAACCTCTATTTTATACAATAATTTCTAACCTATTCAATGAGGATGGTTGGATGGGTTTTACGTCGCACTAGTGCTGCGCAATGGACAATACTATTTAACGAGGACATATTACTATAAAAATACCATAAAGATTTTTGCACTAAATTGGTGGTGGCCAAAAAAGCAAAAATTTCTCATTCCTGAAAAAAGGGCGTGATGTACGATCACTATTAACACTTTCACGACCGCATGTTTTTGTGTTCTTCACAGTAAAGTACGCCTGCGAGCGTTATTCTTCCCAGTTGTAATATTTCAGAACAAAATTCTCCGTATTAAAATTTATATTACAAATGTATATACATTATAGTTATATTCTTTCTAATTAAAGCACTTAAATTGATAGAACAAATATGAGTATTAGCAGGGTTCGTACGGGCCTAATTTTTTCCCTGAGTCTCACACCAGAATTCTGAAACAATAAAATTCATCTTAATCATATAGACTTATTTTATAAGAAAAATTGTTCTACAAAATTTATGGTATAAAACTCAGGGAAAAAAATAAGGCCCGTACGATCCCTGATTAGGCATATTTTTAAGATATAAATAGCATACAAATTGAGAAAGAAACACCCACTGGTGGAATTAGAGATTTTCAAATGACGGGAATCTACGTCAGTAGTCACGAATGTGTTACACAGTGTTGTCAAATATGGCAGATTTTGTATTCAATAATAACCAATAATTTTGGGAAGTGATATTTGAAATACTTAACAGTATATTAATCTTCGAAGTGATTAGGCAAACGTTACAATTAAAAATTGTTGGTGATCATTGCATACATTACGGAATCATAATTAATATTCCGTAGTATCGTTAGCCACACCTTTTATTTCACACCAATATTTTTTTAGAGTATTATATTCTTCCTATTTAATCATAATTGAATTTGGAGAAAATTACTCTGAAAGTTTACTGGTGTGAAAAAAAAAAGGCGGGGCTAACGATACTACGGAATATTAATTAGGAAATTGGCAGGTATATTATTGCATAGCTGCCAAGTTTTTTAATTTATTCCGGAATGTTGTTAGCCACGCCCTTTTTTCACACCGTAATCTTTGTAGAAAAAAATTATTCAATATATAATTACGATTACATATAAAGACAATTACTCTAAAAATATTACGGTGGGAAAAGGGGCGGGACTAAAAACATACCGTAATAAATTAAAAAACTTGGCAGCTATGTTATTGAACAAAAAATCCGTCAGATCTGGCTATACTGCTGTTAAAACATTAAATCAACATCGCACATTAATTCTTTGCAAAACTCCAACGTTTCTCTTAGCTTCGTAATGCATCTCGCAAGATTTTATAATTCATACCAGAAATTCTCAGAGGTTCTTTCCCCCTCCTTGAAGGATCAAAAGTGTAAGGGCTTGGCTCCTGAGTATCCCCAAGGGTGAGTCCCAGACAGTCGTCAGTTGCTCATAGCGTAATACAAGTGCGACGTAGGTACAGCTTAACTCATTTGAGAAAATATTTTAATAACTGAAAGTATCGCTAAAGATGAAATCGATATTCCATATTTCCTTGTGGCAAAACATATTTCGCGCTACCAATTTCTAACATCGTAGTTGAGTTTCAATATTAATTAGGTTATGATTTTATATTTCCTGATTTGTGCTAATTTGCCTCGAGGTCACTATAAGTTAATGGTAATTATTTTTCTGGAAAGGTTTGAACGTTGAGTGATGACATTTTCTTACACACGCTTTATTTTTAACTCTTTGAAAGGCGGTGGTTACTTACACTAACCGCCTTATTTTATTTTCCAACTGCAAGAATTCATCCCCAAATTTTTCAACAGAATTTTACTTTTATAACTTATTGGAAAACATTTATCTATATTTTTTCTTCCAATTTTTTCGTAAATTATGATGTCTTTCTGTATTCAATGAGCGTAATTAAATTGTCGCTGAAAGAGTTAATGTCGCACTAGAACTACTCAGAGGGTAATTAACGATGATATGGGATTTTCCTCTAGGGGTAGTGCGAAGACATACCACCACAAATTTGATATCCTTGTTGATAGGATGCCCATCCCTTATTTTAGTAATTCTCAGCGAAATTATTTTTCGGAACTTGGAAGGCATTGCAGCTAAGATAGATTTTGCATTCAAAAGCAACCATTAATGTACACGACTAGTTTTTAGTCGGCTCGAGTATCGAGACCTCACTTTTCTGATTACGAGTTCGACGATCCCATATCTGGAGAAGGAAAAACTATGATTCCTCTATTCCTGTTTTCACTGTATTGTTTTTACAATGTACTAAAACAAAAATTATTTCAGCTTTAAATTAAAAATATAAATATTCTTTCAAAAATAAACTATGAGACTAGTATTTTAACACATTCAATCTTTAAAAAATAGCTAAGAATCTATGAACATGCACTGCTGATTTGTAAGTATACAAAAAAAAAAAAAAAAAAAAAAAAAAAAAACACTGTTCAGTGAGCGGTGATCCTTGTATGACGTTTGAACAATTAAACCAATAACATTGTTTTAAACTATAAAATAGCTTAGTGTATTTAAATTATTATTTAAGGCTAAAATAAGAACAAAAATGTTTTAGATTCAAGTTTTTTTTTCTTTTTTTTAATAAATAATGTTAAATCAAAACTATAAAAAATAAAAAATAAAAAAACCTTTTAATTGAATAAAAATTCAGATTAACTACAAACTGCGTACTGAGTAGAAGCTGACAACAAAATTAGTTTAGTTGATATGCGTGAAATCTGCTGAGTTCCCCATTACATATTTGTTCTCATAAATTTCTGCTATAGGGCATACTATATTCATGATAAGAGAAATGAATAAGCCCGAATACTTGAGAGTCACAGAATAATGTCCTCCTTAGTACACTTCCCACCGTTCAATTCGATACATCTATCCTAGCTAAATTTGACTATTAATTTTGTTAGCGTTTTAGTTTTCATGCAATTCTATTCTATTTCCAAAGCAACAATTTCCATAAATCAAATTCATGAAATATTGCTTTATTCTATCATGTTAAGAAAATCTTAAATGTCACATGACTTACGAAATTTTCAAATTTTCAAATTGATAAGAAATGATGTTCAACCTTGTATCATAAAATATATTTAAAAAAATTTCTGACATATTTACAACGAAAATATTCCTCATAATGAGCGCTTATTGGAAGTTTTGTATACTTTTGCCATGTTAAGAAAATCGTAAATTTCGAATAGGTTACGAATTTTTCAAAGTATAATGTTTATAACTAATGATATCCATGTCAAGATAAAAAATGATATTTTAAAGCTTATTTAACATTTTTAAGATGAAAATATTCCTTTTAAAGCATGATTAAACAAATTTTTGCCCTATTTCACGATGATGAAAAATTCTTTAATTCCGAAAAACTTCCGAAATTTTCAAATTTTCTAATTGCAAATAATAAGATTCTGGCCAGTATCATAAGCAATATTTTAAAATTTGATCGACCTTTCTGTGTTCATTTGTACTTGAGTAATCGTGTGCATACACTAACATACTAACACACGTACTAATAAGCTGAATAGCATCTGAACAGATACCACATTAATTTTGTGATCTTCAAATTTCTCATCCCTTAAAAACTTGCATTTTTTTTTTTTTTAACCGAGATCCAACGATTTCATGAATACTTAAGTCCGCCTTGCCTATAGTATGATGAGAAACTAACATACGTAGATCAAACTAACACAATTGTCAACTTTAACGCTTTTTAGCTGGTGGAAAATTTTTAGAGAATTTTTTTTTATGTATATTTATATAAAGGTTCTCACTGATTTAATAAAATAAAAGTTCTATAAAATTTTCCAGTATCCAAAAGCGTAAAAGTTGCCAAATAGGAAATAAACGCAACCCAGTTATACAACTCAAATTTCACAAGGAGAGCATAACTCTTAGTTGTCACTTTTTTTTCCCAATACATTTGCCAGAATTATTCTCGAACAATGAATTTCTTGGGTCATAAACCAAGATTATAGCTGCCGAAACCCGCCTCTTGTATTCGCATTTATTTGGAGATATTTTCAAATAGGTTTGTCCTTGATAGTATAGGCAAACGCTCAAGAATTCTAATAGAAGTCTCTAGAATTCGCTTTCGAAGGGGACTAGGAAATTTTTTATAAGAAATTTATAAGGATGACATGGAATTATTTTTTATCGAGCCCTAATTTAGATTCTAGATGTCAGTTATAGAATTTTTTTCTCAGTGTATTGGCATGCCTTACACTTATAGCTAGGAAATCTATATTTCTAGTTTAGGGATTTAGAAAAGAACCACCTATTCGTTCTAGATGAAAGCGGTATATATTTTTTTCTCAGTGTATATATATATACACACACACACATATATATATATATATATACATATATATATATAGAGAGAGAGAGAGAGAGAGAAATATTTTATCAGCTTTTTCAACATTTACTATAATTAAATATAGTGAAAATTTCTATGAACGAATATTAGGATAAAAAAGGTCAGAACGGCTGGCAGCTATATCAGTGGTATTGAAACCTACGTACAATTTAAACCGTGAAAATTCGTTGATTCTGGATGTTCAATTGTTTGTGTTGCACGAAAGCTGAACAGATTACAAGCAGGTAGATTAATAGTAATCAGGACGGGTTTCGTTCGTAATATCCGCCTTTTTCAGTACAAAAGCCACCACTATTTTTGAACTATAAATTTCTATATAAATTTATAGACAATTTATGAGGAAAATTGCTTTTAGCGGTTCATGAGGAGATAGCGAGACATGCATAAAATCAGACGTTAAACGTATGATATATATATATATATATATACATATATTGTCAGTATCAAGTGTTATGCTTTTCTTAACACAAATTTCTGTAATATCAAGCTTCGTTTGTCTTTCTTTCTCTTATTCACACACGCACTTAAAATTTTTTTCAAAAGGAGTATGAAGTTCTTGCAAAATCGTATAAAATCGATGTTTCCAGATCCTGATTAAGGGGGAAGCACACATTATCTCCGCTCTCACCGGAATATTTTTACAATTATTTTTTACTTCATGTCATAGAAATTCCACGCTTTGACGAGGAAATATTTTTTATAAAAAATGAACGGTGTAAAACAATCCAATTTACTCACCGTTATTAGACACCATAATTCTTTTAAAATAATTTTTAATGAGAATTTTCTGTTTATTATAGGAGGAATGTATTTGTTAAAAAATAACGGTGTAAGTATAAATAATGTGTGCTTGCCCCTTAATCAGGCTCTGGATTTTTCCAAAAGTTTCAAAATACATTTTTTCGAACCTCTGTCATTATCAGTAAAAACGTATTTACAAGGTCTATCTCAAAAATAATGACAATTTTTTTTCGCATTTCTGCTACATCACCAAGGAAAATCAGTGGCTCAGAAATGTGGAGTGGAATGTCAATAACGTATTCTAATGTTTCCGCAATTGCTCCTAAGTCACAGCGCATGACAAGTGGCCTAACAGTGAGCCAGTGTGAGCGTAGCTCGTTACGCTTAATATGCAGCAATCAATTGAACAACGCTATGTAGTAAAGTTTTGCATTTAACTCGGTAAAAGTGGTAATGAAACCTTGCAAGTGTTAAAGGAGGCTTACAAAGATGAAGTTTTGCCAGAATCGCAAATCTACAAATGGCACGCTGCATTTAGGAACGGCCAACCAGAGCCTGATTAAGGGGGAAGCACACATTATCTCCGCTCTCACCGGAATATTTTTACAATTATTTTTTACTTCATGTCATAGAAATTCCACGCTTTGACGAGGAAATATTTTTTATAAAAAATGAACGGTGTAAAACAATCCAATTTACTCACCGTTATTAGACACCAGAATTCTTTTAAAATAATTTTTAATGAGAATTTTCTGTTTATTATAGGAGGAAAGTATTTGTTAAAAAATAACGGTGTATGTATAAATAATGTGTGCTTCCCCCTTAATCAGGCTCTGCGGCCAATAGAACGTTAAAGAGGATCCGATCGAAGGATGACCATCGACTGTAAAAACGAATGAAAACATCGAACGAGTGAGGATTGTTCTGAACACCGATCGTAGATTAAAATTACGCTCAATTTCGTAAATGGCAGGGTTGGCAAAAACAGTTGTCCACTGCATCATTAATAACGAACTGCAAATGCGCACGGCCCCACGCGGCATTGGTTGTGACTGAATACTTAACCCAAGAACAAATCCATGGGCTTCTACATTCACCATTCAGTCCAACCTGGCCACCAGTGACATTTTGTTTTCACTCATTAAGATGAATATGAAAGGACGGGATTTTGACACACTTCACGATTTCCAAAGAGACGCAACCACAAAACATTGCGGCATCTCACAAAATGAATTCGAACAATGCTACAACCTACTGGCAGGAACGCTGGAATCGTTGTATTACTACCCTAGCCGCATACTTCAAAGAATATTAAGTGTTTTTCTTTGTAAGTATGATTAATTAATTTACACAGTTTTTTCTCCTTACTTTTGAGACAGATCTTTTAAATAAATAATTTGTGCTGTTAGTATTTTATTGTAATATGAATTATGTTTATGTATTTTGTTTCAGTTATATTTACAATATCTCTATATTTAAATTGCAGTTTTGGAGATTTAAAATTGTACTTCAGATTTTTTTAGACTGTTGCGAATACATGTTTTTAAAATTAAACAGAGACATCGCTAATCGATTATTGAAACTGAGTTACTACTTTTACAATTTATTACAGAGCATTTTTAGTGCCATCTTTCTGTCACATTATTTGTATTCTAATTTTCTCCATTACAGAACTGTAATAAAATTAGAAACAGATTTCGCTTAAAGGGAAGTGGTATGTGAAAAATGCTGGACTAAAAATGTTCAGGAATAAATTATAAAAGTTGCCAACTCTGTCTAAATATTACATTTTTTTTGTCTTTTCGGGGCTATTTTAAGGCTGTTTATACTCTGGAGACGGATTTAAAGCTAAGTAAAATGATTTCTGATGTATATGCTTTAATGATCACTTTATAATTTTTAAATTAGTAAAAGTTTTATAGTGTAACCACGTTTCTTGTGCTTAGCTTTGAGGACGAGTCGAAATGTCTGGAGGGGTGCCAAACTGACAGACAGTTTGAGATTTGGTAAACATTCAGTCTTTCGGCGTTCCCTTATCGCTATTTTCTCTCAATTGCAATTGTATCATCCCTATTTTAACACTGGACTCTTTAAGTCAGCACTTGAGCAGAAGCTCCTATGGTCGTATTCCTAACAGCACATCTTCTCCAAATGACATCCTCATGATGTCTTATGGATGAAAAGATATCCTATGGACATCTTCAGGATGTATTATGGACAAGTGTGTTGTTAGGGTAAGAAAAGTGGTTAAAGAATATGTACACTAAGGGAAAAAAATGAACGCCACACTTGGACATTTTCCTTTTTTTCATTCTGCAACCGCCAATTTTATCGTTTAAAAAACAAATTTTCGAACAGATTTTATTATGTAGTTCTCCACGTACACTTTAAGATTGAGCCCAGTGTTGAAAACAAAATGCAGTTGTCAAGAAAATTGTAATTTTGGAAAGTATATAAAAAATGGCAAGGATAAGGCAATTAACGGTGCCACAAAAAGTATTAATTTTAGAATGAAAAAAAAAAAAAAATAGTTAATACGTGAGATGGCAAAGTAATTCAATGTTAGCGAAGTATTGTTGAAATGGTTTTTAACAAGATGTAAAATTTTTGGCTATTTAAATTGGAAATTTGGCTTCAGGCGACCGCATTGCTCATCCAAACGAGATTACCGCAAGTTAAAAAGCAAATGGTTTAAAAAATCGATTTGTATCATGTTCAGAACTTAGAGATTTAAAAAAGTATATAGCAAAAAACTTCCTTCAAAAACAGTGCGGAAATAATTAAACAAAGCAGGTTAAAAGCCAGAAAATTTCAAAAAAAAAAAAAAAAAAAAAAAAAAAAAACCATTATTAAGAGAATGAATTAAGAAACACAAGGTTTCAGTTGATCAGAAATTTAAAAAAATGTATCAGTTAATTATTGGGCTGAACTGTTTTTCTCTGATGAGTCAAGTTTATTTCGAGCTGATTAAAAAAATGGCAAGATTGACGACGAAAATGTGGCCGACTTAAGGAAAATTCACTGATAAAACAGTGATTCTCCGTACATTACGGTACGGAGGTAAATAACTTTTCAAGGTGTCGGACAAATTTTCATGCTCAAGGGATCAATTAACCCGAAATAAAACACGGTCATTCTGAAAGTGGCGTCTGACCGACTATTTTGGAGGTATCTCAGACTTTTCCGCAAACAGCATTTCAAGATGATAATGCACCATGGTGTACGGCATCTGTGGTACGTTTATTTCATTGAAATTGTTAAAATTGCCTATCCATTCTCATGAACATCTAAAATTCTGTAAGTAATCATATCTTTTTTCACTTTTTGTTAAATCCCACAAAGAATATCGTAGAATTTCTCCTTTACCAGATCTGGAAATAGTCCTAATCTTAAATTACTCGAAAATGTTTACTCTATAAAAAGGCGGGGGAGGGGGAGAGGATTCCAAATTAGCAGACTACAACTCTGCAAGAACTAAAAAATTATTTATGATATTTGGCGCAGTGAAATTTCTGAAATTTATATTAAAACACTACATAATACTATGCCATTGTGCATAAGCATAGATGCCAACATTTTAATTTATTTTTGCCCCGCCTCTATTTCGCACCACTTCATTTATAGAAAAAATTTTTCCACTATATAACTGCGATAAAATAAGAAAAAAATACTCTTAACACGTTGAGCGCCACGCGAATTCTTAATAAAATCCATTAAAATTCCTTAACCCCTTAACGCGCGCTGTCCTCCCTGCGAGGACGCAAAATTTAAGATCCAGCTGCAAAAATTCATCCTGGGAATACTTTAGCAAAGTTTTACGTTTATAACATAGCAGAAAAGGTCCGTTCTTTTTAACCTTAAAATTTAAAATTTCTTTTAGTTTAATTTTGTTCATGAATTCCGGTGGCAGTATAATTTAAATGATCCGCATTGTCTTGCGCCGCAAAGGGTTAATGATATTATCCTGTAATAAATAAAAATTAAGTAAATTTTTAATAAATTTTCAGTAATTACTTAAAACAATGCAGTATTTTTAGTTTTATATCATATTTTACGCTGTCAACCACCAATGGTTGACGCGGCTTTATATCATATTTGACACTGTCAGCCACCGATGGTTAACATGGCACTCATCGTGTTAAAAAAATAAGTGATATGAAATAAAGGCGGAGTTAAAAGTACTCCGGAATAAATTAAAATACTGGCATCTATGATTAAAGCAGTAATTCCATATCGAGGTGGAATTACCCAATGCAGAATGCATATTTTTAGTTCATATAATGAAATATAACTTGTTTATTCCATATAATATATCATAATAGAATACAAAGTATATGCTTATTGTATTACGTTTAAAAAGTAAGTTTTATGCAGATTTTTATTAAGTACTTCGTAGAGTGTAGTAAAGCAAATTAGTAAATCGAAAATGTACATAGGTAATATTTCTTCTCTTTGGTATAATGTAAACATAACAGTTTTATTTGTTTCAACCATTAGTTTTGAAGTTATTACAGAAAAAAATTTAGAAGACACATTTTCTGCAGTGCGGCTTTTTTTTTTTTTTTTTTTTTTTTTGTCCCTTAGTGTATTCTATTGCTATAAATTATTTTTCTAAAAGTCTGGTCTTTTGTTACATTGTTAAGTAGCGTTATAATCATTAAAATATACAGCATAAACGTGCAAGTATTTAAAAAGACGTGAAACTGCTACATCCGAATAGAAATCTCATGCTAAAGGCAGGTGTGCAAATCTTTACCGTAAAATTAGTTAAAAATTTTGCAATAATTCTAGTAATTTTTCTGGAAATACGGAATATCTGACAACCATGCATTTTTTTTTTTTTTTTTTTTTTTCTAAAATAAAATATTCATGAAATCATGGAATATTTACTTTAACCCATAACAACGACTAAAATTTAATTTTTTATGTTAAAGATATTTCTTGGATTTTCTGGCAATTCTGTGTGCGTGGCATATCGATTGTGTTTAAGGAAGTGAATCCGTTCTCTCTGTGTTTGAGCTGCTTAACAATTGAAAGAAATTATGTATAAGAATTTGTGGCTGGTGTAAAACTGCTACGTTTTGCGTAGAAGATCTTTGAAAGCTTCAATAATCTCACCTGAAAACCTCATTCATTTTACAATACAGTATAATGCAAGCTCTAGTTTTTAACAATATTTTCGACGGCAACGTTACGATTTTCTCCCGAAGAATTTAATACGTTTTACTCATAGAAAATTTTATTAAATTTTCTACGATTATCAATATAGATAATTAACCCTTTAAGTAACGCTCTAAACAGTGTTGCTAAATTTAAGGACTGTTATTCAACTATCCCCAAAATTTTGAGGAGTAATGCTAGATATACTTAGGAGAGAAATAACATTCGAACTGACCCGTTAGTAGTCGCTAGTTGGTCGATTTGCCGCCCATCCTTCAGTGTTGCCAGATTTTTTTTTATTCAATAGCCACCAAAAATTTTTTGAAGTAGCATTTGATACACATAAAACGCCAATAAAATCGAAGGAACGTCGATCACATCACTTCTTAAAATTATTGATGAGAGTTAAATAAAAAGTGCGCAATCTGTAATAGGTGGCGCTGTCTATAGCGACTACTAACGGGTTACGAAACCGTTACAGTTAAAATTAATGGTTGATATTGAATGAAAAGTCCCTAAATTTGGCATCTCTGATCCGTTAAGTGAAATTAAATAGGACCGGCAAAGGCATAATCATCAAGAATAGTGGCAAATTTTTCCAGAAAATTTGCTGAAATTGAAAAATAAGCTATTATTAAACAGAACGATTTTACATATGTATCCAGCATAAATCCAGGGATCGAAGTGTTGGTAAATTTTAACATGCGTTTTATTATATTGTCATCAATATTTCAAGACAATAAATTTTTAAATAATATTACAGCATTTGACCTTCACGAAGTAATAAAAATTGTAATTCAGGAAAAGTAGTAGTATTAATATACTAAAACAAAGCGAAAAATATAGGAACGCTGTGACACTTGTATGTATCGCGATTATTTTTAAAAGGAATGTATAATATGTATTTTGGACGATTAAGTAAACAGAAAAGTTTTTTAAAACTTTCTGGTTTGAAGTCGCCCATGAAAAACGGGAGATTTGGAATCTAAGTATTAAGTACAGTTATACCAACATTTCTAATTTATTCTGAAGCATTGTTAGTTCCCGCTTTTTTTGTTGTGCAAGTTTTGGAATATGTAATAACCATTAAACAAGAAGAAATTTACGCTTCAACAACAGTGGTATGTTAAAAAGACGGTTACTAACTCTATAATAAAGATACGCGAACTTTTCTAATTCTTTCGGCGCATTTTTTATTGACCGAATTTTTTCGAACTAATTTTCTGTAGAGTAATTTTAAGCAGCATGCAATTACGACGGATGTTGCAGCGTTCTTACATTTTTATGATCATTTTATTTTACTCTCACCACAATCTTTAAGAAAAACATTTTCGTGAATGCTTTAGAGCTATTACGTATAGCACTGAAGCTTTCAACAGTTTTTTTTTTTCAAAAATTGCGGTGAGAGTAAAATAAAACAATCGTAAAACAGTAGGAGCGCTGCGCAGTGTTGACAGATGTGAGCTCTTTTTTAGTCAATATCCACCACTGAATTTTAATTGTAAAGATCACCTAATCACTTCGAAGATTAATAACCTGTTGTGTATATCGAATATCCCTTCTGAAAATTATTGGCGACTATCGAATAGAAAAGTCCTCCAAGTCTGACAACACTGGCGCTGTGACCCTTGAATTAAGATTAAACAATACGGAAACTACTCTAAAAACGTGTTAAAAGAATCGGGTACTAACAATAAAGCTCCGGAAAGAATTATAAATATTGCCATATCTAAAAACAAAGTAGAAATGCTAGCATATATCATACTTGCCAACCTAACCTGGTAGATTGTTACTTCCCGCCCCTTTTTGTACACCACTCAATTTTTGGAATAATTCTCTTCAAATATATATACGCTTAAAAAAGAAGAAAAGTACTCTAAAAAAAGACTGGTGTGAAAAAATAGGTGGAAAGGGGAGGGACTAACAATCTTCCGGGTTAGGTTGACAAGTATGATATGTGTAAGTATATTGAGTTTTTTTTTTCCCTCAGGCTGATGTAAAATCCGAAATTGAATCTACAGATCTTCTTATTCGACCTCTAAATGTTCCCCTAAAATTAATATTGTTAGATTTTTCATATTCGCATGGCCTTGAGAATCTTTAAATTCTGTGTGTATATATTTCAACATTGAACTTATCGCTATCCTCGCTCTTAAAATGACTAACTTTTTAAACCGAAGAAATTTACAATTTACAATTCATTTTCAGAGATGAGAAATGTCTACTGGTTTCGCGAATTACTTCTTTCTTAGAGCGAAATTTATTATATTTTTTAAATAATATGTTCTCATTACACAAGACAGAACTTATTGTATAAAAATAGTCGTAGCAAAATGGAATACATTACTTTTTTTTAAAAATGTCCTGATAAAAAAAAAAAAAAAAAGGCGGAGTCTACAACACCTCCCCCCCCCCCACTGAAAAAAAAAGATTAAGAAACATTTCCGATATTGAAACCGTATCAGAAATCTGTTCTCGCAAAATTAGATACAACGAATCCTACTATAAATTTATTCTCAGTTGTTAAAATCGGATATAAAATCAGTAACAAGACAACAGCTCTGATTGGAGAATCAATAAACATTTTAGAAAAAAGAGACAGAATTTTACAATAACATTTTCACAGTTCACATTTTTTGGTTTTTAATAACTGAAGAAAAATGACAACTTTTTACTTTAAATTTCTCCATGTTGTTTTTTTCCCCCACAAAATTACGTTCTATCACTAATTTCCACTTCTTTACTGTTGTAGATTTGCCAACATTTTACAGCAATTCCAACATTTATATTTATTCAGGGGCATTTTTAGTCCCGCCTTTATTTCATTCAACTTTTTTCTTAAGAGTAATATTTCCTTGTTTCATCATTGTTATATATTTGGAAAAAAGTATTTTATAAATAAAGTGGTGCGGAGTAAAGGCGGGGCTAGAAATGCTCCGGAATAAATTATCCCTTAACGCTCGGTATATTTTCCTATTTTGAACACGAACTGTAAGACACACCTTTTGGCGTTCCTTTAAGAAGACACACGTATAGTTTCCAACTTAGTACTTTTGGCTACCGAAAAGTTGTAATAATTTGTTTTATTTTACCTCATCATTAAATAAAATAAATCTTTCTGTTAAAATTTTCCGGTAGCCGAAAGGTAGCCTATAGTAACACGTTTTAGAAAAATAACATTTCATTTGCAGAGGAACACCTTAAGGCGTGGCTCGATTTTTTAATGTCCCTCAGAAGGGACATACGAGTGATAAGGGTTGAAATGTTGGCAATTGCAGGGATGGAACACGGGCGCAGAATTCATACCACTATCAATGTAAGAAAATTTTCTACCTCTTAAATCGACGATATTATAGGTAGAGAAATTTCTTAAACACATTCCGGTATGAATTCTGCGCCCGTGTTCCATCCCTGCAATTGTGATTTTAAGGTATTCCGGAGAATTTTTAGCCCCGTCTTTATTTCATGCCCGTTTTTTTTTTTTTTTTTTTTTTTAAGAGTAATTTTTTCTTACTTTATCGCAGCTATTTAGTGAAGAAAATTATTCCCTAAATAAAGTGGTACGAAATAAAGGCTAAAAATGCTTCGTAAGGAATTAAAACGCTGGTAATTCTGCTGTTGCACAAAGTACGTTTAAACGACAGATTCTGCTGATAGTACCGTAATTTCTGGTAGATACCCCGCAGGTTATATAATCCAGTTTTGCACCCGTAATTTCAATTGATAAATAAATTTATATTTGTACGAGCTCTTCCTTCGAAAAAGTATAGATTTCTCTATTAAATAAAATTTCTGGTGGAGAAATGACACATCTTACCTGCGGGTTATCTACCAGAAATTACGGTAATTTATTTCAATATGAGTGATATTTATATAAATTATTTAAGTTATTTTTTTTTTCTGAATTATGTAAAAACATGAGTTATCGATTACCTAAATATTAGACTTACTTTTGTCTTTTTTTGAGGCTGTTTCGATCCTCTGTATTTTCGGATCACTCAACGAGAATGAGTTGAAAGCTAAGTAAAATTATTTTACGAAGAAAAAAGTTCTTTAACATATACGTTTTTAACAAATTGTACATATTTTTTAAACTCGTAAAATTTTCATGTATGTGATTGCTGTATATTCCTGTATGTTACATTACTTGGTAAGATTATAATCATTAAGATATACAGCGTAAACATACGAATACTTAAAAAGGTTTAAAATTGCTACTTTCAAAAAGAAATCCTATGTAAAATTTGGCAGCTATGAAAATCCCTACAGTAAAATTAACTGAAGAATTCTGTACAAAAATGATTCTATTAAGTTTTCTGGAAATCCGGAATATCTGACAAATATGTATTTTTTTTTTTTTTTTTTTTTTTCTGAAATAAAACTTTTATCAAATTACAGAATAATTACTTTAACACTAACAACCACTAAAATGTAAATATTCATGATACTGATATTTCTTGAATTTCTTGACGACGAGTGCGCCCAACCTTAATTCGCTGTCAGTTCAAGAAAGCAGTTTTCTTTATCATGTTGGAGCTGCGTATTGGAGAAAAAATACGGAAATTTTTTTTATTGTAACGTTTTCCTAATCATATGGTTGGTTTATCGCATATCAAATATCACTTTTTTTAAATTATTGGTGATTACTGAATAAAAAACTCGCCAGGTCTGGCAACACTGGTAAAACTGCGTCGTTTTTTTCTTTGATGATTTTCCAATTTCTCAGCAATGTTACTGGTACCACAGTTGCCAACATTTTAATTTATTCCGGAATTTTTACCCCGCCTTTATGACTGACCACTATATACATAGAATAATTTTCTCCAATATAATATTTCATAGCTTCCAAAATCCTAATTAATATTCCTTAGTATTGCTAGTAACTGCATTTTTTTCCATTTGTCTTTTTTTAGAATGGTTTTCTTCTTATTTCATCGTAATTACACTCAGAGATAATTACTCTAAACATTAAGCGGTGTGGGAAAAAGGGGGCATCCTGACCGTTCCGTCTTAACAATACTACAGAATATTAATTAGGATGTTAGCAGCAATGTAACTACGTTAAAATAAGAAAGAGAAAATTCTCTTAAAAAAGAGTTTTCGCAACTCTGCTGGTACACTGGAGCATATTATAATGCTCATGCAAATTTTAGTTTTCAACAATGGTTTCTATGTCAATTGTTCCGATTTCCTCCCGTAAAATTTAAATAAATTGCTAATAGAAAATATCAATAAAAGTTTTCTAGGATTAAAAATGCAGATTATTAATAATCGAGACCATAAGTAAATCTTTTCAAAAAAAAAAAAAAAAAAAAAAAAAAAAAAAAATCTGAAGCTGGTAAGTTAGCTATTATTAAATACAGAACGGTTTTCCGTATGGATCTAGCATAATTTTATGCATATTTGACAACATCGTAATTAATATTCCGTAAAATTGTTAGTACCGCACAACACTTAATGTTAAGGGTAATTTTCTCCTAATGTAATAGCGATTAAATTTGTAGAATAATACTCTAAGAAATGACTGAGGTGAAAAAAAAAAACTATTACAAGTTTTTTACATTTTTAGTTATAGATAATTAACCTCTTCCGCCCGAAACGCTCTAAACAGTGTTGCTAAATTTAAGGATTGTTATTCAACTATCACCAAAATATTGAGGAGCAATGTTTGATATAGTTAGTGGAAGAGAAACATTCGAGCTGATAAGGGAACCGTCATAGTTAAAACGTAGTGGCGAATATTTAATGAAAAATCCCTAAATTTCGCAATACTGACGAGATAGTCCGAGCAGCGGCTGCAAAAAATTGACTTGAGAAGGTACGAAGCTGATTTTTTTCCTATAGATAGAATTCATTGTTACAATGAAAATCTGATAGGGTTGCCTGGTCAAAGCCGTCAAGTTTAAGATAAACAACCTCACTTCCGGTCACAATTTAAACGATTTTCGAACCCCAAAAGGTATGAAGATGAAACCGGTGCTAAAATGTAGAGATTAAAATGCTCTTTAAAATGGCATAGGGTTGCCTGGTCAAAACCGTCAAGTTTCAGAGGTTGCCTCGATAATAGGGGTCAAATTTAAACGATTTTCGAACCCCAAAAGGTATGAAGATGAAACCGGTGCTAAAATGTAGAGATTAATATGCTCTTTAAAATGGCATAGGGTTGCCTGGTCAAAGCCGTCAAGAAACAGAGGTTGCCACGAAAATAGGGGACGTATTTTACGATTTATTTATCCAAGTAAAAAGTGATTTACCCAAGTGTAAAGATGAAACTGGTGCTAAAATGTAGAGATTAATATGCTCTTTAAAATGGCATAAGGTTGCCTGGTCAAAACTGTCAAGACCCGGAGGTTGCCTCGAAAATAGGGGACAAAATTAAAAGCTTTTCGAACCCCACAAGTGTAAAGAAGAAACCGGTGCTAAAATGTTGAGAATAATATACTTTTTAAAATGGCATAGGGTTGCCTGGTCAAAGCCGTCAAGAAACAGTGGTTGCCACGAAAAAGGGGGGGGGGGGGCGTATTTTACGATTTATTTACCCAAGTAAAAAATGATTTACCCAAGTGTAAAGATGAAACCGATGCTAAAATGTAGAGAATAATATGGTTTATAAAATGGCATAGGGATGCCTGGTCAAAACCATCAAGTTTCAGAGGTTGCGTAGATAATAGGGGTCAAATTTAAACGATTTTCGAACCCCACCAGTGTAAAAATGAAATCGGTGCTATAATGTAGGTATTAATGTACTCTTTAAAATGGCATAGGGTTGAATGGTCAAAGCCGTCAAGAAACAGAGGTTGCCACGTAAATAGGGGAAGTATTTTACGATTTATTTACCCAAGTAAAAAGTGAGTTACCCAACTGTAAAGATGAAACCGGTGCTAAAATATAGATATTAATATGCTCTTTAAAATGGCATAAGGTTGCCTGGTCAAAACCGTCAAGACTCGGAGGTTGCCTCGAAAATAGGTCAAATCTGTCAAGTAAAGCAATCAGGGCCTGATTAAGGGGGAAGCTCGCTCATACCGGAATATTTTTACAATTATTTTTTACTTCATGTCATAGAAATTCCACGCTTTGACGAGGAAATAATTTTTATAAAAAATGAACGGTGTAAAACAATCCAATTTACTCACCGGTATTAGACACCAGAATTCTTTTAAAATAATTTTTAATGAAAATTTTCTGTTTATTATAGGAGGAAAGTATTTGTTAAAAAATAACGGTGTAAGTATAAATAATGTGTGAAGAGCGAGCTTCCCCCTTAATCAGGCCCTGAAAGCAGTCAACCACAAAAAAATAGGCGAGTTTTGAAGATTTCTTAACGAAGTGTAAAAAAATACGAATAGCATTAACAAAGAAAATGAATAAGGATGAAATTATATGAATATTTGAAAGGTGTAGCTGGTTCCAGAATGTACAGCGTAGGAGTTATTTGAAAATGTCATATGTTTGCCTGGTAAAATTCGTAAAGAAATAGCGGTCAGTCTCCAAAAAGCTAACAAATATTAGAGGTGTAACACAAAGTGAAACACACATGAAGACTATTTTAAAAAGGTTAAACACGAAATGATTAATATTTAAAAGATGAAATTGCTAGCTAAATGTAGAACATACAACACTTTTCAATTTCCTTACGATTGTGCTTCAAACCTGTCAAGGTATAGCGGTCAGCTTAGAAAAGAAGCGAATTTCAATATTCGTTTATTTTATTTGTTTAATGATAAAAGAGATTTTAAAGCATAAAGAAAATTAAATTATTATGCGTGACCATTCTTTTTCTAATCTGTATAAAACTAATTTCAGATCACGAGCTCGTTTTTTCCCCATTTTTCAATACTTAAAATATTCAAATTGTGTCAAAGTATTGAGAAGATAATTCCCTGAAGCGACTGCTTTGTATGCGACTGCTTTGTAGAATTTTATACGAAAATATTGGGTTGTGCCGATTTTGTTATATTAAGAATTTATCAATTTTAGAAAATTTTCTCAATTATTATTTTTTTTTATATCTAATTAAAATAATCAATAATACCTTCTGCAAATTAATTATGGGTACAAATAAAGCGAAAAACATTTTTAAAAAGTTGATAAATTTTTCGCGTTTCTTAATAACAACGAATTAATTTATGAAATTGAAATTTGTAAATCTAGCTGTAAATCTGAAATAAGAGGTTTTTTTTTTTTTTCATTTTATTTAATTATTTATTTTGTATACTAACAGAATTTTTTATTATGAGCTTCTTGGCCATTATTATCTTCATTTCTGTTAACTTTTGCGGTCGTATTTTCTTATCCGTATCCGCATGCTACATTTTTGATTTTTACTATTAATTCGTTGTTTTTATGGGAAATTTTAGAACAGTTTCATTACAGTTTATTTATTTTTTATTTTTTAAATACTTTTTATATTTTTTCTTCACATTGTATACAAAACCCTTCAAAATTAGCTTTTTTTTTTTCTTTCGAGGCAACCACTATTTTTCGAGATTTTCACCTGGCAACCCTATGATACTCAAAAGAGAATATTATTCTCTATATTTTATAAACGGGTATAATATTTTAAATAAACAGGTATAATATTTTAAATATGTTAGGGTAAGAAAACCGCGAAAATTCGCCCCCCCCCCTACACACGCACACACTTTTCGTGGCAACCTCTTTTCTTGGCGGTTTTGACCAGGCAGCCCTATGCCATTTTAAAGACCATATTATTCTCTACATTTTAGCATCGGTTTCATCTTTACACTTGGGTAAATCATTTTTTACTTAGGTAAATAAATCGTAAAATACGCCCCCCCCTTTTTCGTGGCAACCGCTGTTTCTTGACGGCTTTGACCAGGCAACCCTATGCCATTTTAAAGAGCATATTAATACCTACATTTTAGCATCGGTTTCATCTTTACACTTGGGTAAATCATTTTTTACTTGGGTAAATAAAACGTAAAATACGCTCCCTTTTTTCGAGGCAACTGCTGTTTCTTGACGGCTTTGACCAGGCAACGCTATGCCATTTTAAAAAGTATATTATTCTCAACATTTTAGCACCGGTTTCTTCTTTGCACTTGTGGGGTTCGAAAAGCGTTTAATTTTGAACCCTATTTTTGAGGCAACCTCCGGGTCTTGACGGTTTTGACCAGGCAACCTTATGCCATTTTAACCCTTTCGACGTTAAGAGTTATTTTCTCTTGCTGCAATAAAAATACCTGAAAAGTTTACTGTATACTGCAAAATAATAACCGGTCTTTAGAATTCAGCGTTGTACTTCAGGAAATCTTAGAGTTGAGAAGAAAAAATTTTTCCCCCACACACAGAGTTAAGCAGCAGGCTAATCCCTTTGTTGAAAGGGCGTGTATCAATACAATGGAAATATCTTTTCACGATAGAAGTTGACAATCCTTTACCCAGATTTGCCTCTCAGCAAAGTTATGTTGATTTTTCAGGGAAAACTCAAACACTGCTTTATTTTTCAGAAAAAATATGTGCATAGATATTTCTATATAGAGTTAAGACTGAAAATTTTAAAGAGTAATTTATGTATAATACTAATAAAACACCAATTTCATTTGGTACCTTATTTGTAACGAAATTTCGATTAGATTTTTTAAAATTAATTAAAATATGAAAATAATAACTTGGTAAATGCTTTAAAAATGGACATATAAAATTTCTTGCCAAATAAATAAATAAATAAATAAAATAAAATTACGAATTATTATTATTATTACTTTTTTTCTGCATAAAATGCACAGATATAGTATTTTATATAGATGTATCATGCCCATGTTATTGTGCAAAGACTTTTGGTGTCGAAAAAGGTTTGGGCATCAGACAATAGGAAGTATAAAATTCGAAAATAGTAATCGAGTAGAATGTTAATGAATTTTTTAAATGCCGGAATATTGCACCGCTTTTAAGTATTTTAATAAATATATGAAAAGAAACGGGACAAGTTTTCATAAATAAGTTATATTCAAATAAATTATAAAAAATATCATTTTTATAATCAGTTCTTTGTTATTATTATGAAACAATTACTATCTTTATATTTAAGGAAATGCTCTCTTTAAATTTTAAGATTTTATATTAGTAAGTAATATGAAAATTAAAAAATTCGTTTAAATGTAGTTAGCAGCCGTGGACGTTTTAATACATAACTAATATGTTGTGGCCACCACAAGACTTTCTTGTACATATAATCTTATACAAATTTACGCAATAAAAATTATTTATTAATTATAATTTATTAAAATTATTTTCCATGATGAATGCAGATGATTTTTATCTCAAAGAAGTACAATAATAAATGCCGAAAGAAAGTCAGTTTTTTGCAAATATGAGTACACTAGAGTATAGTTAATTATAAAAAAGAAAAAGAATGTAAAATTGGTAGCTAGAGTTTTTCATTCTCTTTTAGTACATAAATTATTCGTAAATTTTATTAGCTAAATTATCTGTGTGTATTACCGTGTATATTAACTCGAGGAAAAATATCCATAAGAAAGTAAAATGACCAGCTTCTCCCAAATGAAAAGGAATCACTATTTCAAATTCGATGATCAATCTATGTCTTATTACTATATCTATGATAAAATAAAATATGAAAAAAAAAAAAAAAAAGTTAAATAATAAATTTGCTTATGCATGTGTAAACATGACTCTTTTATGGTTTTAAAATTAAATAATAATAATAATTTTAAAGGTTAGAAAGAAATGAAGTGCGAAAAATTCGCACTGGCTTGCTAGTTAATAATAAATTAAATATTTAGAATTTAATTTCGTCGAGAGAAATGAATAATACAAATAAATAAAGGAATACATGGGTATATAATAAAGAGTAAATAATTTCAGTTCTATTTTTCTTGGAGACGTTTCGAATTTATATAAATGTCACGTGGTAAAAATTAAAGAAACTTGTTTTAAATTTTATGTAGATCAGTGTTTAGTAATTTGAACTGGCAAGAAGAAATAAATTTCTTACAATACAGCATGAAATTATTTTTTAGTCCATGGAAATTAATTTTGTTGTTTTTCAACTAATTTCAACATATTCGCAAAAAACTGCACATTTTGCTTTGTTAAATAATCAAATAAAGATTATTTTCTTTATTAATAAAATATTCTATATTTATAAAATTAAATAAAAAGTTCTTGATTTAAATTGATTTTAACCCTTTGTATCCCACCGGGACTTTAAAGTCCCATAACAAAAAAAAAAAAAAAAAAAAAAAAACTCAATATAGCCTAAATTTACCGCAGGATTTCAATGGAACTTCAAACTCCCTATAGTTTAATGTTTCCCTATAGTTAAACTATAGTTTAAGGTAAATTTAATTTGAGATGTTTATCATGCAGCAATATATATATATATATATATATATACAATAAAAAGTTTCAAACTATTTCTCCAAAAATAAGGTAATTTGGGATATAAAGGGTTAAGTAAAGTAATTGTTTGAAATATTTTGTATTTATTTTTTTAATGTTTATAATTTATTTTTTAATTAACTACAGTATATATTTCTTCCAAAATTTTGACATTTTTATTTATTGAAAATTTATGATTTTTAATGGCATCAGTGGTTATATTAAATATAAATAAACACCTCTCAGTTGATTTGTTAGCTAAATTAATTCGTAATTTGCTATCACTCCTATTTAAAAAAAAATGTTTATATATATTACTTTTGAAATAAATTTATGACTAAATATAAGATTTATTGTTTTATGGAGAGAAAAAATTGGGAATGAAAGGGTTGAGATAATTTGCAGAAAACAACAGATTCTTAATCGTAAAATGGCAACATGAATAAACAAATTATTTGTTATTTTGAACGATAGTGTTTGTTAGATCGTCATAGTCCTATCTTTTTTCAAGTCATTTTTATTGTTTATTATTATTAATAAACTTCACTAGTCACCATATTAAAAAAAAAAAAAAATCAAAAGAATTGAGCAACCGTTTTTTCCCCCTTTTAATCGCTTAATAAATAAATAATAATAGTTATAAAAATAATTACATTGAAATCGCTCTAGAACTTTATTTGGGTACTGACTGCCTACTGCCGCTTTTTTCCTTCCGGCACTGCATCGGTCCAAGTTCACACTATGTTCAGAAGGGTCTTTATTCAGTACTTTAATTTGGGTATTTATCGACGACAGGTGGAGCTGTTATTGTTTAAGAACTGTGATTTTAAAGACGACTGTGTCTCAGCATCTATTAAATATTTTTCTTCAAGCCGTGTATTTTATATCTTACACTCTTCGCACTATATTACCATATATTTCCGACTAATATAAGACCATTTCAATAAATTTAATTTTTTATACTATATTACAATTTTTTTCTGATAAATAAAATGAACTAACAAAAAATAATTAAAAAAGAAAAAAAAAAAAAAAAAAAAAAAAAAAGAAAAAAAAAATATATATTTTTTTCAAAGAATTTAATTGTATGAAAAGTAAAAAGTTGAGACATTATAAAAATTATGCATAAACATGAATTTTTAAATAGTTTCTTTAATTTAAAATTCAATATGTTTCGACTATTTTACAATTTGAATTCAATAAACACAAAAAAGGAAAAAGAAAAGAAAAAAGAAAAATCACCCTCTAATAAAAAAAATTAAATAAAAAATAAATAGTGTAATAGCTGTTGCTAAGGTACGCAGATTGATATGAATTAATAAATATTAGAAAAGAAAACATAAGTGTCAATAAATAAAATCGAAACAGAAAATAATTAAAATAATTAAAAAGAAAAAAAGAATGGTGAAAACTATTTTAATGAGGTGCACTTTTATGGTCCAAGTTCTGCTAAGTTTTGTAGCTCTGCGATCAGTAGTTTAAGCACCAGAGAAAGACAGTCACACAGACACAGCGATATGCACATAGATACAAAGATACTTCTCTGAATTTATATACATTTATTTAAATGTTTATTTATTTTGTTTATTTTGTTTATTTATTTAATTTATTATTTATTTATTTATTTATTTATAGATAATTTTATAAATGGATTTTGTTGTTATTATTATTATTTATTATTTTTTTTATTTATATTTTTTTTAAGGGGGGGGGGGGTATTTACTAGATTAATTTTTTACCTTTGTTTTTATCGAATGTCAAATATGCCAGTAAATTTTGTTAATTCTTCGTTTACACATCATTTGATCTATAATAACAGTAATAATAATGTGTTTGTGTAACAGCTGTCTGAAGAGTTACAAAAGTTTTCATACTTTCTGTTTTGAATCACAACGAAGCACTTGAAACCAGATTTCTCGATTTTTAAAAATTAATTGAAGTTGTTTCCATTGTCATTTTCAGTCCCCTCGCTTATCAAACACAAAGTAAAAAGAAATTGGCTGTCAATTAAAAACATTACCAGAGATAAACACTTTTTTTTTTTTTTTTCTTTTTTCATAATACAACAGGTCTTACTATTTCTTCAGACAGTGATTTTCCATTCTCGCCGTTTATCGTATTACACCTTGAAAAAATGCTGAAAGTTTGACATTGCATCTGTCCAGATTATTAAATTTTATGAAGAATTGGTACACCTATTAATCAGGACGATATCTAGCTAACGCCGTATTTTTAATTCAGTATGATATTGGGTCAAATGATATTAAATAAAAATCACACTGTAAATAATAATAAAAATAAAAATAAAAATAAAAAAAAATTCCGAAAATAAAAATAAAATAAACAGATAAATATATTTCCTTTTATGTCGAAGAAAGAAAAAATGAACGTGCAAATGTGCAAATAATAAAATTGAAAAAATCTTGCTAGACCGACATGCTATATATATATATTGCCCATTATCATTATATTATTTTTCTTTATGTTGAAAATGAATAAATAAATAAATAAAATATAATAAAGTTAACATACATGTATTTATTATAATTTCAGAAGGATTTGACGCCTTTGTTTACATTAAAAAATTATTTAAAAATATTTATAATTAATATTTAAAAGAATGTTAAATTTACTTAAAAGAATAATAATTTATTTAAAAGAATTTATAATTTATTTAAAAGAATGTTAAAGTTTCTAAAATAATGATATCAGTTTTTATGAATTAAAATGAATGACAAATATTCAAATAAATTTAATAATAATAATAATAACAATAAAAAAGAAATTTCTGACGGTAAATAAATTTTTTGACATAAATACGACTTTAAAAAATGTATTGAAATTATAAAAACTATATATTCCTAGATTCTATGTTTCATGAGTTAAGAATATATAAATAAATATGTAAATGTATTTTTTTCCTTGTCGAAAAAAAAAAAAAAAGAAAAAAAAAGTCTTTTTTTTTTTTTTTTTCTAATAGTTAAAATAAAAATTGGTCATAAATATGTAAAAAAAGAAAGAAAAAAAATGAAAAGAAAAAGAAAGAAAAATGGCATTCTTAATTTTTAAGAAGTAACTTGTTCGAAACATGTACATGTTACACTAATTACATTCAAATATAATTAACCTGATAAATAAATATCATTGCAAGGAAGCTTTATTAGTTGTAAAACTTGCAACAGTTATTTCAAGTCAAAATAACAGTACATCACTTCATCAGGTGATAAAAGCTAGGCACGAATTCATTAATAAAGCAGAAAGGCGCTATCGCGCTTACTAAGATATTTAAAATGCCTTCTACGTATGGCTTTCTTAGAAACATCATTTGACGAATTTCGGAGTAGTGCGGCTGTCTAACGAAAAGTGTGTTGGGACATTAAAGCTAATTGAATGCGCTAGGCTAGGTTCCCAGATGTATGCCTTCCGTTGGATCATTTTAAGGATCCTAGCCCGTCTTTGCACAAGTTTTCTAAGAAATCGCTAAAATCTCTGTACAGCTAAGCAGACAAGCGTATCTGGGATCGAGCGTAGACATCATCTCTAACAAACAGGAAAAAACAAATGTTTAAAAAATCAATTGCATTTTTTCTTTTTTTTTTATTGTTGCATAAAGCAATGTTGGATGTTTAATTTCACTGCGAAGCTAATGTAAGTTAAAGGGTTAAATGATAATATGTGTTTAGTAAAATGCATGGACTGAAAATTATTTGATAATAATTATGCTTTGCAGCTCAAGAAGTTAGATGTGATCATCTGCAGATAAAACTATTTTAATCAGTAATTGAGACATTTTATAGCTAAATTACACTACGCGGCAAAAAAAAAAAAAAAAAAAAAAAGTTTCGAGATCTCACACCATTTTTGCTAATTCTTATGTGACCTCCTGAATCCGAATATGACTCCCATTTTGCCCAGTCACCCACCGTTTTCTAGCTACACCACCCCCTCCCTCAATTTATTACCATGTCCGATAATTTTATGACCATGAATGTAATTTGAAGAATGAAAAATAATTAATTTAACACCTGAAAACGAAAAAATATAAAGTTAAAAAAATAACATTAAACATATTTAAAAAATAAAAGTTATGTAATGCATAATTTCAGTGGCACAATCTCCCCCCCGCCCCCCCCCCCCAAAAAAAAAAAAAAAAAAAATCGCTTGTAGTCCATGTATTAGAATTTTCCAACGCTGTAGCCCCTCAGAAGATATTTAACGATTAAGATAATCCCCCCCCCCCTCCTAAAAATCAAATTTAGAGCCATACAATCACCGAAAAGTGATAAAAATAGGGGGCCATTCCTAAAAAACGATGGGTTATAGGTAAAAATGGTCGTCCTATTTGGATTCAGAAGGTCATTTTACATAATGTATTTTACAATATGCTGAAGTTATGTCAGAGGCAATTTTCATGCCGAGCAGTGATATTCATTATTTAATACAAAACTGCTGTGGTAATAAAATTAATAAATGACAAAGAAATTTCCATGATTATAATAACATATATTTGATTTTGTTTTCCACGGAAGAAAGAAATAAAATATTTTCACCCTCGCGTTTGTTAGAAGTATGAATGTTAAACATAATATTTTAGTATTTTAATTTCTTTTTCTATTTTACTGAATAACTGTTTTTATTTATTTATTGAAAAAAGTAATATTTCTTTATAGAATTTTAGAATTTTAACAAACAATGGATATATGGCTTTCTCTTTGCATCGCCCCAATCCTTTATTTAAATTTATATTATTTAATAGATTTAAAATGCATGATGATTGGATTACTCCATATCTGTGAATGGGAAAAAAAATAAAATTTTGATGGAAGTCACACTGATTAACTTTAATATAAATTAATTTAAAAAATAAAGAATGGAGGAAAAAAATACAAAGAAAGACTATTTTTTCTATTGAAAGCAATTTGTGTATTTTACTTCTAAAGGTAGCTGATTATATATAATTCTATATTATACATTTAAATTTTAAAAGTACTTTTGTAATTAAACTGTAGAACTAACAAAGTGTAATCGTTTTTATTTAAAATGACTTAAACTAATATGAAGCAATTTTATTTAAAATATTGTGTGTAAGGCATTAATTTGGACGGGGGCGGGGCTTTTCATACTGCTGAGTCTCGAGTGAGCCCTGCAATTAATCTTCGTTTTAATATTACGGAAAAACACTGGAGATAAAATAACATTTATCTAAAGCATTTCATGCAATGCAATAACATATTTTCCAAAGGAATATATATTCAATATTAGAGGTTCTTATGATTGTCTACCGTGCATCCAAAAAAAAAAAAAAAAAAAAAAATCAAAATAAACAAATTTCCGTTTAAGATAATCTCCAAATCATAAGGGATTCATCTGATAATTTAGTAATCTGTTTTAACATTTTATAGATTATATGTATTTATATTCTTAAAAAAAAAAAAAAAAAGAAGAAGAAGAAGAAGAAGAAGAAGAATGGAAGAAAATAGCATTTGCTTGTATGTATTATTAGTTTTCTTTCTTTCCTTCCTCTTTTCTCTTTCCTCCCCCCCCCCCCCACTGTTTTCATGCTTCTTGGATGAGTATGATCCTATACATTATTCTAATATCTTGACAGTATGAATGACTACCGTGCATTCCAAAAGACGATCCATTTATGATTATGATCTGATCATCATTCAGTATAACTTAACAGAGTTGATAATATTAAAAAATATAATATATCTAAAGGATTTAATTTATATAAGTTTGGTTTATAAATATCAAAAACATTAAAGTAATTCACGAAATATAATTGAAATATATAAATTAATATAGTCTAGTATAAAGAATATTATGGACAGTTTTGACAAGCATTGATGTTCACTATTATGTATGGCTATTTTAATTTATGCCCGCTTAATTTTAATTTTTTAAAATAATTTTTTCTAAATTTATTTACGGTAATTACTATCTACATTTTTACTTTTTACTTTCTCTTATCCATATGTATGGAAGATAAAGTTTTGCTTTTCGGTCAACTTTTCGAAATTGTGTTTTTGTTATATTTACACGTTATGAAGTTCCTTGAATCAGAAAAAAACATGTTTTTCGCCTATTTTAAATTGTTTTTAATGAACATTTACTTTACAGTATTCGTTATTTTATTCTTTAACGTACAATCTGTCATTATGGTAATGAATTTCGGGTAAGAGAAAGTTATGTGATTGCCACACTAGAATATTTCTTTTTTACCATATAGTCCTGCATTTCCCTCTTTATCTCTACTTAAATTTACACAAATATGATAGAAAAATTGTTTGCGGTCAAATTTTTTAACTTACGATTTCTCTAGAAATATGCAGTCCCTTCCCCCACTCCCGTGAATTCAAATTTATTTCCAGTCAATTCTCTTTATAAATAAAATTATAAAGATCATTTTTTGATCATTTTTCCACCATAGTTATAACAAATTATATATTTGAAGCTTTACTGTTTTTAAACTATGCTTAGGACTATGCAAAAGCAATCTGTCTAAAACTAAAGCTATAGGAAAGGTTTTAAGAGCTACCTTTCTTCCTTTTTTAATTCTAATAAATATAAATGTTCTAAATTTATTTAGGTTTATTTATTTAAATATATATATATGTATATATATATATATATATATATATAGCTTCTTTAACTTAGTTCTCATTTTATTCAATGTTAAAGTATGAGTAGCAGATTATTTAGTACTGTGAAAAGGATGTTGTATAATTATAAAAGTATTCTAAAATATGCCATCTGAACTGCAGAATTTAAATGTAGTAATTTTATTTCACCCTTTTATATGTATGTTCTAAAAAAAAGTAGTTTTTTTACTTTCTCTTACCCATAAGGTAAAGAAAGTATTGTTTTTGGGTCAAATTTTCGAACGCGAGATTTTGTTATATTTACAGGCTTTGAGGTCCACTGAATACGAAAATCATGTTTTTAGCAAATGGTCTGTGTGTATGTCTGTGTGTCTGTCTGTTATCAGCATATCTCAAAAACAAATTATGGCAGAAAGTTCAAACTTGGTATTCTAAATGTGTATCATATAGGGATGCTCGTTATGAAGTTCCTTGAATCAGAAAAAAACATGTTTTTCGCCTATTTTAAATTGTTTTTAATGAACATTTACTTTACAGTATTCGTTATTTTATTCTTTAACGTACAATCTGTCATTATGGTAATGAATTTCGGGTAAGAGAAAGTTATGTGATTGCCACACTAGAATATTTCTTTTTTACCATATAGTCCTGCATTTCCCTCTTTATCTCTACTTAAATTTACACAAATATGATAGAAAAATTGTTTGCGGTCAAATTTTTTAACTTACGATTTCTCTAGAAATATGCAGTCCCTTCCCCCACTCCCGTGAATTCAAATTTATTTCCAGTCAATTCTCTTTATAAATAAAATTATAAAGATCATTTTTTGATCATTTTTCCACCATAGTTATAACAAATTATATATTTGAAGCTTTACTGTTTTTAAACTATGCTTAGGACTATGCAAAAGCAATCTGTCTAAAACTAAAGCTATAGGAAAGGTTTTAAGAGCTACCTTTCTTCCTTTTTTAATTCTAATAAATATAAATGTTCTAAATTTATTTAGGTTTATTTATTTAAATATATATATATGTATATATATATATATATATATATAGCTTCTTTAACTTAGTTCTCATTTTATTCAATGTTAAAGTATGAGTAGCAGATTATTTAGTACTGTGAAAAGGATGTTGTATAATTATAAAAGTATTCTAAAATATGCCATCTGAACTGCAGAATTTAAATGTAGTAATTTTATTTCACCCTTTTATATGTATGTTCTAAAAAAAAGTAGTTTTTTTACTTTCTCTTACCCATAAGGTAAAGAAAGTATTGTTTTTGGGTCAAATTTTCGAACGCGAGATTTTGTTATATTTACAGGCTTTGAGGTCCACTGAATACGAAAATCATGTTTTTAGCAAATGGTCTGTGTGTATGTCTGTGTGTCTGTCTGTTATCAGCATATCTCAAAAACAAATTATGGCAGAAAGTTCAAACTTGGTATTCTAAATGTGTATCATATAGGGATGCTACAGTAAGCTTTTCGTTAAGATCAAACAAATGGTTCGTGTACAGGGACAATCAAGAGAATTCTAATACATTACGTCTATGGGGGAAATTGCAGGTAAGTAGAGTTTAACGTCTATAGACTGCACTAAACCAAATGAAACGAATATATATTTTTTGTAAGAGAGATAGTTAACTGGGAAAAAAATGTGTATGTAGGAGCCTCGCGTCACCCCCTGGGGGGGAATTCCCCCCTCGAGGGGAGTAAATTTTCATGATGGGTATCTTTCCAAAGAGCTCGTCAATACCTTTAAAACGAATGGTTGAACCATCGATCTGCGATAATTTAAAACAAAGTTATCGATTATTTTCACTTTTAACGAAAAAAAAAAACTTTGAAAAAAAAAAATAGTTTTTTTTTTTTTTTTTTTTTTTTTGGTTTAATATTGAGAATAAAATGGACTTTTTTTTTTATATTTAGTGTTACACTACTTCTCTAATATGGAAATCGTCTGCATTATCATAAAAGATAATTTTTTCAAATAATAATTTTAATAAATTATTTTTTAAAAAGAGAATTATTTTTTAATAACAGAATTAAATTTTATATAAATCTAGGTGCATTCATGAAACGGGGGGTTGAGGGGGGCGGTAGCCCCCCTCACACAAAATTAATTATCATATGAAACTCTTCCGAAGCCTAATTTGATTTGTTTAACATAGGTTTACATAACATGGTTATCTTACCTCTTAATCTCCAACATATATTTATAGTATTAAATTTCAGGGTAAGAGAAAGTCGTGTGAGTGACACACCAGATTATTTTTAATAAAAAAATTAAAGTGTTAAAAAATGTCATCATGAAATATGTATATATATATTGAGCTTTCTTAACTTAGTTCTGATTTCATTCAATGTTAGAGAATGAGTCGCAGATTATTTAGTACTGTGAGAAGGATGTTGTATAATTATAAAAGTATTCAAAATATGCCATCTGAACTGCAGAATTTAGATGTAGTAAGTTTATTCCGCCTTTTTTATATATATGTACTAAAAATATAGTAGTTTTTTTTTTTTTTTTTTTTTTTTTTTTTAAATTAAAGTGCTAAAAAACGTCATCATGAAATAATTATTTATTTTAATAAATGAATTATAATTAAAAGTACAATAACAAACAGTCATAAATTGATATCGAGGGATATCTGATCCTAACAATTGGAAAAATAAATATCCATTGCGCAAATAATAGTAATCAATATAGTTTACTTGATAAAAGTTTCTATTTCATTTATTTATTTATTTTTTCTTGAATTATTATTCAAAGAAAGTATTTTATAAAGTGTTCTAAAACTCTAATAGTGAGATATTTTGAATCAAAGCTACTCAAAAATTGCGTGAAAAATATGAAAAAATGTAGTCATTCACTTATTGCTTTATAATATAACTCATCCCTTCAATATTATTCAGGACAAAAAATTTATGTGTATCAAATTTACAAATCTATAAATTTGAATAATAAATAGCATGGTGCGACATTCACACTACTTTCCCTTACCCTGCATTTGTATAAAAAGAGATGATTATATTTCATCTATCTATCTAATTTTTCATCTCTATCCTCTTCATATATATACAGTATACTAAAAAAAAAAAAAAAAAAAATCCGCACACTTCGGGACCAAAAACTGTACATTTTTTTTTTTAATTTTGTGGATTTCCGTTTTTTTTTTTTTTTTTTTCCCATACAATTCTGAATTAGAGTTTTTATGATATAATGATTATTTTAAAATAATAGTGATATAAATAAGTATGTAAAATATGCATAATAATAATAATAATAATAAGCAATTAAAGATTAAAAAATATACGAAGTTTTATATCGCATAATGTTTTTTCAATTAATTTTTTTTTTTTTTTTTTTTTAATTAAATAAGATACAAAATTTAAGTATAAAAACATTTGATATAATTGACTTGTGCGTTGTATATCACTATGTTTAGAAATATATATAAAACTTTTTTTTTCAGTCTTTGAATAGTTATTACTATTAAATTATTTCAAACATAAATGACCTAGACCTCAAATAAAATTGCCTTTATCTGTCTCATTCGGCACCTAAAATATAACTATTAAATTAAGTACTATCTCCATTTTCTTTCCCTTGGAATCTTTACTGTGAATTTTATTTGTTTATATTGATTGTAATGTGCGAATTTCTGGCAGTCTACTGTATATGCAGACTCCCAAAATCTTTCCTTCTTCTTCTTTTTTTTTTTTTTTTTTTTTTTTGATCTTTCTTATTTGTAATTTTTTCTATAAGCGTAAGAAGAAAGTATTTGATTCGTTTTTAATTTAATGTTAAATCTGGAATAATGTTTATTCATATTATTTCACTTCTACTATCTAACTTCTACATTATTTAACTAACTATCTAACTACTAATTTTACTAAATTTTACATTTGCTGTTAGTTTAAAGTTTTCAACTTCAGTTAGAGATAAATTTTAAACGATATTAATTATTTTTCTTTTTTTGCTCTCCACCTCTTATATTTTTATTTATTTATTTATTTATTTATTTATTTTTTCAAAGATTTTTTTGGCACGTTCATTTCTTGTATTAGCCTGCAGTATGCTTATTCATAATATATATTACACCGAATTATAATTTATTAAATTGCAGAATTGTAAGGCAGAAATGACTCTGGCGTCAACCATAAACAATTTCATTTTAATTATAGTATAACTTATATTTTTTAATAATAATAATAATAAAAATAAAAAGAAGTTATATAATTATAAATGATTTTACACGGAAAATTATTAAAACAGAGCTAAATAAGTGATTTTAAATCATAAGATTACATTGTATTATTAAGATAATAGTAGCATTACTTAAATGTAAGTTTTCGCCCCTACATATAGAAAATTCAATTACACTTATGAATGTAACATTTAAATTTTATTTCCAACATGGAGAAATATTTATTTCATTTCAAAAGAAATGTTGTGAACTTGTTTAAAAGCAAAGAAGTAAAAGTTATCTTTCAACTGCAGGATTAATGTCAAAACATACATGAGTATTGTTAAAGATACAACCCCAAAGATCTGGTTGGGAATCAATTGTATTTGCTTGTAAACTTTTCTTATCCGTTCAACCCACATGTCAATCAAAAAGTCTGCGAAAGGAGGGAAGTGAAATCTGGAATAAAACGGGCCTGACCACTCAGCCCTGGAAATATGTATCTAAGAAAAGACGGGTTCAACGCTTCAGAGACGAAAATCTTTATCAAGAAAAAGAAGGGCCTGACCATTTACGAGACACATTTCAAATCCGGAAAAAGACGGGCTTAACGCTTATAGGGTTAAAGAGCATATTAATCTCTACATTTTAGCACCGGTTTCATCTTTACACTTGGATAAATCACTTTTTACTTGGATAAATAAATCGTAAAATACGTCCCCTATTTTCGTGGCAACCTCTGTTTCTTGACGGCTTTGACCAGGCAACCCTATGCCATTTTAAAGAGCATATTAATCTCTACATTTTAGCACCGGTTTCATCTTCATACCTTTTGGGGTTCGAAAATCGTTTAAATTTGACCCCTATTATGGAGGCAACCTCTGAAACTTGACGGTTTTGACCAGGCAACCCTATGCCATTTTAAAGAGCATATTAATCTCTACATTTTAGCACCGGTTTCATCTTCATACCTTTTGGGGTTCGAAAATCGTTTAAATTGTGACCGTAAGTGAGGTTGTTTCTCTTAAACTTGACGGCTTTGACCAGGCAACCCTATCAGATTTTCATTGTAACAATGAATTCTATCTATAGGAAAAAAATCAGCTTCGTACCTTCTCAAGTCAATTTTTTGCAGCCGCCGCTTGGACTAAGAGAAGTAAAATTGAATAGGACCGGCAAAGGTATAATAATCGAGAATCATGGCGAATCGTTCCAGAAAATTTCTAAAATTGAAAACTAAGATATTATTAAACAGAACAATTTTACATATGTATCCAGCATAAATATAGGAATCGTAGTGTTCGTATCGTTTTACATGCGTTTTATTATACTGTCACCTGTATTTCAAAACAAATTTTTTTTTAATAGCATTATAGCATTGATCTTCACGAAGTAATAAAAATTCAGGAAAAGAATGGTATTAATATAATAAAACAAAGTGAAAAATGTAGGTACGCTGTGTATCTCGGATGTATAGCGATTATTTATAAAAGGAATGTGTAATCATAGCCTCCTTAACTAGATGCCTGTCGAGTAGCTCGGAAACTAGGCAACAGTTGAATTGGTTGACAGCGCCACCTAGTACAGATTAGGTGACTTTTTTATTCAACTCTCACCAATAATTTAAAGAAGCGATACGTGATATATAAAATCGACGTTTCTTCGGTTCCTTTCGCCTTTTACGTATATCATGTCCCACTTTTAAAAATTTTTGATGGCTATTGAATAAAAAAATCGCGCAAACTGTACCAAGGGGCGCTGTCTACCGCTACAACTGTTGCCTAGTTTCTGAGCTACGCGACACGCATCTAGTTAAGGAGGCTATGGTGTAATATGTATTTTCGATGATTAAGTAAACTGAAAAGTTTTTTAAAACTTTCCAGTTTGAAGTCGCCCATGAAAAACGAGCATTATTCTGAAGCAATGCTAGTTCCCGCCTTTTTTGTTGTGTAATTTTATAGAGCATATAATCACCATTAAACAAGAAGAAATTTACTCTTCAATAACAGAAAACTGGAAATAAGACTAACTCTGTAAAAAAGATATGCCAAGGTTTCTAAATTTTTCAGAGCATTTTTTATTGACCAAATTTTCTCGCACTATTATTCTGTAGAGTAATTTTAAGCGGCATGCAATTATGACAGAGGTGGCAGCGCTCTTACATTTTTATAGTCGTTTTATTTTACTGTCACCACAATCTTTAAGAAGAATATTTTCGGGAAAGTGTTAGAGCTATTATGCACACAAGCCGCGCAGCGTTCCTAAAATTTTACCTTTATTTTATTACATTGTTACCAGTGTCGTCAATAAGGAATTCTTTTTGGATATTTTTCACGGTTTTTATGCTAAAATATTATGTGATAGATAAAGCATTGTTTTAATATTGTGGTGACGATGTAATAATTTGTGCGTAAAATTTTAGGAACGTTGCGAGGCCTCTGTATTGCTTTGAAGCCTTCAAGATTTTTTTTTTTTTTTAATTGCGGTGAGAATAAAATAAAACGATCATAAAACAGTAGGAGCGCTGCGCAGTGTTGACAGATGTGAGCTGTTTTTTAGTCAATATTTACCACTGAATTTTAATTGTAACGATTACCTAATCACTTTGAAGGTTAATCCCCTTTTGTGTGTATCTGATATAACTTCTGAAAATTATTGGTGACTATCGAATAGAAAAGTCCCCAAGTCGGGCAACACTGGCGCTGTGACCCTTGAATTATGATTAAGCAACACGGAAACTGTTCTAAAAACGTGTTAAAGGAATCAGATACTAACAAAGTTCCGGAATGAATTATAAATATTGGCATGTGAAAAAACAAAGTAGAAATGCTAGCATATATTATACTTGCCAACCTAACCCGGTAGATTGTTAGTTTCCGTCTCTTTTTGCACACCACTCAAATTTTAGTGTAATTCTCTTCAAATACGCTTAAAATAGAAGAAAAGTACTCTAAAAAGAGACTGTTGTGGAAAAATAGGCGGAAAGTGGCAGAACTAACCATCTTCCGGGTTAGGTTGATAAGTATGATATATGTAACTATATTAAAAAAATTTAACTCCATAGTATAATTTGTTTTCTGAGGCTGATGTAAATTCCGAAAATGAATCTACAGATCTTCTTATTCGATCACTAAATGTTACCCTAAAATTATTATTGTTTGATTTCTCTCCCCCTATTCGCCTGTCCTTCAGGATCTTTAAATTCTGTGTGTATATTTTTCAACACTGAAGTTATCGCTATCCCCACTCTTAAAATGACTAACATTTATAAATGAAAAAAATTACCTTATAATTTATTTACAGAGATAAGAAATTTCTGCTTGTTTCGCCAACTACTTCTTTCTTACAGCGAGATTTATTGTATTTTTTAAATAATATGTCGTGATTACACAAGTACAGATGGAACACAGGTTCAGAATTCGTACCACTATCCATATAAGAAAATTTCCTACTTTTTAAATCAACGATATTATAGTTAGAGAAATTTCTTAAACAAATACCGGTATGAATTTTGCGCCCGTGTTCCATACTTGCATAAGACAGAACTTATTGTATAAAAATAGTTGTAACAAAATGGCATAAATTAATTTTTTAAAAAATGTCTTCACAAAAGAAAATGGCGGAGACTACGACTTCCCAACAAAAGAAATGATTAAGAAACATTTCAAATATTAAAACAGTATCAAAAATCTGCTCTTGCAAGATTAGATGCAACGAATCCTACTATAATTTTATTCTCAGTTGTTAAAATTGTATATAAAAACAGTAACAAGACCACAGCTCTAATTAGAGAATCAATAAATATTATAGAAAAACAGACAGAATTTTACAATAACAATTTTTCTACAGTTCAGAACTTTTGGTTTTTAATAACTGAAGAAAAAAGATAACTTTTTACTTTAAATTTCTCCATGTTGTATTTTTTTCCACAAGAAGATGCTCTATTGTTAACTTCCAATTCTCTACTATTGTAGTTTTGTCACCATTCTGCAGAGATGCCAACATTTTAATTTATTCCGGATCATTTTCATACCACTTTTTACTTAAGATTAAAATTTCCTTGTTTTATCGTTGGAAAACACTATTTTATAAATAAACAGATCCGCCAACTTAATCCGGCAAATTGTTTGTACCGCCCCTTTTTTCTACATCACTTAATTATATTTAGAGTAATTCTCTTCAAATGTTTTTACGATGAATTAGAAAACAAATACTATAAAAATCAAGTGGTGTAGAAAAGGGGCGGTACAAACAATTTGCCGGACTAGGTTGGCACCTCTAAATAAAGAAGTGCGGATTAAAGGCGGGGCTAGAAATGCTCCGGAATAAATTAATATATTGGCAACAATACTTTTAAGGTATTCCGGAGAATTTTTAGCCCCGTATTTATTTCATATGATTTTTTTTTTTTTAAGAGTAATTTTTTATTTTTATTTTATCGCAGTTATTTAGTAAAGAAAATTATTCTCTAAATAAAGTGGTGTGAAATAAAGCAGGACTGCCAACCATCTCATTGATAAGCGTAGACTTGTTCACGCCCCTTGAAAACACGCCCCTTTTCCCACACTACTTTATATTTAGAGCAATTCTCTCCAAATAGTGTTACGATTAAATTAGAATGAAATTACTCTAAAAAATGACTGGTGTACAAAAAAAGGCGGTGACTAAAAGCACTACGATTCATAATGAGATGGTTGGCAAGCATAAATAAAGGCTAAAAATGCTTCGGAATAAATTAATATGTTGGTAATTCTGCTGTTGTACAAAGTAGTACGTTTAAGAGACAGTTTCTGCTGATAGTAATTTATTTCAATATGTGTTACATTTATGTAAATTATTTCAGTTATTTTTAAAATAGTCTTATAGTTTACTTGCAGTTTTCGGTAAAGATTGTATTTTATAGAGTGATCTTATTGAGAAAATATGTTTTTTTTTTATTTTTTTTTTTTACTTGAATTATATAAAAATAACAGTTCTCGATTACCTAAATATTAGACTTACTTTTGTCTTTTTTTGAAGCTGTTTCGAGCCTCTGTATTTTCGGATCACTCAACGAGAATGAGTTGAAAGCTAAGTAAAATTATTTTCCGAAGAAAAAATTTCTTTAACATATACGTTTTTAACAATTTGTGCATATTTTTTAAACTAGTAAAATTTTTATGTATCTGATTGCTGTAAATTGGTGTATGTTACATTACTTGGTAAGATTATAATCATTAAGATATACAGCGTAAACATATGAATACTGAAAAAGGTTTAAAGTTTCTACTTTCGAAAAGAAATCCTATGTAAAATTTGGCAGCTATGCAGATCCCTACAGTAAAATTAACTGAAGAATTCTGTACAAAAATGATTCAATTATGTTTTCTGGAAATACGGAATATTTGACAACTATGTATTTTTTTCTGAAATAAAACTTTTTTCAAATTAAAGAATAATTACTTTAACACATAACAACCACTAAAATTTAATTATTCATGATACTGATATTTCTTAAATTTCTTGGTGTACAGGTTGGGATTGTCTCTCTGCTAGTTCAAGGAAGCGGTTCTGTTTATCATGTCGGAACTGCGCGTTGGAGAAAAACTACGGTGAATTTTTTATTCGTTAATTTCCAATAGTATTTTATTGTAATATATGCCTAATCACGTCGTTGGTTAATCGTATATTACGTATATCAAATATCACTTTTTTTAATTATTGGTGATTACTGAAAAGAAAACGGAATACCTGACAACTATGTATTTTTTCTGAAATAAAACATTTATCAAATTACAGAATAATTACTTTATCCCAAAACAACCACTAAAATTTAATTATTCATGATACTGATATTTCTTGAATTTCTTCACGTCGAGTTTGGTAAACAATAAATCTCTGTCAGTTCAAGGAAGTGGTTCTCTTTATCATGTCGGAGCTGCGTATTGGAGAAAAAATACGAAAAATTTTTCATTCGATAATTACGAATAATTTTTAATTGTAACGTTTTCCTAATCACATCGTTTGTTAATAGTATATTATGTATATCAAATATCACTTTTTTCATCATTGGTGATTACTGAATAAAAAATCCGCCAGATCTGGTAAAACTGCGTCGTTTTTTCTTTGATGATTTTCCAATTTCGCAGCAATGTTACTGATAACACAGTTGCCAACATTTTAATTTATTCCGGAGCCTTTTTACCCCGTCTTTATGTCTAACCACTTTATTTATAGAATAATTTTCTCCAATATATAACTACATAGCTGCCAACATACTAATTAATATTTCGAAGTATTGTTAGTAACCGAATTTTTTTCCATTTGTCTTTTTTTAGAATGGTTTTCTTCTTATTTCATCGTAATTACACTTGGAGATAATTACTCTAAAAATTAAGCGGTGTGGGAAAAAGGGGTATCCTGACCGCTCCGTGTTAACAATTCTACAGAATATTAATTAGGATGTTAGCAGCAATGTAACTACGCTAAAATAAGAAAGAGAAAATTCTCTTAAAAAACAACTTTCGCAACTCTGCTGGTACCCTGCAGCCTTTTATAATGCTCATGCAAATTTTAGTTTTCAACAATGGTTTCGATGTTATTTGTTCCGATTTCCTCCCTTAAATTAAAAAAAAAAAAAAGTACTAATAGAAAATTTCAATAAAAGTTTTCTAGATTCAAAATGTAGAATATTAATAATCGAGAATGTAAGTAAATTTATTAAAAAAAAAAAAAAAAAAGAAAAAAAAAAAAAGAAAAAGAAAAAACTAAAGCTGGTAAGTAAGCTATTATTAAATACAGAACGGTTTTCCGTATGGATCTAAAATAATTTTATCCATATTTGCCAACATCCTAATTAATATTCCGTAAAATTGTTAGTACCGTACAACACTTTATGTTTTAGGTAATTTTCTCCTAATATAACAGCGATTAAATTAGTAGAATAATACTCTAAGAAATGACTGGGGTGAAAAAAAAAAAACTATTACAAGTTTTCTACATTTATAAATATAGATAATTAATCTTTTCCGCCCCAAACGCTCTAAACAGTGTTGCTAAATTTAAGGATTGTTATTCAACTATCACCAAAATTTGAGGAGCAATGTTTGATATACTTAGTGAAAGAATAACCTTCGAGTTGATTAGGGAACCGTTACAGTTAAAATGTAGTGGTGAATATTGAATGAAAAATCCCTGAATTTCGTAATACGGACCAGAGAAGTGAAATTAAATAGGTCCGGCAAAGGTATAACAATCGAGAATCATGGCGAATCTTTCCAGAAAATTTCTAAAATTGAAAACTAAGATATTATTAAACCGAACAATTTTACATATGTATCCAGCATAAATATAGGGATCGTAATGTTCGTATCGTTTTACATGCGTTTTATTATAGTGTCACCTGTATTTCAAAACAAAAATTTTTTAAATAACTTTATAGCATTGGCCTTCACGAAGTAATAAAAATTCAGGAAAATAATTGTATTAATATAATAAAACAAAGTCAAAAATGTAGGAACGCTGTGTATCTCGGATATATCGTGATTATTTTTAAAAAAGGAATGTGTAATCATAGCCTCCTTAACTAGATGCCTGTCGAGTAGCTCGAAAATTCGGCAACAGTTGAAGCGGTAGACAGCGTCACCTAGTACAGATTATGGGATTATTTTATTTAACTGTCACCAATAATTTAAAGAAGCGATACATGATATATATAATCGACGTTTCTTCGATTCTATTCGATTTTATGTATATCATATTCCATTTTTAAGAATTTTTGATGGCTATTGAATAAAAAAATCGCGCAAACTGTACCAAGTGGCGCTGTCTACCGCTACAACTGTTGCCTAGTATCCGAGCTACGCGACAGGCATCTAGTTAAAGCGGCTACAGTGTAATACGTATTTTCGATGATTTAGTAAACTGAAATTTTTTTTTAAACTTTCCGGTTTGAGCTCGCCCATGAAAAACGGGAGATTTGAAATCTAAATAATAAGTACAGTCATGCCAATATTTCTAATTTATTCTGAAGCATTGCTAGTTCCCGCCTTTTTTGTTGTGTAATTTTATAGAGTATATAATCACCATTAAACAAGAAGAAATTTACTCGTCAATAACAGTGGTATGGAAAAAAGACTAACTCTGTAAAAAAGATATGCCAAGGTTTCTAAAATTTTCAGAGCATTTTTTATTGACCGAATTTTCTCGCACTACTATTCTGTAGAGTAATTTTAAGCGGCATGCAATTATGACAGAGGTGGCAGCGCTCTTACATTTTTATGATCGTTTTATTTTACTGTCACCACAATCTTTAAGAAGAATATTTTCGTGAAAGCTTTAGTGCTATTATGTATACAAGCCTCGCGGCGTTCCTAAAAATTTAGCTTTACTTTATTACCTTGTCAACAGTATCGCCAAAAAAGAATTCTTCTTACATATTTTTGACGGTTTTAATGCTAAAATATTGTGGTGACAATACAATTATATGTTCGTAAAATTTTAGGAACGTTGCGATCCCTGTATATAGCATTGAAGCCTTGAAGATTTTTTTTTTTTTTTTTTTTTTTAAATTGCGGTGAGAATAAAATAAAACGATCATAAAACAGTAGGAGCGTTGCGCAGTGTTGACAGATGAGAGCTGTTTTTTAGTCAATATCCACCACTCAGTTTTAATTGTAACGATTACCTAATCACTTTGAAGGTTAATCGCCTATTGTGTATATCAGATATCACTTCTGAAAACTATTGGTGACTATCGACTAGAAAAGTCCCCAAGTCGGGCAACACTGGCGCTGTGACCCTTGAATTTTGATTTAAACAAAACGGAAACTGTTCTAAAAAAGTGTTAAAGGAATCTGATACTAACAAAGCTCCGGAATAAATTATAAATATTGGCATGTGAAAAAACAAAGTAGAAATGCTAGCATATATTATACTTGCCAACCTAACCCGGTAGATTGTTAGTTCCCGCCCCTTTTTGTACACCACTTAATTTTTAGAGTAATTCTCTTCAAATATATTTACGCTTAAAAAAGAAGAAAAGTACTCTAAAAAAGACTGGTGAAAAAATAGGTGGAAAGGGGAGGGACTAACAATCTTCCGGGTTAGGTTGACAAGTATGATATATGTAAATATATTAAAAATTTTTCGCTTCATAGACTATTTTTTTTTTCTTTCAGGCTGATGTAAAATCCGAAAATGAATCTACAAATCGTCTTATTGGACCCCTAAATGTTACCCTAAAATTAATATTGTTAGATTTCTCAGACCCTATTCGCATGGCCTTCAGGATCTTTAAATTATGTCTATATATTTTTCAACACTGAACTCTTCGCTATCCCCACTCTTAAAATGACTAGCGTTTTAAACCGAAAAAAATTACCATTTACAGTTTATCTACAAGGATAAGAAATTTCAGCTTGTTTTGCCAATTACTTCTTTTTTAGAGCGAAATTTATTATATTCCTTATATTATATGCCGTGATTACACAAGTAGGGATGGGACACGGGCGCTGAATTCATACCACTATCCATGTAAGAAAATTTTCTACTTCTTAAATCAAGGATATTATAGTTAGGGAAATTTCTTAAACAAATACCGGTATGTATTTAATAAAAAAGCACCACAAAACTGGCGTTGTAAAAATTATTACTTAAAAACTTTCAATAAACACCATAAATAGCAATAAACTCGCAACAATTGTTTCGGGTCGAAAAAATACACGACCCTTCATCAGGCGAATAAAGTAAGCACGAGTGCTGCAGTCAAAGCGGCAAGGCACAACCGCTTTGACTGCAGCACTCGTGCTTACTTTATTCGCCTGATGAAGGGTCGTGTGTTTTTTCGACCCTAAACAATTGTTGCGAGTTTATTGCATTTTATGGTGTTTATTCAAAGTTTGTAAGTAATAACTACTGGTATGATTTTTGCGCCCGTGTTCCATCCCTGCACAAGACAGAACTTATTGTATAAAAATAGTCGTAGCAAAATGGCATAAATTACAATTTTTTCTTTTAATTTCCTGATAAAAAACAAATAAATAAATAAAAAATAAATGGCGGAGATTACGTCCCGCCCAACAAAAGAAAAGATTTAGAAACATTTCAGATATTAAAACAGTATCAGTAATCTGCTCTTGCAAGATTACATGCAGCGAATCCTACTATAATTTAATTCTCTGTTGTTAAAATTATATACAAAATCAGTAACAAGACAACAGCTCTAATTAGAGAATCAAAAAAAAAAAAAAAAAAAAAAAAAGACAGAATTTTGCAATAACAAATTTTCTACAGTTCACAACTTTTGTTTTTTAATAACTAAAGAAAAAAGATAACTTTTTACTTTAAATTTCTCCCTGTTGTATTTTTTCTCCACAAGAAGGACGCTCTATTGTTAACTTCCAATTCTCTACTATTGTAGTTTTGGCAACATTCTACAGAGATGCCAACATTTTAATTTATTTCGGAGCATTTTCATACCACTTTTTTTTTAAGAGTAACATTTCCTTGTTTTATCGTTTGAAAAAACTATTTTATAAATAAAGTGGTGCGGATTAAAGGCGGGGCTAGAAATGCTCGGGAATAAATTAAAATATTGGCAACTATAATTTTAAGGTATTCTGGAGAATTTTTAGCCCCGTCTTTATTTCATACGATTTTTTCTTATTTTATTTCAGTTATTTAGTAAAGAAAATTATTCTCTAAATAAAATGGTGTAAAATAAAGGCTGAAAATGCTTCGGAATGACTTAAAATGTTGGTAATTCTGCTGTTGTACAAAGTACGTTTAAGAGACAGTTTCTGCTGATAGTAATTTATTTCAATATGTGTTACATTTATGTAAATTATTTAAGTTATTTTTAAAATAGTCTTATAGTTCACTTGCAGTTTTCGGTAAAGATTGTACTTTATAGAGTGATTTTATTGAGAAAATATGTTTTTTTTTTTTTTTTTTTTTTTTTTTTTTTTACCTGAGTTATATAAAAATAACAGTTATTGATTACCTAAATATTAAACTTACTTTTGTCTTTTTTTGAGGCTGTTTCGAGCCTCTGTGTTTTCAGATCAGTCAACGAGAATGAGTTGAAAGCTAAGTAAAATTTTTTTTCGAAGAAAAAATTTTTTTTACATATACGTTTTTAACAATTTGTACATATTTTTCAAACTAGTAAAATTTTTATGTATGTGATTGCTGTAAATTCGTGTATGTTACATTACTTGGTAAGATTATAATCATTAAGATATACAGCGTAAACATACGAATACTTAAAAAGGTTTAAAACTGGTACTTTCGAAAAGAAATCCTATGTAAAATTTGTCAGCTATGCAAATCCCTACAGTAAAAATAACTGAAGAATCCTGTACAAAAATGATTCTATTAAGTTTTCTGGAAATACGGAATATTTGACAAATAGGTATTTTTTTTCTGAAACAAAACTTTTATCAAAGTACAGAATAATTACTTTAACACATAACAACCACTAAAATTTAATTAATCATGATACTGATATTTCTTGAATTTCTAGAAATCGAGGTTAAATAACGTACAACAGTGACAGTTCAAGAAAGCAGTTCTCCTTCTGATGTCGGAGCTGCGTATTTGAGAAACAATTTTAGTGCGACCACGTTCCTACGCCTAGCAGTGCAGACGAATCGAAAATCTTGGAGGGTTTCCAAGTTGACCAACAGGTTTGAATTTAATAAACATCCAGTCATTCGGCATTCCCTTATCGCTTATTTTCTCTCAACGAAAAGCTTGTCTCCCTTATTTTACTAGTGGACTCGTTGAATCCGCACTTGCGCCGAGGCTTCCATGGTCGCAAGAAATCTAGTTAAAGAATACACTGTATTACAAAAAATAAATAAATAAAAGGAAAGTTTAGGTATGCTTTTCAATTTTGCCTGTCTATTCCCTTACGCGTATCGCTGAATAAATATATATAGTACGGCCACATATCCTAAAACTAGCAGTAAGGACGCCTCCAAAATGTTGGAGGGATGCCAGCGTGACTGACAGTTTGAAATCTGGAAAACATCCAAGAATTCCGCGCTCTGTTATTGCTCATTTTCTCTAACAAGGAAACGTTCAAAAGGTGTCATCTTCAAAAAGTATTGAAAAAAATATATGTGATTCTATTCTTCATAAAACACCTGAAAAAGAAAAAAAAAAAAAAATATCGGCTGAAATTAATTACAGCGACCACAAAAAATTATCAAATTTAAGCATATTTGGCGATTTAGCGCTGTTAGGCGATACGTTTGTTAGCACCGAGATTGCCGTGTACGAACAGAACCGTGTTTTGCTCTTCCGCCAAGTACTCAAAATTAGTTGGCTAGCAGTGTGAAATCGCCAAATATGCTTAATTTTGGTAATTTTTTGTGGTCGCTGTAATTAATTTCAGTCGATAATTTTTTCATTTTCTGGTGTTTTATGAAGAGTACAATCACATATATTTTTTTCAATACTTTTTGGAGATGACACCTTTTGAATGTTTCTTTGTAAGGCAGATGACTGTCACCCCGTATTTTAGCATTGGACTCGTTGAATTAGCACTTGCGCAGATGCTTCCATGGTTTCATCAAATGTGGTCGAAGAATATAAGTATTTTTTCTCTAACAAGTACCATTTTTTACATACGGTTAAAAAACTGAAATATTGAACTCGCGACATGTACATATTTTAATTTTATTAAAGTTATTAAACAAAAACCGGTAACAAACACTCGTATTATTTTTTTTTCTAACATGAAAACACTATATAAAACGTTGAAAACAAATATTGTCCACAAAATATGCAAAATTTGTAACTCATTTTTTTCTATTGCTTTCATTTGCTTTATCTGTAGTACACGCCCACAACAGGCATCTACTTTTGTAATCCGGCCCATTTTGGATCTACAGTTTTAAAGGACTGTAAAGTTTTTTTTACCTCTTTATGGTGTTTCCGGTAATAATACTCCATTTTATTAAACTCCTGTCTAATCAACATTTTCTATAGTAAATTTGGTTCAGATATATTCAGTTTCTTATTTTTCACAGTATCCATGCAAAAATAGAAACTTCTACTCATATAACATTACAGAGCGTTAGAAAAAAAAAATTAAGTGCCCATTCCATATTTCCCTATTTATTCATCAATACTTATCGACGAATAGGAACATATATGCATTTTTTTCTAACACGTCCCATTTTTTTGGTACGCTTATTGAATTCTCTTGCATAACTGCCAATATTTTAATTTATTCCGGAGTAATTTTAGCCCCGCCTCTATTTCGTACCTCTTATTTTTTAAAAGTAATTTTTTCTTATTTTATCGAAGATATGTATTGAAGAAAATTTTTCTATAAATAAAGTGGTGAGAAATAAAGGAGGGGCTAAAAGTACTCCGGAATAAATTAACCCTTTGCGCTCGGCATATTTTTAGTAAAACACGCCTTTTGGTGTTTCTTTAAAACGTCACACGTATAGTTTTAAACTTACTACCTTTTGGCTAGCGAACAATTGTAATAATTTGTTTTATTTTACTTCATCATTAAATAAAATATATCTTTCTGTTAAAATTTCCCGGTAGCCGAAAGGTAGCCTACAGTTACACGTTTTAGAAAAATAACATTTCATTTGCAGAGGAACACCTTAAGGCGTGGCTCCATTCTTTAATGTCCCCTTAGAGTGAACATACGAGCTTACCGCTCGTATGTCCATATTAAAATATTGGTATAAGTATATTAAAATATTGGTAGCTCTGCTCCTGTAATGGTGTGAAAACACCGCCTCTTTGAAGAGATAATCCCGCCCTTTTAATTATTAAAATGCAGATTGCTGTTTGAATAATAGCTTATACCTCAAAAACGAGACGTAATAGAAACAAAAGATATACACTGCCGACATACTGTAACTAATAGCTACCGATAATAGCTATCAGTTTTTTGTGTACCGATATCGTGCCACACAGTGTTACCAATAAATTTTAATTGTAACGTTTGCTTAACCCGTTAACGCCCGAATTAATTTTGCAAAATATTATTAACTGATTATTTCACTTCTAAATTAATATAGACAACTGACAGTAAAATATATTAAACAATTCTTCTGCTAATTTTAAATTTAAAGCCTATCCTCATTTATTGACGTTTTGTGTTCTAGCGAGAAATCTTCGAGATAACAGATTAATTTCGTATTATATGCTGACAAAGATCTCGAAAGTAAAGTAATGTTATATTATTATTCAACTTTATTTAAGTTAGTATACCTGCGCAAAAAGTAAATACTGTATGTTCGATGAATGAAAAATCATAAAAATTACTATCCTAATTATGAAATAATAATTAATAGTAGGCACATAAAACTTTCAGAGATCATTCAGAATGACGCTATAAACTGTCACTAAAAAGCAGAAATCATTCCAAGAAACCACAAAAAATATACGTGCCATTTTATTAGCTGTGCTCAAATGAGGACACTGGGCGATGACAGGTTAATCACATCGAAGGTTCATCGTATATTATGTATATCAAATATCACTTTTTTAAATTATTGGTGATTACTGAATAAAAAACCAGCCAGACCTGGCAACACTGGTAAAACTGCGTCAGTTTTTTTTTTGATGATTTGCCAAATTCTCAATAATGTTAGTGGTACCACAGCTGCCAACATTTTAATTTATTTCTGAGCATTTTTACCTCGCCTTTATATCTCACTACCTTATTTATAGAATAATTTTCTCCAATATGTAACCACATAGCTGTCAAAATCCTAATTAATATTTCGTAGTATTGTTAGTACCCGCATTGTTTTCCTTAAATCTTTTTTTTTAATGGTTTTCTTCTAATTTCTTCGTAATTACACTTGGAGAATAATTACTCTAAAAATTAAGCGGTGTGGAAAAAAAGGGATATCCCACCCGTTCCTTATAACAATACTACAAAATATTAATTAGCAGCATTGTAACTACGTTAAAAAAAAAAAAAAAAAAAAACCTCTTAAAAAACAGCTTTTGTAACTCTATTGGTAAACTGGAGCATTTTATAATGCCCTCCCTGCCTATGCAAATTTTAGTTTTCAGCAATGGTTTCGGTGTAAATTGTTCCGATTTCATCCCGTAAAATTTAACAGAAATTACTAATAGAAAATTTCATTAAAAGTTTTCTAGGATTATAAATGTAGATTATTAATAATCGAGAAAATAAGTAAATCTTTTCAAGAAAAAAAAAAAAATAAAAATAAATAAATAAATAAATAAATAAATAAAATAAATTGAAGCTGGTAAGTAAGCTATTAATAAATGCAGAACGGTTTTCCGCATGGATGTATTATAACTTTATGCATATTTGCCGACATTTTAATTAATATTCCGTAAAATTGTTAGCACACCGTACAACACTGAATGTTTAAGGTAATTTTCTATAAATGTAATCGCGATTAAATTAGTAGAATAAGAAAGAATAACTCTAACAAATGACTGGGGTGAAAAGAAAAAATGCAGGACTAAAACTTTTACGGAATGAAAAACTTTTACTAAAATGCCCCGGAATAAATAAAAAAATTGACAACTTTGTTTTCCGTTTTATTTTAATAATTTCTTTGAGTGTATATGTACGTTTATAAAATATTTTCTTTTATACTGATGAAGAAATTTGGATGAATTTTGAAACGTTCATTTATATTTACTTGTTTTATATATATAAATGTTTTAATTAACTGTCTCACAATAATAATAAAAGAAGATTTTATTTTAATTAATGTATGTTAATGAGGCGGTATGATGTTTGTGTATAGTATATTTTTCAAACAAAATTCAAAGTTACCTTTTATCAATGAATTAACATCACCATTATTAATTGCAAAAAAAAAAAAAAAAAAAAAAAAAAAAAAAAGATGAATCAGTTTTTAACTCTGAAAAGAAATAGTAGGCATTCAAATCAAGGATACTGTTTAATAAATATTTAATTTAAAACTTTTGTGTATTCTTTAGGATTTCATTGCAGTGATATATATATATGTATATATATCATTGCAATGAAATCCTAAAGAATACACAAAACTAATATATATATATATGTAGGAAGTTATGTGGAAAGCTCTGTGGGAAGTTCCTTGCACAGCCAACATATGGCGCTGCCTCTGATGCTTATCTTTGAACGAGATGACGAACGGGAGTCAGTAGAGATCTGGCTGCAGTGGAGATCGGTTGAGACCGTCAGCGCGATGGCTGATGTGGTCATTTAGTCCTAAATTGAGCACAGAATGCTCATAATAGTTGTGTAGAGCCATGGAGGGCTCAATATATCAATCTCACATATTTGATAAAGTGCGCGAATGTACTTTTGTGAATTCTAAGTGTGAGCAAGTGCTTAAATGTTACTTTGTTACGGTTATACTGATGAAGAGAGCTTATTGTGTGCTAAGCCTCGAAACCAGCAGTTGGTTAATTATTCAAATTCTGCTATTATCATTTTTTCTTTGTGTATCTTGTGTTGTATGTGTGTTACGTAATAAATGTTTAGTTATCTAAGTCGCAACTCATCATTGTCCCACCTCTAGACGCCCAGCCAAGATTCTACAAGTGGGGACTCTGCCGCGATATTATGGCACCAACAAGTTATAAAAGGTAACTTTTATATATTTATCATTCTGTTTGATAATAAAGAATAATGATTAATGCATATATTGAGCAAAAAGAGTTTGAGTTACTATTTTGAATTAGAAATTAATGGTGAAATATTTTTTTTGAGAACAGTTTTGGTTTCACTGTGTGATGAAAGAAAATAAATACATTACTTGAGAAGAATGAATAGAAATAAGAATTATGATTGAAAAAATATTCTGAATAATCATTTCGTATTTTGCTTATTGTTGTTTTCAATATTATTTTAACAATATTATAACAATATTATTTTAAAACGAAAGTGATAACAATTATTAAATAGAGAACAATAATGGTGATATTATGTGTATATAATAATAATTAAGAAATATATAAGATGTTCTAAATATTCTGTTGTATAATACAAATTGTTCTGAATGTTCTTATTTAAAAATCATGATAATTTTGATTTGAGAACAAGAAGCATAGAATCATTTTTAAGAAAAATAGTCCAATATTATTTTGTTTCTATTTAAGTATGATATTAATTTGGTAGAAATATTGAAATATTTTTTGGTATAAATAATTATTTAGAGTTATAATGGCCCAAAATGTGTTACAAGGTATTAGAAAAGCCGATTTAAGAACAATTGCTGAAGAATTAGGCCTAACTGTTCGGCGGAAGCTAAGGTAGTTGAAATCAAAACTTTGATTGAGAGTTCTGATATTTATAAAAATGATTTAGAATTTGTTAGAGGTGTTATTAAAATGCTAGTAGAAGAACAAAAGTTGAAATCTGTAGAAGAACAAACCAAAATTGAGATAGAAAGAATTAAATTATCCCAGTTAGAAAAAGAAATCGAGCTTCAAAATTTAAAGTTACAAGCTGCAACAAATAATTCTAGTAATAATGTGGAGCAATCAAATCCGGAAAGTAGTTCACAATCATTAGAGAATTTAATTAGAAGTATTCGAACATTAACCATTTCAGTACCTGAGAAACCGGAAGCTTTGCACTTATTTTTTCAATCCCTTGAAAAAGCATTCGTTTCTAAAAATGTACCGTCTAAATTCAAATCGGAAATATTGATTAATTTATTGGGAGATAAATGTAATCAGGTTCTTGCGTACGTAACCACCGAAGAAATTAACGATTATGAAAAAGTTAAGGAATTAATTTTAAGACAATTTCAACCAACGCCGCGTGAATGTTTAAGTAATTTTAAAAATGCGCTGCGTAATCCGTCAGAATCTCATGTCCAGTTCGCTTCCCGTCTAAGCGCTTCTTTTGATTACTATTGTAGATTGAGAGGGGTTAACGACGTTAAGCAATTGTGTGATCTTATAGTTTCTGATAAATTATATGAAACGTTGGATTCTAGAACTAGGGAACATATTAGTGTTCGAGAAGGTCAAAATTGGTTTAAACCCAACGAATTAGGTCGGGAGTGTGATTTATTCTACTCTTCTAGAGGTAAATCGTTAATTGAAACTAATAATAATACGCGAAATGAAAGTTCAGAGAATAAGCGGTTTGTAAACAAAACTCCTTTTAGAAAGACACATTATAATAATAAAGATCCCACAGTACGTAATTCGGTATCTAATCAAACTCACGAAAAGCATGAAAGAATGTGTTACATTTGTGGTTCATTTCGCTAGAGTGTGTCCTAAACGTATTCCAGAGAAAAAGAATTCCGTGAAAATCTTCCAACGAATTCAGTAGTTCAATCCGAAATGGTCCGATTAACCTAATTGTTAATGAGCTCGAATATGTTGATATTTTAGTGGATGATATTCCACTTAAAGGGTTAAAAGATTCAGGTTCTTCGATTCTAATTGTAAATAAAAATAACATTCCACAGACTAAAAATGTTATTTCTTCAACCACTCTAGTTAGCTGTTTTAATGAAAAGAAAGATGCAAATCTGACTGAATTTAAAATATCTTTACCTAATCATGATTCAATAAATGTAATCGGGGCTTTTTGCAACAATTTGTCATGTGACGTAATTCTCCCTGGTAATATCTTTCATATTTTGAAACAACAAAATAAAGAGGAAACACATGTTTCGAATTCCACCGACATAGGGGGGGAAATTTTTCTGAGTTCGGGGGAAAGCGATTTCGATCAAGCAAGTGAGTGTTCTTTTCCTGTATTCGATCAAAGGGAAAATGAGATAGATTCTTTTTTTTCAAATATGTGCAATTTTTCAGAAGAAGCTAAATTCTATGTCACTCACATTTTAGATAAGTCGTTAAAAGAGAGATTAAGCGAGTTAATAAAAAGTTATAAGCCAGTTAAAACAAAAAGTACTGATTTAAAAATGTCCATTATTTTATCTGATGATACACCAGTATGTTTACGCTCTCGCAGATTATCATTTGTAGAAAAATCAGAGGTGGATAAACAAATTGACCAGTGGTTAAAAGATGGTATAATTAGAGAAAGTACGTCAAATTATGCTTCGCCAATAGTGGTGTGTAGGAAAAAAGATGGAGGAATAAGGTTATGCTGTGATTATAGTGCTTTAAATAAGAAAATTATTAAAGATAAATACCCGTTGCTAAATATTGAGGATTTATTTGATAGATTAGGGGAGGGTAAAGTTTTTTCGACACTAGATTTAAAGAATGCGTTTTTACAAGTTGATGTAGAGGAAAAAAGTAGGAAATATACAGCTTTTATGACCGATAATGCCCAGTATGAGTTTCTAAAAGTTCCCTATGGATTATGTAATAGTCCCTTAGTATTTCAAAGATATGTAAATTATGTGTTTAAAGACCTATTAAAAGATGGTACTGTAATTATTTATTTAGATGATATCATTATTCCATCTAAAGATGAGAATGAAGGGTTAGATAAATTAAAACGTGTGTTAGAAACGGCATCAAAATTTGGTCTAGAGTTAAATTTAAAGAAATGTCAGTTTTTGAAACGAAAGATCGATTTCTTAGGTCACATAATTGAGAATGGCACGATTAAACCCTCAGTAGAAAAAACTCTTGCTGTCCAAAATTTCCCAGAACCCCGTAATGCCAGGGAAGTGGAGTTTCTTAGGTTTAACGGGTTACTTTAGAAAATTTATTTGTTCATATGCCAACATAGCAAGACCACTCAGTGACTTATTACGTGCTTCCACTCCATTTAAATTCGAGAAAGAACAGAAATTGGCTTTTCAAAAGCTGAAAGACATTTTATCTAATACGCCTGTCTTACACCTTTTTAAACAAGGCTATAAGTTAGAAGTTCATACAGATGCATCTAAATTAGGATTCGGTGCAATCTTATTACAAGAAGATGACGATGGACAGTACTGTCCAATCCATTATATGAGTAAAAAGACCTCTGTACAAGAAGAAAAATACTGTAGTTATGAGTTAGAAGTATTAGCGATAGTAGAAGACCTTAAAAATTTTAGGAACTATATATTAGGTAGTAAATTTAAAATTTATACTGACTGTCAAGCGTTCACTAAAACTTTAGATAAACGTGAATTGACACCTAAGGTAGCCAGGTGGTCTTTCCTGCTACAGGAATTCGATTACGAAGTAGAACATCGTCCGGGTAAACAAATGCAGCATGTTGACGCGCTTAGCAGACACCCTGTAATGACTGTAACAACTGATACTCTCACTCATCGTATTGCTACTGCTCAAGAAAATGATGAGTTTATAAACACTATGAAATCTCTTTTACAACAGAACCAAAATGACGAATATGTGTTAAAAAATAATGTTTTATATAAAGTGTTAAATGATAGGGATGTACTAATTGTCCCAGAGATCATGCAAATTGAGGTCGTAAAGAAATGTCATGCCTTAGGACATTTTTCGGCTAATAAAACTGAAGAGTTAGTTAAACGAGAATATTACTTTCCGAATATGAAAAAATGCATAGATAATGTTGTAAAAAGTTTTGTAGAATGTATACTTGTAAATAAGAAACAGGGAAAAGGAGAAGGTTTTTTGAACCCTATCCCTAAAGGAGATATACCATTATCCACGTATCACATCGATTTTGTGGGTCCATTACCGACCACTAATAAAAAGTATAATCACATTTTTACTGTCATCGATGGATTTAGTAAATTTTCGTGGCTATACCCGGTGAAATCAACTTCTTCAGCAGACGCCTTGCAAAAATTAAAACAGCAAGCTGCTATTTTTGGTAACCCCGCAAGAATAATATCTGATCGTGGACCTGCGTTCATATCTAAGGAATTTGCAGATTACTGTAAATCAGAGGGAATTGAACATGACACCATCACAACTGGAATCCCAAGAGGGAATGGTCAAATAGAGAGACTTCACCGAACAATCATTCCTGTATTATCCAAGTTATGTATAAATGACTCTAACAAGTGGTACAAGTTTGTTGAGGCTGTCCAGAGAACTATTAATTCCACCGTATCAAGAAGTACCAAAAGAACTCCGTTCGAATTACTCACTGGAGTAACAATGAGAAGGAAAGAAGATAAGAGAATACTTGAACTCCTCGAAGAGGAAAGGATAAATTCCATGTTTGATAATCTTAACCCCTTAACGCGCGGTGTCCTCGCTGCGAGGACGCAAAATTTAAGATCCAGCTGCAAAAATTCATCCCGGAAATTTTTTAGCAAAAACTCACGTTTATAACATATCAGAAAAGGCCTGTTTTTTAAACCCTAAAATTTAAAATTTCTTTTAGTTTAATTTAGTTCATGAATTCCGGTGGCAGTATAATTTAAATATTTCACATTGTCTTGCGCCGCAAAGGGTTAACACCATTCGTGAAGAAGCAAGAAAAAATATTCTTAAGATTCAAGAAGAAAATCGCCGATGTTACAACAAGAAGAGAAAGAAAGCCCATGTATATAAAATTAATGATCTAGTTGCCATCCAGCGAACTCAGTTTGGAACCGGCATGAAACTAAGACCAAAATTCTTAGGTCCTTATAAAGTTGTACGAGTAAAGACCAAAGACAGATATGAAGTCGAGAAGATAGGTGATCACGAAGGACCTATACATACTAGTACTTCTGCAGACCATATGAAATTATGGTCCACAAACTAAACTAAAATCCAATAATATGGACTGATAAACTTTAAAGAAAAAGTTAACTGTGAATTTTTATGTACATAATTTTTTTTTAATGTCTGTTTCTCTTTTTTTTTTTTTTCTTTTAATTGTATTTTGCAGATATCCTTTAGTACCCCAGGCTGGCTCGACGGTGAGGTCACCGCACATCAGAATGGCAGAGCGTTGTAGGAAGTTATGTGGAAAGCTCTGTGGGAAGTTCCTTGCACAGCCAACAGATGGTGCTGCCTCTGATGCTTATCTTTGAACGAGATGACGAACGGGAGTCAGTAGAGATCTGGCTGCAGTGGAGATCGGTTGAGACCGTCAGCGCGAAGGCTGATGTGGTCATTTAGTCCTAAGTTGAGCACAGAATGCTCATAATAGTTGTGTAGAGCCATGGAGGGCTCAATACATCAATCTCACATATTTGATAAAGTGCGCGAATGTACTTTTGTGAATTCTAAGTGTGAGCAAGTGCTTAAATGTTACTTTGTTACGGTTATACTGATGAAGAGAGCTTATTGTGTGCTAAGCCTCGAAACCAGCAGTTGGTTAATTATTCAAATTCTGCTATTATCATTTTTTCTTTGTGTATCTTGTGTTGCATGTGTGTTACGTAATAAATGTTTAGTCATCTAAGTCGCAACTCATCATTGCCCCACCTCTAGACGCCCAGCCAAGATTCTACACATATATATATATATATATATTAGGTGTACCGGAAAGTTATGCCGTTTTGAATTAATAAAATGAAACCGGAAATTTTTATTTAACAGTGTTTACATCGTACTTTACAAATAACCATCTTATAAGTTACCTAAGAATATCTTAAATTTTATCCAGGATAAGTTTCCGATGTCAGTATTTTAATTCAAAACGACAGAACTTTCCGTTACACCTAATATATATATATATATATAATTTAATTACAAGTTCCCTTTCTTTATTTTATGTACTGTGATAATGTTTCTTTTTTAAAATTTTAACTAATTTCAGTGGAGTTAATCGTCTTGAATATACAGATATTGTGTGTTTTTGAGTGTATTTTTGAATTGCAGTAACGTTCTTGGCTGTTTAATTGTGAACATGACATATTTAGTTATTACTACGAGAAACAATCATGCTCTTAAAAGTATATTGTTGTCTTATTATTATTATTATTTTATGTTAAACCATTTTAATCAGAGCCTGATTAAGGGGGAAGCACACATTATTTATACTGACACAGTTATTTTTTAACAAATACTTTCCTCCTATAATAAACAGAAAATTCTCATTAAAAATAATTTTAAAAGAATTCTGGAGTCAAATAACGGTGAGTAAATTGGATTGTTTTACACCGTTCATTTTTTATAAAAAATATTTCGTCGTCAAAACGTGGAATTTCTATGATATGAAGTAAAAAATAATTGTAAAAATATTCCGGTAAGAGCGGAGATAATGTGTCCTTCCCCCTTAATCAGGCTCCGATTTTAATCGTATATATATATATGAATGGTATAAAAATGCATGTGTATTAATTTTAAGTGAAGTCGCTAATTACTGCGAGAGATGTAGTAAATTTAAATAAATTTCAAAATAAACCTAAAAGAAATATCGGTTTCTACTTTTGTTCAAATTACTTAGAGAGTAAATAACGATTTCGAAACCTTTAATTATTCTATAACTGTGAAAGAACAAGGGAAAAAATGTCAGACTGCACCAAAGTGTTCATTTCATTTGTAGAATCTGAAAACAGAACATATAAAGTTAAACGATTTTACACATTAAATTCAGTGCGTGACAAAATCTCAATTATCTTAAAGCTATAAAAAAAAAAAAAAAAACTCACGAATTCAGGGTTTTCATAAAAGTGATTAATAAATAATATACAGTCACGAATTCTGAAAGCTTTAAATGCGCAAGGAAATGAGCAACATGAGATCTTTTCATTTATAAAACCACTCTATCATATACATATAAAACAGATTTTTTAATAAGTAATGCCATTGATCTCCATTTCAAAAGGAAATGCTCGAATGACTTGAAATAGTTAATTGATATATATATATATATATATATATATATATAGAAATACATTAATATAATCAGTGCAAAAATGTTTTTATGAAATTTAAAGATGACTCAACTTCAGTATCAAAACAATTCCTCGGATCACAAGCTGAGACTACCCATATCAAATCAAAGAATAATTAAAGAAAAATCGAAATAAATATTGGAAATTGGAATGAGAAAAAAGCATTATTTGCATTCTAACGTTGTCAAGGGCCTGGTAGAATGCAAATATGCTAAAATATGGATGTTTTTCTGTAACAAAGAAAGCAAAAGCTAAGAGTTTCTTTGTTCGCAGGCCCGAAACACCCATAGAAAATCCATTAAAGAAGAAGATAAAAATAAAACTATAACCTAATTATATATATATATATATATATATATATTAGTTTTGTCATACCAAATGAAAACTTTATTCAATGGCGTAACAACTCATGCTATTATGGTTATCAAAAATATTATAAAACTTTACATCATAAAATAATTAAAATTTAATAATAAAGGGAAAAAATGCAATAAGAAATACAGACAAACATGTATTAATGATGAAAAATAGGAAATTTGTATACAAACACCCTAATAGCTTAAAACAAGGTTGCCAAATTTAGCCTTTTTTTTTATTCAATAGTCACCAATAATTTTGAGAAGTGATATTTGATATACATAATACACTATCAATCTTCGAAGGTATTAGTCAAACGTTACAAATAAAAATTATTGGTGACTATTGAATAAAAAAAAAAGGCCAAATTTGGCAACCCTGGCTTAAAATACATAGCGATTGTTTTGTGTCAAACTGTATAAACACGAACTATCATCAGGACGAAAAAAGTAGCTAAGAGTGCAGTTTGAAAGCAGTGATATGCGTTTATACGTTATTCATATTACCCAAATTTTACCGTAGCTGCCAATATTTTAATTTATTCCGGAGTACTTTTAGCCCCGCCTTTAATTCGCACCACTTTATTTATAGAAAAATTTTCTCCAGAATATATCTTCGATAAAATAAGAAAAAAACACTTTTAAAAAATAAGTGGTACAAAATAAAGGCGAGGCTAAAAATACTCCGGAATACATTAAAATATTGGCAGCTATCTTTTACGCATTTTAAATAGCACAATTTTAATACAATTTTCTTTGTCTTATTTAGTTGAAGAATTTTAATCTTTCCTACTGAGCGGCTGATACGTAATTTTCTGTACACTGAGCAGTAGTTTTTCCCTTAATACACGTATATTTAAAAAACACATAATTATAGATTCTTTGCTTGCTTTTTAAGTATACAGGGTCATATTTAATAGTCATGAGGTTTATCTTGAAATCCTTAGTCTCATTTTTAATTTCAAACTAAAATAACTATTGTTTTAGCACATTTTTAAAGCTGTGCAGTGAAAACAACATAAATATTTTGCCTTTTTACGAGAATTTCAGTATACGAGTAAATAAAGCGAAAATTTCAAAATGTGTAAAAGTTGTCATTCACGATAATTAAGTGTAATGTTGGTCATGTTTACAGGCTGCTGCCACAGGCGACTTTTTATTATTATTAGTATTTTCGTACAACCATTTGCGTAACATAAAATTTATCATAATTTTTTCAGGCAATGTGTAGATTTACCTGCGAAAATATATTAAAACTTTAATCCTTCGAAATAGTGGTACGAAAAGAATAAAAAAAAAAGTCACCTGTTGCAGCCCTGTGTTGTTTAGTTATTTATGGCACGAAGCTATTATTGAGTATTGCCGTAATTTCTGGTAGATAACCCGCATGTAAGACGTGCCATTTCTCCACCAGAAATTTTATTTAATAGAGAAATCAATACTTTTTTGAAGGAAGAGCTCGTACAAATATAAATTTATTTATCAATTGAAATTTCTGGTGCAAAACTGGATTATATAACATGCGGGGTATCTACAAGAAATTACGGTAATCGTATTTCTAAAAAAAAACTGATGTTAATATTTTTCATAAAAAAAAAAAAAAAAAAAAAAAAAAAAAGTAAACTTCCAAAGAGCTATAAAGTGAAAATTTCTAAGCATCGCTAATCTTATATATATATAGAGAGAGAGGGAGAGAGGTATGTCAACATTTCTAACTTATTCTGGAGTATTGTTAGTGCCTGATTTTCACTCCGGAGCAAATTAGAAATATATGTATATATATAATAAAATTAAGAAATAGTCACAATGACTTCTTAATACAATCTAATCTTAAAAATAAATTGATTTTGAAAATATTACTTAATTTTTGAAATCACATACGTTTCATGGAGAGAAACCTGTTATTTTTATTAACCTTTTACAAACTTATGAAACCCAGGAACATTTTGGATATATAAAAGTAACGTAAACAAAACATTTTACTGTGTAGATGATGTTCTTTAAATCTGGACATAAATTTTAAAAATTAATTTATGCTCTAAATGGCTATTAAAAAATCACTCATTCTGAAAACTAAAAAGGAAATTTTTCTCTAGCAAAAAATCATGTAAAAATTGAATAGTGTTTTTAATTTTCCACTAAAAATTTTAAATCTGTTTTATGGTATTTTTTTTACGAGTTAACCCCTTAACGCGCGCTGTCCTCGCTGCGAGGACGCAAAATTTAAGATCCAGCTGCAAAAATTCATCCCTGTAATTTTTTAGTAAAAATTTACATTTATAACATATCAGAAAAGGCCGGGTTTTTTTAATCATAAAATTTAAAATTTCTTTTAGTTTAATTTAGTTCATGAATTCCGGTGGCAGTATTATTTAAATGATATGAATTGTCTTGCGCCGCAAAGGGTTAAAATGTATTGACAAAGATCTCTTGTAAATAAAAAAATCTCTTTCCCTCTTTCTTTTCTTTTCATTTTTTTTTTTTTTTTTTTTTTTTTTTGTAACAATCAAAATGTTGCTTTATATTATATTTCCTTCCAGTTTTCAAGTAATATATTTGGATGCCGATATTATTTAAAAGAAGGTTTTTATAAGCATTTGTAACAGTTTTCTCTGATTAAATAAGGTGAAAATTTCTATTTAAAAATAAAACTTGATAGATGTGTTTAAACTACATCGAACATTTGTTAAATCTGAACGAGTCTATTTGTAAATTAGTCATTTTCAAATACTCTGGGATGGAAAACTGGCGAACAACTCATATCGGTATTTGCTTAAAAAATTTAAAGCACAAGTCAAGATATTTCTCGATTTCTAGTAAGATTTTTAGTACACGCCCCTTTTCCCACACCACTTTATTTTTACGGAAATTATCTCCCAATGTAGTTACGATTAAATAAGTATAAAATTACTTTAAAAAAAGAATGGAGTAAATAAAAGGCGGGCTATTAAAAATCTTTCGATTATTAATGAGATTATTGGCAGGCATGTTATCGTGATTATATATTGGTAAAATTACTCTATAAATCAGGGGTGTTTGTAGCTCCGGAAACTGCCACCAAAATTTTTTTAATAGTGATATTAGTGGCAGTTTTCTGGTAAAAATTAGCAATTAAATATAACTAAAAATACAATTTATAATTACTGGTGGTAAATAAAATAAAAAACCCGGAACGCAAACACCCCTGATAAATAAAGTGTTGAGAAACAAAGGCGGGACTAGAAAAGCACCAGAATAAATTAAAATGTTGGCAACTATGGTTATATGGAGATGTTAATTTTCCCCAGTTTCAATTGGAGCTAAAATGGCTTTTGAAGCTTTCTTAATTACAAGTGTATGTTTTAGTTGTTTGAAAACGCATCAAAATACATTAATGGGACGCATAAAATTTAATTCGGAAAAAAAAGAGGAAAAATTCTTATAAAAACCTATGAGGGAAAAAATTGACAAAAGAAGAAAAATTCAATAGTGAAATCACTGAACGATATCCAGTTTCGTAAATGGTGTTGTTATTCAAATCCATGTGTTTGATTGAAGCATTAGTCTTCCTTTTTATTATAAATAATAATAATAAAAAAACTTTTAGGTTTACAGTAAACTGCATTAGTATGATTGGAATCTACAAGACCTTTTTGGTTTAACATTTATTTTCTCAAATTCTCAAAGAGAAAGATTTTCCTTTTTATTTTCCATTTGCACAGTCGAGGAATAAAAAAACGTAACACCCGACGTAACTTCGTTGCTAATCGATGGGAAAAATGTAATAGGTATCATTTAACAGGAAATTGTAGGTACTTTTCGAAAATGAAGTGAAATTTCGAATTGAGTTCGCCTATATATCAAAATGCATCCCAATTTTGATTTTTTTAATGGTAATATTTTTATTTTATATTTGAATTCCTGGGGTAGCGGCAATGCGAAAAATTATATTTGTTGCATATTTTACTTTACTTTTTTTTTTTTTTTTAATAGAGTTATAAGCATTCAAAGTTTGAAGGTGCTAATGTTAAATTCATATCGCAAACTTTTATTAATATCTTCACAAAATATAACTTCCTGATATATATATATATCAGGAAGTATGTCTCAAGTCATACGGGGTATTTTTGACAGTTTAAATCCTTTATTTTATGTTTTTGCAGTAAGTTTTACTTATGAATTGTTTCACATTAATTAATTTTCTCGTAAGTTTTTCTTTAGTTATTTTTGTTACTTATTTTTAACTTTTATGACTGAAAACATATATTATAATTTCTTATATATATATATATATATATATATATATATTACCTGATATAGTGAAGAAACACAAACATAATCCATGATCACTTTTGATTCGGAAAAATATTTTTAATTATAAAAAATATTAATAAATCAATATTAAAAAAAATTATGAATTATGAACCAATATTAATTTTTACATAAAATGAATCCTAAAGCTGAAAAGCATGGGTTTGAAAATTTTCAGCTCATTCCACAGTTATTAGTTTTTAAGATATAAATAAATTTTTCAGAAGGGCTTAGGGGACCATCTAGGGGACAGGAAAAATTAAACAGAATATTTTTAATTTTTAATTACAGGCCAAACTATATAGAACAACGTTAAACACACGAAGAAAAGAAAAAAAAAAAAAAAAAAAAAAGAGAGAAATAAGCTAAAAAGATGATTTTAAGCATAGATGCCAACATTTTAATTTATTCCGGAGTGTATTTAAATTCGCCTTTATTTCATATCACTTACTTTTTAAAAATAATTTTTTCTTATTTTATCGAAGTTATATATTGGATAAAACTTTTCTATAAATAAAGTGGTGTGAAATAAAGTCGGGGCTCAAAGTACTCCGGAATAAATTAAAATGTTGGCATCTATGTTTCAAGACATAAATGATGTAGCAACAGAGTTGCCAACCTAATCCGGAGTATTGTTAATGCCACCCATTTTTCCACACCAGTCTTTTTTTAGAGTATTTTCCTACTTAATGCATAGTAAATACATTTGAAGAGAATTACTCTAAAAGTTAAGTGGTGTAAAAAAAGGGGCGGTACTAACAATTTGCCGGATTTGGTTGGTAGCTCTGTAGCAATCAAGAATTGTTGTTTTCCAAAGAAAAAAAGCACCACCTTTAGGCGTTCTTCTAAAACAACACAGTATAAATATTCGTGTTAAACCCCTTAATTTAAAAATATACGCAAGTGGCATCGATTACTGATGATAAATTTTTAATCCTTTAAACAAACACTACAACGAAAAATCAACTAACTAGCTGTTTAAAAAAAGAAAAAGGAGGTGGATGAAAATTATGGATTAAAAAGACGAATTTTCTTTTCACAACTATTGGTATGCAAAGCAGTCTTGTAAAGCTCTTCTTGCTTCTTAACTACCGTTAGTTAAAGGGTTAATCATTTTGTTCATATATTGATTATTATTATTATTTTAGGTGAGCGTATCGTTTTAAAGATACTTTAGTTTTAAAGATTTTTTTTTTTTTTTTTTTTTTTTTTTTTTTTTTTACATATATTTATTAAGGATCTATATTTTTATGGAAATTATAAAACAAATCGTACAGTTTTAAAGAGTTAAACTAACCCAAAACTAATAAGTACGATTAAAAACGTTTAATGTGTACTTCATGCAACCTTACAGTAATTTATCTGAAAAGATGTAGTTCATGCGTTGTTGTATTAAATTATCTTCTTCACTCACAAAGTTTTCGTTCATCATCATACAACACTATTACTTAATATCAATTTTGTTAAATATATATATATATATATTTATATATATATATATATATACATGCCTGCCAACCATCTCATTAATAAGCGTAAAATTGTTAACCCTTCAATGCATGGTGATGCATATATGAATCATATCAATTTTTACTGAATCATATCAATTTTTATCATTAAAAATATTACAAAACTGATGGTTTAATGCGCTGATTTTTATCTTAATGTATCTATATAAATGTTTGACTATTGTTTATCCGAGTACATGGCAGCATCAAACCGCCAAGAGCTCAGAATTGCAGCCAAGAGCTCAGAATTGATTTTTCTTTTTTTTTCAGTGTTCAAGCTACCTTTGTGTAATTCATAAATTTAGTATTAAAAACTTAACCCTTTGCGGCGCAAGACAATTTGAAACATTTAAATTATACTGCCACCGGAATTCATGAACTAAATTAAACTAAAAGAAATTTTAAATTTTAAGGTTTAAAAAACCGGCCTTTTCTGATATGTTATAAACGTGAATTTTTGCTAAAATATTTCCGGGATGAATTTTTGCAGCTGGATCTTAAATTCTGCGTCCTCGTGGCGAGGACACCGCGCGTTAAGGGGTTAAATATTTCACTCTATATAACTGAAGGTATGCAGTTTTCATTTCTGTATTAAGATTTAACCACATAATCATTGCATTTTTTTGAATTTTTAGGTTTGATGCATATATTCATCAAACCTAAAAATAAAAAAAATAATCATTAAAATACGTTAATTTTTTTTAAACAATATTTTTCCATATTTATTTAAGCCATGAAAATTAAGAAAAAAATTGTTTGGTAAAAATATAAAAAATCATGCATTAAAGGGTTAACGCCACTTTTTCAGTACCACTTTATTTTTAGAGTCATTCTCTCCAGATGTTGTTATGATTAAATAAGAAAAAAAATACGCTTCGTAACGTCAAACTTGTTAATCATCTCATTAATAAGTTTAAAATTGTGAACGCCTCTTGAAGAAACACCCCTTTTTACACACCACTTTATTTATAGTAATTCTCTCTATATGTTGTTACGAATAACACTTTCACGACCGCATAACTTTGCCTTTTTGACAGTAAGGTCCGCCTGTGGGCGTTATTCTCCCAAGTTACCATATTTCAGCACAAAATTTTCTGTATTCATATTTGTATTACAAATGAATATACATTATAATTATACTCTCTCTGATCAAAGTATTTGTATACACAGAGCTGCCAACCTAATCCGGCAAATTGTTAGTACCGCCCATTTTTCTACTCCACTTAATTTTTAGAGTAATTCTCTTCAAATATATTTACTATGAATTAAGAAAACAAATACTCTAAAAATTAAGTGATGTAGAAAAATGGGCGGTTCTAACAATTTGCCGGATTAGGTTGGCAGCTCTGGTATAATTATTCAGGGTTCGTACTCTCCGCCCTTTATTCAGGATACTCTCAGGAATGGAAATTTTTTAAATTTATTGCTACCACTAATTTAATGCAATAATTCGTATCCTGTATGACCATGGCATATTACTATAAATATATCCAGAAGTATTTCTGCATAAATTTAGTGGGGGCAAAAAAGGCAGAAACTTCTGATCTTTGAGAGTGTCCTGAAAAAGTATGTAGAGTACATATATGGATGTTGGGTGTATTTTTAAGAAATAAATAACATACAAATTGGGAGAGAAACGCTTATTGGCAGAGTTAAAGATTTTCAAATGACGTGAATTTACGTCAGTGGTCGCGAAAGTGTTAAATAAGAATAAAATTACAATAAGAAATGACAGGTGTAAAAAAAAAAAAAAAAAAAAAAAAAAAAAAAAAAAAAATGCGGGCTCAAAAAACTTTACGCTTCATAATGAGATAGTTGGCAGCAGTGTTGCCAGATTGGGGACTTTTTTTATTCAACTCTCACAAATAATTTTGAGAAGTGATGTTTGATATATATCATAGACGATTAATCTTCAAAGAGATTAAGACACCGTTACAATAAAAATTTAGTGGTGGATATTGAATAAAATCTGTCCCCAATATGCCAACACTAGTTGGCAGGTATGACTATAGCTGTATTGTTGCAGTTCCAGAGCTGCCAACCTAATCCGGCAAATTGTTAGTACCGCCCTTTTTTCTACACGACTTAATTTTTAGAGTATTTTTTATTCTTAATTAATCTTAAATACATTTAAAGAGAATTACTCTGAAAGTAAAGTGGTGTAGAAAAAGGGGTGGTACTAACAATTTGCCGGATTAAGTTGGCAGCTCTGCAGTTCGTACATTATGTCACGCCTACAGTATAAAATAAATAATTTTTATTAAAGTAAAACAAAAATTAATTTTTATTGTTGATCAGTGTTACTATGATAAACACTTTTTAATTGAAAAATATCACCCATTTTCCAAAGAGCATTATCTGACCAATTTGAGGTATAATATATTTAAAAATATCTAAACTGTAATACATTAATATGCGCATTTGTATTTTAATCTAATATTCTACGCGGAAAGTATGTATATATGAGAAATCCGAAATCAGGAATAGCTAAAATGCTGTCCAGTTGATAACGTTTTTATTAACATTTACTTTTCTAAGTTTTTTTTTTCTTAAAAACTGCTCGGTGGGAAAAAATAAAATTTTGTTCTGATACTTGTACTATCTCAATTTTATTTTTATATATTTACAGACAACCCTCTAACACATTTTTGATTATAATTATATCAAAACTAACGATATATACTTTTCCGATCTGCCAGACTCTCAGAAATTCAAATATAAAGTCAAAATGATGTGTTGCTGTAGAAAAAAAAAAAAAAAAAAAAAAAAAAAAGTTGGCGCTCATTTCAATATGTAGATGACCCTAATTAAAAATTTTAAGTCATTTCCAAAAAGTACATTTAATTTCTTTTTGAATGATATGTATTAGATATTTCTGTATCAATTAATAAATAAGTAACAGCCGATGTTGCGTTTTTCTGTTTTTTTCTCTCGACTGTATACATAGATTTTATATGAAGAAGAATATCTTAAATGCATACTTGTATACCATCTCACTAATAATCGTAACATTGTTACGCCCCTTTTTTCACTCCACTTTATTTTTAGAGTAAAGTTCTCCAAATGTAGTTACGATTAAATAAGAATAAAATTACTCTAAAAAAAGACTAGTGTGGAAAAAAGGTGGGTACTAAAAATGTTAAGATTCATAATGAGATGTTTGGCAGGTATGTAAGTGTTGCAGTCTGTAAGAATTAATGAAAATACTGTTACAGTTTTCTTTGTCAAGTTTATGGGAAATACGTTTTAATTTTTAAACAAAAGCTAATAATTAAACTGTGGAATATCAGAACGATTTTATATTTTATTTTGTATACTTTTTGAATGAATGAAGGTTTTACAATTCGTATTCCACTGACACGAGATCAGAGGTGCAAGTATTCACATTTTGCTACAACTGTCTCCATAGAGAATTGTTTATTATTTTCTTAAGTTAGTTTTGTGATTGAATATGATAAAAATTATTGAAAAAACTTAGTGGTGAAGAAAATTCTTGCACCCTTGCATGAAACAATTCGTTTAGTCGAATATTGTAGTGTTTAGCTAAAGCCTTCTTAAAAGAAATACATATTGCTTTTTCAGAAGTCTTAAAAATTAAGAGAAAGCATACAAAATCAAATATGTGAAATATTAAATTGTTTATTTTCGTGTTTGTAGTATGTATATACTAAATAATTTTATACAAAATCTAAATTTCTTTAAAATATCAAATATTATTTTTTAAATAGGGATATTTTCTCTGCGCATGTTTTCACTGAAAGATTCTGTCAGGTAGAAACAAAAGTCTCAATAATATATTTTTTAAATACCACTATTTTTTAACAATAAATTTTGATTTACGTCGAATTTCTGCAATTAAATGTAGAAAAAGTAGTTAAAAAAAAAAAAAAAAAAAAAAAAAAAAAACTAGTCCTCAAAATCTAGGTTGGTGAGATGAAGAAACAACTGAAGAAAATGGTTAATATCTGATTAACTGGCACACACAAAGGAAAAATATTCTGAAAATTTCATAATATCAGATCAGTCCGTATAATTTTATAGACGTGCTTTGCTCAACTATTATATTTTTTAATGCTTGAGATCCTTAAAGACACACCTGAAAGATCTTTAAAACGATTTTTATTTTTCTCTCCTACTGACTTTGTACTTTACACAGGTCATAAAAAGTCGTTCTCATGTATAAAAATGGGATTATTAGACCTTTATATTTTGGCACAAATATCTTTCAATTAAATTTATGAGTGCTAATTTTAAATTTTAGTATTAAAATACATAAGGTAAAGGTGTCAAATGCTTAGTTATACTGCTATAATTTAATAACTAAAATAATTACAATAGGTCAAATTCAAGGTCAAGCATCAAATTTTTGTTAATTTCGATAGTGGATAACTCTTCTAGGTAACAAAACCACAAAATAATATATCACACAAATTAATCTCTGGAATCACAGTAATGAGAAAATTTATGTATTTTTTTTTTTTAACTTTAACCCCTTATGCAGTTTACAGCTCCCTAAAATTGCAGAAAAATGACAATAATGACATTTTACGACCCCCCATAAACCAAAAGCGGATGAAATTAAAATAAAAAAAATTCTTTGCCAATTTATTAATCTATTAACCCTTTGTCGGTCCAATTTAATTTCACTTTTCTGGTCAGTGTTGCTGAATTTAGGGACATTTTATTTAATATTCACCACTAAATTTTAACTGTAGCAGTTGCTTAATAACTTCGAAGGTTATTCGTCCACTATGTATAACAAATGTCCCTCCTCAAAATTTTTAGTGTGAGCTGAATAAAATAGTCCCAAAATTTGGCAACACTGTTTAGAGCACTTGAGAGCGTTAGGGCCGGCAAAGGGTTAAATTATTATGCATACTGTGTGTATTGTTTTGTGGCTTTGAGTTAAAAAAATATAATCCTTGAATATTTATATAAAAAAATTAGCAAAAAATTTTTAATATTTTATCATAATTCCATTAAAGTAATTTTGCATTATTATAAAGCACATTTTAATAAAACAAAATTAATCTGCAATTATTTAGTTCAATGCATAATTTTCTACTTTAGTTTGCGCCAATTAACCGAATTACGCAATTTAAAAACGATGTAGTTTTTTTAAAAATCAGAACCACAAAAATACACATAGTGTATACAAATACTTTAATAGACTAATAAATTGTCAAAGAAGTTTTTTTTTTTTTCAATTTTATCCGCTTTTATTTTATGGGGTCTTAAAATGTCATTTTGGGATTTTTTTAGTGTGATTCCAGAGATTAATTTGTGTGATATTTTATTTTGAAGTTTTGTTCTTCAGAGGAGTTATTCACTATCGAAATTGACAAAAATTTGATATTTGATTTTGAGCTTTGACCCATTGTAATTATTTTAGTTATTAAGTTACAGCAGTATAACTAAACGTGCGAGACCTTTACCTTATGTACTTTAATACAAATAATTAAATTAGCTGTCATAAATTTAATTCAAACAGATTTGCTCCAAACTATAAAGATATAATAATCCCATTTTCAACTATGAGAACAGATTTTATGACCTGTATAAAATGCAAGGTCGCTAGTAAAGAAAAAATAAAAGTTGTTTTAAACATCTAGCATGTGTGCCTAAAGGGATATACATATCAAAATATTTAAAAATAGTCGAGCAACACACTCCCATGAAATTATATGGACTGACCCCATGCTCATCGCATACGTAAACATTTTAAAAATTATTTAATGATCGAAATGAATTTATTGTGTTGCGTTGCTTTATGAAATAGCGTTACGCTGTAGTGTAGACAAAAAAATATGAATTTATATTTATGTATAAAATACAATACTTAATATTCATCAGCTTAGCTATGCTATGCTATAAAAATACGATACAAAACATGCGTTAAATTATTTATGTTCTTACGGAGTTCAAAAATCCAAAAAGACCCATAAAAAACGCTTCATAGTTTCCAGGTTTTAGATATTTTAAATTTTAATATTTTTATAGACTTGGGATGGGTAGTTTTTAGTGATAGGCCAAAAAAAAAAAAAAAAAAAAAAAAAAAATCAGAAAACAAATAAATCGTTTTCAGTTAATTCCTGAAAGGTCTGTCAAATAAAAATTTTTATTCGACTATAAAAGTAATGTCATTTAAACTATTGAGATTAATCAAAAACTCATATAAATGCCATCGAATTTTCAAAATAAGTGAATCAAAATACTTCCTTTGCGGCGCAAGACAATTCGGATCATTTAAATTATACTGCCACCGGAATTCATGAAGTAAATTAAACTAAAAGAAATTTAAATTTTAAGGTTAAAAAAACTTACTTTTTCTGATATGTTATAAACGTAAATCTTTGCTAAAAAATTTCCGGGATGAATTTTTTCAGCTGGATCTTAAATTTTGCGTCCTCGTAGCGAGGACAGCGCGCGTTAAGGGGTTAAAGACATGGTTTTAGGAGATTCTGCTGAAGAATTCACTGCCCCCTACCCTACCTTTCTCACTCTTCGGTGTTTTTTTCTAGAATATATTTTGACAATTTTTATACTGGTGAGCGTTGATTTTTTTTTTCATTTTTGTGAGTTTTTTGCTATTTTAATTTGCGATTGACCAGTGCTAGACGAATATAGGAGGATGGGGGGGGGGGCAATCTCTATCGACGATGAATTCCAGATCCCTGACCTGCTTTCATGACATATATAAACGAAATGACTACATATTCATTGTTATGTACGTAAATTCAATAACAAAAACAGGTAAAAGACCACCATATATTTGAATAGGAAAAAAATTACTCGGAAAAAAAAAAAAAAAAAACAATGGAAGAAAACCGCATAGTCACATATAATAAAAATTATTAATAAACTTCAACTGACTCTGATACAAAAATGGACTAAAAAGGTGAATAGAAAGGCACCGTAAAGCAGGTGCCTTTGTATTCACCTTTTTAGTCCATTTTTGTATCAGAGTCAGTTGAAGTTTATTAGTATTTCAATATATGTGATTATGCGGTTTTCTTCCATTGTTTTTTTTTTTTTTCGAGTAATTTTTTTCCTATTCAAATATATGGTGGTCTTTTACCTGTTTTTTTTTATTGAATTTACGTACTTAACAATGAATATGTAGTCATTTCGTTTATATATGTCATGAAAAGTAAGGTTTTATATTCTAGATAAAGTACATGAATGAGAGATATAATGTAATTTTTTATACAATTCGTAATATTATTTAAGTTACAAATAAATTATAAGTTATGTTTTTCATGACAATTTTATGTATTTAATAAGAAATGATAATCATCAAACACTTCAATAAACAACTTGTAATGAAAAAAGTACGAATGTTCTCATTTCTATTATTATATACAGTTTAAATATATAAAGTTTAAAAAATGAAAGATGTATTTGATCTGGAAGACCGCCAAGAATCTATGATCTAGGCATTTATGGCAACAAAATACTTTAAATTGAAAGAAATAATCTGAAATCTGAAACACACAAATATACTTTTAGAACTATTTAATTACAAAAAGATAAATGTGTCTTTACTTACTGGTCACGCATTGAACGTTCAAACATTTAAAATGTAGCAGGATAGAAAGGTACTGAATATGGCCTCAACTGTAAAACAAAAAAGAGAGATTTAAAAAAAAAAAGAAAATGCTTTTCTTTTAAACAAATTTTAGTAAAAAAATCTATATCTATCTATCTATCTATATATATATATCTTATGATATATATTGAAACCTTATCCTGAAGTTGGAAAATATAAATAAAGATTTTTTAAAAACATTTTTCCAAATTTTACATTCGCATTCTACCAAAATTTATATAGCACTTATCACAATAGTAATCTTTTGTAATACATATTAAAATAACACACATATACAAATGTTTCGTGCAAAATATTTGTTCATATACAAAACTTCACTTTCGTATGCGTTCCGATATAACCGGTAGAGTAGTTCTGTTTATATCCAGAGAAAATATTCTAGTTAATATTTATATATCACCCAGTTTTAGATACAGAATTTTCTAATATTTCATGCCATCTGTTTTAGATTTAAATTTCTGGTTTAGATGCGTTCACGATAATGCAGGAATCAAAGTATCTTTTATTTTGAGTGCTACTATATTTTTGTAGGTATATTTTTTTTATATATAATCGCAGAAATTTAAAGAATGATTAACGCAAACTTTATTTTTAAAAGATAGCGGTACTCAAAGTACAGGATGGCTGTGGCCCCTGTTAGTCGGAAAAATCTGACATCCATAATTAACAGGCATCTTCTATTTTTTACACATATTTGGAGGAAAGAAGATTTTAAAAGCAAGATATATAGGCCTGTTCCATAGATGCCAAGCGTTACAATTTTTGGTTATTTTTTATAGAAATTTCTTATAAGTTTTATCCAATTCTTCTATGAAAGTACTGGTATAGAAAAATCGTAACGCTTGGCAGCTATGGCCTATTTATTTATTACTACTCTTTCCTAAATTAATCTTAAGAAATATTTTTCATAATTCACTGAGCTTAATATTACTATTCAGCGTGCTTAGTATTACTATATAGGTGCTTTTATTAGGTTGATTCATAAATAATTTCCGATGCAGTTAAAATAGAATACACACCAATAACACTATACAACGAATATTTAGGTATTACTTCCTGCCGAAGAATAAGCCCCTCCCACATTTATCTTCTTACGTCTTTGTAGGTGGAGTCTTAAATAACTTCCTTTGTTTTTAACTTCCTTTTGTCCACGCATTTATTTTGCATTCATTTAGTTATAAAATTATATCAATTTGTTATGTATTCACCATTTTTATGTATAACGTTTTCCCATCTTCTTGGCAGTTTATATATTCCTTTCTTGTAAAAGGTGGTTGGTTTCGATTGGAAGAAATTTTCAACAGCCTGTCTGACTTATTCTTCAGATTTGAGCGTTTTTCCTTTCAAAAAGTTTTGTAAGAAACAGAAAATGTGAAAATCTGATGGGGCAAGGTTCGGAAAGTAAGGTGGGTGCGGTAAAACATACCATCCGAGCTCTAGAATTTTTCCTGAGTCACTCTTGCTGTATGTGATCTTGCATTATCATGTAAAATAATGACGTTTTTGCTATTGGCGAGTGTGGGACGTTTTTCATGAAGTTTCTCTTTCACTCTTTACAGTTGCTGAAAATGTATGCGTGCAGTAATTGCTAAATTTGACTTTAATAACTCGTGATGAATTAGTCCTCGACAATCCCACCATACACACAATAAAATCATGGATGTCAGCTTTCGAATCTATTAAGGATTTTTGTTCCTTATCAAGCCACTGTCTTTTACAGATTATATTCTCATACGTAATCCATTTTTCATAGCCAGTTATTATCCTATCTAAAAAATGCTTTGACCATTGGATCAATGCAAGTAACGCCCAAACACACTACATGATGAATGCAGGTGGGGGGGGGGGAGCTTATGTTTGAGGCTTTATATTCATTGAATAATGTTTCTGGTGTAAATTTTAACTAAACTGCATCGGAAATTAATTATGAATCAACCTAATAGTATGCTAGAGCGATTTGAAACAAGCTAATAAAAAAGTTAATATTACACATATGTGATAGTAAGTGAGTTTAGTAAAATTCTAAAATTTAAGGTTACTGAAACTCATGGATAATGCAGATATGCCACTGTCTCTAATTCATTGTTAGTATCCGCCTTCTTTTTCACCCCACTTTTTTTTTTCGGGGGGGAGGGAGTAATTTTCTTCTTAGTTAATCATAATTTCATATTGAAACACAATGCTCCGAAATAAATTAGAAATGTTGGTATATCTGCTATTGCACAAAAATGTGCTGAAAAGTTGGCAACATTGAGCGGGTTTTGCTCATTTAACAAATTGACAGTTAAGCCTATTTTATGAAAATGGCTTTTTATAATTATATTTTTAAAAACTGATTGCATCATTTATCGGATGACGTAAAATTATGTTCTTCTTGAAAATGAGCACCACCATCAGACTTTCCTTTAAAAGAATACTTTGCTTAACAAAAAAAAAAAAAAAAAAAAAAAAAAAAACGATTTTACGTGTTCGTGTTCAGTACTTTATATGCTGCTTTTATATATATATATATGTGCCAGTGACATTTACAGAATCAATTACTAAGAATAAAATTTGAATATTTTCATCATGAATACGTAAAACCATTTTAATAAATATTTTAATGTTTTAAAGGAACGCCAAAGGGCGGGGCTTACTCTTCAAAATAGAAAAGTACCCCGACGACAATGTGTTAAATAACACATGCTAAATGTGATCTTATATATATATCCCACCGATTTTTTTTAAAAAAAAGCTCTGCTGATACATCACACATATATTTCTTAAGTATATACCAAATATTCATATTTTTACAATGAAATATACTATGAATACAAGAAAGAATATAATTATTATGTATATCCATTTGTAATATAAATGTGAATGCAAAAAATTTTGTTCTGAAACATTGTAACTTGGGACAATGACGCCTTCAGTCGGACCTTACTTTCAAAAATACAAAACCATGCGGTCGTGAATGTGTTAACACTGAGAATTACTGTAAAAATTAAGTGGTGTTTAAAAAGGGGCGGGTACTAACAATACTCTGGCAGCTATGAATAAAAATTGGCAGCTATGAATACCGTACCTTCTGCATATGATCTGCAGATCTGTTAAATCGGTTTCACATCTGAAATTTTTATTAACAGACTACCATTTTTAACGAGATTTTGCTCTGTATGTGTATGAATTTACTCTTATTTATAAATTAAACATTGTGGTGTAAAACCGACTTATCTTGCCTGCGGTTATTTATTTTTAAATAACTGAATAAAGGCTTAAAACCTTTATTCGGTTGAAAGATTTACTCAGAGAGAGAGAGAGAGACGCATATTTTACTATTTTCTATTTCTAAGTCTCGCCATTTTCTATTTCTTTAAAAGTTATACTGTTTCACGAAAAGAACTTTTTGTATTCGTGTATAAATCGCTTAAGTTTTATCCTCGGCAATCGACACGGTAATTGCCACCGAAAAATATATAAACACAGATAACACTCAATGAATTAAACACGAAAACACAAAATTAATTTTAAATATAATATTTTATTTTATAGGCACACCTAAACGTGGAGCTAGACTTTTAAAAGGAACGAGTTAACTCGTGACCAGACAACAATGTGTTAATGCAGAAATGCACAGCTGCCAACATTTCTAATTTTTAAATTAGAATCATCACCATAGTTGCCAAATTAGCGAGCGCCTTTTGGCTGCCGGATAATTTTAATAAAAATATTTATTTTATTTTATCAGGAAAAACTGTTACAGTTCACTGATTAAATTACATAAATATTTCTATTAATTTTTTTCCGGTAACCGAAAAGTGCTACGTTGGCAACTATAATTAACACCAGTACTTTCAAAAAGGAACCTTTTGCATATATTTTTGACAAATTAAAAAAAAAAAAAAAAAAATCTAATAATCTGAAAACATTTATAGAAACTTTCCGGTATGAAGTCTCTGTTGAAATAACTGCGACTTGGCACCTATGGAAATGACATTATTGAATAAAATATTACTGAGGAAAAACTTTAAAGATATAATCTTTTAAAATATCTAACAGAATAATTTAATAATAATAAAGAAGCACCTGAAAAAACGCATTTAGCAAACATTAACTATGTTTTGTTCCCTTTATAAGAGGTAGTTGTGAATAATTTAGATGGAATTCTATAGAAACCGTCTAGGCTTTAAAACAATTAATGATCACGAAAGACGAAACAGAGAGATAAAGACGGTCATTGTGAATGTTAGAGTATTCATGAATGGATTTCTAACACTGAATGCTGTGTGCTACAAAAAGATTTAGAGCGCTTTTAAGATCAGCTGAATTGTGTTACTTATCCTGTTTCAAAAGGAGAATATAATTAATAATTAATTAATTTTCGTTGTTTTGTTACTCTTATAAGCTGTCCTAGAAAAGGCACAGGAATTATAGTTTAAGATTAATCTGATTATTTAAAGCAATGTACTTCACATATTTTTACTTTCCGAACATATTAGGTTGATTCATAAATAATTTCCGATGCAGTTAAAATAGAATACACACCAATAACACTATACAACGAATATTTAGGTATTACTTCCTGCCGAAGAATAAGCCCCTCCCACATTTATCTTGTTACGTCTTTGTAGGTGGAGTCTTAAATAACTTCCTTTGTTTTTAACTTCCTTTTGTCCACGCATTTATTTTGCATTCATTTAGTTATAAATTATATCAGTTTGTTATGTATTCACCATTTTTATGTATGACGTTTTCCCATCTTCTTGGCAGTTTATATATTCCTTTCTTGTAAAAGGTGGTTGGTTTCGATTGGAAGAAATTTTTAACAGCCTGTCTGACTTATTCTTCAGATTTGAACGTTTTTCCTTCCAAAAAGTGTTGTAAGAAACAGAAAATGTGAAAATCTGTCGGGGCAAGGTTCGGAAAGTAAGGTGGGTGCGGTAAAACATACCATCCGAGCTCTAGAATTTTTACTGAGTCACTCTTGCTGTATGTGATTTTGCATTATCTTGTAAAATAATGACGTTTTTGCTATTGGCGAGTGTGGGACGTTTTTCATGAAGTTTCTCTTTCACTCTTTACAGTTGCTGAAAATGTATGTGTGCATTAATTGCTAAATTTGACTTTAATAACTCGTGATGGATTAGTCCTCGTCAATCCCACCATACACACAATAAAATCATGGATGTCAGCTTTCGAATTTAATAAGGATTTTTGTTCCTTATCAAGCCACTGTCTTTTACAGATTATATTCTCATACGTAATCCATTTTTCATCACCAGTTATTATCCTATCTAAAAAATGCTTTGACCATTGGTTCAATGCAAGTAACGCCCAAACACACTACTTGATGAATGCAGGGGGAGGAGCTTATGTTTGAAGCTTTATATTCATTGAATAATGTTTCTGGTGTAAATTTTAACTAAACTGCAAAAGAAATTAATTATGAATCAACCTAATACTATGTAAGAAAAGTATTGTAATCAAGACTTACGAAATGGGTTTCGTATTTCGCATATCAATGTAAAAAATATGTCCTATTTGCTGCCAGAAATTCTCTGTAATTTGAGAAAATACGTTCTGGCAACGTAATTTTTTCGTGAATTACGCGTATTTTCTCAAATTACAGAGAATCCCTGGCAGCGAATAGGATATATTTTTTACAGTGTAGTTTAAAAGCAAATGGTCATACGAGTAGAATGTTGCAAGTTTATATTTGTGACAGTCCTGATACCTCCAACTACGAGCTCCCCTTTTAACCCTTTAAGGTTCACTACTTAATTTATTTTTAAAATTACTAAACTAATTTTAAAAATGGCTTTTAGCCACAAAGCTGATCATAAATATTTAAAAAATAAAAAATTAGCATTGTTCCTTTTCGAGAAATTTTCGGTTTGAAACATCTGTAAGTAAACCTTATTAAATTCAAATAATATTTAATTTAATAAATAAATCACTTTATAAGTAAACATTATCGACAACAACAACTCGTAAAAGTTGCATAGATCCCAACATTTCAATCTATTCCGGAGTATTTTAACCCTTTGCGGGGCAAGATAATTCTGATCATTTAAATTACACTGCCACCGGAATTTACGAACATAATTATAATAGAAGAAATTTTAAATTTTCATGTTGAAAAAAGGGGCGTTTTCTGCTTTGTTATAAATGTAAATTTTTGCTAAAAAATTTCCGGGATGAGTTTTTGCACTTGAGAATTAAAATTAGGTGTTCCATGTAGTGGAACACTGAGCGGCAAAGGGTTAATAATATCTACACTTTTACATGATTTTTCATGGTATGTGTATGCGTATATATTTGCGTGAGTGAACACCAAAGCCAGTGTTGCCAGGTTGGGGACTTTTTTTATTCAACTCTCTCCAATAATTTTGAGAAGTGACGTTGAATATAAATAATAGACGATTAATCGTCGAAGTGGTTAGGCAACCGTTACAATTTAAATTTAGTGGTGGATATTAGAAAATAAAAATAAAAATATCCCCAATCTGGCAACACTGACCGTAGCATATAAACGCTCTGTTCGAATGAACTGAATGTTGGTTCGTATGTTTTAGGTCACCGTAGCACAAACTGTATAGATTTTGGTAAATCTAGCACTTGTATTTTGTTTTCCTTCAGAGACAAAACAAAACTTTCTTTACCATTATGACTTACAGAGCTGCCAACTCAATCCGGCAAATTGTTAGTACCGCCCCTTTTTCTACACCACTTAATTTTTAGAGTATTTATTTTCTTAATTCATCGTAACTATATTTAATGAGAATTACTCTAAAAATTAAGTGGTGTAGGAAAAGGGGCGGTACTAACAATTTGCCGGATTAGGTTGGCAGCTCTGGACTTATGGGCTGATATTATTTAAAGTCCGATAGTGTCTAAATGCCTTATCCGATTGAGCTGAAAATTTATATCTATATTACAAGTCACTATCGCACGAACTTTCTAGATTTTAGTGAATCTAACTCTTATAGATTTTTACAAGGATACTACGGAAAATTCTTTTTCATAATAGCCCATGTGCTCAAGTTATTTAAAGTGTGATTGCGTCTAAACGCCTTATTCAAATAAATAGAAAATTTATGTGCTTGTTAAAAGTCACCATCACAAAAACTGTGCATATTTTGGTGAATATGGCACTTATTGACTTTTACAAGGTGATACAACGCAATATTCTTTATCATTATGACCGCTGACTCAGAGTATTCGAAGTGCAATAGAGTTAAATGCCTTATTCTATTGTTCGGAAAGTCGAGTAGAGTCACTCCAGATTTTTTAAAGAAAGCAAATGTGAGTCATGTGAATAGTTGCCAAATTTTACGCTTTTTAGCTACTAGCAAAAACTTATAGCAACTTTATTTTATTAAATCAGTGAAAACTGTAAAGAAATATATATAAATATATATAAATATATATATCAGAGTTGTCAACATTTTAATTTATTCCGGAGTGTTTTTAGCCCCGCCTTTATTCCATACCACTTTTTGTTAAAGAATAAGTTTTTCTTATTATATCGCAGTTATATATTGGAGATAAAAGTTCTTAAAAAAAAAAAAGTTGTGCGAAGTACGGGGGTAAAAAGGCTCAGGAATAAATTAAAATGTTGGCAACTATGATATATATACATATAAATCGATAAAAACTTTCCAGTTGGCTTAAACGCGTAAAAGTTAGCAATTATGGAGTAGTAAAAAAATTTCCCAAGGATTTTTTCCTTGGGAATCAGTGTGAGAATACCTTTAAGACAGTTTATGTTGAAACATACTTGAAAATTATATAGAAATATAAATATTTTTATTTCTAAGGCATTCTTATTAACATATTGTCACCGAAGTATTTTCCAATTTTGAGCTGAAAACTTTTAAGTTTTATTAATACCACTTTAAAGGTGTAAAATTCCCTTTATCTTATTTAATCAATGAAAAATATTACATAAATTTGTAAAAGACTTCTATTAAAAAATTCTCGTAGCCAATAGCGTAAAATTTGGCAACCTCGCTGTCCGGGGTTTCTCTAAAACTCTGCATTATGTAATAAAAAGGTTTCACGTATTTATGTTTAAATCATTCAAATTTCACTCTTAGAAATCGATGTGGTAAACGCTTCTAGGTTATGTGTTCGCCGACGGCACTTAAGAGATTAACCGCGAACGCGCAAAGTTTAATTTTTAAATAATGTATATTGTTTTAGAGGAAAACCTAAAGATGAGGCTCATTTTTATTTTAGTAAGAGGACATTTCTCGTTTTCTATCGTCTATGTGTTAATTTTCATTTCTGAGTGAAAATATATAAAACAGATTACAAAAAACAAGCGTTACAAATAACGTATTTTCCATCATATAATCCGTAGGTCAGATAAATTGGTTTTGCACCAAATAACTTAATTTACAAATAAGAGTACATTCATACGAAACAAAACCTCCGATTTAGCAGACCTGCGGAATGTATACAAGAAAATTCGCTAATTAAAAATATAAAATTTATTAAAAAAAAAAACTTTTATGAACTTTTATGAACACTGAAAGAATCATACTAATATAATTTCGAAAAAAATAAAAATAGTTTTATAAGAATATGTATTTTTAAAACTTCATACTTTAGTGAAAATTCTATGACCAAAATTGCATAAAATGTTTATCAAAATTTATCAAAAAATGTAAAACTAATTATAAATATGAAACAGACATTTTTAATAAAAAACAAACAAACAAGTAAATAAACTGTGAAACACAAAATGAAAAACTTTTAAAAAATATATTTTATGCATCCAGTGTTCCACAAACACATATATTACGCATATGAAAGTATATTACACGCTTTAAAAGAGAACGTTTTATTTGATAATGTAAAATCCATCACTCCTTGAAAAGATGAAACATTTTTTCCCCCGTTTCAAGTGTAAAGAATAGCTATGTGTTACGTTGTATTCTATCTAAAATATGCATATTACTTTATATACCACTGAATCACATTTATTTATAAATATGTTAAACATATATATATATATATATATATATATATACTCTATAACAAAAAAAAAAAAAAAAAAAAGAGACGCACCAAGAAGTAGTTATCCTAATGAGACAAAAATTGGTAGATGTGATGTACATGTGGAAAAAAAAAAAAAAAAAAAAAAAAAAAAACAATTGAATACAGTTTCAGAAAATTTGATTGATTTAATCGAGTTAAAGGGCTTCACAAAGAAAACAAGTCAATAACGTGTTGGTCCACTTCTGACCCTTATGCAAGCAGTTATTCGGCTTGGTATTAATTGACAGAGTTGGCAGATGTACTCCTGTGAAGTATCGGGCCAAATTCTGTCCAATTGGTGTGTTAGATTGCAAAATTCTAAGCTGGTTGTAGGACCCTTTTTATGATGCTCCAAACGTCTTCAGTGGCAAAGAGATCCGGGGACTGAGCTCAACCCCATTTCACTGAACCGCCTATTAAGGGTCTTTAAAGTCACTGAAATACCAGTTGCACGTAGGATCAACGATAATGATGAATTGGAGCTTTGAGTACCGCTTTGCGATTGACTGGTTCTCACTTTCTGTCCTCTCATTAGGCCGACCGCTTCCTCCCTGATGCTGTGTTCGGCCATGGTTCACCCATTCCTGTTAATGTTATATAATAGTGGTACCGTTTCTATCAAATTGTTAAAAAATTCGCAGATTAGACCAATCGGCTTCCTTGAGCCCAACTACACACCACACTCAAATGCTGACATCTGCGCATGTTATTTGTGCACCTGTATGCGAGGCATAGTTACTGTCTTTCTGAGTAGACAGAATAAAATCCTCGAAGAATTTATGACCTGGGATATAAATTTCTCATTTTTGATATTCTGCCAATTGCGCAGTTAAGATGCGCTGCAGCGTCGCATGCTCATCCGATGACAGCCATTTTTTTTTAATTTTGCATTTTCCATCGAAACCTGTCAGTTTGTGTATGTCAATTTGTGTCCATTTTGCATTACTCCTTCTTGGTGCGTCGTTTATATATATATATATATATATAGATATATATATGTTTGTATACACTTGTAAATATTACTTAAGCCAACGAAATATATCAAAATATAAAATTTTACCTGTTGTTTCATCTTGAATATTAACAGAAATTGTAATATTTAAATTAATAATATTTATTCCTATCGAAATTATATGTAAAGAAAAATATAGTAATGATGTTAAAGTAAAAAAATATTTATAGTGTTAATTTTAAATCAGATAATTTTGAATAGGAAAATTTTTTTTTTTTTTTTTTTTTTTTTTTTGTTACATAAAGTGGCAAATTGAATTACAAATTATCATATTTTACGCAGAGGAGATAAAAATTTTTTATACTAGAAATTTCATTTTTTTAAAAATGTAATGTTTCAGTGTCCCCCCCCCAAAAAAAAAAAAAATTGTTTTTCTGTCTCGTTGCCATGTCATAGGCGTTGTTGCAAACTTAGCACCTTTTGGCTACCAGAAAATTTTAAAATAAATTTATATTTTTTCTAATCAGTGGACATTTTTACAGTTGACTGGACAAACAAGATAAACATTTCAATTAAATTTTTCTGGTAGCAAGTGCTAAGTTGGGAACTCATAGCCAGATTTTGCTACATTTTTATTCAATAGTAACCAATAATTTTGAGAAATGATAATTGATATACATAATACGCGACTAATCTTCGAACTGATTAAGCAATTGTTATATTTAAAATCTACTGGTGCATATTGAATAAAAAATTCACAAACTCTTGCAACAGCAGATAACTTGTACGTTTTCTTTGCTATCAGAAATTTTTAATCGAAACTTTTAATAAGTCTATCAACAGTTTTTTGTGATTAAAGTAGATAAAATTTTTTGAATAGAAATACTGGTGTTAAAAACCGTACAAGTTGGAACCTATGGCAACTCTTGTCATAGGTGCCGATTGTCCCATTTTCAAGGCAGGCCTCCTGCCTGAAAGCTTTTTGTAAATGTTTTCAGTATTTAATTGTCGAAATATATGTAACCGTTTCCTTTTTGAGAATAGTGGTGATAAATCTGATTTAAAATTTACAGTTTAACAATTTTTTTGCGTCTATCATTGAGGACGATTCCAGATGCTTGGAGAATTGCCAAACTGACCAAGAGGTTGGGATTTGGTAAAAATTCAGTCATTTCGGTTTTCTCTTATCATTATTTCTCTCAACCACAAGGTTTATCACCCTTATTTTAACACGGGACTTGTTGAGTCAGGAGTTGCGCAGAGGCTTCCATGGTCACAAGAAACGTGGTTGAAGAATAGAAACTTTAAGAGCTAGGCAATGTGTAAAAAATACTTTGGCACTACATGCATATGTTTTTAATTAAAGAACTCTTTGGCTAACGGAAAATTTTAATAGAAATATTTTATATTTTCAGTAACAGTTTTAACTGATTTAATAAACGAAAAAAAAAAAAAAAAAAAAGAAGAAAACTTAAATTTACCGGTAGCCCAAAAATGTTAAAGTTGGCAACTATGACTTTATAACCGGATATGCATATATTTCTAATTTATTCCAGTGTATTATTAATAACTACTCTTTTCACTCAACTTTTTTTGTAAAGAAATTTTTTCCAGTATGTAATTATGATAAAAAACAGAAGAAAATTACTTGAAATAACCTGGTGTGTCACTCACACGACTTTCTCTTACCCTGAAATTTAATACTATAAATACAGGTTGGAGATTAAGAGGTAAGATAACGATGTTATGTAAACCTATGTTAAACAATTCAAATTAGGCTTCGGAAGAGTTTTGTATGATAATTAATTCTGTGTGAGGGGGGCTACCGCCCCCATCAACCCCCCGTTTCATTAACGCACCATACATTTATATAGAATTTAATTCGGTTATTAAAAAATAATTCTGTTTTTAAAAAATAATTTATTAAAACTATTATTTAAAAAAAATATCTTTTATAATAATGCAGACAATTTCCATATTAGAGAAGTAGTATGACACTAAATATCCAAAAAAAAGTCCATTTTATTCTCAATATAAATATATATATATATATATATAAAAAAAAAAAAAAAAAAAAAAAAAAAACGATTTTTTTTCTAAGTTTTTTTTTCGTTAAAAGTGAAAAAAATCGATAACTTTGTTTTAAATTATCGCAGATCTATGGTTCAACCATTCTTTTTAAAGGTATTGGCGAGCTCTTTTGAAAGATACCCATCATGAAATTTACTCCCCTCGAGGGGGGACTTCCCCCCCAGGGGGGAAGCGAGGCTCCTACATACACAAATTTTTTTCCCAGTTGACTATCTCTATTACAAAATATATATATTCGTTTCATTTGGCTTTGTGCAGTCTATAGACGTTAAACTCTGCTTACCTGCAATTTTCCCCATAGACGTAATGTATTAGAATTCTCTTGATTGTCCCTGTACATGAACCATTTGCTTGATCTTAACTAAAAGCTTACTGTGGCATCTGTATATGATACACATTTAGAATACCAAGTTTGAACTTTCTGCCACAATTTGTTTTTGAGATATGCTGATAACAGACAGACACACAGACACACACACACACAGACACACAGACCATTTGCTAAAAACAGGATTTTCGTATTCAGGGTACCTCAAAACGTGTAAATATAACAAAATCTCGCGTTCGAAAATTTGACCCAAAAACAATACTTTCTCTATCTTATGGGTAAGAGAAAGTAAAAAGTGGCTAGATAAAAAGGCGGCTGTTAACAGTGCTCCTGAATAAATTAGAGAATTTGTCAAATTTGTATAAAATATTAGAATAGCAAAGCTGTCAACTTTTTAATTTATAGTGTAGCATTGTTAGTGTACAACTTTTTTTTCATAACACTTTTTTAGAAGATTTTTTCTTCATATTTAACCGTAATTACACATTGGAGAAAAATACCGAACGAAGAAAGCAGTGTGTAAATAAGGCGGGAGCTAATAATGGTACGAAGTAAAAGAGATTAAAACAACAACGACAACAACAATAACAAAATTTTAAACAAACCAAGTACCTCACCTCACCCGGCAAAATACTTTAATAAACTATTCATGTATTAACGAAATTGAAAAATATACAATGTAAAATTATGTTTATAATACAGCTAAACACTTGATTACAACTCACTTGACCATTCAGGCCCAGAAATATAGTGATTGAATGAAAATAACAAAAATCAGAAAGTTCAGAAGAAAAACAATCCAAATTTTGATCATTTATATATACATATATATATTCCGTTTTGATTAACTGTAATGTATACTTGCCAACATCTAATTAATATTCCGTAGTGTTGTTAGTCCCGCCTTTTTTTTTTTCACAGCAGTAAATTTTGAGAGTAATATTTTCCAAATTCAATCACGATCAAATAGGAAGAATAATACTCTAAAAAAATACCGGTGTGTAAAAAAAGGCGGGGCTAACAGTACTACGGAATATTAATTAGGATGTTGGCAAGTATGGTAATGGAAACAAAAGAGTCGAACCTATCAGTACCTTCAATTTTCGGAGAAATTACCCAGGGTATCATTAAACATAAACGTCAATATAATTCCATTTTTGTGAGCAGTAAATTGCACCTTATATCCTCTATAAGATGTATTAAAATGATAATTTACGAGCAGAGATTAATATTAAAAACTAAATATTAGAACCGTTAATGGAAATTATTTATTTGAAAAGAGGTAACGGATTTTACTAACAGATGTCTAAATGCATATACAGAGCTGTCAACCTAATCCGGCAAATTGTTAGTACCGCCCCTTTTTCTACACCACTTAATTTTTTGAATAATTCTCATCAAATGTATCTACGATGAATTAAGAAGAAAAATACTCTAAAATTAAGTGGTGTAGAAAAAGGGGCGGTATTAACAATTTGCCGGATCACTTTGGCAGCTCTGCATATATGATCACTTCCAGCGCATAAGAATGAAAACGGTTGAGACTTTCTGTTTTTGTTTATATTTATTAACTTTTGAGTAAGAAAATAATATCGGAAAAAGTTTTGCTATGAAAATGAAAATAAAAAATTAATATATGGATTTTTTTCGTTAAGATACAATTGTGTAATGACAGATTTGTTGCATCAAAAATTAAGTTGTCATTTTTTTTTTTTTTTTTTTTTTTGTGTGTCTGTGTGTGGATAATTTTTAATAATCTTATGTTGTTATATCACATCACATTTTTTTTTAAATAAAATTTTACTTTTTTAAACTCAGCCGAAGAGAATAATTTATTTCTCTTCTTATAACCTTATTCTGAAATTCTGGTGATTCTTGATTTTAAAAGAGTGTAACTGTATTGCCCCTGAAAGGGTTAAGATTGTATTAATTTAAATATATGCGTATATATCCTAATATATATCAAACGGTAAAAAATAATAACTTCCATTAAAAAAAAAAAAAATGTTTAATATAACCAATCGAACAGCTGGTACTATAAGAGTGATTACATGTTTACAGTTTTAAAAGCTGTTAGTAAATATAGAAATAGCAGAAAAACGTTTCAAATTTATTGGTAAATAATAAATAACTATGTAATTTATTAACGGTTCTATGAGAATTTAGCGCAAAATTCAAACTGGTATTTGTTTAATATCTTTCTTTTCTTACATTATCTTTGGTTATTTTTTTTTTTTTTTTTTTCATAAATACCGCTAAAAGTTCTGCGCTAAGTTCCCATTCCTGAAAAATAAAAATTTAAGTTATTTGATTCATTATCGATTTTACAGTGAAAGATTTAATGTACGTAGCAACTAAACAGAGACAATTTAACATTATACCCCTAAAACAAAGAAATTTTTCTGTTCGTCCCATGTGTACAATTCTTTTGAGTTAAATTTATGAACACAGTTAAAAGGATCACAAAAAGAAGCATTTTGTTTTAATTATTTAAGGAATTTTTAATTTTATTTTCAGACTCAGATAAGTAGGGACATCTATTTTTAATCTGTATGTTATAAATAAACTCAAAAATCTTAACGAATTTCTTTTTGAATAGCCATTCTAATACAGTATAAATTTTGAACGTAAGGATGAAAACTAACAATTTAAAACCTATAATAGTACTGCAAGAGACTATGCTAATTTTCTGCGAGAACATCGAGGATTTTTTTTTTATCTTATGACTTAGTCGCTAGAAATGAAACTTTTATTTTCCAACTCCAAATGTATTTAACCCATTGTGGACGAGTATCGGCAAACAGGAGAAAGGGGGAAAAAAGGAATGAGAGAGCGACCCGCTTCTTAGCGTTCTTCTGAAGCTAGCGTTCTTTTTTTTAAAAAAGGATTTTGTGTGATCGTGTTTAACCCGTTAAGTACCGCAGGCGTATATATATATATATATACAAATGATCGTGACATTTACCGCATCGATTGCAGTGAATAAAATTTAATGATTTTAATACAAATGTGTAAAAATCTTTTGTGAAATTCAGTAACGTTTTAAAAGAGCGCCAAAAGGTAGGACTTACTATTCAAATTAATAAAATTTGTCTTCAACAAATAGTTTAAAAATCTTACGATGTAAGAATGACTCTGTCAAAATCGAATGACATAGTAAATATGTTGTAAGTTATTACTATGGAGCCTAATGACTACCAAAGTACACTATTTTTAGCACGACTATTTTAAATAAAATGATGAGATATAAGTGTAAGAGTATTCCAGTGTCTCCTGTTAAGAATAAAGTCATCTAATATGTGTTTGTATCATTTTAACTGGGAATCTTAAAAGTCAAAAACTCTCTTTTAATGTTTTATGAAAGTTTAAAACTAATTAAAATTATAACGCTTCTAAAAAAGGTTAAAAAAGATGGAACCTTTGTATAATTTCAGATATCAATACCAATACACCATAAATGTTTAAAAAGTCTGGTGTGTAATAGCGTCATGATTTCCATAACCCACTAATGCATATATTATAAATATATTTTGGAGATAGTGGTCACAAGACATAAAATTGACCTAACTAATCAGACGCCTAATTTTTTTCTGTAGTAACAAATTGACATATAAGTGGCAAATCCATATAAAAGATAGTTTATACAGTGAGTTAAAAAAAATATATAGAGAGAGATATTTCTGAAACACCTATTTTTGAGATATAAAATTGACATACCTAATCAGGAGGTCACCTATGAGTTTCCCTGTAATAATCAAATATTATATGCAGAAGGATATCCAAAAAGGGATTTATGTATACATGAAGAAGATCGTTAGAAACTTTTTGACTTCAGATACCCCTTTCGACTTCCCCCAAAACATAGCAAGCTTTCACTGTAAACCAACAATTATATACCAAAAGACACCTGAAAAGAATTTAATATGGCAAGATTGAAGAAAATCCATAAAGCCATTCTTTAACCTGTTACCGCCCAGTGATCTATTTATAGATCGCTAGTGTATTTGTAACTCCTCCTACAGGCGTAACTTTGAAGGTTAGTGTGTTATATTGCTTTTAGGAAACAAACACAATATTTGTATATATGTATGATATGTGCTATATACATTTAAATGCATCGGTTAGTAACAGCATTATTACCTGTATCATTCTTTTGTAAAATAAAATTTAAAGCATAGAAACTTTTAGTAAAGTAATGCAACATTTAAATGAAACACCCATAGTCGGGGTTCACGTTGAGCAATACTTAAAAAGGCGAGCGTTAACAGGTTAAGAAACCGACATGCGAGACAAACAATTGAACTTCTTACACAGGATACTTATAAATTTTTCTTAAGTAATCAACTAATACATACAAAAGGGAAATGTATTAGAGGTTTTATATAGTAACTTTGGATAAAACCTTTATATTAGTTTCTAACATACGGACTTACGGTCCCATTCTCAATTTTCCATCTCTCACTTCCGGTTTTCCAGTTTTCATCAAAAGTTAGCAAAATCACCCTGACCTATCATAATTATGAAATTTTACCATTCTATCTTTATTATTATTTTTTTTTGCTTATTATATATGATAATCAGACTGCCCCCCCCCCCCCTCCTACTCGCACGCGCGTAAACACTGACTATTTTCCAAAAACCTCTTTTTTACTACTGAGAGGACCGTGAAACATGTAAGTCAGGTAAAAACTTGACAACGAAATTTTTGATCGAATGCAATACTTCCTTTACCAAGCTTTTTAGCGGTCAATTAAATGAATACCACTCTTTTTTATATAGTAAACTTCAATAATCGTTTACATTGCTTTTCTTCGATTAAATAATACGAAGAGAGCTATATGAAAAAAGTGTTATTCAGTTTAGACATCGCTAAAAGCCATACTTTGTCGGTGGTAGTCGGGTAATGAAAATAAAAATCAGAGCCTGATTAAGACAGTGGAACACTAACATTACTATTTTTAACAATAATACTTATGATTACACGAACAATATGTGGTAACAATGATGATAGCAATAATATTTATGATTAAAATTTCATGCTTTCATTGGGAAATTATTTTTATAAGAAATTAATGATATCTGATAATGGAAATTGTTAGACAAATAGACTGTTTATAAAAATAATTTTTTTATTTTATTTTTTATTTTAGCGAAAAATTTTTGTGTACTATGTCAAAAATAATTGCTGAAAATTACTAATGATAGTGTGCCCAGGTCTTTATCAGGCCCTGTCTTACAGCAGTTACAATCACTGTTGCCAAACTTGGAGACTTTTCTTTATTCAATACACTGTAAAAAAATAACTATTGCCGGCTGCAAGAAACTCTCAGTGATTGGAGAAAATAATTATTTTCTCCAATCACAGAGAGTTTCTTGCAGCTGGTAATAGTTATTTTTTTACAGTGTACCTACCAATGATTTTGAGAAGTGATATCTGATATATGTAACAAGAGATTAATCTTCGAAGTGATTAGGCAACAATTACAATTAAAATTTAGTGGTGGATACTGAATAAAAAAATCTCGAAATCTGGCAACACTGGTTACAATCGCCATTGAAGTGTTTCTAAAATATGTGATCGACAAATAAATTAAATGCGACAATAATAAGTATTATTTATACGAAAATAAGTATTATTAAATACTTTTGACATTTGGTCATTTGAAAGATTTTTTTTTAAACATTGTTTTTTAAATAGTAACGTATTCTTGTTATAAGTATTAAATGTTATTAAAAGAATTTACACAAGCTTATGATCAAGAAAAGTGTTGTAAAGTATCGTAAAAGTTGAAACTGTACTCTTATAAATACACAATAAATTTAACTGAGAAATAGCATTTCTTTAACTGTCAGTTTTTGCGCTTTTCATAAAAGGTCTTTCACTAGTATAAATAGTTATTATCTCTTTATTTAACCGAAGTGAGCTAATATAAATTATTTCTGTTCTAAGATTATGACGGTGTACCGATAAAAATAAATAAATAAATAATAATAATAATAATAATAATAATAATAATAATACTAATAAAAGCGTGATAACTGATATCTGTGTTTTTCTTATTAAGTACTCAGAAAAAGTTCTAGATATTGAATAATATGGGATTATTTAATTTTATAAAGAAGTTATTAAAGAATACTATTCGAAAATAGCATTTCAAAATTTCATTTAAAATTAAGAAGTTTGGGTGCTGTAATTCAAGGAAATTTTATTTATTGTTATGTAATAACTACCATTTTCTAGTGTTTAATTGATGGAAATTGCTTACGCGTTCAGTGAATAAACTTATAATGCTATAACTATTAAGGTATAAGAAGAATATATAAAATTACAAGTTTATTATTCAACAAACATAGTTAAAAATATGTTACAACTTTGATTAGTTTCGGTAGCATCAATTTTTTAATAGCAAATATGTTTCTACAAAGATGTAATAGATTTTTAATAAGTCATCGATTAAGATAGAAGCGAATTAAAATTTTCCATTTACGGATTTATTTACAATTTTGCAGTTACATGTTCACTGTAATTATTTTCACAATAAACGTACATAAAGTAAACGTATATAAGTATCAAATCTCCCGTTTTTTAAGGGAGACTTAATACCGGAAAAAATTTTATAACTGTTTTCAGCTTATTTAATCATTGAAAATATGTGCGGTATACTTTTTTTAACCCCTTAACGCACGCTGTCCTCGCTGCGAGGACGCAAAATTTAAGATCCAGCTGCAAAAATTCATCCCGGAAAGTTTTAGCAAAAATTTACGCTTATAACATATCAGAAAAGGCCTGTTTTTCTAACCTTAAAATTTATTTTTGTTTAGCTTAGTTCGTGAATTCCGGTGGCAGTATAATTTAAATAATCCGAATTGTCTTGCGCCGCAAAGGGTTAAGTTGCCTTCCTACCTTTAAAATGCAATTTTCAGTCAAAACTCCGATTTTCTATTTTTGGGTTAGTATTAAAGCTTGACATTTTAGCTTTCTAAATCAGCTTGGATTTTGTTTCTATCTTGCATAGAGCTTGAGTTACATGGATTTTAATATTAGTCACTCGCCAGTTTTTGAAACCGGAAATGACCTGTAAATGTTTGTTTACATAAATGTTTCACTCAATATAAGCATCAAAACTTGCAACTAAATATAAAATGAATTTAAAAAAAGAAAATAAAAAACTTTGAAATAAATCAGGAACTTCTTAAAATTATTTTTTATTTAATAGGTAAAATCTGGCTTTTAAATATCTTTTCTGCTTTTTCTCATAATGAGATTTTTAACATTTTGCTTTACCCAAAACATCATAACTTCAAACGTTATAATTGAAACGTTATGAAACTTTGACAAAATACTCTAGAGGAGTTGTTTTAGGGATTGAATTACGACAATGAATCTAGCTAAATTATTTATTGTTTTTTGTCGATAGAAGTTATGAACTGTCATGTATATTCATGATTTTTTCAGAATGTAAAAATGTTATCTTCTCTAAAATATTAAATAACATGGTTATAGTTTTGAGAGTAGTTCACTCCCTTAAGGACCCTTCAATAATCTAAATAAAATTTACAGAATAAAAATATCTTTATTTAAATTTGACTTATGATGTTTTGTGAAAGTGCTTTTTTCGCAAATTTTATGCATATTTTGAGCCTAAATATCAAAATATTTTAAAATTTGCATTTTTTTTTCAGGTTATTCACTGTTTTTTACTATATTCTATCCCATAATGCACATAAATAGGCATTTTTTCAATTATTAAAAAAATCACCTCCGACAGTAGGTAGGCACCTTAAACAATAATTGTGATAAATCTAGACCTACGTAAAAATTAGAAAGTTTGGTCATAGCTTCCTAAACTAGATGTTTTCTGCGTGGCTCGGAAACTTGACAACAGTTCGAGCGGTAGACAGCGCCATCTGGTACAGATTGCGCGACATTTTTATTCAAATTCCGCCAATAATTTTAAGAAGTGATATACGATGTATATAATAGAAGTTCCTTCGATTCCATTCGCCTTTTATGTATATCAAATCCCATTTTTAAAAATTTTTGGTGGCTGTTGAATAAAAAAGTCACGCAATCTGTACCAGGTGGCGCTGTCTACCGCTTGAACTGTTGCCAAGTTTCCGAGACACGCGGAAGGCATCTAGTTTAGGAGGCTATGGTTTGACAACTATACATAAATATGTAGCTAATAATAATAATAATAATAGACACTAGAAAATGTTTTAAATTTAGAAGTTTCAATTCAAATTATTTCGAACGGTATAATAATAAAATCTTGCTTTTTCTTTAATCCACTCAATTCATTTCCTTTGTTTACCGAGTAAGTAAAAAAATTGAACATATAGTTTAATGAAACTATTTAATTCATATTTGTGAAGCCGAAATATTGTGTAGATTTTTAGAAATTGCACAGAAAGTCATAACAAGATCGCAAATATTAAATTAAAAACACGACTTAGAATGTTTATGTCGGTCTGCAAATATTGCCTAAAAATGCATTGCATTGTCAGTGGTGTATTATTTTATTATTTTAAGCATCTTAAAACAATTTGAAAAAATAGTATGTAAAAGTGTTGTGCCATATAATTAGACGCTTTTGATTTAAATAATGATTAAAAACCTTTATAATTTTTATTTCAAATAGCATATTTTGAATTGTCTTGATATAAAATACATTAAAAAATGCATTGCTTAAAAAATAATTTTAAAAATATTTAACAGGAAAATAATTCGCTGACAATAGAAAGCGGACAATAGGGAAGGGGGGGGGGGACCTTTTCCGACTCTCAAAAATACAGGTAGCACCCACAAAGACCAGGGCCTGATTAAGGGGGAAGCTCGCTCATACCGGAATATTTATACAATTATTTTTTACTTCATGTTATAGAAATTCCACGCTTTGACGAGGAAATATTTTTTACAAAAAATGAACGGTGTAAAACAATCCAATTTACTCACCGTTATTAGACACCAGAATTCTTTTAAAATAATTTTTAATGAAAATTTTCAGTTTATTATAGGAGGAAAGTATTTGTTAAAAAATAACGGTGTAAGTATAAATAATGTGTGAAGAGCGAGCTTCCCCCTTAATCAGGCCCTGACAAAGACAGAGGTATGCGTAATGCAGAAACATAAATAACAATAATATAAAGAATAACAGTATTCTTATAAATCAAATTAAGACTCCCCGCAAAAATAAAAAAAATAAAAACAAATAAAGTATATCTATAAATCGAGCGCATCTAAAACAGTAAAAAAAAAACTTTTTATTCATATTTAGCTTTTTATGTTAATCAAAGTGGTTTGTGTCTTTATATTTCAAAGCCATTATTTTCAATAAGTACAGGGATTGTACAGCCTTTCTTTTTTCAGGGCAATTTCTACCAGTATTCTAGAACATTAAACTTCAATTAAAATTTATAGCTTTATTTTTAAGACATGTTAAAAGTAAGTGATAAAGAAAATTCAGGATAAGTATTACTCTTTATAGGATTCGTACAAACCGACATTTTTTTCAAAGACTCTTCCACTGGTATTTCCGAACAACAAATTTCTTATTAAATTTAAAAGCTTATTTTATAACAAAAACTGCTAAACAAAATTAGTTGTAGAGTATATCAAGGACCGCAAGAACCCTGTAATATTTTTCTACGGTGAAGTATAGTGTATGTTATTAAACAAAAATTCTAATTTCAGAATAGAAAAATGCTGGCGACCCTGTTAATTTTTATTAATGTTGGTTTACAATAAGTATTACATTTTCTGTTATCTTCTTTAAAGAAATGACATTTATTTTTAAAGATCCAGTTCTGAATAAACTTTCTCATCTGAATCGGGAAGATTTAAGAGAGGCGTCAATTTCTTATGTCAATATTTCATATCAAGTTCATGACGACTTAACCAACACAGCTGATGTCAAGGTCCATTGGTCGATATATCCTACAATTACTTCCCTGTGGGAACGGACAAAACGTGATTTTTTCCCATCGTGGCTCGTCGTTCCCTTGGCAGGTGAGTTAGATTGCTTTGTTGCTCGTGAGGTTGCTATTAGCAACCTTTTTTAGAAACTTAGAAAATGATTCTTTGATATACAAGTAGTTTACGAAAGAAATGAATAAACCTGGCAGGTTTAAGTGGGTGGCAAAAAGTAATAGGAAACAAAATATGTTTAGTATCGCCGAATTTATTGCACGTTTCAATAGATATGGAATATTTCTTTGATTTCAGATAGAAAAAAGGTTTCTGTGTAAGTTTTTTTTTTTTTTTCTGTTAATTTCATATTTCGAATCATTAATTTTTTTATTACACTTGATATATTTAATCTATTATTTGATTCAATTTCAACAACAGATTAATTTCAAACATTAATTTGGTTTAAAGTTACATTTAGTTTTAATTATTAGTATTGTTATTATTATTATTTTTTTTTTTCAAAAATATGACTTAAATTATAATTAAAAAAAAAAAAATAGTTTTCTGCTTTTAAAATGGGAAAATTTATGTAAGTTCAGTCACAAAAAAAAAAAAAAAAAAAAAAAAAAACTGTTTAGATATTTATTTCTTATTATTTTGAACACCTACAATATACAGCATTGATACCACAGATATTATTTTGCGCAATAAACAAATAAGCCTCATTGGTGATTCTTGTGTTCTTTCTCCTTTTGTATTTTATTATTGTTATTATTGTATTAGTATTTCCGCTTTGCTTGAATTTCTATATTATGCAATAAAAGTCACGTAAAAATTGATTGAAAGTTATTTCCAGAATTTGATTTACTTTCGGATTTCGCAATGTTTTCTTTCTGAAAACATTTTTTTTAAAACATAAAGTTATATATAATACAATATATATATATATAAACATCAGCTACAGAAAAGCTATTTTAATTTTTGTCTTTATTTTCCGAAGTTAAAAGGAAATAGGAAGCAGAATAATAAAATAAAAATATAGTTAATTTTACATAATATTTTCGAGTAACAATTTATAGATTTGCCAATGCATGCAATTAAAAGTTTGTGTAACTTTATTATAAGGCAACTAAAAAATGCGCATATGGGGTTTATTCGGTTTGGGTTATCGCTCTACGGACATTTATTTATTCATTTTTTTCTTTTACAATAGGGATAATTATACAGAAAACTTTTGCTTAAAGAGGATTTCCAACAGCTGTAAACATGCATGCTTGAACCAAGGCTCGAACTTGGCACATGCGAAAAGAAGGCCGGAGCTCTGACCATTAAAATATCACATTAGCGATAAATATATACGGATATACAACAAAATATTCGGGTAAAACATACAAGGTGTTCCGCTTAAGAGTGTACAAACATAAGCCAGGGATAGGTTACTCAAAGACAATTTTAAATTACATAGCATTGCAGAGTCGGGGATGGAAACTGCTTCTACGCGAGCTGGGGTCAAAAGCAGCAAAAAAGCAAAATAATGAACAATAACAAAAGCAGCAACACAGTAGTGTAACATAAAGTATTTAAATAAAGAAGTTATACATTAACAGAAAGCATACATGCTGAAAACATATTCGGTCACAAATTTGACCACAAGCATTCACGCATGCTTCATATCGTGTGGAATAGGATCCCTAGCATTATAGAAGATCCTGTGACATAGCAAGCCAACAAATCGGACCACCACAAATAATCCAAGTGATGTCGAAATGCAGGGTTTACTCTCAGGCTTTTTCTACATCGCTGGCCACTATATGTATTTGAATTTCCAAAGAAAAAAAAGGATGACGATTTTTTTATATTACTGAAAAAAAAAAAAAATCCTTTGAAATCCTTAAAACCTAGTTTCGGGCGCGATTGTATATAATTTTGGACTTTAAGGTTTCTCTAACCTATCCCGCTGCGCTGGCTTTATTTTGCCACCCAACCACTTTAGTCAGTTGACGCTGCTGTAGGCGGACACAGTGTTGCCAGATTTTGTGTATTTTGTTTTCAATAGTCACCAATAATTTTGAAATTTAATATTTGATATACATAATAGGTGATTAATCTTCGAAGTCATTAGGCAGCCTTTACGTTCAAAATTTAGTGGTTGATTTTTAATAAAAAAGTTGCAGAATCTGTCAACAGTGGGGGGACATTCTTTTAGTAGTACGTTGCACAGCTTATCTTCTATTCTCTTTAAGTTTAAAGTTGATATATTTTTGTCTACTTAACCGTTACCGCCCAGTGATCTATTTATAGATCGCTAGTGTATTTGTAACTCCACCTACAGGCGTAACTTTCAAAGTTAGTGTGTTATATTGTTTTTAAGAAACAAATACAATATTTGCATATATGTATGATATGTGCTATACATTTAAATGCATTTTAGTAACAGTATTATTACATGTATAATCCTTTTGTAAAACAAAAATTAAAGCATAAAAACTTTAGTAAAATAATGCAACATTTAAATGAAACGCCCATAGGCGAGGTTTACGTTGAACAATACTTAAAAAGGCGAGCTTTTACGGGTTAAAATAATTTAATTTACCGTATTTTCCGGCGTATAACCATAGCCTCCTAAACCAGATGCAGGTCGCGTGGCTCGGAAGCTTGGCAACAGTTGAAGCGGTAGACAGCGCCACCTGGTACAGATTGCGCGACTTTGTTATTCAACAGCCACCAAAAAATTTTTAAAAGTGGGATATGATGCACATAAAAGGTGAATAGAATCGAAGAGGCGTCGATTATATATATTGCATATCACTTCTTAAAATTATTGATGACATTTGAATAAAAAAGTCGCGCAATCTGTACCAGGTGGCGCTGTCTATCACTTCAACTGTTGCCAAGTTTATGAGCCACGCGACAGGCATCTAGTTAAGGAGACTGTGGTATAACGCACAGGTCACTTATATGAGTTATACACCAGATAATTTAATTTACAAATAAAACTGTATTTTTAAAAAGCAAAAGATTGTTAAAAGGTAGCTATTTTCTTTGTAAATTTAAATTTCCGGTGTATAACTGATATTGGAAAAAAAAAAAAAAAAAAACTGCTCGTTATACGCCGGGAAATACGGTAAATTCTCAACTCAAAACCGTTGGGTTTTTTCGAATCTTTTGGTACTTTCTGCACTTTTCTAAGTTCAGAATTTCTTTAGAAGATACCCGAACATACGTAGATTCGTATTTTAGTAGTTGAAGTGTTGCCGGAGGAAAGGAAAGTCCATCATGTTAAAAACACATTGAACAGCGCTATTTTGCGTCAGAAAACTCAAAAGGATTCTAATGTATTGCGATATATGAGATGTATTTCTATAAAGTATATTTTGCTACATTTATACAGTGCAATACATGATGAAATTTCCATTTATTATTCGCGCGCATGAAAACATGTTTGTACGTGGTACAGTTAGCACTAAAGTTTACAAGGCCACACAAAAATACCCATATACATTAGGATATATAGAAAAATTTGATAAAATTCCATTTTCATTTGGATTAAACGTTTTTAACATTTTTCGACATTTTTAACAGTGTTTATGACTTCTATTAGTCTAACTATCTCTCTGAATAACTTTTCGTTTATTTTCTTAAATAGTTAATAATTTTTTCTAATTATCATTCATCTGTATAGAATATGTTAAAATTAATATATGTTATTTATGTTCACCATAGAATGTTTTCTATTGAAAATGGTACAAATAACGTAACTCATTTGTGTAAAAGGACTCACAAAATATTTTTGAGGCATTATGGTCTATGAGAAATATTTTAAAAAGCATATTTAAATATTTTTATACTGCACAAAACATTACGAAATTAATACACATTTTTCAAACAAATAAAACTTAAAAAAAAAAAAAGTATTATAAGGATAATTTATTGGTTTACAATACCCTACATAGTGTCCATGTACGATATGCGATATAAATGGAAATTTCGAAATATAACATTTCAGTAATATAAGGATTATTTTAGTACACTAAGTATGGTTTAGACGACATACAAGTCTACACAAATGTAATATTTTTCACAAAATATCTTGAGAAATAGAGCTATAAATATGTTTTTTGAAATTCATTTCATTAGTTGAAAGCGAAATATAATTTTCTAGCTTTGCTATTTCCTGGACAATATACAGGACTACTCAAAAGTAACCTGTTGTATACTTTTCATTGAAAGTAAAGCCATAGAACTTTTTGTAAGTTTTCTTTCTCTATAATAAAGAGCAAAATATATTTTAAGGTAGCATTGCAGAAATAAAATGCATTTACAGATGAAAAGATACAGCGGTTAAGTACGGTTTGGAAAGTATTTATAATCTTTGCAAATAGCATGGTTTTTCATTCCTTTTATGTTAAATTTCCTAACATTTTTAAAAGCTGAATGTAATAAATAACAAATATCGCGTTTTTGTATAGTACACAAGAGGTAATTATGCTCATTTAATATCGACAGTCACCAGAAATTACGATCAAAGTAAAGAAAAAAAAAAAAAAAAAGGTAGCCAATGATTTTCTCCCCCCCCCCCCCTCCCCTAAATTTTAAAAGCAAAATATTTTCAAAAAATTCCGGGATGAATCTTAGCAGTTAGGAATTAAAATGCGGTGGTATGCAATATATATCATTGTGCTTTAAAGCGTTAGCTGAGGGCCATGGTAGAATTTCGAACTCGGAAGGTTGTGAGGTCCACGCTCGAAAGTTCGTCATAATGGTCACCTATGCAAGTAAAATTCGTCAAGGCTGAAATGTCTTCAGTATTCTATAAAAATTATACCTCTGGGGGTTTAACGAAGCGCAGCAACCATCCGCTACGCACAGAATCAAAATTGTGGTAGTACAGTTTGTAGACAACCCATAGGGGTTAACGCAGACTTAAAGGTTAATAGCTCATTGTATAGCTCTAACGTGATGACCCACTCACAGAGCTGCCAACCTAATCCGGAAAATTGATAGTAACGCCTATTTTTCTTTACCACTTAATTTTTAGAGTATTTGTTTTCTTAATTTATCGTAAATATATTTGAAGAGAATTACTCTAAAAATTAAGTGGTGTAGAAAAATTGGCGGTACTAACAATTTGCCGGATTAGGTTGGCAGCTCTGCACTCAGTATCGACCTTCAAAGATAATTTAAACTGTTTATAATAATTTAAAATTAAACCAATTTTAGTACTATAAAAATCGTGCCATTAAAAATAAAAACAATTTTAATAAATAAAAATATCAGAAATATAAATCAATAAAGTCATATTTTGAAAAAAAAATAAAATCTATAAAAAAAATTCCATAAAATTCTATAAAAAATTCCATAAAAAAAACTAGATTTTTTTTTTTTTTTATGGAATCGTTAGGTTTCAAATTAGAATATTTTTTCTATAATTTCTGTGGCAGTAGCTGATTATTTAAAAAAAATAATTCTATAAAAGAATTCTTTAAAATTCTATAATAATTCCATTAAAAAAAAAAAAAAAAAAAAAACTAGAAGAATTCTTTTAATGGAATCTTTGGGTTTCAAATTATTACATTTTTTCTACAATTTCTGTGGCGGAAGCTGATTATTTGCGTGTGAATGTGGAAAAAATAAAGTTGACGCCCTGGACTCTAAACAGTGAGATTTGCGGGTTAATAAAAAGAGAAAAATAAATAACGCTTCATGAAAATTTTATAAATTATCTCACGTAAGAAGCGCAAGTACTCGTACTTTAAGCATAGAGATATGCATTGAATTGCAAACAATTAAAATTTATACTTCATTTCAACAGTTCCGAAATTTTTGCATTAAATAAAAATAATTATAATAGTAATAATTAAAAAAAATTAAAAGCAAAACTTTGACTGTAGAATTTTAATGTTTTAAGGGTATAATATAAATACAATGAATGTTACAGGATTTTCAATTATTTAAATAATTATGATTTAGATTCTTTCTAATTTACAGGTTTCCAAAATAAAAGTAACATTGAACTGCATTGATTTAAAATCAAATAAAATTTACTTTAGTGTTTAGAGGTTAACAATGTTTAATGTATACATATTTTAAATGATTTTAAATGTTTTTAAAGTACTTTTAAAGAAATTAGCGTAATATTTTAAAAGAACTTAATTATAGATGGCCAGGGATGGAACACGGGCGCAGAATTCATACCACTACCAATGTAAGAAAATTTTCTACCTCTTATATCAACGATATTATAGGTAGAGAAATTTCTTACACAGATTCCGGTATGAATTCTGCGCCCGTGTTCCATCCCTGAGATGCTTATATAAGTAAAACTTAATGATTTACAGAGAAACAAAATAAATAAATTTTATAAAACTGTTGGAAATAATGAAAAAACTTTCAAATGGATGAAACGGACTAGAAATGATTGACTATTTCAATATTTTCTTTCTTTCTTATTCTTTTTTTTTTTTTTTTCACTGTTGAAAAAACAGCACTTCTATATAAATTCAGTATAATGCAGCTGCTACAAGAGCCTTATTAAGTCCGCCGTACCTTATTACCAATATTTTTTAACAATTATTTTTGACCTATTTAAGAGGTAAACGCAGTGCTTTTCAGGGAACCAAACGAACACAACTATTTTCCAAAATAATTTTTTCTTTAATTGAAGAAAGAAATTTTGTCATCTATAGGTCAAAAATAATTGTTGTGCTGCTGTGGTAGTGTGCCCCGGTAATAATAATACTCTAGCTGTAACTGTAAGATGGTGAAATACTTAACCACAACTTAGCGCTTTATGTAACTTATAACATTTAATAATACTAAAATGATTCTCTAAATTACGGATACGTGATGAGTTCACTGGGTGTTTACTGTTCGTATTTTTTCCATGACTCTTCCACCTTTATAATCTCATAATAATATTCTGTAGCGTCTTTTCACGATTAATTAATGGAAAAATTACTATATAAACAGACATGGCAATATTTTGAATTAGTTCGGAGCATTGCTAATAGCCGCCCTTATTTCCTACCTCTTTTCTTTAAAGATATTTTTCTTCTTATTTAATGGTAAATACATATGGGAGAAAAATTCAGTACAAAAAAGTGGTGCGAAAAGGATGTGTGTACTAGCAGTACTCTAGTGTATGAATATAGCGGTTCAAAAGTCACACACACAAAAAAAAAAAAAAAAAAAGCGTTTCAGCAGACACATTGGTGCATATACTGGACATAAATATTTGGTTCAACCTAGTACAAAAATTTAAGTGCAATCGAGATAGCGCAATTTAATAGATACCAAAGAAGTAGACTCAAAGAATTTAAAAACCTGACACTGGAAGTTTTTCCTAGACGACATTTATACAATTTTTAAAAAGGTATTTAGTAAAGTATCATATAAGTATTGTAAAAGCAAAATTTCCGTTGGCATTTTACTAATTCAAAACAACTGGACTTTCCGGTACACCTAATATTCAATAATCTATACAACATAGGTGCAAACTTGTACGGTTTTTGAATACCAGTATTTCTTTCCATAAAAATTCATCATGTTTAATCACAGAAAACCACTAAAAGATTTATTAAAAATTTTCGGTAGAAAAAAAAAGTACAAGTTGACAGCTAAAATGTATTATTTTTCTAACGTGAACCAGTTACGATTAAATTTTGCCGAAACGGATACGATAGTGACATACGATAGTGCTATCTTATTGGTCAGCCCAGATTAGAATTATCAAAATCATCTAAAGATTTCAGCTACAAATATTTAATCCAATACACTTGAAATGCACATTTTCTTAAGGAAATTGAAAAAAATTAACATTTTGTGCTAAAACATATGCTCAAAATCTCACATTTTTAAGCATATTTGTCAGAATTTAAAGTCATTTAAGCCTCGTCTGCTATTCGACAGAGCTGTGGTATTGTTTTCTGTTTATCGAAATCGAAATCATCATATTAAGATACAAATATTTGAAAGTCAAAACTATTTATATATTTTTATATTTTTCATTCATTATAAAAAGAATGAACGTTATTTCTTTTTATTTCTTTATTTATTTTCTAGATGCATTTAGTAACAACGGTATTTATGTTATATATGGTAAATGGTAACTTAATAACGTCAAATTTAATGAGATATTAAATTTTTAATATAAAAAATATTCAGTTTCTCAGAAATTTTAACTTTGCAACGGATTTTTTTTTTTCCTAAACTGAAATTATAATGCAAGTACCAAAGATTTAAATCTCTTTTATTAAGAAGAAAAAAAAAAGAATATAACTGAATTTTTTCAGTGATTTTATTTATGAAATTTTTCTGAAAATAATATTAGCTGTGGTATCGTCACCTATTGACCTAAATTGAAATCATGATATAAAGATTCAATTTTTTAAAAGCCAAACTAATGCTTTTTTTTTTTTTTTTAAAGATTTTTTCATTCATTATAAATAGAAGGAACGTTATTTCTTTTTATTTATTTATTTATTTTGTAGCTAAATTACTAATCATGGAACTTCTGTTATATATTGTAATATGGTAATTTCATTACGTTACATTTTATGAAATATTTGTTTTTTAATATAACAACTATTTAACTCTAAGAATTTTTTACTTAACAGCGGAAAAAAATATTTTATAAAATTTAAATTATAATGCAAATATAACTTATTTTTTAATAAAAAAAAGAAAAAAAATGAAATTTTCCCGCGATTTTATTTATGAGATTTTGCTGAAAAGCATGTTAGATATGCAGACGGTACTATTACGCAGGTTATCTAAAGCGGGAAAGCTAATACCAGATATTATGGTACCAACGTTGCCAAATATACAATAATTATCGTATACGTAGCTGTCAGTTCTCCGAATTAGGCGGAAGACTTCATACCAGAAATTTTCTATAGTAAATTTAACTTTATTTAATCGTGGAAAATTACTATGAAATATTTCTATAAAAAAATACTGGTGTGAAGCCTGATTAAAAAGTTTGAGATGTTGACCAGTATTATCGTACACGACTAGCAACACTGCGGCACACCCCCACATCTCATTAAATTCTGTGTACAAGATGGCTTTCCCCGTTTCGCTGGTCACTATATTTAAATGAATCCTTTTATAATAATAAGTCTAATTTTTTAATTCCTTTATTCACCAAGCCTAAAAACTATGAACAGTTATCGTTTGCTACAAATTAATTAATTTTGAAATAACTCATTTATAAAATATAACTTTCAAATGCTAACACTCATAAAAAAGAAAAAAAAAATGTTCTAGTAAAAGAGTTGTATACGAATAAAATATCTGTAATGTAGAATATACTTCTCACATCTATCTATCTATCTATCTATCTATATATATCGATATATATATATATATATATATATACAGGGTGATTATAATTAAAGTTACGATTTCAAAACGCTATAATTTTAAAACTACCCATCAGAGCGATTTGATATTTTACCAGAGTAATCGTGAGGCAATGAAATTATGTTTGGCAAAAGAAAAAAAAAAATTGTTTCAAAATGTGCCGTTAATTATCCGTAAAGTATTTGTTTCATGAAGCTCCTCTTTTTTTCTTTTCACAATGATCTTTTTCTCTGTAAACACGTATTCTTGTCTTTTTGCTAAAAAAAAATTGCAGTAAACCCTTGAAGTCTATTGTTTCCTGTTATTCCATTGCGTTGCTAACAACTTTCCTGTGTTTAATGAGTCCATTTAGGCCTTTTTCCCTGACATTACCCTGACAACGTCATCTATAGGAACATGTTGGAACTACTTTTTTCCTCCCCAAAACAAAATTTTATTGCCTCGCGATTGCTCTGGTAAAATATCAAATCGCTCTGATGGGTAGTTTTAGAATTATAGAGTTTTGAAATCGTAACTTTAATTATAATCACACTGTATTTAATAAATTTTACGTACCAACCATCCGTTTTTATGTAAAACTGTGTCGAAAGAAATCTAAGCATGTGACCACCAGCAGGTGCTTTTATTTGGTCTGGTTACCATCGGATACTAATCAGAAATGGGCTATATATTCATCATTACGTCTTATCGTACCCTCATTATTGAGTGTTCTCAAGTTGCTCAGATTAACATCGGATAACTTTCTCCAATAAACCTCTTTTATCGGTATCTAATCGTATTCTAATTGGAAAGTCAGCCGTGCCCAATATCTTTAAGTCATGCCCTTGATGAGACATTTTCGATGCGTTTCCAAAGAGAACTCATCCTCTGACTCTAGTTATTCTTTCATCAGCCTTTCTTTAGATCATCGGTAGCCGATCAATGGCCAGTGAAAGGCCAGTTACTTTTTGCTACTAGGGGTAGGTTTTTTTCATGTCGCAGGGAATCACTAAACGCATTTAAGGGGAGAAGTAAACTTTTTTTTAACCTTTTCACCGTATCTCTGCGGTAGTTTTTCAATAGAAGTTTAAAGTTTAGGAAAATATTTACTCTAAAGTACTAATTAAGGTAAAATATGAAAATCTACCGAAAATTTAACAATCAGTGTTGTAAGAGGGGCTGTCTAGCATGTCTACCCGCTCTTTACACCTGGAAATTCGCAGTGATATCCAATAAAATTTTTCTACTGATTTGAAAAACGCTTGGTCTTTATCAGAACTCAGAATAAACCATTTATTTTAAATTTAAATACATGAAAAAAACCCTCAATTAATTTACATTAAAAATATTAAAAAGATACAGCCTTACTTGAAGTTTACTTGGAAGAACTTTCTTCCGGGATCCCCGGTCTCCTCAACCGTGCTTCATCGATGTTGTCGCTAGTTGAAACAAGCGACAACTACTTTATCTACTTTTCAATGAAGCACGGCTGAGGACAGTTTTCTCTACGAAAAAGCATGTTTCAATCGAATGACTTCAAAGTAATGACTCTATTTTCAAAGATGATAGTACTTCATTTGGGAATTTTTTTTGTAAATGACATCATTCTAACTTGTTTAAAAATTATTTTGACTTTAATTATATTAAGACACTACTTTATTTTGATATATTTACAGTGAAATGTTTAAATAGTATGCATGAAATTTCCATGCAAATATAATTGTATAAAGTTTTCTCATTTTACCATCTCTCGATTTCAAAACTTTAAAAATTTCTACTTAGTTGAGAATGTATACATTATAACTAGCTACATATCAGATTTCAAGTTGCTTGCTGAAATACTGCTATACAAACCATGCAATACTGTAATTTTCGAGATGGGTTTTCTTCAGCTTCTCCCATTTCACATGCGCTAGAGATTTCAAACTCTCACCGTGCTTCAACCCTGGTAATAATTACTAACTGCGTCCAATTTGGTTGAAATGGGATCAGTGGTTTGGGAGGAGAGGTGCAAGACGAACATACCCACATGCAAACGCACAGTGACTTTTATTTATATAAAGATTATGTAAGAATGTGTTTTTTATGCTTTTTCTTTCGGAAATTATTATTATTATTATTTTAATATTTTCTTTTCAATGTGCTTGCGACACCTATTTAGTACACGCAAGATCTTTAGGGGCGGGTGGGGGGGGGAGCACAAGTTGAGAATTTCTGAATCACATAATTACTCTTCTTATTTAATCGCAATTACATTCGGAGAATAGAATTCTAAAAAAATACTGGTGTGAAAATTAAAGGCAAGAGTAACAATATTACGGAATATTAATTCCGACGTTGGCAGGCATGCACATAATGCATACTTGCTGACCTACTAATTAACACTTTCGCGACCTCATATTTTTGTCTTTTTCATAGTATGTTCCGCATGTGGGCGTTATTCTTTCAAGTTACATTATTTCAAAACAAGGTTTTCTGTATTCATATTCATACTACATATGAATATACATAATAATTATACTTTTTCTAATGAAAGTATTTGTTTTCATAGTATTTTAATTGTACAGATATGAATATAGGAAATATTCTTAAGAAACATAGCAACATACTAATTGCAAAAGAAACGCCCACTGGAGGAGTTACAGATTTCAAAATGACATGAATCTACGTCATTTGAAAATCTTTAACTCCGCCAGTGGATATTTCTTTCGCAAAGTGTATGTTATTTATTTCTTGGAAATGTACTCAATATTCCTATTTGTACAATCAATATACAATGGATATAATTAGAAAGATTATAATTATAAAGTACATCCATTTGTAATATAAATGGGAATACAGAAAATTTTGTTTTGAAATGTTGTAGCTTGGGAGAATAACACCCACAAGCGGGCCTTACTGTCAAAAAGACAAAAGCATGCGGTCGCGAAAGTGTAATATCCGGAAGACTGTCAATACTCTCCTTTTTTTCTTTTTTTCAGAATCAGTATTGCTAACTTGTAGGTACATTTATATTTAATATCCATTACTAATTTTTAATAGTACTGTTTGTCTAATTATATGCATACCTGCCAACATTCTAATTAATATTACGTAATATTGTTAGTACCACCTTCTTTTTCACACCAGTTTATTTTTAGAGTACTTTTCTTCTTATTTAGTCGTAATTACATTTGAGAAAATTCCTCTAAAAATAAAGTGGTGTGGAAAAAGGGATGGGTTCTAAAAATCTTCCGGATATTAATTAGTAGGTTGGCAGGCAAGATAATGCAACGTAAACAGATGAACTAAAATATGGCTCTTTCCAATTCACTATAAATGTTTTTGAAAATTTATAGAATTTTAACTAAATTAACATTTTAACAGGCGAACAGAACAAACACTGTTCCAAGCTCTTTGTAAGTAAATTTATTCCGAACTTATTACCGTAATTTTTGGCATATAATCCGCTGGTTAGATAAGTCAGTTTTGCACCAGAAATTTTATTTAACAGATAAAGTTATATTCGGACAAACTTTTGCTTCGGAAAAATTTAGTTTTTCTGTAAAATAAAATTACTGTTGGAAGAAGGACATATCTTACCTGCGGACAGTGTGGCGAGATTTTGCGACTTTTTTTATTAAACAGTCATCAATAATTTTGAGAAGTAATATTTGCTATCCATAATAAAGAAATCGAATCGAAGAATCGTTTATTATGTATATTAAATATTACTTCTCAAGATTATTGATGACTATTGAATAAAAAAATCGCAAAGTCTGGCAACACTGCCTGTGGATTATACGCCGAAAATTACAGTAGTATCACAGCGGCAAACTTTGTATTTTCTAATTATAATTTGTTTCACCTATTTTCAAATAGGTGAACATTGGTTTCCAATGACTTAATAATTCAAAAAATACTTCTTCTTCTTCTTTTTCTTTTTTTTTTTTTTACTTCGTGACAAAAAGATAATTTTTAACATTTGCATCAACCGATTCATAATAATTGTCTTTTTTCTAAGAGTAATATTTAGTAGCTTTTTTTATTTTATTTTTTTTATAAACACCTAATTATGGTTTTTAGATGTATCAAACGTACTATTTTGGATTTCAAAAAATATTCGGTGGGCCAATATTTTATACGCATGCTGAAATAAAACATGATAACCAAAGATGTTGCATACAAGGACTGTCTAATATATATATTTTTTAATCATATTCTATTCCAAATACCCAATATATATATATATATATATATATGTATATATATATATATATATATATATATATATATATATATATATATATATATATATATATAATCCTTTTACTTTATTCGTTCATTTATTTTCTCGAATGTTCTCAGAAATTTTGAGATTTCGATGACATATTTGGTTATTTAGAAAGTCCATGTATGTGGAAAATAATATGCTCATTTTATCAAATTTGAAAGTTTTATCTTTTCCGGCTACAAAATTTTAAAAATAAAAGTAATTTTCGAATATTCTTGTAGCCTGTTCGTATTACTTTTTTAACTGAACGAATGTGTCAAAAACGTATATCTTAGAAACATACGCAGAGCTTTCATGAATAAAATTTTTATTGTGAATTTTGCAACAACTTTTATTCTTAGTGACAACCTGATTTTTAGATCTTGAAGCTACTGACATACAGGTAAATATATTTACTAAGATAAAAATACATTTCGTTTTAAAACTAACTGTATTCTGATGAAAGAAAGATTCTTTAAAATAAATAATACAAGCAAATATATACGTTATACAAGTATTGTGCTAAAGTAAACACGCTGGATTCTCGTAAAAACATTTGAAAATGTGAAATGCTCAGGATTGGAAGACCGGCGCAGAACTCATACCTGTATTGGTTTAAGAAATTTCTGTACATATAATATTGTTAATTTAATAAGTAGAAAATTTGGTTTCATTGATAGTGGTATGAGTTCTGCAATGTTACTAAATCTCCTGTTATTTTATTCTAGGCGACATTGCAGATTGACTCATAATATAATACATGATACTTTTTTTTTAATATCCTTTCTTGGTAACCTTTCACTATTTGACAACGCCTAACAATAATAAGGGTGTTATTCTTATCATATTGTTGTTACTAATATTCTTAGCGTATCTGCCCATAGTTGCCTTCTTTAACACTTTGCCTTCTTTAACACAATTTGCCCCAAACCCGGGGCAAATTGTAACGGGCAAAGAATTTTGAAAAAATAATTTTTTCTGCTAAAATTAGCAAAATTAACAAAAACTTTTTTTTTTTTTTTAAAGAATGTGATAGATGAATATATATGCTGCAGAAAACAGCAATTATAAATAGGAAAACTTAAATACATTTCAAAATATGCTTAATTTTCCAAAAACTGTTACAACCTGCCCCACGCTCCGCTACTAATAAACCATAAAATTTACAACTACGCGAAAGTAATTTATTACTAGCATAGGTGCCAACCACTATGAGTTTTTGCTTTTGACACTATTCAATAAAAACCGAGATGCAGAAATTTTTAATTTATTCCGCAGAATTATTTTATTAATATACAGAAAATAACTACTTTTTGATGTAGAATGTTCGGTTGTAACTTTTTTACCTTTTCTAAAGTAAAAATAGATACATATATAGCAAAACGTGTAATTTTTTTCAGGTTTTATTGAAACAGATACATACTTGCCAATCATCTCATTAATAACCGTACAATTGTTAACGCCTCCTGAAAAAACGCCCATTTTCTCACATCACTATATTTTTAGAGTTATTCTGTCCAAATGTTGTTACGATTAAATAAGACTAAAATTATTCAAAATAATCTGGTGTGTCACCCACACGACTTTCTCTTACCCTGAAATTTAATACTATAAATACAGGTTGCAGATGAAAAGGTAAGATAACGAGTACTGTAATGTAAACCTGCGTTAAACAATTCATATTAGGCTTCTGAAGAGTTTTATATGATAATTAGTTCTGTGTGAGGGGGGCTACTGCCCCCCTCAACCCCCCGTTTCATTAATGCACCTACATTTATATAGAATTTAATTCGGTTATTGAAAAATAATTCTGTTTTTAAAAAATAATTTATTAATATTATTATTTATAAAAATTATCTTTTATGATAATGCAGACGATTTCCATATTAGAGAAGTAGTATAACACCAAATATCCAAAAAAAGCCCATTTTATTCTCAATATTAGGAAAAAAAAAAAAAAACGATTTTTTTTCTAAGTTTTTTTTTTCGATAAAAGTAAATAAAATCGATAACTTTGTTTTAAATTATCGCATATCGATGGTTCAACCATTCGTTTTTAAGGTATTGGCGAGCTCTTTTGAAAGATACCCATCATGAAAATTTACTCCCTTCGAGGGGGGACTTCCCCCCCAGGGGGGAGGCGAGGCGAGGCTCCTACATACACAAAAACATTTTCCCAGTTAACTATCTCTATTACAAAAAATATATTTTCGTTTTATTTGGTTTAGTGAGGTCTATAGACGTTAAACTCTACTTACCTGCAATTTCCCTCATAGACGTAATGTATTAGAATTCTCTTGATTGTCCCTGTACATGAACCATTTGTTTCATCTTAACAAATAGCTTACTGTAGCATCCCTATATGATACACATTTAGAATACCAAGTTTGAACTTTCTGCCATAATTTGTTTTTGAGATATGCTGATAACAGACAGACACACAGAAAGACACACAGACATACAGACAGACACACAGACAGACACACAGACATACACACAGACCATTTGCTAAAAACATGATTTTCGTATTCAGCGGACCTCAAAACGTGTAAATATAACAAAATCTCGCGTTCGAAAATTTGATCCAAAAACAATACTTTCTCTACCTTATGGGAAAGAGAAAGTAAAAATTATTACTGTGAAAAAAAAAGTCGGGTACTAAAAATTGTACGGTTCATAATGAGATGGTTGGCAAGTATGCAGATATAATTTTAGAAATATCATTTGGTGATTTTTTTTTTTTTTTTGTAAGGAAAAACGTCTTGAAATTGAAACAAAATTTTTTGGGGAGAAAAAGCTATTCTGTATTACAGCAACAGAATCTATCTGTTTATATACATATATATTACTACATAATTTAAAGCACAACTTTTATTAAAAACAAGCCAATATTATCACCAACTAAAGCATTTTAACAGTCTAGAGTTTTGGCTTTAAATCTTTTATAATAGACGGGCATTTGGGCTGATTACAATTACGACTATGTGTATTTAAAAAAATTAGAAAATAAACATGTAATAAAAATTTTAAATATAAAAAAATAACACGCTAAAATATTTTATATTTTCTTATTATTTAATTCATAGCCAGCTGCCTTCCTAAACTCTTACACGCGTTTTAATAAATTCTCACCACTATCTTTAAGCAGACATTTTAAAAATAATATTATAGCATTCAGACCTTTTAGAAAAATTTCTTTTTGAAAATTTTGGTAAGAATATAATAAGGAGCTCTTTGAACTGTAGTAATACCGCGAGCTGTGATAATTCTTGTGATTACACATTGCATATGCATTTTTTTTATTAGGAATATTATTTGGAAACATATTAGGTATACTGTCAAATTATGTAAATAGAGATGCACATATACAAAAACATCTAATACGGATTCTAGTAATGGTAATTTAAAATTAAATTTATCATTCTGTATTCTCCAGATGTTAATCGATGGTAATAATAATTTATTATTGGGCTTTAATCTTAAAAATTTGGAATACTAAATTAAAATTGTATACCTCATTTTCCAGCATATAATTCGCAAGTTAGATAAATCAGTTTTACTTCAGCAATTTCAATTAACACACAATATATATTATATCGTCAGAAATGTCAACATTTTAATTTATTCCGGAGCATTGCTAATACTCGCTCTTTTTTTCACACTACTTTCCTTGAGGGGTATATATTTTTTATTTATTCGTAATTACATATTTTAAAGAGTTTCACTACAAATAAAGCAGAGTTGCCAACAATTTAATTTATTCCTGAGTATTTTTACTCCCGCCTTTATTTTACACCAATCTATTTATAAAGATTTTTTCCCCCATATATGCCAGAGTTGCCAACATTTTGATTTATTCCGGAACATTTTTAGTCCCACTTCTATTTCATGCCACTTTAATTTTAAGAGTAATTTTTTCTTATTTTATCTTAGTTATACGTTGGAGGAAAATTTTTTATAAATAAAGTGATGTGAGATAAAGACGTGGCTAAAATGTTCCGGAATAAATTAAAATATTGGCAACTATGTATATACCCACGATAAAATAAGATAAACTTATACATAAAAAATTAGTGGTGTGGAATAGAGGCGGGGTTAAATATGATGAGGAATAAATTAAAATGCTAAGAACTCCCTGCTTGCCAACCATCTTAATAATAATCGTAAGTTGTCCCGCCCATTTTCCACACCACTTTATTTTTAGAGTAAATTTCTCCAAATGTAGTTACGATTAAGTAAGAATAAAATTACTCTAAAAAAAGACTGGTGTGAAAATAAAGGCGGTTACTAAAAATATTACGATCAAAGTTACCAACTTTTATAATTTATTCACGAGCATTTTTAGCCCCGCCTCTTTTTTATACCGGAAATTTTGAAAAATGATTTTCTTATTTAATCTTTGTCACATAATAAAGAGAAATAATCTACAAAATTTCTGGTGCGCAAAGAAGGCGGGGCAAAAATTCTCGTTAATAAATTATAAAAGTTGGAACTCTGGTTACGATTCATAATGAGATGGTTGGCAGGATAACGTGTTGTGATAACTTACTAACAGTGTTTCAGAAGAAATTAAAATGTTGGCATCTATGTATTCATGTTAGATAATGTAACATAAATATTTTATTAAATAAAATTTTTGGTATAAAACATGTGTATCTGACCTGCAGGATTTTTTTACTAAATTTAAAGCATTTTATTACAATAGCTTCAAGAGAGATACAAATGTTTGAAAAACATTTGAAAACGTTTGAAAAGCGACAAATGAACTAACAAACGTTATCATTCAGATTAAAACTGGAACAAAACTATTCTTTTTCCAATCCTCGAAATTCTTGTTCTACCGCATCGTTTCGTTTTACACTGTTGCGATATCAAGCTCTATCAATCATTTGTTCTCGAGATTAATACAATGGCAATTCAAACCATTAATCATCGTTTTTGAAATATGCTCATCTGTTTTATTATAAAGAAATAAAGAGGGGAAAGAAAAAGTAACAAAATTCAAAGCTTTTAATCTGAAGAGCTTAATTTTCGGAACATGTGTCCAAGATAGTTAATGACTAAAAAAATTGTGTTGTAACAATTTTAATTTAATTTTTTTTTTTTTTTTTTTTTTAGGTTATTATAAAGGTAATGTACCTAGTGTTTAAGAAATATGCATACATAGAAAGAAGTTTTAGAATGAAATGATTGTATGTTTTAGATAGACTTCGTGGGATTTTGCTAATATGATAAAATTGCAGTTAAAAATATAATGGAATATAACTGAAAATTAATAATGAAGAATTAGTGTTCAGAAAAGTGTTTGAAAACTCTTCCTGATAATTAAAGAAAAAAAAAAAAACTCAGAATTTCTTTTTTTTCTAAAATCGTTAAAAAAAAAATTATATTATAACAAATACTTAAGATACTAAAACTATTTTTATGATTGTTATAAAGAATGTCAAATAAATGAATAATAATTAAAAAAAAAAAACTTTAAGTTTTAAAAAGTAATAAATAATCCTTTTCATAATGTCAAATTCCAAATAAAAAATATAATTAGACGTCCCTAAAAATAGAATGCCAAAAATATATTCTTCAAACAATTCACTCTACTCTGAAAATATTTTTTGTCATCTTCGGAATTCTATTTGAAATTATATACAATTAAATTTTCAGTTGTATAAAAAATATATCTTTTTATTAAAAATCTTTTTATTATGCTTTTAATTAATTATTATTAACGGGTGTTTACTAAAAATTCGGATATATTCAAACATTATGCCAAAAGGGAGATAAAGTAGGGCTGTGACCCAAACTAACAGTGTGTTTTTGTGCTGTGCATTATATAGTTTCTTATAGTAATTTTATTCATTTCTATTTATTGTAGATAATTTTGAAAAACGACGTTAAAAGGAAGTATACTTCGAGAAAAGGTGTAAACGTTCTCTTCCGAGAATTTGCAGGCCAGAAAAATTCATACAGTGAGATATTTTATCACCGGAGGAGTGCACAAGAGCATTGTATGCGATATTTAAAAGCGTTTTCAGAAAGGTTTGTCTGTTACTGACATGTCTGGATCGGGAATAATACCAAAAATAATGATCCGAAGAAAAGTCTAGGCTTCACAACGAAAATTTGACCATAAGGACAAGATTTTCCAGCGTCAGGCTGCAAAAATTTACCACTCTTCTCCTGCTATAATTAATAAGACATTAAAAAAGCTAAACGTTTCATATTGAAAAAAAAAAAAAAGTTTATTCGAGACCCCAATGGCAAAAATGGGATGCTAAACTGTTATGTGGTCGGCTTTACTAAAAAAATTCGAAACATTCATGATCTTGGATGACGAACCAATTAATAAACTACAAAGTAGACATGCTAAAATTTTATTTTATTCTGGAGTTGGTACTTGCTCTTTTCACACACCATCTTATTTTTCGTGGAATTTTTTCCAATATGTAATTACTATTAAATAAGAAGAAAAATACCTTTCAAGTAAAGTGGTGTGTAAAAAGGGCGGATACTAACAATACTCCGGTGCTTGCTGTTAGCATTAAGGCCAATTTTTTACACCTATTGGGGAGGCCTCAAGTGGGGAGCTTACTGAGGGGTCCCGTATTTTCACAAGTTTCGGAAAAAACCACAAGAAATTACGAACGGCTAGGTCAACGAACATGACCTACCCGGAACGGCTAGAGATGAAACCCGGCACTTCCAGTCTGCCAACTTTGAGCGCAGAACCACTCGGTCACTGCTTGGGCCAACAAAACTACAAAATAAATTAAAATGTTTGCAAGTCTGAACAAACACTAAACTTAAAGTACATTTTCTACACTTGAAGTACAGAACATACATAAATGGTTAAAAATTATTATTAATCCCTTTTTCATACCTTTTGAACTTTAACTTATAGTGTACTAGTAATTACATTTTCAATTCTTCTTAAAAGGGTTTACTAATTGTTTGACAATGAAAGTGTATATTTTATTTTATAACTAAAAAAAATATATATATACTTGCATGATTGTTATATGTATTATTAACTTTCATTTGCTTTTCAAGTTTCGGGTATAAAGAAATCCGGTATTGATCGGGCGTGAATCGTCAGCATTCGCTATCGCGAATTCGGGTCGGTTTTGGGGGTCTATAAAAGTTGATTCATCTGATTCGGGTCAGATTTTGGATTGATTTAAAATTCATCTGTGTGTTTAAAATCCATGCATAACTTTAACACTGTTCGCTAAAAATTGTTCAAGATTAAAACTACCTTCTTCGATATATAGAAATACTATAAAAAGATGAGCTTCCCGAAACACTCTTTTGTGATTTAAGTTTTAATACAAGTTTTGATATAAAAAGTTTCGATTTAAACTCAATGTATTTTAAAAATTATTTGAACGATATACAAAATTTTGCACCAAAAAAAAAAAAAAAAAAAAAAACTTTATTAGATGCATGTAAAAGAACATTAAAAACTTTTTTTATATTTCTAAATTAGTCGATCTCGGTAGAATTTCTTTCGGAGCTTATGCAATTCAGATACTTAGAATTAATTCTGTTGCAACAGGTGTGTATTGACATAAAAATATTTCATGTTTTTTATACGTTGCAGCATAATAAAACTCTGATTCATTTTATGGATGATAAAGCACGTCTTTCTTTATAAAGAAGATACTAAAAGGCGGAGATCATGAGTTACTGGCTCATTCAAGACGTGATTGGAGCACCTGCATATGCTTTTTAATATGCTGGAATGTACTTTATTAAAACTGTTTTTGTAAGAACATTAAAAAGGTTTAATCTTTTGACACATAACTAATGTTAATTATTTTTCTCTCACAATGTAGGTGTCTCATAGATAGATTCGTTTTCATAATTTTCATTAAGCTTTATAAAATAAGTAATGTCAAATATAAAGTAGAAGTAGTAATAATATTAGTACAATTTATCATTAGCATATGTTGGCTTAGCGCGACGTGTTTAATCTAATTAAAAATATCTTGAAAAGACAAAATAAAAATTTAAACATTTCGTTTTATTTCTGTAAGCAACTGTATTAAAATATATACAAGAAATTTTTTTATATAAAGTACAGGTTAACCATAATTAAACTGACAGTGCTCACAGTGTCCTGTAGCGCGCTCTAATTTGAGAGTGGCCCCAAATTTGGAAGGAAAATTAAAACTTTCGCGACCGCATGCTTTTGGCGTTATTATTTAAACAGGCGTTATCCACCTGTGGGCGTTATTCTCGCAATTTACAACATTTCAAAACAAAATTTTCTGTATTCATTTTTATATTACAAATGAATATGCTTTGTAATTATGCTCTTTCTAATCAAAGTATTTGTATCAATAATATATTGATTGCACAAATATGAATATTGGATGTACTCTTAAGAAATAAATAACATGCAAATTGCCAAAGAAACACCCACTGGCGGAGTTACAGATTTTCAAATGGCGTGAATTTACGTCAGTGGTCATGAAAGTAACGGAGAAAAAGGATTCCGTGTCAAAACGGAGAATAAAGGATTCCGTGAAAAAAAAAAAAAAAGTTCAAAAATAAAATGCAGACTTATCAACTTAATGAATTTTTTAATACAGATATATTTTAGCAAAAATTCTGTGATTAAATAAGCTGCACATAACTTTAGGAATATAGTGGTATGAAATTGCCGGAATGGTTTGCAGCTCGGAAAATATAATCGTGAATGTGGTTAATGTAAACAAGGAGTAATTCTGGCGGTAAGTGATTTTGTAAATGTAATTATTTACTTTATTGTGTTATTGAAATTCTGGCGAACATTTGACATTGAATATAAAATGTGTCAAGCGTTCACTTGTAATTTCAAGTAAATAATCACATCTGCAGTGTTCACTTGTTATTAGAATTTGCTTTCTTCAGAAAGTCCTATAAATTATCTTATAGGATGATAATAGGATATAATTATCTTATAGGATAGTATTATCTTTTTAAAGCTAATATTATTTATGTATTGTTTTAATCACTTCAGGCGCAGTGTCCCTTCTTCGAGGACCATAATTTCCCACTTAAGCACTTTTTGGCAACCAACAATTTTTAACAGAATTTTTTTAATATAATCCTGTTACATTTTTCCCTGATAAAAGAAAATGGAATTTTTTATTACAAATTTCCGGTAGACAGAAAGGGCTGAAATTGACAAAAAAAAGGGTTACTAAAGTCCAACTGCAAAAATTCATCTAGGATTTTTTTAGTAAAACTTTACTCTTATAATTAAATAGGAAATGTCATTCATTTCTTCTATTATAATTTTGTTCTAATGTGGCAGTCTGATTTAAAAGAGCGTGATTACTTTACTCCTCAAAGAGTTCAAAAAATACATAAATAATATTAACTAGTTTTTAGTTATTTTTATTGTATTGTATTAATCAAATATATCCAAAAACATTTAATTGTTCTACCTACCAAAATAATTTGCTATGAAACTTCGTTAAATTGATATACATAAATTTTATTATATATATTATTTAAGGGTAGTAATATAAAACGGGATAATATGTAAGCATTATTATAAATATATCTCCGGAGGGTGTCAGGTCTGGGCTGTATGATAATCATCTGGCTCGTAAAAAACTGCATCTATGCGGTTGGGGAGTTTCGGTTCACCCACCATACAGCCGGGACTTGGCTCCCTCCGATTTCCATCTGTTTGGACCAATGAAGATGTTCCTCGGCAGTAAGAAGTTTGACTCTATGACGATGAACTGAAACGAAACGTCTCTTCTCGCGGCTGACGGAGTGCTAAGTGACAATTGCGCAGCGTGCATAACAATTATGTGGAAAAGTAATAAATTACTAATACTTTCATTTCTGTTTATAATGTTATTAATTGCTTTTTTATTTTTTATTTTTTACATTGAGTGCGTTACTTACTGACTGACACGACTTCGTATTATTTTTGAAAAAAAAAAAAAAAAAAAAAAAAAATGTAATAAAACGAATCGTTTCTAATCGTAGTTTGGAAGATACGAACAAAAAAAAAAAAAAAAAAAAAAAAAAAAAAACTGATGCAGATAATTTATTTTCTAGTTGTAAAAACATTTCTTTCTTTCTTGCTTTTTTTGTGGATAATTTTAAAAAATGAAACCATCTGTTAAATTTTACTAGCAATTTAAAAATGGACATAATTAGGAGGGGTTCTTAAAAACCTCTTGACATTTTCATAAATGTATGTCTTGAAAAATATCACGTGAAAAAATTAATTCATTTTTCTGTTGAATATTGCTTTTTTGAGATTTTAAAGTTGAAATAAACGATCTTTTTAAAATGCTTAATCTAGATATATTTTAAATTACTGGTTTGGTAAATGTGAAATGAAAATTAAAACAATATATCTGTAGTGGAATTTTTTTTAATTTTGTTCAGAAGAAATAAAAATATCTTAATAATTTATTTTTAAAAATAAGTATCTATAAAATGCATCATTAAACATTATATTTTTACAAATATTGTGCCAGTTTTTAGATATACTATTTAGGAATCATAGCCACAACTAAATAATGTTTCCAAGTGAAGCAAACTGTTTTTCGAAAAGGCAAATTATTTCTTTATTTCTTCCAAATATGCCAACATTTCTAACTTATTCTGAAACATTAATAGTACTTTTTTTTTTTTTTTTTTTTTTTTTTTTTTTTTGAGAGAGAGAGAGAGAGAGAGAGATTGTTTCCAATATACACAGTTGAGAACGTTAACTATTTTTGGCAACCGAAACGTTTTAATAAAAAATTTTGTATATATATCACAGATTAAATAAAATAAAAAATTCCGGTATCCAAAGACTGATAAAGTTGATAACTTTCCCAATGTAAAATTAGGATTAAATAGGGAGAAAATTACTAATAAAGAAACATGGAGTGAAAACCCTTTGCCGGCCATAACGCTGTAAAAGCGTTCTAAACATTGTTGCCAAATTTAAGGACTCTTTTATTCATTTTTCCTCAATAATTTTGAAGAGCGGTATTTGATATAATGTAAAGCTAGGAGAGATCGCGTGGTAGAAAAGATTGCACACATAGGGAAAGAGTAGAGTGGGCGGAGGAATGACAAAGGTTTAAATAAAATAATAATTTCTATTAAATTTTTTTACCAGTCAAAAAGCGTAGAAATTAGCTACTAAGCCTTATCATAACAATAAATTATTTAAAGAATTTCATCGTTTATATATATTAATATTGAGTAGTTTTATGAACATAAGAAAAAATATTATCAGTGGTTATTGCAAGTCATTGAACATATAAAAACATTTCTAGTGATTTCTTTTCTTTTCTTTTTTTTTTTTTTAAATTCAATTGACATAGCAATTTTGTGTAATACATAAATGATATTGTCTAAATCAATTTTAAAATAAATAAATCTCAAACAAAAAAGTGTTCTTTCCTATTTTCAGAAACTAGCTGCAAACAAACGTTTTGAACATAAAGTGCTTCATCTCCTATTTTAAGTAACAATAATGATAATAATATGGTAACAGCAGTAAAAAACTTAATAGCTATATTTTAAATGCGACAAAAGCAGTCAAAATGTCTGCTTTGGTCAATAACTTTACGTTCAAAATGACACGACCCTTATTTCTAGAGTTAAACACATTATAATACATCTAACGGTTACTTTATGATATTTGCAAAAATGTTAACATTTTAATTTATTCCGGGGCACTATTTCTACCTGAATTTTTTTCACACCATTTCATTTGTAGTGAAATTTTTAAAAATACTTAGTCACACACACACACACACACACAACCACAAAAAAAGAAAGAATAAAGAAAACAAAAACAAATACCTTTCAAGAAAATATGCTTAAAATAAATAAATAAATATATAAATAAACGCTGGCACTAACGATGCTCGAAATAAATTAAAATGCTGGCATATCCGTATTTAAACAGATTCGATATTTTACTTTACACATATAAACTGTTTTCATTCTGTAATACATATTTGCCAACATTTTAATTTATTTCGGAGCATTTTTAGCCCCGCCTCTATTTCGTACAACTTTCATGCTTGCCAACCTAACCCGGAAGATTGTTTGTCCCGCCCATTTTCACCTATTTTTTTCAGACCAGTCTTTTTTTAGAGTACTTTTCTTCTTATGTAATTGTAAATATACTTGAAGAGAATCACTCTAAAAATTAAGTGGTGTAAAAAAAGGGGCGGGAACTAACAATCTTCCGGGTTAGGTTAGCAAGTATGCATTTCATTTATACAATATTTTTCTCCAATATATTGGGTGAGTGCGATATTTCTACCCGTTATTGGATATGCAAATTTGCAATGGAATTGACGTCACACACAGCGTTCCCATCGTTTATAATTTATTCACGAGCATTTTTAGCCCCGCCTTCTTTTCGCACCAGAAATTTTGTAGATTATTTCTCTTTAATATGTGACAATGATTAAATAAGAAGAAAATCATTTTTCAAAATTTCCGGTATGAAAAAGTGGCGGGGCTAAAAATGCTCGTGAATAAATTATAAAAATTGGGAACGCTGGTCACACATGACATTGTAATGACGCGAATCGTCAGCCAATCAAACGTGTGGTTGCCTCAGATATAAATACATCGTGTCTCACAAAGTTAATCATCTCAAAAAAAAAAAAAAAAAAAAAAATCACAGGGTGTAACTTGGAAAGCGAGAAAGAGCATATAAGACATTCTTTGTCATACGAGTTCGATAAAAAGAGTACGGCAGGCGCAGCATGTCGCAATGTTTGTCAAGTTTATGGGGTGGATGCAATAGACGAAAGCAAATGTCGATGGTTTCGTAAATTTAGGGAAGGAGACAGAAGTTGCCAAGATTAGGATAGGAGTGGACGGCCATAGCATGTTGGAGACGACGATATTGACCAAGCCATAAGGAACAACTCGAACCCAACCGTGCAAGAATTAGCGGATACTTTCAACGTACACCGGACAACGGTCGAGAGACGGCTGGTTAAGTTGGGTTTTACGAGAAAGTTGAATCGTTGGGTTCCACATAACCTGATAGCTAATCGACGGGATGACCGAATCGCCACCTGTGTTTCCTTGCTTTCCCGGTTCAAAAATAACCCATTCTTGACACGAATTGTGACAGGAGATGAGACGTAAAGCGTCGTAGGACTGTGTGTCGCCCTTCTGATCCGCCTGCGTCGACTTCGAAAGTTAAACTTCATCCCAAGAAGGTGTTATTGAGTGTGTGGTGAGATGTGCAGGGAATAATTCACTGGGAGGTCCTGCCACTCAACCAAACCATCAATACTGCCTTCTACTGTCTACAGTTAGACAGACTGAATTCAAATTTGGTAGCAACGCGGCCAGGTCTCATGAATCGTCGAGGTGTTATCCTTCAGCACGATAACGCCAGGCCACATGCTGCTGTCATCACTCGCCAAAAGTTACTGGGCTTTGGTTAGGAGGTTTTACCCCACCCTCCCTATACTCCTGACTTGACACCAACTGACTATGAGCTATTTCGTGCGTTGAACTATTCATTCAGACAGAAAACCTTTGATGATCTTGACGTTGTGAAAAACTGCCATCCAAGACATTTTTGACTCCAAACCGCCGGAATTTTACCGCCGTGGGATTCATCTCCTACCAGAGAGATGGCAAGAGGTCATATACAGCAATGGGAATCATGCACAATAATAGATACTGTTCATTTTGCGTTCATTTGCTCTTCTTTATGGGTAATAAAAACGGGTAGAACTTTTGCACTCACCCGATACAATAAAACAAGAAAAAAAATACTCTTAAAAAATAAGCAGTATAGATTATCGGCGGGGCTAAAAATGCTCCGGAATAAATTAAAATGTCGGCATGTCAAGTATTACATGTCGTAATTCAAAACTAAATCTCGAAAAATTAAATTAACAAATTATTCTATTTCTTCTAAAAACCGTTTGTAATTTCTGTCTTTCATAAACTTGAAAGTGTTTCTTGGACTTTTATGTATTAAAAATATCAATATGTGTTAATAAAATAAAGGAGATAAAAATTAAAAGGAGAAATTTTAACTGAATTTGTGTTACCGACATTTCTCAGAATTGTATATTGTAGTTGGGACAATATTTTTGTTTTATTTTATTTATTTTATTTATTTATTTATTTATTTATTTATTTTCTGAATCATTCATCACCAGTTTTAAATAGCAATTTTTGTCATAAAGTAAGCCTATATAAATTAAAAAATATGCATTTTTTATTAATATTGGTGGAAAAATCGGGGTAATAAGGAGGATCCATTCGAACCCTGTTCTCCCAATGTTTAATTTTACACTTTTTTTTTTTTTTTTTTTTTTTTTTTGTACTTTATGAATCAGCATTTTGTTAAAAACTATATAATCAGGGATCTCACAAAGGGAAATTTGAATGCCACAATTTTTATATAGTAATTTTTTTACATTGACAAATTTCGACGATTAGTCAACTCTAAAATTAGTCAAGTCTAAAATAATAATTAAAAATTATGATAATTAAATTTCCGTTTCTGAGAACCCTGTCTATAATAGGCATGCAATATTTTTTAAATAAAATTACTAATTAATGAGCGTTCTATTATATACATATATATATATATATATATATATATATATATATATATATATATATGCACAGTTTCCAACATTTCAGAATTTTTAAAGAAGGACCACCACTATTTTCTAATAGTATTTTTCCAAGGCAATTAACCGTATATGCATGCTAGAGAACTGTTGCTAAAATATTTTCATTAAAATTCAAGGTGATTGATCTCCCGGGAAAGATTGACCGCTCTCTCTCTTTCTGACTAATAATTTATGCAAATATATTAATTTACTGTGAAGGACAAATTCAGATTTTTCGCACATATATATGTAGATCTGTCAATAATTTTAATTCATTCTGTAATAGTGTTAGAACCAGCCTTATTTTTACACCACTGCGTTTATACAATAATTTTCTGCAATATGTACTTACAATTAAATAAGAAAATTTCTCTTCAAAAATTGTGGTGTGAAATAAAGACGGCTTCTTACACTGTTACGGAATAAATTAGAATAATTGCAGGTCTTTATATATATACGTGTGTATATAAATTAATCAATATATCTTTATTTAACAACATTATTTCAGTTTTCAAAAGCGTAACAGATTCGTTTTTCTTACTGATTTAAGAAAACCGGAAAGCCCCAAGGAAACAATTTATTTAATCACCCAGCCTTTATTTTCATACAAATGGGTATTTAGTGGTGAACTCAAAACAAGCTATTTAATCGAACAAGATAATTGTCTCTGATTACATTCAGTTACATAGTATTTCTTTTTCTTTCAGACTAGAGTAAATATTTCAAGCATCGATATGAATAAAAATTCGAATTTAACTTTTTGACTTTTTATATTTAGTATATTTATTCATGAAGTAACACTACTAATATAATATTAATAATAACAAGGAAAGTAAAAATTTCCCAGGAAATATTAGAAATTGCTTCAACAGGATTTTTATATGAAATGCATTGTTACAATTTAAGAATTATAACTCGATAATAAGTATAATAATAACGATAATAATAATAATAATAATAATAAACATTTCTATATGAGCTTTACATCAAACAATTAGTTGAAGATTAGTTGTTAATAATATTGTGTTATTTTCTAAGAAAAATCCTAAAGGAATTCTAATTTGATTATTTTAAAGAAAGATCAAAACCACTTCTTTCACCTACATGCTGCAAATTGTCCGTTTTATGCTTTAAGTGTTCACACTCGGAATTTTTTTAAAAACTGTATCTATATTTTATATAAAGATGAAGTGTAACGTTGAATTTTTCAAATATATGAAATATCTATAACCCGGGAATCGAATCCGGGCACTCCACTTACCATGCGGTTGAATCACCCAGAAAGATTGGCATTTCTCACATACTAACCACTTGAAAGGTCAGTGGTAGAGCATGCGCACGGTAAGCGGAGTGTCCGGGTTCGATTCCTAGCTATGGCATTTTCCCCATAATTAGTCTAAAACTCCAACCTTACGCGCTATCTCTATATAAAATATTCATGATTGATTTATAATATTTTCTGGGCTGTATATAATTATTATGTAACTGGTTAGTGACGATGCGTGAATCTCGAGAAACCATTAGCTCTATTTAAGCGATATTTCAATGATAATTAATAAGTATATGGGTAATAATTTAGTTGTAATTACATAATTTAATGCAAACAGTAATTTTTGATTTCGTTGTAGGAAAGCAGTTGTCAGCAGCCCCATAAGGGAATTTTTTATTGTACAACTGTCACGATTTTATCGGTCTTTGTAAATTTAGTTGTTTTAAAAATTTGCGAGTTTAAAAATGAAATTTCCAACTTTTATTTTAATTTTTTTTTATTACTGCTATTTTCGAAAAATCTTCCTCATTTTATCACGAATTAAATTCTCTAAAAATACGACAAAGATATCTTTATTGAACTAATGCAGCAACATAGAGGTTAAACTCTGGACTATGAATCTTTTAAGGGTTATAAGATATTATACATTAAATACAGTGCGTCTCATAAATATGCAGACAGGGGATTTTTTGAAATAACATTTCAAAAAATGAAGCAATATTCGCGAAAAAAGTTATAAGCATGTGGAATCAGAATATAAGTGCATTACAACAAAGAAATATAGAATAGGTTTTAAAGAACTTCTGTAAAAGAACAAAAAATAAAATATGCTGGCTGAGAAACAAAGTCTTTTCAAGCATTTTATATATAAATTCAAATTCTGGATCCATTCCTTTGAATTAACTTGAAAATCCTATCAGGCATGCTTAGAACTAGAGTTTGGAGAATGTGCACGTCTCCATACACCTCTCGTGCAAGTATTCCCCAGAGGTTTTCAATTGCATTTAGGCATACCTGCTAACCACCTCCACCACAATCGGAATATCATTTGTACTTGCCTTTTTTTTTGCATCAGTCTTTTTTTAATGTAATTTTATACTTATTTAATCATAACTACATTTGGAGATAATGACTCTAAAGATAAAGTGGTGTGGAAAAAGGAGTATGTACTAAAAATCTTTTATTCATAATTAGGATGTTGATAGGAATTATTTAGTTCAAGACTGATGCAAAGATGCCAACATTTTAATTTATTCCGGAGCATTTTTAGCCCCGCCTTTAATCCATGCCACTTATATTTTAAGAGTATTTTTTTCTTGTTTTCTTGTTGTTATATATTGGAGAATAACACTACGGAATATTAATTAGGATGTTGGCAAGTATGTATTATCATACGGTTGGCAACACTGCCACAAATATTCTGATTAATATTTCGTAGTATTGTTAGTAACCGCTTAAGAAAAAAAGAGAGTAATTTTCTTACTATTTAATCGTAATTGCTTTTATAGAAAATAAAAATGAAGTTGTGTAGAAAAAGGAGCGAATACTAACAATACTACAGAATTAATTATAATGTTGGCAGGTATGCGTTACACTTTATTCACAGATGCCAACTTGTAGGGTTTTGTTATATAATAACCACCACTATTTTCAAATAGCATTTCCCAATAAAATTAATTGTAATTTTTAAGTTTCAAAACTCTTACTAAAAGTTTCTGTTAAAAACTTTTGGTAATAAACCATCCAGGAAAAAACCGTAAAAGTTTCAATTATATACTTCATTTAATATATCTTTATCTATCTCAAAAAAATACAAAATTTGGATGTACTATTTTTTCTTTCAAGGAAAGTTATTTATATATTATTTTGTAAGTTATTTATTTTTGCATAATTTTCTGTTTTTCGTTAAAAAAAGTATGAAAGGCTTTACTCACAGAGAATAATAACTAAAAGCATAATTAATATTTACGCACATCTGAACGAAATAAGTCATAAGGAATAGTTTAGTGAAATTTCCCGATTTAATTTTTTTTTTCTATGTTTGCCGTTAGTTAAAAATTGCCTTCACTAAATTTCTGTTATAGAAATAAATGTTTAAATTTACCCTTTTATATTTTACTATATTTTGGAAACTTAATGAGAAAATTTGAAAGAATTTTCTATATTTTACTCAGATCTAAAAATTCATCATATAAAAAATCATGTGTTAAAAAAGATTTTGAAATACAGCTGAAAGTTAAAACTGAAACGCCACTTGAAATGATATAATGATATTTTAAAAAGTTAAGATAAAAATGTTTGAAGACGTCGAAATATTTCATGACATACGAATTCACTCTGAAGCTTTTTAATTTGTGTTAATTTCCAATGAGAAATATATTTTAGAAAGATTTTATAAATAATAAATGAAGTAACGCTTTACCAATTCCTTTTAAATATTGGAAGTTAATTGACTTTGAAATTAGTTTTTTGATTATATATAATTTACACCTTTAAATATGTAATAAACGTATATTTTTTTTTCCCCAAATAAATATGTTTTCTTTCATCGTTTGCTGGAGCAGTAATTTTTATTAAGCATTAAAAAAAAAAAAAAAAAAAAAAAAAAAAAAAAAAATGCGTCTTCCCTGTAACTAATTTTCAAGCACCGCTCTCAAGACCAAAAAAAAAAAAAAAAAACTGTTAATAAACTTTCCGTGCATTTTTGAAACAACTATGGCATCTATCCAGATACAATTCTAGTTAATATACATTTGTTTTTGATATTACGATATTTCCTATAAAAAACGTTGCAGATATTTTCTTGTAACTAATAATATTTTTAAGATTCTTCTAATTTAATTACTAGAAAAGACGGTTGTTGTTCTATATTTAAATCTTATTATCGTAAAAGGACTAATTTGCTTCTTGAACTTAATCTCGTAAAATAGCATATTAACATGTGGTTAAGATCATGTAGTCGTGAAAAAGAACACGTTTAAAATTAAATAGAAAAATATTAATCTTTACAAAAATCACTGGATAATATCTTATATTTTTTTACAAAGCAAATTACCGAATTCATAACTCAAATATGAACGGTGTTTCTGTTACTACAGCAATTGTTTTAAGCCGATAGAGGAAAAGGTGCTAAATAGTGCTGCTTTCATGTGCATTTATTTATAAAACTGTCTCATATTCAAAAAATAAATTTTGTGCAGGAAAGAAACTTCTAAAAACCGTACACCTTCATAAAGAAAATAGCAGTGGTAATTCCATACGAGCTGTATGCAGCGTGAGTCACAAACAGTGATATTTCTACTTCGACCAGTGTTTTCTGACAATATTTGCTATTTTATTTAATCAAAAAATATTGCTATAAAAATACTATAAATATTTCTTTATTTTAACACTGGTGGGAAACTTTAACCTTCTATGTGACTCACATTACCTTTGTTCCATGGATTAAGCCAATAATATTAAAATAATGCAGTTGGCTAGATGTCGTTATAAAGTTCTGTCCTATTAGCATAGATGCCAACATTTTAATTTATTCCGGAGTATTTTTAGCCCCGCCTTTTTTTTTTCACCACTTTATTTATAGAAAAATTTTCTCCAATATATAACTTCGATAAAGTAAGAAAAAATAAAAAAATAATTGGTATGGAATAAAGGCGGGGCTAAAATTACTCCGGAATAAATTAAAATATTGGCATCTATGCTATTAAGCATGCCAACTTTTATAATTTATTTCGAAGCACTCCACCTTCTTTTCATACCACAACATTTTAAAAGTACTTTTCTTTTTATTCAGTCACAGTTACATATTCGGAAAAATTATTCTAAAAAATATATGATGTGAAAAAAGGGCGGTAATAACAATGGCCCAGAATAAATTATAAAAGTTAGAAATTGTGTTTGAAGAGCATTTTTAGTACCCGCCTGTCTTTCAAAGACCTACACTATTTTAATTCAGAAAAGTTTGTCACATTTTTACAGAAATGTGTCATGATTAAATTGGACAAACCATTATTGTATAAAATTAGAAGTATAAAAAAATGCAAAAATTCCTCTACTCTGAAAATGTTCTAAAAAAAAGAGAGAAGACACGGGCCACTGGATAATTTTCTATAATATGTAATTACGATTATATAAAATGAAAAGCTATTCTTCAGAACAAAAAAAGTGAGTACTAACAATCATCCTGAATGCAGTAGAAATGCTATTTAACTGACATGGATGTCATCTTCGTATATCAAAATACAAAGCTGTTAACATTTCCAATCTAATCCGTAGCAATGTTAGTTCTGCGCCCGTGTTCCATCTTTGCACCTTAAATAAAACAAAATTTTTCTGTAAAAAGAGGGTATTTAAAGTACTTAAAATTTGTCAACTGTGAAATATACAAGATTTTTACACTTGTAATTGTTACATTTTTATATAATCTCTACATATATTAAAAGAAGGTGTGTACGTATGTCCGTTGCTTTGTAGGCAAACGGCTGATCGCAGAATTACAGAATTTTCCATGGAGGTCCGTTTTGACCTCTCTGAAGCACCTCAAAGTTTAATTTCTGAATTTTTTTATCAGTTTTTCAAAATTAATTTAAGTTACATACATTTCTGAAATGGTCGACTCTGTAGATAGAAACGTTAATGCAAAAAGTCTTTCCGTAGCTCACTTCATTCGAGCATTATGATAGTAACGCGAACGTCGTGGGTTTCATTTTCTAAGTACCAATGTGTTACTTTTTGCAGATAATATACAGAAAAGGCATAGCTGCCAATATTTTAATTTATTCCGGAGTACTTTTAGCCCCGCCTTTATTTCATACCACTTACTTTTTAAGTATTTTTTTCTTATTTGATCAAAGTTATATATTAGAGAAAATTTTCCTATATATAAATTGTTGCGAAATAAAGGCGGGGCTAAATGTACTCCGGAATAAATTAAAATATTGGCAGCTATGCAGAAAGGTATCATTTGATAAAAGAAAGCCTTTTAGTTTCTTCACAGTATCCTGAACCGTGTGGATCACGAGATAATGACAAAAAACAAAGTTCAACTTAGAGGTGTGCGGACGCTTTAGAGGCAAACGGCTGATTGTACAGCTACATAATTTTAGATGCAGGTCTGTTTTGACCTCTCCTGGTTTATCTCGAAGCCCTTTCGAATTTTTTATTAGTTTTTTTTTTTTTTTTTTTTTTTTAATCAATCAAAATTTTGGCAGCTGAGGAGATTGTCTCGTTCTGCCATCAGTTGTCATAAAATGAACATGATATTCTGTTTGAGAAGTGTCTGTTTGATAAACGTAGTTCTTAAATAATAATAGCATAACTTATCATCGAGTTACTACTTAAATTGAAATGCCCGTCTAAGACGCAAATGCAAGCAGTGGGGACCCAGAACCGATGTAGTGTAGGCGAAGAGGACGCTGCCAATCGCAACAGGTACCCGATGTAATGTTTTAAGTGATTTCAGTGGAATTTTTTGTTTTTATTTATAAAGTGATTTATAATATAGTGATAACTGTTTTTTGAAAATTCCTTTATATATTGTGACATTTGAAGCAGGCAAAACCCGCTAGTATGCAATAAAATTTATACAAACTGTATTACATATTGAATTAGGATTATGAAACCAAAAACAGTTTTCGTCATCGATTTGTAGATATTAGGTCGATTCATAAATAATTTCTGATGCAGATTACTGAAAATTTACAGAAACATTATACGATGAATATAAAGCTTCAAAGATAGGCCCCTCCCCCTGCATTCATCATGTAGTGTGTTTGGGTATTACTTGCATTGGACCAATGGCAGGGATGGAACACGGGCGCAGAATTCATACCGGAATCCGTTTAAGAAATTTCTCTACTTATAATATCGTTGATTTAAGAAGTAGAAAATTTTCTTACATCGATAGTGGTATGAATTCTGCGCCCGTGTTCCATCCCTGCAATGGTCAAAGCATGCATACTGCAAATATTAATAAAATTCTTCGAAGGTGTGGAATTTTGCATATTATGTTTGTTTTTAACCAATCAGAATAACGATCACCTTTTATTTTAATGGAATTATGCAAATATTTGGAAACAATAGGTTTCTGCCGTCACTGGCATTACTGTGCTCATTGGTCTGATTTCATTGTGTGTGTGCCATCTGTCTTAGCATATAATCTGTGGTTCAATTATTCTAACAGTCATTTTGTCTGGTATATGTTTGATTAAACTGTTACTCCAAACTCCTAAAATGGAGAATGAAAAAGTGCATATTCGTCATGTGATGCTTTGGAAATTCAGACAAGGCAATAGTGCTAAAGCGACAGCTGAAAAAATATGCAGTGTATACGGTGAAGGACTAATAACTGATTGGACATTTAGATACTGGTTTACAAAATTTCGCTCTGGGAATGCGAGTTTAAAGGACGAACTTAGGACAAGACGTCCTTTCGACTTTGATGACAACCTTGTAAAGGCAAAATACACGCTAATCAACTAAAGACATAGCAGAAAGGTTGAATGCACCACAATCAACTATTTTCCGCCACCTGAAGAAATTAGGGAATGTCAGCAAATTAGGAGTATTGGTACCACAAAATCTCAGTGATCAGAATAATGAAGATCGCCTGTCTATCGCTACAAGTCTGCTCTCACGAGAAAAAAACGAACCTTTTTTTAGATAGGATAATAACTGGCTATGAAAAATGGATTTCTTATAAGAATATCATCCGTAAAAGACAGTGGCTTGATAAGGAACAAAAACCCTTACCAGAATCGAAAGCTGACATCCATTGAAAAAATATTTTATTGTGTGTATGGTGGGATTGTCGAGGACTAATCCCTCACGAGTTATTAAAGTCAAATTTAACAATTGCTGCACACATATATGTTCAGCAACTGCAAAGAGTGAAAGAGAAAATTCATGAAAAATGTCCTATACTCGCCAATATGAAAACGTCATTCTTTTACATGATAATGCAAGATCACATACAGCAAGGTTCACTCATAAAAAATTTCTAGAGCTCGGATGGTCTGTTCTACCGCACGCACCTTACTCCCCGGAACTTACTCCAAGAGATTTTCACCTTTTCTTTTCCTTACAAAACTTTTTGAAAGGAAAAACATTCAAATCTGAAGAACAAGTCAGACAGGCAGTCGAAAAATTCTTCCAATCGAAAACAACCACATTTTACAAGGAAGGAATACAAAAGCTGCCAGAAAGATGGGAGAACGTCATACATAATAATGGTGAATACATAATAAATTGATATAATTTTGTAACTAAATGAAAGCAAAATAAATGCGTGCTAAAAATAAAGTAAGTTATTAAGACTCCACCGACAAAGACGTAGCATAATAAATGTGGGAGGAGCTTATTCTTCGGCAGGAAACAGAGTTCCCAACTTTTATAATTTATTTGCAAGCATTTTTAGTCCCGCCTTCTTTTCGCACCAGAAATTTTGTAAATTACTTCTCTTTAACAACTTCTCTGTGACAACGATTAAATAAGAAGAAAATCATTTTAAAAAAAATCCAGTGTGAAAAAAAGACGGGGCTAAAAATGCTCGCGAATAAATTATAAAGGTTGGGAACTATGGCTTGAAATAATACCTAATATACATTATTATATTCGTTGCATAATGTTATTGGTGTGTATTCTATTTTAACTGCAACGGAAATTATCCATGAATCAACCTAATATTTGCGTGGAAATTCATTTTATCGATTTATGAAATTATCAGTACATTTTTTGTACGAAAATAATTGATGTACATTACTTTTATTGAAACTAGGTCATATGAGTGGATTTATGGAAAAAATTGCACATAGCGAAAATGAACACACGAGTCTCTCTTCTTAATATTAAGCAGGAGAAAGACATTTATTACTATGTTCATTTTTTTATATGATTAAACCTACTTCCCTAACTGAACTTCGTCACTTGAGCTATCATATACAATTTCGATGAGCTATCATGTACAAATCATATCACTTCGCCATTCCAGTTATTAGTTTTCCTTCAAATGGAATTATCAGGCTTCGAGAGTATTTACATTTCCTTGTGCTAAAAATCAGTTTTTGTTGTAGGAGCATAAAATGTTTTATTTATTTTCTTTGTTATATGCGAATACTTTCTCAACAATAATTCATGATACTGATGTCTGTAAATATTCTACACAGCACTTTAATAGATGGAAAAATAAAAATATTTATTATGTGTTATGCATAATTTTGTCCTCGTACAATTGAGTGTTTTATGAAAATTTATACTTGAATGATTTTCACAAGAATGTCGATGACTCAATTTTATGTTAATTGAGAGAATGACAGTTATAGCAGTTTTCGAAGTATTTATAGCATGGCTGCCAAATCTATCGCTTTTATAAAACCTCTGTATTGAGATAGCTAGTTACCTTAGTCTTATTTATATGCAGAATTTTAGTTTTTAATTAAAGCAAAGTTTTTATTTGGAAATAGATGTGAGAGCGATAAAAACGTAGAAGATTTGTAAGTCATGTTTCACTGAGTATAAATAATTATGTAAAATAGGGTTATTCTTTGTAATAAATTCGGTCGTTGGATTACGAATTACCTTGAAGAATGAAATAATAATGAAAGAATGTATCAAAAGAATTTAAGTAATTTCAACGAAAATATGCTAATGCGTGAAAAAAGTATTTTTTAAGCTTTAAAATTAGGTTGTGTGAAACGTGCTAAAAGCTGCATTAAGATAGAAAACTTAAAGAAATATAGAAATCCTACTTCGAAGTATGCTATTATGCATGTATATGATGGTTTAATATGTATATTGTAACCAAAAGTTTACCTTAATATGTTAGGACAATGATCACGCGCATAAATTTTTTTATGCAAAGGTTATTCGTAAATTGTTTAGGATTTTTTTTTGGGGTTTGATGGTACCTACCAATACGAGAGAGATTTTTGCTCACACTTACTGTAATAGACCACTCGAAGTACTAAGATGGAACATTGGCGTAGATTTCATACGACAATTAACGAAACCAAATTTTCTTTTTCTTAAACCAACGTAAATATAGGTTTATTTTTATTTTTTTATTTAGACAGTTACAGGTATGAGCTCTGCGCCAATGTTCCATTATTGGGAGTGTCAAAAAGTCGTAAATTATTGACATAAAGAAATTACTACTCTAGACTTATTTTGGGAACTCCATGGAGGTCAGCGGAAACCACCAGTTTCCACACCAGTGCAGTCCACACCAGTGAATCTGCTCTTCCATAGATTCTTGGTCTCGTACTTATCTGGTACACAGCAACTAATACTCTTACGCTGAGATATTTCACAGAATCTGCATTGGACTCTCTAACACCAAATATTATATCTGACCCTGTCAGGTATAGCAAAGTGCTACAATTAAATCTCGCACTTTGAGGGTAAAACGTGAATCTGCTGTTTTAGGATTCAAGTCGATTGAGTGATGGAGTTAGTTCCTATCCTAACTTAAAATTGTAAATTGAAATATGCAAATATTTTGGAAAGTAAGATAGATAAAAGGATTTGGAAGGAGTGTTAGTGGAGAGTTGGTACGAGCGTTAGTTGAGAGGCGATGAGTTGAAGGATGGTAGTTAGAAAGTTAGTGTGAAGGAAAGTATGAGAGTTGAGGGAGCTAGCTGTTAGCGGCTTAGGATAGAAGAGAGTAAGTCCTGTAGCATTGTAGCGTCAGGGAATCCTCTTACATGCGAAAAACTACTTGGTCTTAAAAGTTAATGAAAGTGATTAAAAGTAGTTGAGATCATTTGCGAGTAAATTAAGTAAGGTAAAGTAACGGTGGTTATTTATTAATATCAAAGTATTTAAGAGGGCCGCCCATTTAAACGTAGTAAATCCAATCAAAGTCCAGCTTCTCCCTTCTTATTTAAGCTCAATTAAAGCTCAATTAAAGCTCATTTATGTTATATATTTGGACTCTGTCATTTCTTCATAAATTAAGTATTTCATTTACAGCTCCAAGTTAAAGTTAAATGAGTATGGAGAAGTTTCGTTCTCCACAACCCTTCCAACAAATTAGAAAAATTCCAATATATTCAAGTGAAGCAAGTATGGAGAATGCGTTAGAGATACCCCACATACAATTTGCCATCAAGGGTGATAAGAATGATTCTACTTAAGCCATATCAGTATCAGGTATTAAAGTTGTAAGTTGCCTATCGATGTTCATAGAACTGTTGGAGATTTGCTAAGATTTCACATTTTAAGGTTGGAGAAATAGTTAGGTTGGGTTTTTTAAGGTGGTACAGCAGTGTGGAATATCTCTTTTGGTGGAGAAATACTCGGGTTGCAAAAATACTCTATGAAGTTCTTTGTAAAGTTTCAGGGTTGGAGAAGTTTTGGCTAATTGAGGTTGAGTAGGTTTTGGGCGATATTCGAAAATAGGCAACTTGATTCACCAATGATAGTATTTGGGAGAAAGCAAACCTAAAGTCGAGGTCAGTTGGAGAGTGAGAAAATAAGAAGTCTCTGACATCTTCAAAACAAAATTTCCTTTAAGGTTGTATGCGTTATTTAATATTTCATATTAGTAGGGAAAATTAAATCTACCAGTTACTAAATACGAGTTGTCTCCCCATCCCTAAATTTTAGAAGCAGTAAACTTTTCATTTGTTTTTAATAGAGACCCCTCTTTAATTACAATTATTCACAGCAGTTATATGGCAGTAAAGGAAGGTAGGGTAGGGCATTTTTTCTCGCAAAGTGTGCTGAAGCTTCATCAGGCAAAATAAAGCTTACTTTTTCAGTGGTGATTGAAGCTGACTGCAACAATTTGAGTAACACTTCTTCCCTGAACACACGGTACAAAAGAATCTGGCGACAGGTAAAGTTTCACCAGTCAGTCATTAAGGATATCTTCTCAGATATGCAAAGAAAATTTCTGCTCATGTTATCATATTTACATGGAAGAGTAAAGTTGCGATTTCTTTTAGTTTAAAAGTGCTCGTTTCGGGAAAAAAAAAAAAACTCTTAATGCGCAAAGTTTTGTCAAAAATATTTATGTTAGAAATTGCCTAATGGTACGTTTTTACTGGAATAACCAACTTACAAATTACAGTCATCTAGTATTTTAATCTGTATATAAAAAACAAACCTCGTACCGTATACCTAATAGAGGTGGGCGGTAGGTATAAAATTAGCGACTATTCCCACTGTAGAAAATTACAATATAAATACAGTAGTGGAAAAGTCAGCAAAAAAAGTGGAACCATAGCATATATATATATATATATGTGTGCGTATAATGTCTCTTTATAACAATCAAAGACACTAATAATTGCATAATAAAATAAACATTTGATAAAATATTTACTTTCTTATAATTATAAAATTAATAAAATCATATAGCTGCCAACGCTTTTTAAATACCATTTATATTAGCTATTTTATATTATTTTATTACAGAAATTTAGTTTTAAAATAAAGTTTTTAGATAATCTTTCGTTTAAAATACAAGTGTTGAAAAAGCAAAAGAGTTGGCAGCTATAGAATTATTTACTTTTACATAGCCGCCAACTTTTACGCATTTCTTGAAAGTTTTAACATTAAAAATTCAAACAGTTATCTTCATATTAATTAACCGAAATAAAGTTATAAAAAATACTTCTGTTCAGATATTATTGCAACAAATCTTTCATCAACAGCGAAAAGTTTGGCAACTATGCTTTTTTGAATAGAGGGATAATATATATAATCAGTTCTGAGAATCCAAATCCAAATTAATTACGAACTATGCCTATTAAATGTTAATTAAATCATTATGTAACCTGACACAGCAACTTCAGAAAATCGAAGATTAATTGAATGATTCATTTATGTGTTTATATAAACCAATGGTTGAGGTTCAACGAGGGATTTATTGAAACAAACTTTATTAAATAAATCAATAAATGAATACTGTAGTTTACATGAATAAGCTATAAGCGATATATTTTAACATAAAAAATGTATCATAAAAGGGCTGCATTAAATTAATTTAAAAAAAATATTTCCATGCTGAAAATTTTAATTAGAAAAATAAATATAAAAATCATAAATCAAAATATCATATATATATATATATATATATATATATATATATATATATATATATATAATATACATATATATTATTGCTTTTAGATACGTTTTTCTTAAATTTCAGAAGCACCGTAACGTAAATTTGAAATCTGTCAAACCGCCTTTCTTGCTCCTGTTCTTTTTATTTTTTTCGCGTACGATTCAAAATTTTAATTAAGTTATAAAATTTATTTCTTCTGCAATTTCCAAAAACGTAAGAAACTAGTATTATAAGCCGATTATCGACTTGTCGAAATAATACCTCAAAAAAGAGTTTTTGTAATTGAAATAATTACATTTCGTACCGTTATTTAGAAGGATTTCACTTGCGAAGTGTAGAGGATGAAACGTGATAAATCGTTAAAATACGATTGTTTCTTTTTTTAGGAAAAATGTGACGATAAACTTCTATTTATAAGTTGTCCGTAAAACTAATTAATTTGAAAATGTTTTATTAACTAATCTTATGGGATAATTAATATGTTATAAAATGCTTTTCCTGTCTTTAATTTGCAGAATAATAATAATTGACGTAATTCCTACTTAAAACCACTTTTAAGTAGTTTATAAATGTTATTTGCAGCATATTGATTATTTAATCTTTGTCTGTATACAAATGAAAATTTCTTGTAGTTATTTCAGTATGACTTATAGTTTTTATTTCAAATCATACATACAAATTAATAGCATACCTGCCAAAATTTACACATTTTTCAATACTACATTAATTGAGTAGAATATATTTTTTTAATTAATCACGAAAAAAATGTAAGAGAAATTTATAAATTATTTTGATTAAAAATTGCGGTTATTCATATGCATTTCAACATGTGTAATAGTAAGAAAATATCAACGAAAAGAATTTTTTATACATTTATATAAATCTTTATTGGTTGTTTTCTTGAAATAATAAACCAACGATTACTACTTGGAAATAAACGTATGCAAAGTAGTTGATAATAGTAACGTTGAAACATCTTCTCGTTCATATCTACACACACACACACACACACACACACATATATATATATATATATATATACATATTTGTAACCCGAAGGTAAAGGACACCATGACCATTTTGTGAATTCAGATAGCACCATGTTTCTAATGTATATTTTTTGCTTAATATAGAGGCATTAAGCATTATATTCAGATACTATGAAGGAGGTAGTACAATAGAACATAAAACCATGTCCATTTTTCTTATTCGTGAAATATGTCATTAATTACATTCATTATAACATCATTCCGAAAAAAATTCATTTTTATGACATGGTGTCTTTTATCTTCGGGTTATAGATATATATATCGTTTTATTATGCAATAAACAATACATAATCCCGAAAGGAATTTCAATAACATTGCGATCCACCAGTATAGTTGAAATATTGTGTTCTCTATGCTGGTAGATAAGAGGTGTGGATTTGAGCTCAGACTGCTCTTGTCGGACTAGACGCTTCCAGTTTTTCATGGTTTTCTCCAAAACTCGCCTAAATACCGGCTAGAACCACTTATAATATATATATATATAGATAGATAGATAGAAAGGTAGAGATAAATTAATAAGAAGTACTTTATAGAAACCATCATTTATATATATAACTGCCACCACTTCTGGTTTTTAAATATTATTTGTTTTAGTACACGGGTTCCAAAAACTGGAATAAATCACAAAAATAGTGGTAACTCATACCCCCCCCCTCCCCCAAAAAAATAAAATAAAATAAAATAAAATAAATAATTGAATAAATAAAAAAATATAGATAAATAAATAAATAAAATAAAATAAAATAAAAATAAAAAAATAAAAAACAATCTTTATTAAATTTGAATGTTTTAAAATAAAAATTTTGAAAAGAAAACTGCAAAATAGAAATTAGTGTCTCTGAAATGGGAATGTGCCATCTTTGAGGATAATAAAAATGAATACAAGACAGTAAGGGTGCAATTATCGCCCGTATTATAGATATGAGAAATCTGAAATAGTAATTCGATAGAATAACCTTGAGGCATCATTTACCAGAAGGATTGGGATGAAGAGGAATTAGAAAACTGAGGCAGGTCAAAATGAGACAGAGGTGGCCAGGTGGCTAAATTTCAGTCCTGTGGCTCATAGACTTGGGGAGCGATTTGAAACCATTGATTTTGCAAACGAAATGCTCAGCCAAGAACAATGAAGTTCTGCGATCAGCATTGAAAACCTATATTTGTAGTTATGTTCTCGAAGGAATGGAACCGCAATTCAAACACAGATTAGAGCTTCCCATACTGGAATTTATCATGTGTGTAAGGCTTCATCGAGGTGATCATTACACTGGACTATCAACCACTTTTTTTTGCCGTTTACCTTACGTCACTGGGGAAAATGTTTGAGGCCGGCATATCAAAATGTCTGTTGGACAGCTAATCAATGCAAGTTTGTTTTTTTCAGGGATGAGTCCTGGTTTAGGCTCCATAGTGTTCGTCGGCTTGGTTGATTCGTAGAGAACATAGAAAGCGTTATTATTCCTCTCTTTGAGTAGAGGGACAGACGTCCACATCTTTACACGTGGAATCATGAATTCTCACATCTATAGAGAGGAATTCCTTGGTGCCTATGTAGCCGACACCGACAAACTGCGCAAGGTTCGCATCGCGTAAAATTACATTCAGTATCAATCAATTTAGTGCAGGAATATACATCTCGATCACTGGATTTAAATCCCATCGAGCATGTTTGAAATGCTTTAGGAATATGTGTTTCTGCTTTCAATCCTCCTCCTCAGATCCATGTCACGCTTACAATTGCTTTGCAAGAGCAATGGTTCTCAGTCCACAACAAACGTATCAGTGACATTATTGGCTGAATCATACGTCGCTGTATGTGCTCTATTGCTTCTAGGAGTAACCACTATTCACATTAAAGTGACTTTTTGTACATCGAACTGACGCATTTAGTTTGTTAGTTTTATAGATATGTTAATTTCTAAAACAACGTTATTAGCTTTATCTGGTACATTATTTTTATGTTATTTTGTACTTTACCAAGTATTGTATGTTGTTGTTAAGTTTAATTAAATTCTAGCTGTATGTTTTTGAGTAATCGTTATTTTTGTCATTTTTTCTTTAAACTTTGGAAACCAGTTCAGTTAGATTTGTCTTAATTAGCTGGAGAATTTGAGTCTTTTAATAAAACAATTTTAAATATATACAGAGCTGCCAACCAAATCCGGCAAATTCTTAGTACCACCCCTTTTCCTACACCACTTAATTTTTATAGTACTTCTCTTCTAATATATGAATGAAGAAAACAAATACTCTAAAAATTAAGTGGTGTAGAAAAAGGGGCGGTACTAATAATTTGCCGGATTAGGTTGGCAGCTCTATATATATATATAATAATAATAATAATTATGTTCAAGAACTGTAACTTTTAGAAGCTTAGTTTATATCTAAAATTTATGATTTATCATAAAAATGTACAGTGTTCGGGGTAAATTTGTTAGTTGATTTTATTACATGTAAGTATTAGTTGTCTGAGGGTATTGCCATTGTTCTCACATATTATTTCTCTGTTATTCCAGATAGAACTGTGAAGCCAAACAGAACTCAAATCGACAGGTAGAAGCCACTAGAATACTTGGAAAGGGTTATTTGCATCATGACGATTCGCGACGGCCAACCAAATTTTGCAATCAAGACCAGAGCCTGATTAAGGGGGAAGCACACATTATTTATACTTACACCGTTATTTTTTAACAAATACTTTCCTCCTATAATAAACAGAAAATTCTCATTAAAAATTATTTTAAAAGAATTCTGGTGCCTAACAATGGTGAGTAAATTGGATTGTTTTACACCGTTCATTTTTTATAAAAAATATTTCCTCGTCAAAGCGTGGAATTTCTATGACATGAAGTAAAAAATAATTGTAAAAATATTCCGGTGAGAGCGGAGATAATGTGTGCTTCCCCCTTAATCAGGCTCTTATCAAGACAGTTGCGCAGAGTTCCTTAAACACGGTGAAAGTGATACAAAGTGAAATACAGAAGTACAACGGTGTCTTGGAAGCCATGGCTACTAGAAAAGCTCACAGAAGACGATCCGATTGACACCATGAGTCCTACAAGAGGCGTAAAAATCAACTCTTGACTGAAAAGGTACAAGGCAACCTCCTTATTAAGGCATACAACTTCACCGGCCCCGACATCTTGCCTCCTAACTCGCCGATTGCAATACTATGGATTATTATGTGTGGGTCGTGATCTAGCACACACCAGCCGCACTGCCTGCAACACAATGACCCAGTTTATCGACAGGATTAAGGCGGCATTTGTAGCTCACCCTAGAGACATCGAAAAGGCTGCATGCTCCAGATTCAGGAGCCGTCTTGAGGCAGTTGTAGCTGCACAGGATAATTTTTTTAGTGATTCTGCTTTTTCGTATTCTCCTGATACTGTAAGATTTCCATGAGTTCAATAAAATGTGTTTTCAGGACGATATTTCCTATTTTTTACTGTCACCCAAAAGTGTCAAATTTATTCCGAACATCCTGTATATTCGCTCCACATATATTATTTTATGTTAGAAAAGTGGTAAAATAATGTACATGTAACGTAATATTTTGCAATAAAAAAGTTATGTTCATGTATATAGATAAATATATTTAAAAATAAATAAATAAATAATAAATGAAAAATGAAAAATGAAAAAAAATAAACGAGAAGAATTTTATAATTAGTTAACTTTTCAAAAGGAAACTGTCTGTATTAATCAGTTCATTAACGTCAATCAGTTTGTCAGTGTCAATCTTTAGAAACTTTATGTGCATTTATAAAGTGATGTATGCTATAAATTTTGAAATATTTAAAAATATATATAAATTATATAAATCAACATTCATACGTGATTTTTATTTGACACTTAATTTTTTTTTTAATCAGATGAATCTTTTTTTTTTTTTTTTTTTTTTTTTTTTTTCTTTTTTAATTCAGTCTTTTTAGAACTTATGGATCAAATTTCTTTATGTGCGTGAAAAAAAAGTATATATATCATTTTTCTTAAGGCTATTTATCCTCTTCATGAAGGATCAAAATTGTGATGGCATGTCTCTAGATCTCACTTAGAGGTGAGTCCCAGACCGTTGCAATTGCCCATAATGTATAGCAATAGCATAACGTAAAACACACTCACTCACTAACTTAAGGCTATTTCATAGCACAGTTACTGTCTTTTATGCAATTTCAATACCACAATTATAAAATAATTTTCGTTGTCTTGTTTATTTTAGACTTGAAATAAAATTAAAAAAAATTCTATAAAAATAGTGGTATGAAAAATTCGTAAAAGTTTGTAACCATGCAAATGATTTTCTTTAAAAACTCTTTTTATGTTCACATGTATCTTTTTGTAAGCACATATGCTTACGTTTTGTTTAAAAAAAAAAAATAATAACATTTTAAAAATTGAAATCTCAATATGATACCGTACTTTCTTGGGTATAACCCGCAGCATTGCAAAATCAGTTTCACATTGGAAATTTTAATTAACAGACAAAATTATTTTTCAACAACGTTTAGTCTTGTAAAAATATATCTTTTTTCGTAAAATAAACCTTCTGATGTGAAACTGATTTGTATGACCTGTGGATTATTCGAAGGGGAATACCGTATATACTCTATCTACGAATAAATATTTAGACATTTTCGGATATAGATGTTTTGTGAACTATCTAGAAAAGCACTTTACGAATTATTCTGAAATTTTGGGAGCATAAAGAACATGTTATTCTCATATATCTCATCAAAAGTTTTGCCCCAAAAATAAAAAAGAGACCAGTGAAATATTAAACAAAATCAAAATATTTTAAATCGCTTGGTAAAAAGTAACGCTTGAATGCGTTTTGGCTGTAGCATGGTATTATGAGGCTTCTTCGTATTATCTGTATACATTTTTATAAGGCTACTACATATATTCATGGAGATGTAACACTTTATGTAAAAAAGTGCAAAAAAAAGGAGCTTGGCATACTACATTAGACGCAGCATACAACAGTCAGATTGGTTGGTTGGTTGGATTTAACGTCGCACTAGTGCTACGCTATGAGCAATTGGAGACGGTCTGGGACACACCCCTAGGGTAATACGAATAAATATCATCACAATTTTGATCGTCCAAAGAGGGGACGGCTCCCCCGCTTCGGTGACCCCCCAAAATAATAATTTGGATGGGACTATAGTGGAGATTGCGATCACGAAGGATTTTACGTGCGCCTGCCACCCATACAGCAATCATGATGCAAACTTTTTAAATATCTTATGAAATAGGGGAATTTTTACAAAATAAGTTTTGACTACGCTTGCGCAACATTTAAAGAAATTTAATTTGCGTAATTTAACAGCCTAACGTATTGAGCTACTTTTATGAAAACCCAGAGCAAATATCATGTAAATTCAAAAAGTTGTCGGCGATGGAATGAACTGATATTCAGCTCTTTTCAAAATAAAATTTAAACTATAAAAAGTTTTGCTCACATTTTTATTTTGATTCAATCAATTGTAATACAGTGTTCGCTGATGTTGTAAATGTCGATAACCCCCTACCATTTTAAATTTGTTTGAGAGGAACTGAAATTCTCTTCATTCTATCGCATACAACTTTTTGAATTAAAACGATATTTGTGTGGAGTTTTCATATAAGTAACTCAATACGTTTGGCTATTAAATTATGCAGATGAAAATTCATTATAACCAGAGCTGCCAACCTAATCCGGCAAATTGTTAGTACCGCCCATTTTTCTATACCACTTAATTTTTAGAGTATTTGTTTTCTTAGTTCACCGTAAATATACCTGAAGAGAATTACTCTAAAAATTAAGTGGTGTAGAAAAATAGGCGGTACTAACAATTTGCCGGATTAGGTTGGCAGCTCTGATTATAGCTTGCGCATGCGTAGTCAAAAATTATTTAGTTACAATGCTCATATTTCATAAGATAGTTAGCATTTTTGGATTCTGATTACTGTATGCTGTGTCTAATGTAGTATGCCAAGTTTCCTAAAGTAGCTTTGCCCTAGGTCTAATACCCTACGTGTTATAATTTTTAAAAAATGGCTGTTTTTTTATTTATTTTATTTTATTTATTTTTTAAAGAAACTATTATAGATTCATGACTATATGTAGTAGCCTCATAAAAAATTATACAGATAATTAGAGGAAACCTCATAATTCTATGCTACAGCAAAAGCATATTTCAGGTATTACTGTTTACATGGTGATCCAAAACATTTTGATCTTTGTTAAAAATTTTACTGGTCCCATTTTCCTCTATCAGTACAAAGCTTTTGCTGAAATATATGGGCTATGACGTGTTCGTTATACTCATAAAAGTTTCAATATATATAATTCGTAACGAATTTTCCTAGATATTTCCTAAAACGGCTAAAGTCGAAAATTTCCAAATACTTATTGGTAGATAGTGTATTTAACTCAGCGAAAGGGACAAATTTAAACGCTTTTCCGTTTTAATGTCTTTCTATTTTATTTATTTTGTTCTTGAAATAAAGCATTAACTTATAGGTTTAATTAATAATTGATTCTCTGCTAATATATTAATCATCACATATTAATTTGAAAACAGTTAAATGCTTAACTCAAGTTAAAAATGTTTAAAAATGTATGGCCAATGTTTTTTAGTTTTCTGTTTCAGATTAAAGAAAACTGTCTAAAATATCAAACCTCAAATTTTGCTATTTATGTTACGCAAGCTCTTTATCTCAGCTGCATTGTCAGACAGATTATAAATCTGAGAAGTTCTATAACCTATAATTCTACATGACGTAAACTGTCTTGTTTAGTTTTCTTTTACAGTAATATGAAAAGGATTTATTTTTAAAATTCCATAAGAAGATTGCGTTTATTTGGATTAAAATCAAATTTAGGAATAAGTTATTCTCGGCATTTAATTCTATGTAATCAGGATAAAAGTTCGTTGATACTTATTTATTAGCCTCTAAATATGTTTTTAACATAAAAATTGTAAGTGCTAAGAAACACATTTGGTTTTGAGATCATAAGAGCTTATAAATGCATTTGACCGATTTAAATTGAATAATACATTTGCATTAAGTGTTTTTCGGCCCATTTATATATTTATGAAAGTAAGCTGCAAAACATACTTACTTAATTATATCTTGAATATAAGTGAAGACGGAAATAGAAAAAGAATTATTCATTAACTAAAAATTTAATCAGTTTTAGCTATATTACAAATGGTTGCAAAAAAGTACTTAAAAGTAGAAGCTCAGTCTCACAAACGATTTCCATTAATGCTAAAAATAGTGTTTCGTTAGGACTTCTCAAATGGCTCAACTTACGTTGCGTGAAATTAAGGGAAACCTGTAAATCGATAGAAAGTTTTTAAAAATCCATTACAAACATATAATCGGTAGCTGTAGATAAAAATTCATGAAACTTAGAATTTGTTTTATCATTTTATGGTATATCTTCCGGTAAAGCGAGTGCGTCATGAAATTCATAACGTATTAATGTTCAATGCGAAAAAAAAAAAAAAAAAAAAAAAAAAAATTACATTAAGGATTGAAAAATGTACTGAAATTTACTAAAAAAAAATTGTGTTTGAAATTTTTTTTCTATTCTTATGAACAAATTATGTTTTGTAATATATATTAGAATAAAATAAAAGTAGTAGTGTATTTTACTATCGATATGCTTATTAACATTAATATTTTCCATTTTTTTCATCCATATAAACTAGATGTTTATATTTCAAAATATGCTTCTAAATCAGGTAATATGGAATATTTTCCAGAGTATGCTTTATTTTATTTTATTTTGTTTTATTTAGTAATATTATACAATATTTATCTACGACGATATAAGATAAATATTATTATTAAAAATGGGCCCAGGACATTCAAACTTCGTTACACTAGAAATTTATTACCTCATTCAAGAGAAAAATCGCTTAACTCTTTCAAGAGCAGAGTAATTTTGCTCATTTAAATTCAACAGACACTAGAATTTAAAAACAATGTTAGAAGAGAAGAAATGAGTGAAAATTTTCCTCAAAGTTATAAAAGTACAATTCTATTTAAAAAAAAGAAAAAATCCGGGGAAAGATTTTAATAATGAGAAAATATATTATAATAATGAGCAAAGTATTTTTAATAGAACAGAGAAGAATGTTAAGGTTGCCGCTGCCCGTGTTTTTCCTTACCGTTATTTTTGTATAGTCATCTTCACTTTATTTTCAATCGTATAAACGTATTACAGGTGATTGCTTTTTATGAATACGTGTAGAGAAATTACGCATAATTGCCGCTGAGGTAGTTATCATTTCAATACTATAATTGAAAGTAAATTTATCGTGGCTGAACACTCATAATCTGAAGCACTGTTTACTATTTTTATATTTGCTTACGTAAATGCGCATTATGTCTCTGTATACAAATCGTAATAATGTTAATTTTTCGAGAGACAAAACAAAATAGAAATATTTATTGAAATTTATTTTGACGACTGAGTGAAGATAATGCCTGGACAGGGAGTCGAACCCCAGATCTTTGACTTACAAGGTCAAGGCTCTACCAATTGAGCTATCCAGGACGACAGCCTGGATAGTTCAATTGGTAGAGCCTTGACCATGTAAGTCAAAGATCTGGGGTTCGACACCAGGTCCAGGCATTATTTTCACTCAGTCGGAAAAATAAATTTCAATAAATATGATTTTCTTCCCAATCAGTTGATTGTGTGATTTTAATATATTGTATTTCTTTCTCCCATTGTTTAATGGTGCTTTCCTTTACCTGCGTCTTATTTCTGTTGAGCTATCTACATGGTAGACCAGATGTTTCTGCCTAAAGGCTGTCTGAGTGAGTAATGTCCACCGGTTGTCGGCCTGGATAGCTCAATTGGTAGAGCCTTGACCTTGTAAGTCAAAGATCTGGGGTTCGACTCCCGGTCCAGGCATTATTTTCATTCAGTCGGAAAAATAAATTTCAATAAATATGATTTTCTTCCCAATCAGTTGATTGTGTGATTTTAATATACAATAGAAATATGCTTGTCATGTCCGTGAGGAAAGCTCACAGGGAAGAGAGTCCATGGGATACTTTTCTTAGCCAAAATAGTTGAACATCTAAATTAGAATTATCGTAAAGAGTAAAAAAAAGGAGAGATTAAAAGCATGAAAAAAAAAAAAGATATATAACAAAAATTTAAATTATATATACCATGGTTTATTAAAATTAATATATTGAATTTAGAAAATAAAAACCGCGCGCGCAGGAAAAAGAATAATAATAAAAAAGGGAGATCTTAGAAAAATGGTTTAGTTTGATTTTGGTATTTATTGTTTTTAGGATTTTTGAGGAATAATGATAGGAACGGAAAAACACTTAATATTTCCTGGAGCTCTTTTGAAAGTGAAAGCTGAATTGATGTGATTATATTATTAGAAGAATAAATGGAAAATAGAAAAATTGGCATAAGTTATTTGTAATTAAAGTTAAGTGTGCGACATTATTAAGTGGTGTCAGAAGAAACGGGATCTTTCTTACCGATAATATGAAGTAAAAATTGTTGCATTTATGGAAAAGAAAATTAAGGTAAGAAAATTGAAAAACCACCTATTATCATTATGATAATTATATGTTTACATGCTCCGATATAAATGTTATATAATTGAATGGCTACTACTTGATATTAGAAACTAAATTTAAATTTAAATACGAAGAATATAAATAAGGATTATAGTAGTTATTGTAATAAATGTGTTTGACTATATAAATCAGCGTATATTAATTTAATTAAAATCATTCGGAAATTGGTAAAAATAATAAGAGTAAATAGAATTATTCCATGAAATTAAAACTCAAAGGTTACCATAGCAACGATGGCATATTTAATGAAGGGAAATGACAAAGATTTGGCGTTAGTAATAGAAAATCTTGGCGAAGAAGTTTCGCAAGGCGGAAAATTAATAGAACTTAGGAAAATTATCTTGAACAGTAAAGAATATGCTGAAGAAACTGTAAAACAGATGCTTCAGTCTATCATCGACGATAGGAAAGAGAGAGAAGAAAGAGAAAGACAGCAACAGAGAAAGAAGGAAAGAAATTACAGAGAGAAAGAGAAATGGAAGAAAGGAAATTACAGGGAGAAAGAGAAATGGAAGAAAAGAAATTACAGGGAGAAAGAAAAATGGAAGAAAAGAAATTACGGATAGAAGCAGTAGAAAGAAAATTGCATATAGAAGTAGAAGAAAGAATAAAATTACAAAAATTAAGGTTACAACGGTGAAATTCTATTGAAAATCGAGGTATCGATGATGATAATATTGCATCTAGAAAAAAGCCAAAATCAATTGAAGAATACGTGAAAAGTATTAGATTATTAACAGTAAAGATACCTGCCAAGACGGAAGTTTGGGATTATTCTTTTGACAGTCTAGAGAAGGCATTTACAAGTTTAAAGGTACCTTATGAAGAAAAATTTTCAAATACTATTATGTTTACTGGACGAAAGAGGAGCTCAGTTGTTAATATATGAGCAAGGAGAAAGATATGGTGAATACGAGCATTTAAAGGAAATCATACTAAGAGAATATCAACCTTCGGCACAAACATGTTTAGAAAATTTCAAGAAAGCAAGAAGAAGAGATAAAGAAAATTTCATTCAGTTTACAACAAGATTAATTTCTGTATGGGGATATTATTGTAAATTGAGGGACGTGAAAGACTTAGAAATATTGAAAGAACTCATAATATCAGATCGTATTATGGAAACTCTGGATCATGAAACAGCAACACACATAAATATAAAAGAATGTGATGGTTGGCTTAGATCTAGAGAGTTGGCAAAAGGGATGTGATTTATTTTACTCAGAAAAAGGAAAATCATATAAATTAAGGGCTACTGACAGATATGGGTATTACGATAATCAAAAATCACATGAGGCTGAAGGAATAACAAAAGGATCTCAGCGAACATATAAAAAGGAATTGGAATCGAAATGGATAAAAAGAGAAGGACCAAAATTGGATAGTAATAAGTTTGAATGTTTCATTTGCGGATCACGGAATCATTTTAAAAGGGATTGCCCAAGATGGCGAGAGAAAAAGTTTATGCCACGATCAGAATCAGAAAGGGTGGCCAGGGTGAACGGTTCACAGAGTCCAGATGCCAGTGTTAAGCAAGGAATTGTCATGGCAAAACTGGAAAATTTAAGATATGCACGAGATAGAAGCAGTAGAAAGAAAATTGCATATAGAAGTAGAAGAAAGAATAAAATTACAAAAATTAAGGTTACAACGGTGAAATTCTATTGAAAATCGAGGTATCGATGATGATAATATTGCATCTAGAAAAAAGCCAAAATCAATTGAAGAATACGTGAAAAGTATTAGATTATTAACAGTAAAGATACCTGCCAAGACAGAAGTTTGGGATTATTTTTTTTGACAGTCTAGAGAAGGCATTTACAAGTTTAAAGGTACCTTCTGAAGCAAAATTTCAAAGATTATTATGTTTACTGGACGAAAGAGGAGCTCAGTTGTTAATATATGTACAAGGAGAAAGATATGGAGAATACGAGCATTTAAAGGAAATCATACTAAGAGAATATCAACCTTCGGCACAAACATGTTTAGAAAATTTCAAGAAAGCAAGAAGAAGAGATAAAGAAAATTTCATTCAGTTTACAACAAGATTAATTTCTGTATGGGGATATTATTGTAAATTGAGGGACGTGAAAGACTTAGAAATATTGAAAGAACTCATAATATCAGATCGTATTATGGAAGCTCTGGATCATGAAACAGCAACACACATAAATATAAAAGAATGTGATGGTTGGCTTAGATCTAGAGAGTTGGCAAAAGGGATGTGATTTATTTTACTCAGCAAAAGGAAAATCATATAAATTAAGGGCTACTGACAGATATGGGTATTATGATAATCAAAAATCACATGAGACTGAAGGAATTAACAAAAGGATCTCAGCGAACATATAAAAAGGAATTGGAATCGAAATGGATAAAAAGAGAAGGACCAAAATTGGATAGTAATAAGTTTGAATGTTTCATTTGTGGATCACGGAATCATTTAAAAAGGGATTGCCCAAGATGGCGAGAGAAAAAGTTTATGCCACGATCAGAATCAGAAAGGGTGGCCAGGGTGAATGGTTCACAGAGTCCAGATGCCAGTGTTAAGCAAGGAATTGTCATGGCAAAAGTGGAAAATTTAAGATATGCACGAGATAGAAACAATGCAAAGGACGGATTGTGCATATTAAACCGAACCTTGATTAGTGTACATGGACAAATGGTAGAGGCAGTAATAGATTCAGGAACGGAAATTACTGTGGCTGTAAAAGATAAAGTTAGGAATATACCCTTAGGCAAGGGAAGGACAATTTGCTTGAAAGGCATATTTGGTCCACCAGTACAGTGAGACCTAGCGCAAATCCTATTAGCAGTACCAGTGGGAAGATCTACTAACGTGATACACACACAAGTATGGTGTGCGGTAGCTGACGGTTTGTCAGAAGAAATGCTAAGTCCACCGGACATTTATGAGAAATTAATCGGTGAGACGGAATTAGGAGAAGCGGATGTAACTGGATGCCATGTTGGACATGGGAGAGTAGAAAATTTTGAAGAAAAGGAAAAGGAAGAAAATGAAACTCTTTCGGATACGGGAAAAGGAGAGTCGGGAATAGATTCGAGCGATGGAGAGGTTCTCTCAGAAGAAGACTCTGAGGAGGAGACAGAAGGTTCTCTATCCAGTCAGTTTGCAAAGGAGTAGAAAGAATGTTTAGAATTGCGGAAGTTATGGCAATTAGCTAAACAGAAAAAGGGTAATTTCTACATTTCACAAAGGGTACTCTTTCACATAGATAAAGTGGTGGGCGAAGATACAGGACAGTTGGTATTACCAAAATGCCGAAGGAAGGAAGTATTAAAGTTAGCCCACAATTCAGTTTTTGGAAGTCATCTAGGAGCTAGGAAGACAACAGAGAGAATTCATTATTCATTTTATTGGCCCAATATGAAAGTAGATACACGGAAATATTGTGCCACATGCACGGAATGTCAATTGAGAAAACCTGTAAAAACAAAGGAAAGGCTATAAATTACTCCGGTAGTTAGACCAAGGTTACCATTCTAAGTGGTAAATATTAATATTATAGGACCAATTGAGCCAGCGAGTTCGAAAGAACATAAGTACATTTTGTGTCTCGTAGATCAACATACAAGATGGGCAGAAGCAATACCATTGAGGAATCTCACAGCAAAAGGCGTTTGTGAAGCATTATTAGAAATTTTCTCTAGAACAGGGATACCAAATGTGATTGCATCCGATAACGGGACATGCTTCAAGTCAAAATTGACGCAGGAATTTTATAAGATAATAGGATCAAGTCCAAGATTCTCTACTCCATCTCATCCCCATTCTAATGGGTTAGTAGAAAGATTTAATCAGACTTTGAAACAGATGCTACACCACACTATCAGAGAACAAGGAAGAAAGTTGCATCTATATATACCCTTCATATTATGGGCATACCGGGAGATACCGAACAGTACTACGGGAGTAGCACCATTTCAACTTCTGTAAAGCCGAAAACCTACAGGACCTTTCTCTATTTTAAAGGATTCCTGGACAGGAGAAAACAAAGGTTTACAACTTGACGCTAAACCCATATCAATATTTTTGCAAGAACTGAAGAAGAAACTTGAACAAGTAGCGCAAAAAGCAAATCTCAAAACACAAATCCAACAAGAAAGAATGGCACATTACTATAATCTAAGGTAATCCAATAGACAATTTGTAGTAGGGGATGAAGTAATTCTGATAATACCTGATTCGCAAAATAAACTCTATCAAAGATGGCAAGGTCCGGCGGAAATAGTCAAACAAAGAAGCCCTCATTCATTTGTAGTGAAACTGGCAGATGGTACAATCAAAGTCGTACATCAGAATAAATTACTTCCATATTTAGCAAAAGTGTCGGCAGTGAATCTGATATTAGAAGACGATGCAGAATTTGGAAACGTAGAAGAAACTCCAATATTTGATCAAGAAGACGAGGAATTTCAGAAAGCAATAAAGACAATCAAGCCAGAATGGTTAACCATAGATCGGATCCGAGAGTTGAAAGACTTACTATGGGTACACAGACAAAGATTTGTGACATCTATGAACACTGCGGAAGTTGGAAAACATCGGATTAAACTTATGCCAGGAGTAATTCGTAAGCAACCACATAGATATCCAGTACCAGTTGTTTATCGTAAAGAAATTGACCGCCAAATAAAAGAATTGCTAGATGCTGGATTGATTGAACGATCAGTAGCAGAGATCGCATACCCAATAGTATATGTTGCTAAAAAGGATGCTATAGTACGATTATGTGTAGACTATAGAGCGCTGAATACAGCAACGAAACCTACTTCATTTCCGGACATGGATGGACTGATATATGTAGCCGGAGCAGCAAATTGGTTGACTAGTTTAGACTTACTTCGAGGATACGGGCAGATACCATTGGAAAAAAGCAGCAAAACACTGACAACGTTCGCAACTCACAATGGTACTTATCAGTGGAAAGTAATGCCATTTGGTTTAGTAGGAGCAGCAGCAGCGTTTCAGCGAGAGATGAATATAGTACTAAAAGATCACAAAGATTATGCTCAAGCTTATATTGATGATATTATAATTTACTCGCAAACTTTTGAAGAGCACTTAGTACACCTAGATAAAGTCCTATATGAGTTAGGAAAGGTGGAGTTATCAGTGAAACTTACGAAATGCACATTTGCTCTGAAGTATTTAGTACACATAATTGGAAGTGGTAGTCATGGGCCAGATGGAGAAAAAATAAATGCAATAGCTAAATTACAACCACCTACTACGAAAAAGGATGTCCGAAGAATATTAGGCTTAATGAATTTTTATCGGTCTTACATATCAGGCTTTGCACAAACAGCAATACCACTAACTGAAGTAACAAGAAAAGCGGCACCAACTCATAAAATTTTATGGGAAACACGTCATCAAAAAGCTTTTGAACAATTAAAACAAGCCTTATGCCAAGCGACATTCTTGTCAACGCCAGATTTTAGCAAACCATTTCAGTTACATGCTGATGCGTCGAATATTGCCGTTGGATGTTGTCTTACTCAGAAATACTCCCAAAGTAATTGGAAACCGATAGCCTTGTGCAAGTCAGAGACTTACATTAAGTTAAAAGAAATGGTCGACTATAGAGAGAGAAGCGTAGGCCATCTTATTTGGACTCAACAAGTTTGATAAATGGATCATAGCCAGCAAAGTGAAAATAATATCAGATCATAATCCACTCAAATTCCATTAGAGACCACACCGAAAAGTGCCAGGTTAACTATATGGATTTTATCTTTACAAAAGGGGAGACACACTATTACTGACTGTAAAGGGACTCAAAATGTTGCAGCTGATAGTTTATATCGATTGAAAATAGAGGAAGAAATCCAACCATCAGATCAAAGAGCCTAAAATAACAGAACTGTTAGACATTATTCAAACAGAACGATAATCTATAAATATCATGAACTGTGAATGTAGTATTATTCATATGTATGTTATGTATATTTTATACAACTTAATGCTTTGAACTGTTGGCAAAATTTTGCTATAGAAAAATGTTTTTTTAAATGGCTCCAGGTTGCGCGACTTTAGTAGGATATTTCTTTAAGCTAATTTTTTAGGTAAATAGAAAGGAATAAAGTGGAGAGAGGATTTTTTTTTTTTTTTTTTTTTTTTTGGCGGGGGCGAAAATTCACAGCGAAGAGAGTTCGCGGGATACTTTTCTTAGCCAAAATAGTTGAACATCTAAATTATAATTATTATAAAGTGTAAATAAAAAGAAAAGATTAAAAGCATGGGAAAAAAAGATATATAATAAAAATTTAAATTATATATACCATGGTTTATTAAAATTAATATATTGAATTTAGAAAATAAAAAAAAGCGCGCACAGGCAGGAAAAATAATAATAATAATAATAATAAAAAGGAGATCTTAGAAAAATGGTTTAGTTTGATTTTGGTATTTATTGTTTTTAGGATTTTTGAGGAATAATGATAGGAACGGAAAAACACTTAATATTTCCTGGAGCTCTTTTGAAAGTGAAAGCTGAACTGATGTGATTATATTATTAGAAGAATAAATGGAAGATAGAAAAATTGGCATAAGTTATTTGTAATTAAAGTTAAGTGTGCTACAATGCTCTTTTCTTGTGTTGCTCGAGATAAGAGATATGATTTCCTCTAATTTTCTTACCACTATTTTCGTACAGAAGTTTTTCATATTTTCACAGTAAATTATTCATAATTAAATAGGAAAGTGATTATTAGTAGTGAATACTAGCAGCAAACAAATGCGAAAGTCTCATCTTTGCGAGATTGGTAAGAATTCATGACAATTTGTACCGATTGTTATTTATTTTTCTAAAGGTTAAAGTTAAAAATACAAATTTAGTGTATATAAGAAGGAAACTAAACTCTAAGGAAACTTGACTTCTATTTTAATTCCTTAAACATTAATCTTAGAAATACAGTATAAATTGTGGAGTTGCGAGAAAAAGGCGCATAATTTTATAAAATTGATTGAAAACTTGAGGGATTGAAAACTTCATTGAAAATTTCAATAATTAAAATTTTAATATTTTAAACGGTCCCCGTAGAAAGACAAATGTCCACAAAAGTGTTTTGTCAGTCCCCTACGTAGATGTTTTAACTTATAACTGTGCTGTTAGTAAACAGAAAAATGTTATTTACTCAACTTGCCTTAAAAATACATTAAATTAAAATTTTATAATGTTGTCAAAAAGCACACACAGCTAACAAGGGAGGTTAAAAGCGCTAAGAATTTATTAGAATGTGTGTGCAAAGTTAATGACACATTTTCATTAAGCGAGGCGTGGAGTTCCTAGGTATTAATAACAGCGGAGAATTATTTTATTAATCCTCTTTTTAGCTGCCAAAGAAACATAATTTTTTTTGCTGGGTGGGGAGGCTTTTACAATAGCAGAGCTGCCAACATTTTTAACTTTTAAATCAGAATTGACACCACTATTTTTAAATGGAATATGTTATATATATTTTCGACGATTAATATTACCGAAAACAGCTGTAAAATTTTTCCGGTTTGAAGTACTCCCTTGAAAAACGGGAGACTTGGCACCTATGCAATAGTATTGTTTTTAATGAGATACAAGTCTCTAAATTGATTATAACAGCATTTTTATCAAATTTTTTGCTTTGTTTTATTTCAAAATCATTTTCAGTGATCAAAAAAGGGAAACCCAAAACCATGACAAATTATTATAAATGATTTATATTATGAAATAGCAGTAACGAAAATGCTGACGGCTGTTGTATATCTATCATTTCAAAAAAAAAAAAAAAAAAAAAACGCTTTTCTATTTTAGTTTTATTTTAAAAATACTATTTACTAGCAATCAGAAAGATAAGATACAATCTCTGCTAGGTTTTATTTTGCTGGTTATTTATTTATTTTTTTTCCTTGATACATATTTTGGTTTTCGTAACTCCAAATATGTTTCTTTGTGCTTTTATATAACAAAAGCTTCTGTCACATAAATATTTTGCATTCTGATCGTAAAATATTTTTCTGCATTCATTCAATAATAAACATCAAAATATAAGAGGCTTTTTCAGCATTAAAGTATCCTAAAATCTCTAAATAGCATTCGATTGTTATTATTTTTTGTAAGTATGCACATTTTATCTACTTCATAGCTTAATAAAAGGTATAATTTATCTTGATTGAATATTGTTTCCACTAGAATGGTTAATTAAAATAACTTTGAATACTAGTATTTTGCTCGAATACTTTACTTACCAATATTAAAATTAAAGATTATTATTCGAAAATAGTGCTTCTGAAAAGTATGTATTGCAAATCATTCCGAATCTCAATTTTTGAATATTAATTTTAAAAGGCTTTAACCATAAGTTTGACTCTAGTAATATTACCAAATTATTGAGAGAATTTAGTAAAATATTAGTAGTATGAAAAAGTGGCATAAACTATGCGGTGTTTGGTATTATAATGTGTAAATTGTAAATTATAAAATAATCTGAGAATTTTATTAAACATCATCCGAATTACTTACTTTTTTCACTAATTCGTTTTGCAACTGGGAAGATAATCCGGAATTCCCAATAGCATGAAATAAAAATGACTATATCTTCATTAAACTCCCACTGGGTGGAATAAAAGATAATCTATTTATTTATTTCAAGATATGATGTAAAGTGCATACATATGTATGTAGAATGATGCAATACATAATAAAATACGTGTAAAGTAAAAAAAATATATATATGTGTTTGTTTATGGGATCTTATATAAGTTAAAATGGGAGTTGTAATGATCACATCATTGCCAAACTCTTGATTTTTATTAGCACTAATATTTTTCTTTTTAGAAATAATCTTCTTCAATAAAATAAGGCGATTATTACTTCGAAAATCATGATAAAAAAAAAAAAAAAAACTCGCGAACCTTATAAATCAAAAAGTTGAAAAATATGCCATGATTACAAAAAGACAAGTAATCTGTAGATTTTCCTAAAAGCTTAATGACAACTACCCTTCCATCCGAAAAACAGCTGTTTTATTATGTAAATGTATTTATTTATATTTCAGTTTCAGTAATTCTTAAATGTAACATATTATAGACATTACCAATTATACTATAAAATTTTCTTTAAAGATTCATATTTGGTATTAAGACTCGAACATACTGATGCATCAATACAAACAAATACAACCATCTGACAACCATTCCTGTTCTTTGAACTCCTATACGTTCAGTGAGGGGTTGTTTTTTCTAAAATAACATATAATACAATATTACACAATTATTAAATTTTAGCTACATTTCAGTATGGAATTCAAAAGTTTCTATGGTCCCGCCTTTTTCCCTGACTCTTTCACCACTGTATTTACATAGTACCGTCGGTAACAAAAGTATCAGAACACTCGCAAAAATTCCTATATAAAAAAAAGTAGAGTTAATACTGTTTTGTTAAATAAAGCCTTGTCGAATCATGTTCTTAGGCTGACTGAGTAGGAATTTTTGCTAGTGTTCGGATACTTTTGTTACCGACTGCACTGTCCCCCTTAATTGACCGTGGAAAAATACTATAGAAGATTACCATTATATGTGTGTGTGTAGAGATGGAAGAATCAGGGAATTAATAAGGACGTAGCAACTCTGGGGTTCATATATCTGTACTGATAAGTATAAAGGGTTTAAGTCCAAAAATGTCGATTTTGAGTTAAGTACATAGTTAGACTCAGAAAACTATTCTCAATCGATTGGTATAAAGGATTTAAGTCTATGTCATTTAGTCTTTGAGAAAATCGATTGGTAAAAAAAGGTTCAAATCAGAAATTTACCATTCATGTATGGTATAAAATATTTAATTCAGTTTTTTCCTGTTTTTAAATGAAGGTTGACAATCACTGAATGGTATAAAGTGTATAAATCAACATAATCCCTTTTCCCTAATCGATTCTTCTGATTTGTTTTTAGACAGTTTAATTTTATTTTTCGTTTCCTGAAAAATCAAGAATATGGACTTAAATCCTTTATACTTATCAGTACAGATATAATAACCATGAATGTTTATCTTCGATTGTATATTTGTTTTTTTAGTCTCAAGTGCAATAATTTTCATTCTAGTTTATTGTAAAAACCATGCAATAAAAACAATATTACAATTTCATGCTGCGTACGCCCCTTATTATTCTATGTTACTAATTTTCTATTGCAATTTTTGTGATAAAATAAGCCTATAAGTAAGTATATGGGAATTTTATATGCCTTCGTTGCACGAATGAAAATGATAATTGAAATATTACATGCTTCTGTAAAAGCTACAAAAACATAAATTATTGCGTTTTTAATTATGAAATATTGTGTATAAGATAAATAAAAATGATTATCACATTTTACAATATTACACAATATTACTTTCATTTTTATATAAAATAAGATTATGATTGATGAAATCCATATGGTTTTAGCTTACACTGATGTCTTGTTGCATATTGTACATAGAAAGTAATTCAAGCATTTCTAGTATAAAGTTTTCTTTTTTTTTTAGTACCAAAACCTTTTTGAGTATCATTATTTTCAAATATAGACATTTCTTTTATTATATAAAGAGAGGAGACAGCTTTTCTCTATTTTTACATACCTTTTATTCTTATTTTTTACCACTATTTTAAAGCAGCATATTTTTTTTTAATAGTATTACATTCTCTTAGGAAACACTAATTAAGTAAATCACCAAAATTGGCAACTACGTCAAAAAAAAAAAAAAAAAAAAAAAAAAAATGAAAGAAAGAAAGAAAAAAAGAAAAAACAATTTTCTCATACTCAAAACTGCAGCAATTATGGTCTTGTAATCGTTCACGTTTCGTTTTTTTATTATAGAGACATAATATTTAAAATTGCTTTGTCATCGATAAAAGTTTTTCGCACAGCGAAGGTTACGGAATTTTCCAATTTCTGTCTTTTCCCGTAACTTAAGACAATTAATCAAACTTTGATACAAGTTGTAGTTTGCGTTCGATTGTAAGACAAAAGCACGTTTAAACGCTGGAACAAAATGTAATTTCAAAGACTTAAGACACAGAAGTCAACTCAAGCTATAAATTTCATTTAAATAAATGCCTCTTATTTCTAAGTCGTATAAATTGAGGCTTACACGTGTAGCTTAACTAGAAGTTTTATATAATAAAATAGATCTTATTTTTAGACAACATGATTCTTATATCGATTTCAAAAATAAAAATCTTGATTCGAGAAATATTTATGTAATGAATTATGTGTATATTACCAGTAATGTACAAATGAAGATAAAAGTGTTAAATACCGAATGGAGAATGCATACGCTTAAATTCCTTCGTGCTACTATTTATGAAAAGAAATCCTTCGTAGTAATTTTATGGGTTTTAACGATGAATTTGTAAGAAGTTAAAAAGAACCAAACAAAAGGTGCTCATAACTTGAAGAGCAGTTTCTGTAGCAATAAGCTACCGACAGCAACGCAAAATAAAAATTAGACTTTTTTCACGTGTATATATATATATAAGACAGATGCCAAGTGTTCCGATTTCGTTGGGAGACTTCATACCAGAAATTTTCTACAACAATTTTCGCTGTATTTAACCATAGAAAAATAATAAGCCATATTTTTGTTAAAAATACTGGCGATAAATCTGATTTAAAAATTCAAAATACTGGCAAGTGTAACATAATAGTATTATGCTTAAAATAGCTACTATGGAAGGAAATTTTGCATTTTGATGTTCATTAAAAGAAGGTCAACCTTGATAATTTATTTAATTGCTGTGACTTTTCAACAGTTTCCGATTTTAGTAGTGTTTTTTTTTTTTTTTTTTTTTTTTTTTTTATTAAAAGCTAATATGGATGTCTGATATAGATTATTGATATAATACATAATTTCTCACTTTTTTTAACGCACGTTATGGATAGACATCCTTATTTCTTTTACGAGATTTCGGGGATAATACTCCTGTGAGTATTGTGTGAGTATTATGAATCAATATAAAAAAAAAATGCAAAAATATAAGTAAATATAAGGACAAATTTATACAGCAAGTAGATTGAAAAATATTGAAATTCCCCCTCACCAAAAAGAGCGAACCTTCTTCGGCTGGTAGAGCCACTTACTAGTTCTTAAAACGATAAACATTTCAATCTCGCTGAATACAATCTAACTTAAGATTTTCTACTCCATCTTGGGCGACATTTAAGTACTGGTAAGTGGCCCTAGAGGATTCGCTCTTTTTGGTGAGAGAGGTTTTCAATGTTTTTCAGTCTACTTGCTATATAAATTTGCCATTATATATACTTATATTTTTGTATTTTTTATATTGATACGTTTACTATTGTGCTTTATTTATGCATTTAATTGCTTTTTAATGCTTTTTAGTAATTCAATTCGTTTGCTATATAGTCTTGCTTTCATCTATGAGAAGTTGGGGGCTAGAAACGTATTTTTTGGCAAAAAAGACCACGTTTCTTCATAAACTTCTCATATTCCATTCCCTACAGTCGGTAACAAAAGTGTCCGAACACTAGCAAAAATTCCTATGTAAAAAAAGTACACTTCATACGGTTTTGTTAATTAAATCCTTATCGAATCATGTTCTTACACTGACTAAGAACAGGATTCGACAAGGATTTATTTAACAAAACCGTATGAAGTGTACATTTTTTACATAGGAATTTTTGCTAGTGTTCGGACACTTTTGTTACCGACTGTACATAGGTGGAGGGGGCTTCCCTGAAGAAGGCCCTCATGTGTTTTGGGATTAATTTTCATATATCATCAGTTAAGTTATATATATATATACACTCTGTTGCAAAAAATTGTATGCACCCAGAAAAAATTGAGGATCAACTACAAAAATTGACATGAGGTTAATGTTTGAGTAGATAAACAAATGATTAAGAATTGAGGCGAAAAAAGCGTTTTATTTACGAGTAGCCATACAAAGAATGTGAAAATTAGTAGGTGGTAAAACCACCCATAGCACCTATACGAGCTGATACTCGGTGAAGCATAGAGTCAATTAAGTGGCCGATGTCCCTCTGCGATAGATTTTGCCACAAATGTTGCAATTGCTCAGCCAGTGCAGATGTATTCGGAGGCGGCTGGAGTTGCCTGCCCAACAGGTCCCAAACATGTTCAATTGTCGATAAGTCTGGAGGCCTGGCAGGCCATTCAAGGACATTGACACCTTCGAGACATAGTTGTGACAATCGTACAGTATGTGATTGGATGTCGTCTTGCTGATGAACAGCTTCTGGATGACGTGATAGCATTGGAAGTATCACGGGCTGCAGAATGCCGTCAATGTACCTACGAGCGGTGAGAGTACCTTGAAGCACGACTAAAGATGAACGGCTGTCCCAGTTAATCGCCCCTTAGATTGTCACACCAGGCGTTATGGCTTTGTGCCGCTTGGTAACCAATGCTGAATTGAACCTCTGACCTCCCCCCACCCCCCCGTCTCCACATACGTACAGTATTGTCTGACTTTACGGCTTTTTATTCAATATAGTCACCAATAATTTTGAGAACTGATGCTTTATATACATACTATTCTTCAATTCGATTCGTGTATAATGTATATAAAATATCCCTTCTCAAAATTATTGGGGATTATCGAATAAAAAAAATCGCAAAATCTGGTAACACTGCATACGTATGCGGCTATCATCAGCACTGAGAGAAATGCGGGACTCGTCGCTAAAGATGACATTTCTCCAATTGGACACTGACCAGCCTCTTCGAAAGCGACACCATTCCGGATGATATTACCTAGGTGAGAAGTCAGTCACAATCGCCTTAATGGACGTAGAGACCTGAGCCCAGCGTCACAGATTCTTCTCCGAATGATATCCCTTGATATTACTGGATACCTGAGATTGGACAGCTAGCGTTGATTTGCGAACAGCGTCACTGTTGGTGAGGGCATGGCTGCTCTTCTGATTGAGCGATCTTCTCGCGCATTAGCGGCCCGGGGCAACACCACCTGTAATAATGCCTCCGAGCTGAGCTCTACGTCACGGAAGATCGGCCGATTTCATCCAATCCCCACGATCCAACATGTATCATAGGAAGTGTTGATTGGATAAAATCGGCCGATCTTCCATGTCGTAGAACTCAGCTCGGAGGCATTATTACAGGAGGTGTTGCCCGGTGACGCCCGGAACCACTGCTATGACTGACACTGTCTTCTCGAACTCCTTGGTTTTTAAGAACACGAAACGCACACGTCAACGTATTCGGCGTCGAGATTTTCAATTTGCGCATGCGTCACGACGCTTTGTTCTGCGGTTTCAACGCCAGCGCCAATATCAAGGAGACTCTGATTGGAGCGTCGCACAGTGGATCGAAGTATAGGCAGTGGCGAACATAGGAAGGTTATGGTATTATTATTATCTATGTTTGAAGTTTTTTGTCACATTTCGATTTAAATATGTATATATGTATGATACTAAAAGCGATTCTATGATTTTTTTTAACCCTTTATAAGGCCAAAGGAATATTTTCCCCACCAAATTTGTTATCATTTTATTCAACTGGCACCATTTTTTTTAAAATAATGATTCCTGTGTATCTTTTCTGTAGAAAAATATCAGTATAAATATTATTTTTATAATATTGGTGCGAAAAAAATAAAAAAAAGTAGTCATTTGTGGCAATTCTGCTTATGCTAATACAATGGGTTATGAGAAGATTGCGATTAACTAAGAGAATAATGTGTCAAAATTAAAATTAATTATTTCTAATAAGCTAAATGAATTTTTTTCTTTACACCAATTTTTATTCGTGAAATTAGTTTAATGTACCATTTGAGGAAAAACTGGCATTATAAAGGGGTTAAACGGTATCATATTTTTTTGCTGCAAACAGGAATTTAGAAACATACATGATAAAGGAACAAATGTTGCAAAAAAGAAGAGAATAAAAGGAAATAAATAAAAATTTCGTGAAGAAAACCTACATTTATGACACAATTACCGTAATTTCTGGTAGATAAGCCGCAGGTAAGATGTGTCATTTTTCCACCAGAAATTTTATTTAATAGAGAAATCTATACTTTTTCGAAGGAAGAGCTCGTACAAATATAAATTTATTTATCAATTGAAATTTCTGGTGCAAAACTGGATTATATAACCTGCGGGGTATCTACCAGAAATTACGGTAAATTTATTACACAATGTTAAATATATCATCACATTACTGCTTCTTTTTTCTTTCTTTTTTTTATGTAGTATTTCAATAGAAAACTCATGCAAGCATTTACTGACAAACTCTATGAAAAATTCACCTTTGTCTTTATTTTTATTGCACAGAAACTTTTACTTTAAATCGTAATATGGGATTATAATATTTAATTTTAACATTTAGTAACTGAACACTAAATATTTATTTAATTTTAACATTTTATGACAGCAACCATTTACATTTCCTTCCTTTTTTGTGTCCAACGGCGATTAATTATTTTATTAAATATTTAAAAAAACAAGAAATAATTTCTGATTTTAGCAAATCTATTTTAATCATCAAATTTCTATAATATTTTCACTATTAAAATTTTAATATATTTTCTGTCATTAATGAATACAGTTATTTAGATAAATTTCTCGATTGATAATTTGGCGGTATAAAGAATAAAAATTTATTTTTCTCCAAAAGTGGCGATTTGTGGCGAAAATCCTTTTCACAGATTAAAATGTATACTTTTGGGAGTAGTAAAATGTGTTTGAAATTTTGGACAATTTTGGACAAAAAAAGTTACACAACTTATAAATTTAATTTTGTTGTTAATTTTATATTCACATTTCATGCGTGAATCACAACATAAAAAACCAACAAAATGTTGGCAGAAGTACCTTAAACTTTTATTAGGACATTATTAAAGGTATTTTTATTTCATATTTTTTCATAGTTATCTTAAGTGCCACTTGATGGCTATTCAAATAAAGTCATTGAAATTCATCGAAAAATCTTATTTCTGAAAGTTTCCGTTTTGAACTTATTTATATATAATAAAACTTCGTGTAATTGAAGAAATAACCATATATTTGTATTTTTTAGACAATCTTTTAAATTATTTCACTGCAAAATATCAGTTATTTAGAGATTGATTTTTGGGCCTATGTTCGTATTTTAACATTGTTCGATCCACTGTGCGTCGTGACGTTGGAAACGTAGACGTTGCTTCTTGTGTTCTTAAACACCAGGGTTTAAGCCACTGATTCCAACATCTGGTAACTACTATATCGTTCCAACCAACATGCCGGTCGATTCATCTGTTCAACCAACCTGCGTCTCTGAGGACTACAGTCGGCAGCAAAAGTATCCGAGCACTAGCAAAAATTCCTATATAAAAAAGTACACTTAATACAGTTTTGTTAAATAAATCCTTGTCGAATCCTGTTCTTAGTCAGTCTAAGAACACGATTCGACAAGGATTTATTTAACAAAACAGTATTAAGTGTATTTTTTGTACACAGGAATTTTTTCTACTACTCGGATACTTTTGCTGCCGATTGTATGATATGACCTCTCTTAAAGTCAGACAACTGTCTGTTCGTACTGGCGGCGACTACGCCTAAAAAGCATCTTTAGTTATTGCGTCGCATATCTAAGCGATCAGTCCGTTTCTAATTCCTCGTCACTGGGCGCACCGGCCCTTTTAAATGCTACTCACTGCACAGTCCATACTAGCCTTGCATGCTTCCACATTGCTCACTGGTGCTGTAAGTTAGGTCATTTGCATAACATGGCGGACCACATGTGGATGTCGAGTTTCGTCGTGGAGACTCAACTGTTTCTAGGTGCATATAGTTTTTTGCAACAGAGTGTATAATAGACTGAAATAGTAGCTTTATAGACTAATCGAATTGCTGGAATAGAACAAAATTACAGTATTTTCCTTTCTTATAAACTGTAGGCCAGCTAAATGAGTTTTAAACCGGAAATTTTAATTAAGAGACAAACCTATTTTTAACGGGGGTTTTGTCCCGTACAGATACAGCCTTTTTTTGTAAATTAAACTTTCTGGTTTAAAACTGATTATTCTTACCAGCGGGTTATACACAAGAAAATACGGTAGACGAAAATCGTCGTATTCAAAATCATCGATTAATCGCATTAAAGAAAGCGGGAAACGAACAAAAATTTCTAACGTTTTGCGTGACTCCACTTTTCTAATATGCTCGAAGTGTACTTTAAATGAATGACTAATTAATTTTTTGAATGTAAGAATTGATGTTTCATTCATATAGAAATTTTTCTCCCGATTTATCTCTTCTTTTGGTAGCATTAGGCGTTTTCTGTACCTCTAGTTACAGTAAAAGCAGTTAATAAAAAATAAAAAATAAATAAATAAATGCTTTCACCAATTTTACTAATTATATTATTATTTACTTTAAATTGCAAAAAATTTTTGGAAGTCAATTCATGTATTCTAAATTCTTACAAGAATTAATAACAGAGAAACTTTTCAATTTCCTAAATTTTTAATTGTTTTAGATATGATCTGAACTTTAATAAGCATAGATGTTTAATAAACAGATTTAAGAATATTTGTACTTCTTTTTATATGGTTATATTATTCTATAACAATAAAATACACTGTTTTTAGTTTATGAAAGCCAGTATTTTCGATCAGCATTTCCTCATTTTCAGCCATTTGTTATTTTCTTAGTAAGAGTTACTCAAGGATCATATTCTCCCAGGTTTTAGCATCATTGTTGTCTATTCTTAAAAGATTTATCATCTTTTTTTCTATATAGTCATGGTTTTGATAATTTTTTGCAATTAAATAGCTTATAAGTACTGCAAATACTATACGAAAAAATTGGTACTTAATCTTCGAAAATAAATAAATAAATAAAATAAAATAAATTAAGAAGAAGATGAAGAAGAAAGAATTAGACAGTTGGAACATTTTTTTTCTTTTGCTCTTTTTTATTTTTAATAAATACATGTAATAATTTAATTATTAATATTCATATACATATATATAAACAATACAGTGACAGCATACATAAAAAAATATATATATTTATATGTAATTTGAATAGTAATTTAACAATCATTATTTAAAACATAAAAAATGGTTATAATTATCTAAAAATCTTACTTATATATACTCTGGTAGATAATGTAATAAAATCAACATAATTCATTATAATATTTAATTAAATTATTATTTGCACTTTAATTTCTTATTCAAGTGTACCGCACAAAAGAAAACAGAGAAACAATTTGAAATTTATTGTTATAATAACGGTAGTAAAATAACACTATTTTATAACAGTATTATTTCGTAATATTTTTATACGGTTGGATCACGCTGAAAGTATGAGTTCTAACATTAATAATTTCAACATTAAAGTAGAATTAAATATTTTTATCTCTTCAATATGCAGTATCCCAGCCACGAGGACGCAATTACTAGTTATCAACAGCAAAGTTTCACGACAGATTTTTTCTACAAAATTCTACATTTTCACTAACATACAGAAAAAAAAAACTCATTTATTTCTTTTATTTTAACTTTGTTCTTAAATTCTGGTGGCTTTTTGCATTAAATTATCTTGCCCGTCAAAGGGTTAAGAGGATTAATAATAGATACTTTTAACAGTTTTGAGCGGAACAATACTACTAACATAGCTGCCAATATTTTAATTTATTCCGGAGTACTTTTAGCCCCGCCTTTATTCCGCACCACTTTATTTATAGAAAAATTTTCTTCATTACATAACTTCGATAAAATAAGAAAAAAATACTTTTAAAAAATAAGTGGTACGAAACAGAGGCGGGGTTAAAATTACTCCGGAATAAATTAAAATATTGGCAGCTATGCTACTAACATACGTGCAAATCTCCGTAATTTTTTACGGAGACTTCATACCGGAATGTTTTTATAAAGCTTTCTAGTTTATTTAATTTTATGTGTTCGTTAAAAATATATGTGAAACATAGCCTCCTTAAGTAGATGCCTATCGCTTGGCTTTTAAATTTGGCAACAGGTCGAACGGTAGGCAGCGCCACCTGGTACAGACTGCTCTACTTTTTTATTCAACTGTCACCAATAATTTTAAGAAGTGATATGTTATATATATAATCGACGTTTCTTACATTCTATTCGCCTTTTTTTTGTATTTCAAATCCCACTTTTAAAAATTTTTGGTGACAGTTAAAAAAAAAGGCTCGCAATTTGGTGGCGCTGTCTACCGCTTGAACTGTTGACAAGCTTAAGAGTCACGCGACAGGCATCTACTTAAGGAGGCTATGTGTGAAAGATACCTTTTTAAAAATACTAGTGCATATATTTGATTTAAAAATTAATAATGTTGGCAGCTATGTACTAATTAGATGTAAGTTAAATCCCAAGTTACTACATGTGTTGACTTCACTCAGATTACTTTGAAGAAAAAATAATAGCTGCACTATCATACTTGCCAACCATCTCATTATGAACCGTACAATTTCTAGTACATGCCTTTTTTTTCACACCAATAATTTTTTAGAGTAATTTTAGTCTTATTTAATCGTAACAACATTTGGAGAGAATTACTCTAAAAATATAGTGGTGTGAAAAAAGGGGCGTTTTTTCAGGGGTGTTAACAATTGTTCGGTTATTAATGAGATGGTTAGCAAGTATGCACTATATACTTTCTACTTTCGCGTAAAATACGAACAATCTAATCCTAGCGCAGAATTCAGTAAAAGGTACTTATTTATAATTATAATTATTATTATTATTATAATTTACAATAATGTTATAAAATAACACATCCAAAATTGCAAAAGTAAAGGATTATTTTTAAACCAGAAATTTAAACCCTTGTTTTTAACTAATTTTAAGTGAAAGAGAAAAAAACTGTTTTTAGTTGAATATGAACGTCATTACATATTTGAAAAGCATTAGTAGAAGCCTTCCCGAGTCTCGTTTGATGGAAATCGAGACTCTAATTGCGCGCACTAGAAGCTGTTACAATAGAAATCATCGCTTATTCTCTTTTGGTGCTTAGGACTCTTGATGAGAAATCCACGCTCTTGAAACTGATAACACTTCATTGAATTACATTTTGAAGATCAATTAGATCTTTCTATTGGTATCTCTAAACGGGTGCGAGAGTGAATGGTTATTTGGATTCTGCTGGCTCAACAAATCCGCTATGAAACAGAAATAGGGGCTAGATACAAATTGCATTTATTAAAAGAATCGTTTAAGGGAGTGTATATAAAAGTCAAAAACATGGTTTATCAATTGTCTTAATTATATAGCGCATTGAAAAAAAAATTAAACCTCAATTAATCTTTGAATTTCATTTCTAGAAAATGTAATAAAGAGTTGAATTGTTCCTTGAACGGTTGTATACCAATATTTAGTGCCTTTGAATAATCCTATAAAATCTTGCTAAATATTATATCTGTACTGATAAGTATAAAGGATTTAAGTCCAAAAATGTCGATTTTGAGTTAAGTACATAGTCAGACTCAGAAAAAAATTCTCTATCGATTGGTATAAAGGATTTAAATCCATGTCATTGAGTCTTTGAGAAAATCCATTGGTAAAAAAAGATTCAAGTCAGAAATTTAGCATTAATCTTTGGTATAAAATAGTTAATTTAATTTTTTCCCGTTATTAAATGAAGATTGACAATCACTGAATGGTATAAAGCGTATAAACCAACCTAATCCCTTTTTCCTAATCGATTCTGCTAATTAGTTTTTAGTTAGTTTAACTTTATTTTTCGTCTCCTAAAAAATCAAGAATATGGACTTAAATCCTTTATACTTATCAGTACAGATATATAAATAATGCAACAGTTATTAGCATACTACTTTCGTATTTTGTTGGTTATAATAAGGCCTAATCTCTGAGACTATTAATTTTTTCTAAAGCATCCGAGACAACATTCGAAATTTCTAACATTTTACCATGATGATGTGAATAATTAAGGATTGTCACAAAGATTTTATTAAATTTTTTTTTAATAATAAAATAATACCAAAGAAACGTACCGGAAAAGTCCTTAAGGGCCCGCTTCACTCACTCTTGCTAGAAGCCGAAGCTATTCTATGGGAAATTCTCTTTGCTTATAACTCATTAAGTAATAAATATTTTTTAATTCTGTTTTCACATTCAGAAAATTCTCAACAGTTAAATTGACTCAACTTTTTTAAAAATGTATTTTTTTAATTTATACTATTTTATTTTGAAGCTGAAAATACGAATTTTCAATATGTGAAATTTTCCATTTTGTTATTTCAAAATAAAATAGTAAAAATAAAAAAAAAAATACGTTTTTAAAAAAGTGCGTCAATTTAACAATTGAGAATTTTTTTAATGGGAAAACAGAATTTAAATATATATATTAATTAATTAGTTATAAGTAAAGAAAATTTCCCATAGAATAACATTGGCCCGGGCTTCCGGCAACGGTAAGTGAAGAGGGCCGTTAAGGGTTCAATTCCCAAGCCACTCAAATATCGTCTTGTACAGTCACCCAAAAAAAAAACGCCACCCCCCCACCTAATTTCGCCGTAAATTATCGTAGAAACATTTGACTGGTACCGATCGATTTGTAATAACGTCTAGTTTATAACGGTATAGTTAAATTTTGCCTAAGGGGTCGTCTACATATTAAAACTGGCATTAACTTCATTTTCTTCAATGGCAACCCCTATTTTTGACTTCATATTCAGATTTCTGAGATCAATGCGGTTCGAAAAACATACCTATTTATATACCTTAAATCAATTTTAAATAGAGTTACAGGGGAAAATGTATTAGGGGTCCGTCTATACATTTAGAATATATAAATCATGATCTACCACCCATTATACATTATTTATTAAGTTTCACACCGGAAAAAAATTTCAGAAATGTTAATTATAAAATAAAAAAATGACTAATTCACAGAACTTTCTGAGTTAGTTAATGAATTAAAAGATTTTTATTGGTTTCTATTGATTAAACATCAGATAGTTCACTTCATACGAAGAAAATTAAATAGCTTGAATAGATATTAAAATATCTATCATAAGAAAAAAAAAAAGGAAAAGGGTTTTAAATTTGTTTGAAAATTCAAAATTATTTTAACTCAAGCTGCCGTATAATTGTCTGAAACGGCGGCACTCAACCTGGTTCCCACGGCCATTTCACAGTGACAATGGGAGTTTGTTCTGATACTGCAGTACTTTCATTTTCTTTAATTGACATTTTTTAAATATTAAAACGGATTTTTTTATTTTTATTTATTTATTTTTTTTAATTAATTATTATTATTATTTTTTCATGACATTATTAAAAACTTTTACATAAATCTCCACGATATTCTTTTGCTTTTATATTTTATAATATGTAACAAATTAATATGCAAAATAATAATTCCTACTACTTAATGGGATGTTCTAAAATTCTACACTGTGGACGGTGGGTGTAGAAAGGCTGACTATCCTTAATCTAAATCTTCACTTGAAAAGGTCAAAATGTTACATAACTCTTTTTTTTTTTTTTTAAGGAAAAAAGAAGAAGATAAGGAGGAGAAGGAAAGATCAAAACGAATATAAAGCATATTAAACGTTAATACCCTTTAAACACTGGAAAAAGGCGGGGTTTTGTATTGTGTGTCATTTGGGAGCTGTAGAGTGCAAGAAAATTACTTTATGTAATAAAACTTTTCATTTAAAGGGTATTTAAAGCAGCATTATATTTAATACATAGGCTATTCAGAAAAAAAGTATTCAGAAAAGTACCATTCATCTGGTTCATGAAAAATAAAGAACATTTTCTGGCATTGCTCTATGTATATACATTCTTGTCAACCTATCCCGGAAGATTACTGGTCCCGCCCCTTTCCGTACATTTTTTTCACATCAGTCTTTTTAGAGCCGTGTCAGCCATCGGTGGCTGACACTGATCTTTCCATTTAGGCTAAGTCAGCCGGCAGTGATATAAAAATATGATATAAAACTACAGAACTTACATAGTTTTAAGTAATTACTGACAATTTATTTAAAATTTACTTCATGTTTTTTTTTTTTTTTTTTAAATAGGATTTTTATAGGATTATATCGTTAAGGCCTAATGGGGTTTATTGAAACTCGATAAACATAACACGCTTCTAAGCAGCACGTGTGGCCTGAATGGGATTTCCATAAGAATTCGCGTGGCGCTGAATCAGTTAATCGTAAATGTATTTGAAGTTAATTACTCTAAAAATTAAATTGTGCACACACAGGGGCGGGAACTAACAATGTTACGGGTTAGGTTGGCAAATATGCATATATATTTTGCTTGATTTATAAAAATTTATAACACATTTTCTTCTTTTTTTTTTAGTATTTTGTGTTTATATCTCTCATTAAAAATAAATACAATATTCATATATAAACATTTCCATACAGTAATGTATATAAACATATTGATTAAAGAAGATTTGTTGATATTATATAATTATTCTTCTATCTGTATAGTATATTAACACAAATATATTTTGTAAATTTCGCAGCATCGAAAAACAGCAACATAGCTTCCATATCAAGGCTTAATGTAAATAGGACGTAAGCGTACTGTAGCTAGTGTTGAAATTTGAAAAAAAAAAAGAAAAAAAAAAGAATAACAGTGGGCTAAAAATACGCCGGAATAAATTAAAATGTTGTTTATTCTGGTCAGGTGATATCACTCGCAGGGATGGAACACGGGCGCAGAATTCATACCGGAATCCGTTTAAGAAATTTCTCTACCTATAATATCGTTGATTTAAGAAGTAGAAAATTTTCTTACATTGATAGTGGTATGAATTCTGCGCCCGTGTTCCATCCCTGCACTCGTGCTAAATAGCTGGATCCGCCCTCTCTTAAGCTCAGGTTCAGCTCATCATAAAAATATTGTTTTTAATATCTGCCGCACCAAAATTTTCAAAACACAAATGCCAATTTTCATATATTTTGAAATCTTCCCGTCTCAACTTTAAAAGCATTTAGATTAATTTATTTTATTTTGAATTTTTAAATTTAGACGTTTAAAGTCTTTTAAATGAAATTTCAGGATTCTGTAAGATCAATATCTATATATTTGAAAGTAATAAGACAATTCCTTTGATTTAAATTTTTATTCCATAATAACTGTGACTTTGATTTCGTGATTAGGAAATTGAAAATAAATACTATTGAGCTATGTTCCAATAATAGATCTTATAAACTTAAAAAAAAAAAAAAAAAAAAAAAAAAAGCAATTTTTCACTATTTGATTCTGTATTAAAAACTTAATAGAAATTTGATATTTTATTATGTTACATTATGGGATAAATTTTAAATAACACAAAGCTTACTAAATAACACAAAGCCAAATGCAAATGTGTCACAACAAAATTTAAACAGAAAATTCATGGTAAAAAGTATTTTTAAAATTATTAAATATTCATAACAATTATAATAAAACGAATGTCGAATGCATAATTGCTGTTTCATGCAATCATATCAGTTTCGCTTTACCGTGTTTTCTAAAATGTGATATTTGACTAGAGGTGTACGTACACTTGAATATTGAAATGCGAAAAAAAGTGTAACAGGGTTAAAATAGAATTTTAGCAGCGAAAAACTAGAAAAAGATATTTCATACTTATGAAGAAAGATTTAACGTATTAGGGTCGGATATATTCCTCACTTGTACCGTAAGCCACGCCTCTTCAGAAATTTTCAAAAACTTTGTGATATAAAACAAACTAATTTTGCATGTTTGTAATTAAATCATTTAAGTTTTGTCTTCAATAATCGATGTAGTAAATACCATTGTGATTTATGCATACCAGCGTCACATATAGAGTCAAATAGGAATATGCATATTAGTCTTTTTTTTTTTTAAATAGTGTTTCAGCGAATCAGAGGCGGGGCTTCTTTTCTTTTGAATTTCTTTCACAATCACTCGCCTACATTGTGATAACTTTATAAAAATATGCCAGTTTGTATAATAAACATCGAAATATTGCTTAGGAAACAATAAAAATAACATAAAGGTAAATTAAAATAGTTTTCCGTCAAATTATATACAAACATTTTCTTATAGAGGATACAGATTACAACAAGTGACGGCCCCCTAACAGGAATAAAAAGTGAAATATCACTGTAAGTCAAAAAATAATGTTAGGAACGAGCTGTAAATTTGGAAACCCATGTTTTTGATGATGCCCGTTCTATTCGTGCAAAAATTAACATAGGTCATAATTCATAATTTTTTCAAATATGAATTTATTAATAATTTTCATAATTCAAAAAATGTTTTTTTAGCAAAATTTTGCATGCAATATGTTTGGGTCACTTCATTCTAACGAATAAAAAAAACAGAATTTAAATATCATAATTATTTCGGAAGATATGATTTAATGTTTGTCACATTCATTTAACATTAGCACCCCCAAACTTTGAGAGCTTATAACTCTATGAAAAATTGAGCGAAATATATAAACTATACCATTTTCCGTGATGATTTGATCCAAAGAATTCAAACAAATTATAAAAAATGGGGGTTACCATTGAAAAAAATGAAGTTGATGTCAGTTTTAATATGTAGACGACCCCCTAAGTAAAATCTAACTATAACATTATAAACTAGGCGTTATTACAAACTGATTGGTACCAGTCGCATGTTTCTACGATAATTTAAGACAAAATTAGGTGTGGGGGTGGCGTTTTTTTTTTGGGTGACTGTACATTTATGTTGGCTAGTGCATGTAAAATCTGTCATGGGTGCAATGTCCCCTATGTTTCCTAAAATAGATACCTTTGAGGGTTAACAAAGCGAGGGGAGCATCCCTTGCACGAAGGATCAAAATTGTCTTGACATGCCTCCAGACCACCCCTAGGAGTGAATCCCAAACCGTCGCTAAAAGCCCACTAGACAGCTCTTTTGCGGCGTTAATCAACCCAGCATAGAACTAAATTTAAAGTTATAAAAGAATAAATTCCAGTAAATATTTAAAAATTCTTTTTTTTGTACTTAAAACTTCGTTAATAATAATAGCAAAATATTTATGTATGAGGAAAACGGTAACAAGCTTGAAAATTTGATTTTACAACATTTTTTCACTTTTATAGGATTTAAAAATAGCAAAATATTACAAAAACGAAATTTAAAGATAAGAAATTCATCAGCTTATTAAAAGTGTGATTAAAATAATATACATGATGTGAATATTCCAGAACAGCTGATTTCGAATAATAAACTTCGCCTTACTTAATTCTAGAAAAGTAACATCTCTTTGAAAATAGAATATAACTCGTCACTGAATTTGTGGAAGATATCATAGTAAGCCTGCTTTAAATGTATCAAAATTTGATTCACAATCATTTATATATTATTAGTACAAACTTTTTTTTAAAATTTTTTTCTTAAAAAAAAAAAAAAAAAAAAAAAAAAAAAGAGAGAGAGAGAGAGAGAGAGAGAGAGAGAGACATTCTAAATGTTTTGTTTTTGCAAGTTTTTATAGAGCAACCCTTTTTATTTTATTGCAATCATTAAATAAAAAATTTGTATTTCCAAGAATAAATATGCAGTTAATGGAAGAGCTGATTAGTTTATTAATGAAAACCATTTACGTAACTCCTTTTTTTAATATTTATTTATATGACTTTCTTTATCAAATAGTGCTATTCTTTCTTTTTTTCTTTTACTTTCTTTTTTGTCAGATGGTTTATTTTGAGATATGTCTGAACGTAAGAATCTAAAAGTTCTATGCAAGGAAAAAGAAATAAATATTTGATGCACAATTTTCGCGTAATGCATAAAAATCGAGTAACAACAAAAAATATTCATAAGATATATTACTCGACGAATAATATTTTTTAAAATGTATGTATATTATGTATATGAACACTGAGTTAATTTTTTTTTTCGATGATTAAAAAACGAAAGGTCTATAAATGTATCTTTTAAATAAAGTAACGGAATATTATATTTTTTAGGTCATACTAAAAGTAATTATGTAGAAAATGTAGATTTTAACGTGTAAAGATTAATAATACAAAGAAAGTTTTACTGCAATTTTTTTTTTTATTCCTACCTTTCTACTATCTGAAAAAAAAAAAATCCACGGTATGCAAAGCTGAAAACCCTCTGAGTTTTTTGATAACACTATTTCCGAAAAAATATTCTCGCCTTATTTTAGCACAGAATTTTCGTGATTAAATTAAGCGAACAAATATATTAAAAATTGTCCATTCACAGGATTATCAACTCTGAATATGTTAAAATAAGTCTATTATACAATAAAAATAGTATTACATTACATAATAATAATAATAATTATTTTACATAAAACAGCACTAATATTTAAATGACTGAGTTGATAATTTCCGAAAACTAACTTTAAACGTAATATAACGAATTTTCCTTATTAACTCTTTCGCGACCGCTGACGTAGATTCACGTCATTTGAAAATCTGAAAATCCACCAGTAGGCGTTTCTTTTGCAATTTGTATGTTATTTGTTTCTTAAAAATATACACAATTTTCATATTTATACAATGAATATACTATGGATACAAATACTTTAATTAGAGAGAGTATGATTATGATGTATATCCATTTGTAATATAAATATAAATACAGAAAATTTTGTTCTGAAAAATTGTAACTTATGAGAATAACGCCCACAGGCAAACTTTACTGTCAAAAAGACAAAAACATGCGGTCGCAATTTATAATGGATTTAAATTATGATTACACTTTATAAAAAAGCTGAGAAATATTTTCTTGTACGCAATTTATAGATATAAGATTCATATTCAGTATAAAATATTCAATTACAAGAACAATTTTTTCCGATGTCATTGATATCCCTATAGAATTTCCCTTCAAACAGTTTATTATAAATATCATGTTGTAATTTTCTTTTACTCTGTATTGATTCGTATAGAAAAGTCAGAAAACACGAAATCAAATATTTTCGTTTGACTAACTTACAGAAAAACATTTTTGTTGTATTTTTATTGCATTTTGTTTCCTCAAAATCTTTTTAAAATATGCATTAAAAATAACATTTGTACTTTGAAACATTTTAGATATTTCAAATATTTCGTAAAATGTTACATTTTATTTCAATGTGTTTTAAAAAGCGTGATAAAGAATAATGAATGTTAGATTTTTTTTTCTTCTGATAACATGGTTATTTTCAATTGATTTTTATCTACTTTTGAAAATTTGCTTTAAAAGAGTTTTTCAAATAAAAATAAAGCTGTTACTATCAAATCGTAATATATAAACGAGGAATGTCCTTTCTCACTACTTTTTTTCTAATTAGTAATACCATACCTGCCAACTATGTGACTAATAATCGGAAAGTTTTTAGTACCCACCTTGTGTTTCACACCAGTTTTTTTTCTTTTTTTATTGAGTAATTTTATGCTTATTTAATCGTAACTATTTACATTTGGAGATAATTACTCTAAAAATAAAGTGGTGTGGAAAAAGGGGCTTGAATTAAAAAAAATCTTCCGATGTATAATTAGGAATTTGGCAGATATACATTTAAAATTTTAGCAGCACATTTTTTCAATACAATTTATAGAAACGATGATTACAGTTCGGAAGAAATTAAGCAATACATTTTTTTTAATATGTTAAATTCAAGCTTACAAAATTACGTCTATATTTGCTTTTTAGATGTATATTATCAGAGTTCGAAGCCTCCGCCCTCTTTTCAAGATATTTTCAGATGTGAGAAATTTCTTTCTTTTTTGCTACCACTATTTTTACGCAGAAATATTTACCGTCTTTTTATAATAATGTGTCGTGATTAAATAAGCTAGATATTATTGCATTTAAATTGTGGTAGCAGAAAAGGCAGAAATTTCTCGCCTCTGAAAATGTCCTGAAAAAAGGGCGGAGACTTCAAGCTCGGCATGTTCTATGAGCTGCCAACCTTTTTAATTTATTTCAGAGCATTATTACTCCCTACTTCTTTTCATATCATATTTGTTTTCCCTAATTCATCGTAGTTATAGTGGTGGGAAATAAAGAAGGGTTAAAAACGCTCTGGAATAAATTATAAAGTTTGGCAACTCCGTGTTGTAAGTATGTTGGCAGACATTATATATATATATATATGTATATATGGTCTAAGAATAATGTATTTAACCGATGCAAAATTTAATGTGAAATGTAAAAAATTCAAAACCCACATAAATGTAAAAAGGAACTAAGAACTTCAAAGAAATGATTTCGTTTGTTGAATAAAAGAAAAAAAAAGGGGGGGGTTATGTTGTTGTTGTTTCTTATGCCACTCGGAAATTCCGAGCCCCGGTAGTGGAAGTATCTGGATTTAAGGCAGGAGGGTTGCACCTTCCGTTTTTCAGAGGAGCGCCACATTCCAAAAATTAAAGGCTTGATTTTATTGTTTATTTGTTTATTTATTTATTTTTCTTTTTTCACTTTGAAGAAACAGTTGTTATCCATCAGTTTAAAATGGATTCTATATCACTCTCGATATTGAAACAGCTTTAAGTGGATTCCAATTTATTATGGTTAACTATGTATTCCTTTTTTGAATACAACTCTCATGGTTATTATTAATAAATAAATGTAAATCATTTCTAAAAAATGTACAGAATGTTTTTGTAATCAGTGACTGTGTATATAAATACATGTACCAAAACCGTAATAAATGGTATTTGCGTATATTTATTTCATAAACATTAATACAAATATAGATATGCCAACATTTTAATTTATTCCGGAGCATTTTTAGCCCCGCCTTTAATCCGTACTACTTAATTTTTAAGAGTATTTTGTTCTTATTTTGTCGTAATTATATGTTGGAGAGAAATATTCTATAAATAAAGTGGTGCGAAATAGAGGCGGGTCTAAAAATGCTCCGGAATAAATTAAAATATTGGCAATTATGCAAATATAATTTTGTTAACAAATTGTCGTAGGGTATTTTCCTATTTTAAACGAAAGCCTAGCCGTATAGCTTTCCTCTAGAACATTATATTATATAATAAAAGGATTTTTACGCATTTGTGCATAAATCATTTATATTTTACTGTCCTCAATCAATGCGATTTACGCTAATAACCGATATACATACGCCGACGCGACGGTACTGAAGAGATTAGACGCGAATACGTAAATTTCTTTTGTAGAATAACGTTTTGTTTTAGAGGAAAATCTAAAGGCGAAAAATCTAACTCTTTTTTTTTTTTAAATTATTTTTATTATTTGTATAACACTGCAATTCTCGCTTCCAGCTGATAATGTGTTAAATAATATAATGTATGAGAATAGCAATTCTGGTAAGAGAAATTATCATAACCAATAGATGAATCTCAATATGAATTAAAAAAAAAAAATGACTATCTATGAGCGAATTTAGTTTAGATCCGTAGAACAGCTAGTCATTACATCAAACATTACATTTATACATTATTAAAGTTCTATTTTACAGGACTTCTGTATTTAAACTTCTACTATAAACAAAATCTGGCAGTTAAGGGGGATAAGCAGTTTGCCAAAAAATGTGATATGTCGCCGATTCGTAATATGCGTTTATTGTATGAAAATGAATGTTGTTTATAAAATGTAGAAATTTCATTCGGATAAAAAGTAGCAAATTCAAGAAATGGAATCACCTATTATGGACCAAAAAATAGAAAGAAAGATTTGAATTGTTTATGGGTCCGAATGAATGTTTTCTTTTAATGTAATTTATGTTTTTGTATATAAAACGCTGCACAGGGGACATTTTGACTATTTTGTTAATTCCTTGAGTGCAGCCCTGTTAAACTTTTTTCCTTTGAACAAAAGACAATAATCAGTTTATTTTAATTTTATAATATCTAATTCAATGAATTTACTGCTATAAGTATAACAATTAATATAATTTTAAATTATTAAATAGTTAATGTCAAATAACTTTTTTTTCTATCGAGAAACAAAATGTTAAAATTTAGCAAAATTAATTAAAACAAAGATTTTTAGAAAAATTAAAAACTTCAAAAATTGTAGGTCCAAAATTATTTCGTATTCTGCGCCCTGTGCGTTTTATATTATTATACATGTCTATGTAATTTTACATTAATGTACTGCTGGTAACAAAAGTGTCCGAACACTAGCAAAAATTCCTATGTAAAAAAGTACACTTCATACGGTTTTGTTAAATAAATTCTTGTCGAATCCTGTTCTTAGACAGTGTGAGATCACGATTCGATAAGGATTTATTTAACAAAACCGTATGAAGTGTACATTTTTTTATATAGGAATTTTTTTTAGCGCTCGGCTACTTTTGCTGCCGACTGTATGATACGACCCCTCTTAATGGCAACGCTAGTATGGACTGAGTAGGATTTTAAAAGGCCGGTGCTCCCAGTGACGAAGAATTAGAACCGGACTGATCGCTTAGATACACAATACAATAACTAAACATGATTTTTAGATGTAATCGCCGCCAGTACGAACAGACAGTTGTCTGACTTTAAGAGAGGCCGTATTATACATTCAGCAGCAAAAGTATCCGAGTACTAAAAAAAAAAAAACAACCCTATATAAAAAAAGTACACTTAATACTGTTTTGTTAAATAAATCCTTGTCGAATCCTGTTCTTAGTCAGTCTAAAAGCGAGTCTACTCTAAGCTCTTAGTCAGTCTACTCTAAGCGAAGTTCTGAGCGATTTTAACGGACTTTTCTTTTAATTTAATAACGTTTTTATTTATAAAATGATATTAAAAGATAGCAACGTATTATTATTATTATTATTATTATTATTATTATTATTTGAAAATTCATTTAAATGCAGTGATGAGCTAAGAGGGTTATCCTGCTAGTTAAATATAAAACGATGAATGCTGCATATAATGCTCTCGTATAATATTTAAAAATACCGTAATTTTCTACACGAAAGCCGCAGGTCAGATAAACTCATTTTAGATCAAAAATTTTATTTAAAAATTTTTCTTTTTATCTTTTCCTAGTATTGTCTGCGTTATATGTACGAAGATAAAGTATGTGTTTAAATCTCATTTATTTCTATATAATTCCTATGAATAAAAAATTGATCTAATCATTCATCTTCCTTCTTCCAGTATGTAATTTCAAATACGTAGATGTCATTGCTGGCATACGTACCCGTTTCTGTAAAATAAAATGAATCAATGTTTCATTTATGATTCATTCACTTTCAACCTATAAAATCCTTCTTGCATTTGTATTGTGAAATATATAGAACTTGGAATTTTTTATTCATGATGTATTTTCTTTCTTTTTTATAATGATTTATACATATATTTGTAATTTTACATATACAATAAAATATATATTTGGTAATCGTTTTTTAATATCTTTTGTTAAATGGAGCCTTTTTTTTTTTTTTTTTTTGTGAGAATATTTAATTTTCTTCTTAAAATGAAACTTACACGGGGATTCTTACACTTCTTATTTTGTATTATTACACTTGATTACACTTCTTCCACGGTGATTTGAAAATGAAAATTCATAAATAAAATTTAAAATTCATTACATTTAATAAACAATAAAATTTATATCTGGTAAAAAATAATCATGCTGGTTTAAAAAAAATTATTTTCAACTTTCTGTCTCTTAATATGTTTTTTTTTTTAATATTTTGATATCCGAATTTACGTCTCAAAATCATAATAAAAAGAAATTATATGTAATTTATGTAATTCTGCAAATATATCCACCTTCTGTGTTTTTCGATATCAATATTTTTTAATAGATTCAGGGGTGGAAAATTGGCGCAGTATTCATACTGGTATTTGTTTGAAAATTTTCTCTGCTTATAAAATCATTGATTCATGAAGTAGAATTTTTTTTTTTTTTTTTCATAAATACCAGTGTGAGTTCTGCGCCAGTTTTCCACCCCAGATGGATTTAAAGATTGGCTGAATTTAATAACGAAAATTTCGTAATTAAATAAGACGAAAATTACTTTTCGGAGATAGTGGTTTTAAAAACACCGCAGGTTTTGCAGATCTCATATCGCACAAATGAAAGAAAATATAAGCAGACATGTCACTAAGCTTAAATATCATAATATTGCTTTTTACATATAGAAATAATAAAAACAAACTATGGTTGATTAGTTCTTTGTTACATATAGCAAAGATGCGAATTAGAGCAGTTACAACCATAGAGAATTCACCAATTGTTATAGCCACCTGACCACCGTTAACGGATATATCTGGTCACTGAGCTGTTTTTTTTTTTTTTCCGCATCACACTTACATACTTGCCAACCTAACACGGAAGATTGTTAGTTCCCGCCCTTTTTTGAACACCACATAATATTTAGAGTAATTCTCTTCAAATATATTTAGAATTAAATAAGAAGAAAATTATTTTAACAAAAACTGGTGTGAAAAAAATAGGCGGAAAGGGGCGGGACTAACAATCTTCCGGGTTAGGTTGGCAAGTATGCGTTTATGATTCAAAATTATAGAGTTATGAATATTTATCTTATTTGTCAAGTTTTAAGGTCTTAAATTTTAGCCATAAGGATTATGATAATTTGCAGAGTTAAAATTTTAATCTGACTTGGAAATAAGCACTGTTTTACTACAACGAAAAAATTATGCTGTGAAAACAACTTTACAGTTTTACCCTTAGCAAAGGCGGTCAGAGGGTTAATATTTACAAGAATTACGCACCAAAACTACATTGTCAGATCAACTACTCTTATATTTCAACCAAATTTAAATGTATATAGATTAAAACAAAGGTTTTGTTAAATTTCGTGAAAATACCATAAATAATTAATAGCTAATTAAAATAAATAATATTAGTGTTATTAATATAGATTCGTTATAAAGAGAAAGTTTATCGGAAATTAAAATCAAGTACAAATTTAAATGATATCGTTACACTTAGTCCACATACAAAAAAAAAAAAAAAAAAAAAAAAAAAAAAAAAACGCTGTAAAAATTGCACACATTTTTTTTTTTTTCTTTTGAAAAGAAAAAATTAGGTAAAATGACAAAATATTGTGCATTGTGAAAGATTTTTATTAAGAAATAAGTTTGTTTTGGCTAACTTCGCATTTTATGATTTATTTTATTTTTATTAAAATCAGGTAAAGCTTGATTTAAAATTTGTTACAAAATGTAATTAAACATTCAAAATAAGTATCGTAAACGTGCTTTAGCAAATTTTTGCATATTAAACTTTCGTGCAAAATTCATGGCTGCCAATTCATAGCTTGTGATATTTTAAATCAGATTTATCACCACTATTCAGGGGTCGTGCTCTCCGTCCTTTTTTCAGGACACTGTCAGGGATGAGCAATTTTTGCCTTTTTTGCCACCACTAATTTCATCCTGAAATATTTATAATATTTTTATAATAATGTTTCGAGATTGAATAGGATCGATACTATTGTATAAAAATTATGGTAGCAATAAAGCATACTCGCCAACATCCTAATTAATATCCCGTAGTCTTGTTAGCCCCGCCCTTTTTTTCACACCAATAAATTTTTAGAGTAATATTCTCCAAATGCAATTAGGATTAAATAAGAGGAAAAATACTCTAATAAGATACCGGTGTGAAAAAGAGGGCGGAGCTAACAATACTACGGAATATTAATTAGTATGCTGGCAAGTATGAATAAAGGCAAAAATATCTAATTCCTGAGAGTGTCCTGAAAAAAAAAAGGCGGAGAGTACGACCCCTGCCACTTTCACTTAATAGAAATCTTATTTATTTTCTACGATTAAATAAACTGAAAATTTTTATAGAAAATTTCTGGTAAAATATCTTCTGGTAAAAACGAGATATTTGGCAGCTGTAAAAATTAAAGCATCAAAATTTTTGCTCATTTTCTTTTTTCGTGTAACTTTTAAACCAATGAACTTATGAACATAAAATGTGGATGTCATGATTGTTATCAAATTCTATTCACTATTTTAGTTATTTTATCATTCATTATAATCTAATTTACTATTTTAAATATTTCCTGTATCATTAAATATATTTTTTAAAAAGCTGTTATAAACTTGTCTATTGTTTAAATTAAAATAGATAAAAGAAAACTCTCAAATTATCATAAAATATTAAAAAAAAAAAAAAAAATTGTTTTCAAAAAGTAAACTTAATCATAAATGTTAATCTCATGAAATCTGTTTACCTTTTGTCATCTTAATAACCACTATTTCACTCAAAATATTTGACACTGTTTTAACAAATTAAATTACAGAAATTAATATTATAGTATTATTTAATTAGTCGAATTTTACATTAATTACAAGATATAATAGTAGATCAGAGTTCTCTAACAGAGTTTGTACAATCATTTTTACATTTATACGGTCTAATTATTCATAGCATATAAATTTGTAAGAGCATAAATTCAGATCGAAGTAGACGAAAATTTTGTTCCCAAAGTAATTTTCGACGTTACAACCAAAAGGAAGCAATTCTGAGCAAATATCATATTTGTGATAATTTGATGTAAAGCACATTTCGCATCAATAATTTCATTTCATATATAAGTGATTTCTTGTCCAATGTCATTTAACATATACGCTAGCGCCCTTTCCCCGCAACCACATTATTTGTATTAAAATTTTCTTCAATAAATAATTATGATTAAATAAGAGCAAAAATACCCCTCAAGAAAAGTGGGGGGGGGGGGGGGAGGGCGGGCACTAAAATGCTCCGGAATGAATTAAAATGTTAGTGCGTCTATATTTAAGATCAACTACTAAGTTTTAATTGTAACGTTTGCATAATCACTTTGAAGATTAGTTGTTTAGCATATATATCAACCATCATTCCTATATATCAAACATCATTGGTAACAGTGCTGCTAGCACATTATCTATAATTACACTGCGCTGCAAAAAAAAAAAAAAAAAAAAAAAAATCGAGCTCTGATATCATTTTTGCTGATTCTTATGTAAAAGGACATTCTGAATCCGAATATGACTCCCATTTTGCCCAGTCACCAACCCTTTTCTAGGGACACCACACCCTTCCCCAATTTTTATCACTGTTCGGTAATTTTATAACTATGAATTTGATTTGGAGAATGGAAAAGAGTTAATTTAACGCCTAAAAACAAAAGATATATATATGATGTTTAATAAATAACATTTATAACAGATTATAATAATATAAGAAATGTAATACATAATTTCCGTGGCAAATCACCCCCCTCCCCTAAATTTTCCCCTTGCCGCAAATGTTCATGTTTTAGAATTTTCCAACTCTGTATTCCCTCAGACGATATTTAACAGTTAAAATAATCCTCTCCCTCCTAAAAATCAAATTTATAGCCATAAAATCACCGAAAAGTGATAAAAATAGGGGGCCGTCCATAAAAAACAATGAGTGATAGGCACAATGGACGTCATCAGAGTTGCCAACTTTTATAATTTATTCCGGAGCAATTTTAGCCCCGCCTTCTTTTCGCACCAGAAATTTTATAGTATATTTTTCTTTAACATGTGACAACGGTTAAATAAGATAAAAATCATTCTTTAAAATTTCCGGTGTGAGAAAAGGGCGGGGCTAACAATGCTCCGGAATAAATTATAAAAATTGGCAACTCTGCGTCATATTCGGAATCAGACGGTCATTTTGCATAAGAATTTGCAAAAATGGTAGTGGCCAGTGTTATTTTGTATTTCGAGCAATAAGCCTCGAATTTATTCGCTCCTATAATACATTACCTAATTTTACAAAAAGATTTTTCTTAACCGTTTTTAATCCCACCCTTAAGTGCCGTCGATGTTGTATGTTTTCACTAGTGGCATTTATGGCACCAATTAATGAGTATAAATCATTAATGATTTAAACAGGAATAATGGAAATTCTTTTCTTAAATAGTCTAAAGTTTTAACTTAAACGAGCTGTACTTACGGTTTAAAATAGGAAAGTATCCAGATGAAAATACGCGAATTTATATATTTGTTTGTCTGGTTTGTAACTCGGAAAGTGTTTTATAATCTATGCGAACTAAATAATTTTCTTTTCTGTTCATTACATAAAAGGACCTTTTGAAAACTTATATAAGCATATTTGCTATGTTTTTCCCTCTTTTTTTTTTTTTTTAAATCTTTTTTAAAGAATAACCACGACTGTTTTCTGTTAGTAATTTCCAATACCGTTAACCAAAAATAAGTACGAGAAAATTGTAAAATAAACTTTCTATTAGGTAATTTGCGATTTACCTTTAGGGAAAACTGAAAAACTTATCAATATGTGTAATGTATTTTAAAATTACATTTACTGGCCAAAATCACAAGAAAAATAAATTTTTATTTCTATATAACATTTCGCAGTAAAACTGTATCTCTGCGATTAGTATTAAAAACAATATTAATAATTGATAATTCTGGCTGATATTTTATTTATACTAGGATTATGCATTTGTTTTATATTTAACCCTCCGCGTACGGGGAGATTATTTTGTGTTTACTGTGTTTACACACACAGGTTGTAAATAGTCTTATTTTTTAATACCAATATTTTTGAATAAAAACATGTTTCATTAGTTTTCAGGATTTATAAATATCAAACATTGCATTTTACAAGTAGTGGTGGAAATATAATTTAGTGGGATAATAATTTTCAATAATATATTTGTTAAAAATAGTATTTTAGAAATTGTGCTGTAAATGAAATTTAATGTAAAAAGTTCTTTTGTCTGTCGAAATCACGGGCACCGTACGCGGTGGGTTAAATATTTTGTTACTCATTTTTCTATTATTGAATGTGCACACACACATATACTTATTTTCAAATTGTATTTGTAAATAATAAAATTCATGTATATAGAGCTATAGTTGTCAACTTAGCACATTTTGGCTACCGTAAAATTTTAACATTTTCTTTTATTTTAATTTATCAGTGAAAACCGTTACAGTTCACTGATAAAATGAAATAAATATTTCTATTAGATTTTTCCGGCCAAAAGGTGCGCTAATTTGGAAACTATGCGTGGAGCTGAAAAATTGGAGCAGAACTCATATCAGCATTTGTTTAAAATATTTCTCTTCCTATAAAATCGTTGTTTAATAAGAAGAAAATTTTATTTCATTTATTGTAGTATGAATTCCGCGTCAATTTTCCACCCCTGTGTATAGAAAACCTTATTAAATGGAAAGCAATTTTTTTTTTAATAAAGCAAATATTGTTGCTCGAGAAAAATAACTGATGTTTTGTTTACAAACTCTACGAGGTATATGTCAAAAAATTTCTCTTAATTAAAACATTTATCTTGCTTAATGGTTGATTAATCAGTTTGGATAATAGTATTCGGAAAGTGGAATGAAAATTTAATTGCAAATTTGCTCTTAAGCATGGACCGAATGTGCCTATGACTTAATCAGGTATTTTATCTATGCATGTTTATATATGAATTAAGGAAATTAAAGAGACATCAGCGTTAAAAACGCCATGGAATAATAACAATAAATAAATAAATAATCGAAATTTTGGTAGCTTAGCTCCAAATATGTATAACTTATTCTGTAGCACTGTATTATACTCGCCATTTTTTACACCTCATTTTTTGTAGAGTATTTTTTTACAATATACAGTCGGTAACAAAAGTGTCCGAACACTAGCAAAAATTCCTTTATAAGAAAAGTAGAGTTAATACTGCTTTGTTAAATAAATCCTTGTTGATTCATATTCTTAAATTGACTACGAACATGATTCGACAAGGATTTATTTAACAAAACAGTATTAACTCTACTTTTTTTACATAGGAATTTTTGCTAGTGTTCGGACACTTTTGTTACCGACTGTACTATTAGACTTAAATAAGAAAAAAATTGCTCTACAAAAAGAGTGGGATAGAAATGGATTAGTACTAACAATGCTACGGAATAAATTAAAAACATTGAAAACTATGGCTTTCAGAATAGCGAAACAGTGCAAAATAGTTAAAATGGATTAGTTTCGTATAGCTCCCAACATTTACATTTTCAGGGGTCGTGCTCTCCACTCTTTTTTCCGGAAACTTTTAGTAATGAGAAATTTATGTCTTTTTTACTACTACTACAACTCATATTCAAAACATTAGAATAATTGAGAAAAAGTACTAAGAAAAAAATTATTTTCCATTTATTTATTTTTGATACTAAGTAAATGCATTTAAATTTCTTATAAATTAAATCTGGAATGTTTAAATAAGATTGTAACATTTACAAAACATAAAATAAAATAAATTAGGTATACAATAGCTTTCTGAAACACATCAAAATATTATAATAAAATTTAGATTGGTTTAAAATATTAGAATATTTTATTTTACGCAAAAATATTACCTTTTGAATATGAAGTAAATGGTAGTTAATATTTTGTACCATCCTCTTTAGCTTTAATAAGAGCGTACAGTCAATCTTTCATATTATATAAGGTGTTTGCAAACATTTCTATCAATATTAGCCCAAATAGACTTTATACGTGCCACTAACTCAGTTTTACATGAAGGAGACTTTTTTAGGAGTTTTTTCTTCATTATACCCCATAAGGTTTCGATAGGATTAATGTCTGGTGAGTTTGGTGGCCAAAGAAGTACCTTAATGTTGCGTTGGCGGAACCAATTCTTAGTTGACACCGAGGTATGCGGTGACGCTAAATCTTGTTGAAAGATGAAATCATCTTTAAATAAATCTTCTGATGATGGAATCATGTAATATTCCAAAATTTCTTGATATATTTGAGAGTTAACCTTTTCGTAGACGATGCATAACTTTCCAGGTCCTTCTGCGCTCATGCAACTCCAAACAATGACACTTGCAGCAAGCTTTACCGAACGTTTAAGCATTCTTTATCAAATACTTCTTGCTTCATTCTCCAAACTCGAATACCTTGATTACAATATGAAACACAAAACATACTTTCCTCACTAAATGATACTTTTTTTCAATCTTTCTCGCTCCATAAACGTCTTGATTTACACCAATTCCATTTTATATGCTTTTGTTTTTCAGTCATGAGAGGTTTTGTTTTCGGTACACGAGATTCAAATTAAATTTATGGAGACATCTTAATGTTGTCGATGTAGAAACTTCGACTCCTTCTTCTTTCCATTTTCGGTGCAAGAATCGCACACTTTTAAAACGTCTTTTCTTAACTATACGCTTCATTTTCCTGTCATCTCTAGCAGACGTTTTTGGTTTTCGCCGCCATTTCGGCGATTATTTTGAAATTTTCCATTTTTTGAATATTGTGTTAGTATTTTGCTAACGCTTGATTGCGAACAATATAAATAATTCGCTACATAACATTGATTATTACTGTGCCGTTACAAATCAACCATACGAAGTTTAACAGATTCAGGAATATCACTTACACGACCCATTTTAAGACGAAAAAGCAAACAAACTGCAAAAAGAATACTTATTTTAAATAAAATCGTCTGAATTTAATCAATGATGCCACCAGTTATGAATTGGTGATAATTAAAGACGAATTAATGTGAAATATTCTAATATTTTGAACCACTTGTCACTTAAAAAAATATTCTAATACTTTTTTAAAATAATTTTTTTTCAATTAATCTTTTCAAAAATGATATTAATTTTAAGATAATAAATAAGTTTAATCAACAATAAGTTATTAATAAAATATCGTTTGCATATTTTCATTAAAATACATTAAATTACCATACGATATTTTCAATTTGTAAAAAAAATGTAATTATTCTAATATTTTGAATATGAGATGTACTGTTTTTATAGAGTAATCTCTTTCCTATTCAACCACGGCACATTACTATAAAAGTATCATAAAGATTTCTGTATGGAAATAGTAGTAGCAAAAAAAGGAGAAACTTCTCATTCCTGAAGGTGTTCTGAAAAAGGGCAAAAAGTACGACTGCCGCATTTTTTTTCTTTCTTTTCTTTTTTTTTTTTTTTTTTTTTTTAATAAGATCTATTGCCACCATTTTTTTTTTTTTTTTTTTTTTTTTTTTTTGTAGAAACATCTGCTATTAGTTTTCAGCAATTTAAAATCTTGAGGTTAAATATAATAAAATTCTAGTATGGGATCTTCAAAAATCCTAAAGACTTGGTAGCTATGCTATCATACGGAAACTGTACTATGCGAAATTTGCTTTTTATTTTAGATATTTTATCGTCGACATCACTTTACTATTCTTTATTTGTTACGTCAGATCTCCAATTCATATGTGATATATGTACGATAGAACTTGATATAAATATGCATATGAGTAATTCCATTGTAAATGTAGCGTCATTCAAATTTGGAGATATAGTGCAGCAATGTTTTCTAAAACTAGCATTGAGAACGAGTCCAATAAGTTGTAGGGTTGCAATATTGAGCTACAGGTTGGGATTTGGAAAACATCTAGTGATTCGGCGTTCTGTGTGTTATCGCTTAATTTCTCTGAATCAAATGACTGTCACCCCTATTTTAACATTCGACTCGTTGAGTTCGCACTTGCGCAGAGGCTTCCATGGCTTTATGAAAAGTCGACGAAGAATATTTCTACTTCCACCATTATTTTCTAATAATAATGGCAATCTTATTCAATCACAAAAAACTGCTGTAACTATGCAATAAAGATTTCTGTATATTAATAGTGGTAGAAAATCTTTTTCTTATGCATGACTGACATTATCTTCTACCATAGAATTATCTATATGAAATTTTAATATTAAAATTTGTTAATTGTAATTTTTATTAAAAAGTTTTGCTATAATTTCATACAATTATTTACAGCAGCTTCAAGGTAAAATACTTTGCACATCGAAACTCCTACTTTTAAAAAGAGCTGATTATTTTTTTTATAACTTACTTTTATAATATTTATAAATTGTGCTTACCTTTTAGAAAATCTTTTATAATTTATATTCAATTTAAAAACTTAAAATAACTTAAAAATTTCAGATTAACGCGTATTCACAGATTTTTTTTTTTTTTTTACTTACCTTTTCACAAAAGTGGGGGAAAATTCACTTAGAAGTTTTAATCCAGATTACAAATTACCTTTAAAAAGTGAAAATGTGTAACTAAATTTCTGCGAGATCACAAAACGCACTTTTGTAATTTTATTTATTAAGATTTCAATTTTGCGCAGCTAGAAATCATTCAGTTAATTTGAAAAAATGATATATAAATTACGCAATCGGAATTGCTTCCAAAGAAAAAGGAACTAATTTGAAGGAATAATATACACATTGTGCAATAAAAATTGTTGTGAAAGAAAAATATAGCAATCAATAAATACAGAAGTCGATTTATAGATTAAAAAATTAAGCACGATATGAAATTGTCGTGCAAGTGTAGTAAAGTGTTTTTTCTTCTAAAATTTCAGGTTTACGAAAAATTAATAATATCTATCTATCTATCTATCTATCTATGCATATATATTTATACATACTTTATTTTTAATAAACTTATTTTTATAGATTTGTGATTCAGACGCATGGATATGAACGTATGTAGTTACCATTTTAATTTTCTCTTTTTAAATATCACACTCTGCTTTGTTTCATTAACAATTTAAAAATCATTATTATTATTATTATTTTCTTTTGAAACTGCTAAAGTAATTTAAAAAATGGCTATTAGTAATAGCTGATCATATTTATGTAAAAGAAGAGAGAGATAAAAGCATTTTAGTAGTTTTAATTTTCGAGAAATTTTTGGTTTCACAGTAAACCAATTAAGAGTAAAGATCAATGTTTAGTTCTTACGTAAATTAATAGAAAATATCTCTCAGAATAAAAATTTATATTATATATATTTTTTTAATGTAAAATTGGACACTAATTAATTCTTAAAAGTAACACTCAAATCAATTAAATGCAAAAAACTTCGTACAATATTTTCCTGTGTATATACTGTTAATAAAATGCAATTTTGTTGCCAGAAATTCTCTGTGAAAATTACAGAAAAATACGTTTTGTCAACGTAATTTTTTTCGCAATTTACGACTTCTTTTTTTCTCAAATTACAGATAATTATGTAATTTTCGGCAACAAAAGTGATAATCCACTTGTCTGCTAATTCAGTTTCACGCCGGTAATTTTAATTAACAGACAAAGCTATTTTTAAACGAAGATTTTTCTCGATTAACTATACCCTTGAGTGTAACTTAAATTTTTTGGTGCGAAGCTGAATTATCTGGTCTGCGTATTATACACAGAAAAATATGGTAAATATAAATTGCTTATATATATATATATATATATGAAAACCTTTTCAGACATTGCATAGAAAGAAAAATGCTGTATATATATATATAGGCGGTGCTGCAAATATGGGAACTTTTTTATTCAATAATCAGCAATAATTTTGAGAAATGATGTTTTATATAATATATTTACAGTCGGCTGCAAAATTATTCGAGCACTAGCCAATAATTCCTATATTTAAAAAGTACACTTAAGACTGATTTGCTAAGTAAATCCTTGTCGAATCATGTTCTTAGATTGATTAAGAACATGACTCGACAAGGATTTATTTAACAAAGCTGTATTAAGTGTACTTTTTTTGGTAAGGATTATTGCTAGTGCTCGAATAATTTTGCAGCCGACTGTAATCTTCGATATGATTAGGCAAACATTCCAATTAAATATAAGCGGTAAACACTGAATAAAAACGTTCCTAAAATTAGCAACATTGTACATAGGTGCCAAGTGTTTCTGTTTAAAATTAGTGGTACTTTAGTCTGCAGTTTGATATCTCTAAATTATGGTACAAATTGGAAAAAAGTTTAAATGAATAAAGCCTTTAAGTTTTTAACAAAAAACTTAAATTTTATCTTTCAACATTTTCAAAACATATTAAATATATTTTTGACTTGATAATTTGTGTTATATTTAAGAGGTTTGCTGATGTTCACAGCATGATGGATGTTTTTTAAATAAGTTTTTGTTTATAAGAGGATTTGTAAGTAGAAAACGTTAAGTATCAGTTATTTGTAAGTAAACAGCACTAATTTAATAAAAGTTGTCTGTCAAAACAGATTATATCTTGACATCTAGTACAAGCAGAGCCTGATAAAGCTTGGATCACATTACTGTCACTATTTTTAACAAAGAATTTTTGTTCTCTTATTACAGGAACTTTGTGATTTAATTATAAAATGATTCTTATTAGAAAATAGGGATGCTTAATAATATAATTCAAGAAGACTAAAAGAGATACCCTATTTAAGAAATTACCTTCTCATATTATAGAAGAATTGTTAAGAAATAATAAAATAATTAATTAATTAAGATTAATTGTTGAGAAATAGGGATAAAAGGTTGTTCCTTAATCAGGCCCTGAGTACCATCATGCAAGAATATAAAAAATATGTAAAATTTTCATTTATTTTAATAATGCAAATTTGAGTTATTCCGTGTTTTTGTTGGTATTAAATCCGGCAGACTACGTGAGGTTCCTACGCCTGGGTGGCCCCACCAGTGACTGAGAGGTTCTGCGTTCAAAGCTCGCAGACCGGAAGTGTCGGGTTCGATCCCAGGTCGTGATTGTCGACCTAGCCTTTCGGAGTTGTCCCGGGTTTCTCCGAAACTAGCGTAAATACGGGCTGAGACCACTTCGAAAGAACCCCCACGGAAGGCATTCACCATTACAGGGATGGAACACGGGCGCAGAATTTATACCGGAATCCGTTTAAGTAATTTTTCTACCTATAATATCGTCGATTTAAGAAGAACAAAAATTTCTTACATTGATAGTGGTATGAATTCTGCGCCCGTGTTCCATCCCTGCCATTAGGACCAGCTCCGTAATCCAGACAATTAGGCTTATTTCCAACACACCAACACCTACGCCTGGGGAAAGCGCCCTCCATGTATTGAGACATTTTTAAGGGATTCTAGCCTGCATTCATGCCAGTTACGGAGAAATCCATAAAAAAAAAACTCTGAACGGCCAGGTCGATGAGCGCGACATAATTTCGAAACCGAAACTTCTCATTTTCCAACTTCGAGAACAGAACCCATCGGCCACTGGTGCGTCTCAAATTTAAAGAATTCAATAAGAGAATTTAATAAAAATAAAAATATTAAATTATTTCATTTGTAGTTGAATATTCGCTCAATAGACATTATTATGAAGTGATTTTAAATTGGATACTAACCTGCATGTGTTACGTAAAAGTATAATTTGAACCATTCCTCGTATAGTTTGTAAATAAAATTGCATGAATATAAAATACTTATTTTTGAAACAAATGCATAAACAACGTTTATTTGCACTGTTAAAAAAACACAACTTTGGTGCCAGAAATTCTCTGTAATTTGAGAAAAAAGTCGTAAATTACGGAAAAATTACGTTGACAAAACGTATTTTTCTGTAATTACAAAGAAGTTCTGGCAGCAAAGTTGCATTTTTTTTACAGTGTACTAGTATTTGTTTTTTAATCCGATTCCTTAATAGAAGACAGTTAATAATATACATATATACACATATATTATAATATGTTCTGTAGCCGAAATTTGTATTCAGAAATTTGAAAGTTACTGAAATGAACTTTTAAATTCATAAAACTTGATTTATTATTATTTCAAAGCCAAACAAAAAAAAAAAAAAAAAAAAAAAAAAAAAAAAAAAGAAATGAAAAGAAATGAAAAGAAAGAAAGAAAGTAGAAAAAGAAAAAGCAATACATCAATTTTCGGCGCCTTGAAAGTCAAATACATTGTATTTACACCAGAAAATTTGTTTAATAAAATGTACGTTTTCAGTATCAAATACAAATTGAGTTACGTCCGTTATCGTAATTTTTTATATATAATCCGCAGGTAATAGATTCCACCATCAGAAACTTTATTTAATAGAAAAAGTTATATGTTTTGTAAGAAACAGCTCTAACAAATATAACTTTATCTGTCAATTAAAATTTCTGTGTAAAACTGACGTACCTGACCTGTGGATTATCCGCCAAAAATTACGGTACGTAAAATAAAATTTGTTGTCTTAAAACATATTTCAAATTGCTAACACAGGTCTACAAAATTATTGTTGGCAAAATTTGATTTGATAATTTTAGCTGATATATAAATTTTATTGGTGCGCTGGAAGTGAAAATAAAGACAGTTTTTTCTGTATCACGTACTGAATTTTTTCAATGCAGGCATAGCTGCCAATATTTTCAACATTTAAATGAGAAACACCAGTATTTTTAAATGGAATATGTTATATAGATTTTCGACGATTAACATTACCGAAAACAGTTACAAAAATTTTCCGATTTCAAGTAAGTCTCCTTTGGAAAACTGGAGACTTGGCACCTATGATACAGGGTATCTACTGATACAATTACTTCATTTTTCGTGGTTTCTGGTATGTTTCCATTACTAATTGTAATTAATCATGGAAACATACTATAAAAGTTATCATGTAATTATATTTTTGCAAAAGTCGCGAAAGAATTGTTTCGATAGACACACTGTATTGACAAAAATAATTTATGAGCTATAGAGAAGAATTGACTTCAGTTTCAGATTTCGCACACCGAAAAACATTAGAGTCAGCCAAAATTATCAAATTAAAATTTTATATGTAGAGCTGTGTAATGAATAATTAAATTTAATTTTAGACTATTTATGACACTTAAAATTCACAAAATTAGGAATTTTATCAATAATTTGAATCCTTTTACGAGACGGGTTTATACACTAATTCTTAATTTCGTTTTCAGCCATTTCTTAAATCGTTTGCTTCCAACTAATAATCTTCGCTACATTTAAACGTATAAAACAAATTTCAAAGATTAATTTATTATTCCGAAATAGTAATGCATAAAGGCAGAGCCTCATAAAGATTAAAGCACACTTGCATTAATTTTTTATTTATTTATGATTAAAATTCCGACCTTTTTCTAGAAAATTATTTTTAAAAATAATGGGATTTAAAAGGAAACAAACTCATGTTAAAAGGAAAAAAAATAAACTGTGAACATGATTTTTTTTTTTACATTTAGGTGCAGGTAAACATGTAAAGAAAAAAAGTTTATAGATCGAAAAGAAAACAAAAATGCAGCTATGCACAAATTCTTCAAGATTGTATGTTTTAAATTCGGTTTCTTAGCTACAAGTTACTTGCATTGTTCATCTTAATAATCTTTCTTTTATTATATAAGAGAGCTTTAAATAAAAAGTCACTTTTTTTTTTTTTTTTAACAAATTAGTTTTGCGCCTTAATATGTTTTTCATGAATTATTTCAAATATATAGCCATGAAAATAAGATACACATCTCTTACCATTTGTGCAAACTTATTATGTCCATATGTTATAATACAAGACTTAATATCTGTTTTTGGAAAAAAAAATGTCTTATTTTAGGACATTTTAAAATTTAAAAGGTTCGTCTTAAATGTCTTATTTTACAACGCATCACTATATTTTGACACAATACATTAGTTCATTTACTCCACCAGTCCATTAAGGCACACCAGTGTATTAAATAAAAATATATATTATGTCTAAGCTCTATTATGATATTTACGTCTTTAAATGCCTTTATCGTTTTTCCTTGTCTTACTTTAAGACACCTTTATTCGCATTAAAAGTTTAGAGTTTTGGGTTGTCGTTCTACAGTCTTTTTTTGAACATGAAGAATCATTAGACGTGTACCTGTGACTTAAAGTGTATTTCGTACCACTACAAACTACCTCTCCTTACTCGAACCCTGCATCTAACAACGGAAGGCCAGAGCGCTAGCTATGCAATCACCTGTTGAGTGGTATATTTAAGGGGCTAGATGCTGGTGAAAGTATCAGCAAAAAATGGCCAGAATTATATTTACAACATCTGACAAAATTATTTATGTTAAAATTGTAAATTTTAACAGATGCTATGAAAGGTTCCGTATATATCTGTTACATCCCTTAGAAAGATTCTACCTTTTTTCTTAGTTTAATTTAATAAAAATAGTAATGATTTCTTTTATTTTTTGTCAATGAATTATTTGTGTGCACGACATCTCTGTGATATCTGTTCAGAATTTGATGAAGTTTTAACAGTTTTTACATAATATATAAATGTACGGTGTGATGAACTATAAGCCTTTTTACATTGAAAGTTTTATAATTATACCATTAATTATGAAAAAATAGTGATAAATTACATAATAATAATAATAATAATAATAATCTTTTTCAAGCAATGGAATTTTCCTGCAAAATTATTTTTCATCTTTTTAATTGGATTTCCCCATGTGCATATATTTTTGTAGATTCATGTGATGTATCGTTTCTATATAATCCTACGTGCAAAACAATGTAAAATAATTCAGAGGAAAAAAATGCACTCTGATTTATTTTTACTAAAAAAATTAAATATAAAACTTAGAATACTCTAAAAACTATGATAGATAGGTAAAACCTTTCTAACAACTGCAAAATTTTACAATATTTAAAAATAATATATATATATATATATTTTTTTTTTCGAGTATTGCAAACACAATTATATCCATCATTTACCAATATTTTTAACGTTCAAAGTTACTTCAACCCTTCAAGTATATTCAATATTAAAATAAATTATTTCACAACTGCACCTTCAAATTCAACTGTATTTTGGCATTTCCCTGTGTTTCTGAGTATTAAGACACTGATTGCCAGGATAATATTCAGTATCTTTGTTTCAGAAATGTTTAAAATAAAAATATTTTGTATTAAAAATTAACATCATTTTTATGTTGACGATATTCTATTTTTTATTATATCTTTATTTGTGTTTCGAAACGTGTTTATGCACTGCCGAACTGTGATAGATCTGAAAGACACATCTAAAACGAAATAATATATATATTTTTTCTTTTCTAGGAAGGGTAACATATTTAAAATATAAACCATTAAAATTACAATCCTAGAAGATTTTGAAACTTTTGTGTCATTATTGGAAAAAAAAAAAAAAAAAAAAAAAAAAAGGAAAGAAAAGAAAAAGAAGAACATTTTTTAATACGAAAGTCACTAACTTAAAATTTATAAAAGTTTCCTTTCAGGCATGCCAACATTTCTAATTAATTCAGTAACATAGTTTGAGCTTGCCTTTTTCCACGCTACTATTCTTAAAAAGTATTTTCTACTAATTTAATCCTAATTATATATTGGAGAAAGTTACTGTACAAATATAGTGGCATAGTTGCCAACTTTTATGTTTTTATCTACCGTAAAATTTTAATAGAAATGTTTTCTTTATTTTATCGTTGAAAAGTGTTAAATAAATATATAAAAAAATTTCTTTCCGGTCGATAAAAAGAGTGTAAAAGTTTGCAGGTATGTAGTGTCCGTGTATGACTGTATAAAAAGGCCGTGTAGTGACCGTATAATAACCGTGTAATGACAGTGCTCCAGAATATATCAGAATTGTCGGCATGCATATTTTTTATTAACTTTATAACTGAATAGTTTTATTTACAGATACCTTTAACTTCTTTTTCAAACGAGATTATATTGTGAACAACTCTGTGAAATTTGTCATTCAGTTGTGTTTTTAAATATTTAGACACTGATTTTCTCGATAATTTTCAACATTTTCGTCTCAGTTGAAAACTTGAAATAGAAAAGTTTTATAATAAAATGAAAGTCTCTTTTAAATAATGGATATATAATTTAATATGGTAAATTTAATTTGTGTTTAGTAACATGCTTGTAAAACATCATTTTGTGATTTTTTTTTTTTTTTTCCAATCAACATGTGAAAAATCATTAAACAAAGAAAAACTTGTCAAATTTAAAATAATTAGAAACAAAATATACACTCACAAGGAAGTAAAATCAAGATAACATTAAAATAACATTAGTTAAAAACATAGGCATTCAAGACACGAAGACACTTGTGCTATCAAATAATAATAATAAAAAAAGTTTAGCTCATATGAATTCAAATGTCGCTAAACTTAAATTAAATTTACGAAAGTTGCTTTAAAACTGCAAAACGTAAATGAATACTTTTAATTTTCTAGTATGCATAATTGAACTTCCACCTTATCTGAGATAAAAGTGAAAAACAAACATGTGATATACACGAATAGGTAAAGTTTCTAGTATTTTCTCGTCAACGTAATGTAAATATTTTCCTCATTAAAAGCAATTGGTCTTCATTTCTTCATACATTAGAAACTCATGAACGAATGAGCTTTAATCAAAGACGCCATCCAATATACCGCGGAAACATTAATCAATGTTATTTATTCTCCAATTCAACATTGACGACACGAAAAGAAAAATGACGGCAGTTATATAGAGAAGTTGGAAGATCACGAGGAGTAAATTATCCTTTTCAATTTCATATGGATCTATTGTTGGCCTGTATAATTAAAAACTTGAAATGTGCTGAAAAATTCATTAGTTAAAATATTTTGTCATAGGGATATCTTTTTACTTTGAAAACTTTGGGATTCAACAGAATTTACTTACTTTCTTGTGTAGGTACAGGGTTTAAAGAAAATTTAAAATATAGTCACTAATTTTGTTTAAATTTGGTTTTGGAAGATTTAAAATAATTTTAATTTCTGTTTCAATTGATGGAAATAATTAAATTCCTTTAAACATTAATTATTTGAGAGAAATTTATAAGAAGCAAATAAATAAGATTTTTATGTTATTTATATTACTATTATTTTAATATTACTTTAAAAGAAAAAATAAAGAAAATCAAAATTTTTTAAAGAAAATTTTCGTCTTATTTTTTCAAATCTGAAAATATTTCTTAAAAATATTCCAAATGCTTATATGGAAATACATCTCTGAAAATTTTACAACCCATGCAATGAAAAAACAAATCTGTATTTTATAAGGAACTAAATAACGAATATTCTTAATTCCTACAGCGAAGATTTTTTAATATTATCGTATATATATATATATATATATATATATATATATATATATATATAATATTACCGTTAGAAAGCAACTTTTGACTCTGGTCACTTCCAAGAGTAATTTTCCCATACCAAAGATAAATTACAATAATGTATCAAGAAATCATTATTATTATTATTAATCCAACATTTTTAATAATTTCAGAAATATAATAACTCTTTTCTTGCAACTAAACTTTGGGCATGATTTTCTAATACAAAATAACTCTTTAAAAAAAATTGACATACGGAAATAATATTACTTTCTTTTTAAAGAAAATTGTATAAGTAAATATTCTTACTACCTCACACAACTTATTTTGCTTTTCAATAAACAGATGTACTACTTCTGTTACATTTTTCTTAAAATCTAAACTCTTTTATATTTTATAGAAAGCATCTGAAAAGTAATATTATTGCATTCTAATCGGGAACTCCAATAATCCTTAAATTTTAAAAACAAACAAAAAATTACTGCATTATTTTACTTTAAATAACAATTTACAATTGCTTTGATATTATTTTAATGGAGTGCAGGAAAGCCTATTTATGTACATGATTTTGCAACACATGATAAATATATGTATACATATTTTAATATATGAACATTTTCCAATATAAAATTTAAATTTTTTAGTAATAAGACTGTATGTAAAAAATACGCAATTAAAAAAATTATCATATAAATTTAACTAGTACAAATACAAAATTAATTAGTATGGCATAATATGCATGATCAGTTATTTAGAATATTGAAAAGCGAGTTAATGATACCATTGAATCAAAGTCAATGGTTATATATTCCTGAACGAGGAGCATTTAAAAGAATTTTTTTAACAATTGTAAACATAAGTTTTTTTTTCCTCATAAAAACACGGACAACATATTCATTAAAGCAATTTTTAAATTATTTAGAAAGTCTTACCAATTATAAACAAGTAATGTTCATTAATTGTTTATGTAAACAATAATCATAATCCAGTTTTACTCAATAACATCGATGTTAGAAAACATAAATTATTAACAAGCGCAGACCATAAACGAACTTTTCTCATAAACTACATCCACTACATTATTATTATTATTACTACTACTACTATTATTTTTACATGTATTCTGATAATTAAAACACGGAATTTATAAGTACTTACCCCCAAAGAGTAAAATTTAGAAAAATCTATCTTTTTATAAAAAGTTGTCTAACATGTCACAAAATATATGTTTTTACCCAGTAACTCTTTCTATAACTCATAAAGTTAGTTTACGCAAAACTGAAAGCGCGCTGCGAATGCTTCTGTCGGGCGCAAGGTTTTAAGAGAAAACGTTGTGTATTTTCTAGAGATGAGAATATCGTCGCCAACTCAGGTAGTTTTCGCCAAACTAAAAATTCGCCAAGACTAAAGGATTTATCCACGCGGTTTTTGTTTAAATCAGTGGCTTTCAAACTGACAGATGTGGCCAGCTGCGAACGTTTGAATGTTTCGCTTATTTTTGTTAGAACAAGAAAGATAAATTTTAGCTTAAAATACACATTTTAGAGATTTTTTTTTTTTTTTTTTTTTTTTTTTTTAAATCCTATTGTATTCCCTTGGTAATATTTTAGAAAATGGTTTAAATTTTCACAAAATTTGCTGTGTGAATATCAAGAAAGAAGCAATATAAGTGTAATAGGATTCCTAGATGTATTTTATTTATTTATTTATTTTATTTATTTATTTTTTAATAAAAGGATTTTTTTATTTAAAATATATTTGTAGCATATTTTCACACAAAATTTATTTTTAAACAAAACTGTTTATTTTTGTCTTTTAAAATCTTTATTTACTTTCAACAATTAAAAGAAGTAGTGAACTTAAATATTTTTTAAAACTTTCTAACAAAGTTGAAAAGTGTTTATGTCTTCGGTTTGTCTGTATGTCGGTCCGTCCGCCTATCAGCGCTCTGATTCTCGTAAATATTAATGAAATTTCTAAAAGCTGACTTATGTTATTCAAGTTTACTATGGGGTGTTCCCTACTGGAAATAAAGTGAATACCGCCGTTGGCTTGTGTACAGGGAACACCTGTAGAATTCCAAAGCATTGCGATCTATAAGAGATATTTCTATAAACCATATTTTAATATATTTATTTTGCACAAATCATAATGTAATTGATATTTATTATGCATATGCACAATTTAATGTTTTCTTTACAATACAATATGAATAGTAATTCGATTTACAAGGCCACACAAAACTATTCAGATACATTAAGGCTTATAATTGAAAATTTGTGCAATTGTATGTTTTTAGCACTATTTAACAAACTTTAAGAGTGATTATTATATAAAATAGCCTATATGTCCGTTTTTTTGTCCATCTGTCTATCTCCCCGAGTTCTTACTCTGGTAAATATCCATGGAATTCCTTGAAATTGACATATATCATTTAATATTATTATGGAATTTTCCCTATTTAAAATGGTTCAAATAACAGAATTGGTTTGTGTACAGGGATACGCAAAGAATTGTAATGTATTACGTTTTTTTAGAAAAATCTTTTTAAATCACATTTAAAAAACTTTGCTCTGCACAAATAATAATAAAAGTCGCATTCTTTAGTCATATGCTAAAAAAAATGTTTCTTATAGAATATGATATGTTTAGCATTAAGATTTACAGGGCTATTATTCTAAAAGATAACTCAATCAAAATATCAGAACACAAGATGTGCCAAAATGCCACCCTGCGGAAAAAGAACAAATTATTATCATATTTTCCTGCGTATAATCCACAGGTAAGATAAATAAGATTTTTATCAGAAACTTTAATTAATATATAAAACTATATTTGTGAGGTGCAATGCAGCATAGAAACATAGTTTCCTCTGCTAATTAAAATTTCTACTGTAGGACTGATTTCTCTCATGTGCGGATTATCCACAGGAAAATACGATATATGGATACGGCTAGTTCAACGATCAGATCGTACTCATAGTAGCCTAGCTTTAGCGCTTTTTCGAGAATAGCGTTTTTTCGAATTATAATAGAAATTTTCTACATATTTATGCAACATATTTCCCTGATTAAATAAAATAAAATCTTCTGTTAAAATTTTTCGGGAGTCAAAAAGGGCTAAAGTTGTTATCTATGATCGAACTCATTTTTTTTTTTTTTTTTTTTTTTTTTAGTTAAGCATAAGGGCAGGAACCAAGTACGGAAGGAAAAAAAAAAGAAAATATCCACAATCACAAATATATTGTCAGGAAATGTTTATCTACAAAGAAATAAGAAAATAAAATCGTTATTTTACTTTACATTTTACTACTGAATTATATTAAATTTCTGTTTTAATCTCCAATTATAATAGTGCCTCAAACTGTAAAAATCCAGTTTTCAGAATATTTCACGAGTGATATACTTTTAAAAATCTATATTTAATAAGTATGGTTAGAGGTATTTATTTAAGGACATAGTTAGATTTTGCTTGTTTGCTTTAACCCTTTCAGGGGCAGTGGTATATATTTTATACCACCTAATTTCAATTCTTAACTTCAAAAATTCATCTCAGAATTTTTGTTATAAAATTTTACTTTTTTATTTTATGCGAAAATATTAATTTATTACTGTTCTTCTAATCTTGTTTTTAAACTGTGGTGGCACTTGATTTTAAAAGAAATGAAATTCATTGCCCCTGAAAGGGTTAACATAGATGACAACATTTTAATTTATTCCGGAGTATCTTAGCCCCGCCTTTATTTCACACCAGTTTATTTATTTAAAAAAAAATTCTGTAATATATAACTTCGTTAAAATAAGAAAAATTTACTTTTAAAAAATAAGTGGTATGAAATAAAGGCGAGGCTAAAAATAAATTAAAATGTTGGCATCTATGGTTTTAATATTAAGTGTACCGGAAAATCCCATGGTTTTGAATTATCAAAATCGCACTGGATTTTCCTTTTTTTTTTTTTTTTTTTTTTTTTTTTAACAATGCTTATATGATACACAAAGCATATACAAAGTAAGCAGCGTAACATCTATGGGGAATGTGTTCGCCTGATTGTCTACCATTTGGACAGGTAAGCGTCTTCATAACTGCCAACATTCTAATTAGTATCCTGCATTCCTGCAGTCCCCGCCTTTTTATTCACCCCACTCTTTTATTAGAATATTTTTCTTCTTATATAATCGTAATTAAAATTGGAGAAACTTACTCTAAAAATAAAGTGGTGTGGAAAAAAGGGCGGTACAAACAATACTATGGAATATTAATTAGAATGTTGGCAAGTAAGCGTCTTATATAATTATTTCATACCTGAAATGTTTTAGATTAAAATAAATTATTATACACTAATGGTACTTTCACCGACAAAACCAAAGCTAATTACATAGAAAGCGTTGCCATTACCATTGTATTTAGCTCGCAAAGTCACCTGCATAAAGGTCAACAATATGACTGCAGCGATCCTATGAGTGGATCTGAGAAATACATTCTATAACAGAGCGCATACTCCAAAGTAACTAGCTCTTCAAACGTAAATACGTTATGTTATCATCTACTAGCTTCTTATAGAATAGTAACTTTATTTTGAATGTCGATGGTGTGGAAAAATGCATTTATATTTAAAATGTGTGGTTGAATGGTATGCATTTTTTGTCTTGAAATATTATAACTTAATTTTTTATCATTAGTGATTTTTTTCTTTGCAAACAATACATTTTTTATGTATTATACTCTTTTGTCATGTATTACTTTTCGGTTAAGTCTATTTAATTATTCGTTTTATACGAAATCTATTACAGTATTTTTAAAAGGAAATACAATTTTATATTTATAAATCACTAATGATAAGAACAACGTTTTTCAATAAAAATGTATTTTACAACGCTATTGATATTCAAAATAGCGTTACCATTTTATAAGACGCTAGCAGATGATGGTTTGGGTATTTGTATTTCGGTGTCTCAGCTTATCTATATTACATAATTTCACAATAAAAACTCACAATTTTCTTATATATTTCATACATAGAAAACACCACAAACATCCATGCATGAACCGGGATTAGCAAACGGGTGACGTAGTATACTTATATTTGTAGAGCTAGTTAAATTGGAGCGTGCACTCTGTTATTGGATGTATTTCTCACTCCATTACAGGATCGCTGAAGTCGTATTTTTGGCCTGTATGCAAATAACCTTGCGAGCTAAATTCAATGGGATTGTATGTAATGAACTTTGAAGAAAACTTATACATGCAATTTTGTATTTTAAGGTTTTTCTGACTTATCTCGCAATGTAAATGTTAAAATTGACTGTATACTTTCTTTTGCCGCTGGTTGCTTTTCTGCCCTCTGACCGTTACAGGCAAAGCGAGTAGTATTAAGCGTATTCACCCCAATGGAGCTATGGGTAGCGTAGTTACGTTGTGATTACATCACTGATCAATGGCAATGCCATCTGGTGTTCACGGTACCTGAACTATTTAGGCTTAAACTATGGGTGCTCGAATAGAACTTGTTTACTCGCGTGATGCACTATGTTTAAAATTAAAATAGAATTGGAGCTTGAACGAATTCCCATCTGAACGGAAAAATCCATGTATTTGTGAAATATTCATATTTCGTATATTTTCCCATATTTTAAGATAAGCAATATATTTTACAACTAATTTTTAAAAAGTATTTTTTGAATAGTTATTACAACTTATAATCTATTGAATTCTGAATTCAGTTGCTTTGATTTGTAATGAGGTTGGAACAAGTTAGTGTATATTTATTCATTTTTAAATATTATTTCATTACTAGTATTTTAGTTATAGAATTGATTTTAAAGCGCTTACAAACATATTTTGTTAAAATGCTAAAATTTTTACGAATGATTTCGTCTGCGTTTGATTGATTTTATGGAACACGATAAAAGGTTTCTTTTAATAATAAAACTAATAATAATGTCATATTTTATGATCAATTCCTTTTTTATTCATTTTCCCAAAAAAATTTTAAAATTTAATTTCGAAATTGCGTTCATCAACATTTTTCTTTTGCATTACTAATACATGGGTTGTTTCGTATTTATAATGCAATTTACAACATTAGAACTTATATTTAAAAATTTTTATTTCACCCTAATTAATTTTGGCACTAAGTGAACACTGCAAATAAGATTATTTGCTTGAAATAACTATTGAACATTTAACGTACATGCATTTTATATTTAATGTCAAATGTACGCTAATAATTTCAAGTAAATAATCACACCTATAATTTTCACATAAGGCCAGAATTAATCCCTATTTACAATAAAAAACATAAGAGATAAAATTTTAAAGAAAGAACAATATAGGCAGGTTTTTCATGGATTTTATTTGAGTACCTCAACCACTGAACGCTGGGAAGCGCTGCCGTCGAGTTTACTTTGCGACATTTTTTAACATTCTGTGATCGAGCTTATTCTGAAAAGCTTCGGCTGCAGGTAAATGGCCTTTCTGTCTTCGTTGTCAACTTAGTACCTTTTGGCTACCGAAAAAATTTAATAGAAGTATTTCTTTTATTTAATCAGTGAACTGTAACTGTTCTCACTGATAAAGTAAAATAAAAAAAATTATAAAAATTTTCCGTAGACAAAAGGTGCTAAGTTGGCAACTATATCTGCTGTCACGGACATTTTTTAGTATTGCGCTGTGCCGCTTATCTTTTACTCTCTTTCATCATTCTTTGCCAATTTCGTCTTAAAATGTTATATAAATGTTATCAAGGAAACATTTCCAGTGTCAGGTTTTAAAATTGAAACGACAGAATTTTCTTGTACACCTAATATATGTCGAAAAAAAAAAAGTATTTGCATGTAATCTAAAATAGAAGTGACTTATATTTGCCAACATCTATGTTATATTCTTCATTATTTTTTAATAATAGTATTTTTAAACTAAAAATAAAATATTGCTCTTTAAATATAACAGAACTGAAAAAGAAAAAAAAAATGTAACGATGACATTACCAAATAAACCTTGTATAAATCCAAAATAATGATCTACAATATGTTCATATAATCCTATCGTGTTCAACTTAAATTAATAGATACATTTTCGAACCAGACATCTATAAGCAAACTCTAATGTTACCCTGTGACGAAATTATTTTAATGGTTCTTTCGCAAGTTTGACATTTCTCTTGCGCAATGGCAGTTTATGTTACAGAATTTGTCCATTCTAAATAAAGTAGTTTAGGACTGCAAATAACGCTTATCTCTTCAAAATATATGAAATGCATAAAGACTTTGAAGTGTTTAATACTTTGAAAAAATTAAATATGATTGCCTTGTTAAAGCATAAACACTAAGTTAAAAACTATTCATATATTCGATATGTGTGAATGTTTAGTTATTCATATAACTGAATATAAAAATTTGAATTTAATAATATAACATTTGAATATTAGTTTTTTAGAAACGTTTATAATGCTCTCAGCTCAGTACTATTACTCTGGAATTACAGTGAGAAAAATAAAAACATTAACATATACATGTGCTTTCATCCTGCATAAAACCTATTACTATAAAATTTTCTTGGCTTCGGTAAACCTGACTGTGCAGTACAGCAAAGATGCCAACATTTTAATTTATTCCGGAGCATTTTTAGCCCCTCCTTTATTTCATACTACTTTTTTCTTAAGAGTAATTTTTTCTTATTTTATCGTAGTTATTTAACCCGTTAGTAGTCGCTACAGACAGCGCCACCTATTACAGATTGCGTATTTTTTATTTAACTCGCACCAATAATTTTAAAAAGTGATGTGATCAACGTTTCTTCGATTTTATTCGCGTTTTATGTATATCAAATGCCACTTCTAAAATTTTTTGGTGGCTATTGAAAAAAAATTCTGGCAAAACTGAAGGATGGGCGGCAAATCGACCAACTAGCGACTACTAACGGGATATTGGAGAAAAATGTTCTATAAATAAAGTGGTGCGGATTAAAGGCGGGGCTAAAAATACTCCGGAATAAATTAAAATGTTGTTATCTATGAGTATAGTCGGAAACAATGTTACCAGACTTTACGACTTTTCTATTCAAAAGTCACAAATAATTTTGAGAAGTGATATTTGATATGCATAATTGATGATTCTTCGATTCCATTCGTCTATTATGTGTATCAAATATCACTTCTCAAAATTATTGGTGACATATTGAAATAAAAGCCGCAAAATCTAGCAACACTGGTAGGAAAATTCATGAAAGTTTTAAAAATTATTATGAACTCAACCAACTCCTGAATAAAAGTGAGATTTGCACTAAAATGTTTATAATAGTTTACATTTTTATACAAATATAATTTGAAATTTCTCGCACAGATTTACAGACAGGAGCCTGAATAAGTCCGAGGCATACTTTCATCATTATTTCTTAACAACAATTGTTTACTTATTAATGACAGAAGTTCGCTTCTTTCATTAGTAAATGAATATTATTAGAAAATAGTGATGTCTAAGAACCTAATTTATTCTGAGTAAAACAATGCATTTTTTGTTTTTTTATAATTAATTTCTTATTTTTAAAACGAGTTACTGCCAAATACAAACACAGCTGCCAGCAGTTGTGATTTGTTCTATGTATACCTGCCCTTTTTTCATGCCACATTTCCGCAATATCTGTTTACTATAGGGGGATCACAGACCACATTCTTTCTCTGATTCTTCCACCAATATTTTTCTTTCGGAATTTGTAATAGTACTATTACACCCTGTGTCCACCCTGTAATATTAGCCTTTGAAGGGCAAAATAATTGCGCTCATTTAAAATCAGCAGCCATCAGAATTTACGAAGAGAGTTGAAAGAAATGACGAAAAAGAAAAAAAAAATGTATATTAATTAGTATGTTGGCAGGTATGCACAAGTGGTGGGAAAAAGGAAAACTCTTTCACTTTTACGTGCCTGCGAAAATCCTAATTATTAATCCGTAGTATTGCTAGTATCCAACCTTGTTTTCACACCGCTTAATTTTTAGAGTAATTCTCCCCAGATGTAATTACGATTAGGTAAGAAGAAAGTTACTCTAAAATAAGACTGGTGTGAAATAAAATTCGGATATAAAGAATGCTACGGAATATTAATTAGGATATTAGCAGCTATGTCAATGCATAATACTAAATCATTATGAAGTATAGTATATATGTGAACTTCAAAATTTGTTTTTAGGTACCAATAACCTAACTATTAACTTTTAATTAATTAACTTTATATTTTGCGTGTTGAAACAAATTAACTTTACGCGTATTTTTTTTATACTGTAAGTTTTATCTTCAGGTAAAAAATTTAGAAAATAAATAAATTTAGTGAAATGAGTCCACGGATCAGTGTTGCCAGATTGGGACATTTTTTATTCAATATCCACCACTAAATTTTAATTGTAATGATTGCCTAATCACGTCGACGATTAATCGTCTATTATGTATGTCAAACATCACTTCTCAAAATTATTGGTGAGAGTTGAATAAAAAAGTTCGCAATCTGGCAACACTGCCATGGATGTTGCACATTTAATAAATTAATATATATTCTTCATAAAATTCTGTTTTAGAAATTTATGAATAATAAGATTTTATTTAAGAAATTATAATAGTTACTGTAGTAAAAAGTATAAAATACAGATTTTTTTACTTAGATAGCAGTGACAAATCCATTGCGTCACTTTTGTGATAATTATTATTCATAATGTAATAAACATTTTACTTTACCGCATTAAAGTAAAACTTTTGAAAGTTATCAGAGTTGGGTTGGGTTATGATAATTAAAGCCGATTGACTGCACCAAGGTCCTATGCCTGAGAGGGAGTGCTCTCCGTGGGGGTCGTTCTAAGGGGTCCTAGCCCGCATTTATGCAATTTTGGAGAAAACCATGGAAAATTCTAGCTAGGGCGACGAGCGAGACCTGGGATCGAACCTGGCACCCCGTCTACCAGCTTTGAGCACAAAACTCAACCGCTGATGGGCTAAAAAGTTTACAGGACTTCCAGCGTTCCTAAAATTTTACATGCATTTTACCATATTGCCTATGCTATCTTGAAAAGGAAATTGTTTACGCAAAGTTTTAATGCTATAACATTATTGTAAAAAGATTGATCTAAACTATTGGTGACAATATAATAAAATGAACTTAAAATTTTAGGAACACTGCGAGCCCTGAGTTTATTTATTTAAAAATAAATAAATAAACAACTCTAACTGAAATTGGAAGTAAAAATGTTGTAAAATGATTAAAAGGAATTGCATGTATAATATTAAGAAAAGCTTTATCTCATTCTTAATAATTAATATTTTAACTTATTCGAAAAAAAAAAAAAAAAAAAAAAGTCTGCATCAAAAGATTTTATTACTTTTTTTCAAAATAAAAACCGTTGAATTCAAGATAATAACACTACAAAGTAAGGTAGATTTAAAAATAAAAATATTAGAAAATGAGCGATCTCGATTCTTTACGTACTTTTAAGAAATATTAAAACGTAAATTATAACTGTCTTGTTTTATCGTTAAAATTTATGTTGCTTTATTCCACAAATTATTTTTAATATTTATGAAGCTTTATTACTCAAAACTTTTTAAAAACCAATCCAGAAAGTACTATTTCTCAAAACTGAAATAATAGAAAAAGCTCAATAACTAAATAAATGAATAAATAAGAAAAGAAATCACAGAGTTCTCAGCGGTCACTATATTAAATATCACTGTAAAGGGTTTTCACTAAAAAGAACTTTTGCAACGTGATTGAAATAATTGATCTTCCAATTCTTCTAATACGCGGCATAGGAAAAAAAACCTTGTGAAATTTAACTCTCGAAAATACCTAAAATGTAGCTTATTCTTTTGCCGACAATTTTCTTAATTTTTACTCTATTCAAATAAATTTTTGACAAAAGTTACCCAGAATATCTATCTTTTAACCTATGCAATAAAACGTTTTCAATCTTTCGCACATGTGCAGTAAATCTTTATTGTAAATGTTCATAGCTCAGAGAATATTATACGTGGGAATTTTATGTTCCAGAATGATTTTTCTCGATTTTTTTTTTTCAAGTTATCTGTGTGTTTTTAAAGTTTTATGGAAATTTGTTCTAGTTATAAGCAAAAAACTTCCAAAAAAGTTAATAATTTTTAAAAAAGATTTTATATCTGCCTAAATCATTGTGCAGTTCTCGAAACAAGACATAAAAATATTGCACATAGTATGTGCAACAATGTGATACAGTGAAAAGTCATTTGTAGCTGTTTATTATACAGGGGGATCCAAAGTAATTGTGCTTCTTTTCAGTTTGGGGTCAGTCCCCTAACTGCACTATGGAATAAGTTGATAGTGAAAAATGTGAGTTTTTAAAATGTTCTTTGCATACCTGAATTTTCAGACCATTTCGTTCAGTATTTTTTTAGAAAATCGAAAAAAAAAATGTCGAAAGAAGAATAAATAAATAAATAAAATCAAATAATTTGGTCTTCTTCATATACTAGATTTTAACATCTAGATAAGACAAAAATGTTACTTCGAAAATGGCGGTGCTAAAAAATTAGAAGCATTTGCATCTCTGATTATGACTAAAGAATGCCATATGGAATAATAATTTCAAATAAAACATTCTTTTGTAATATCACGAACAAAATGTTTATGAAAACATATGGTATATTTCCAAAAAATTACAATTGTTTAGAACTTCTTGGAGATTTTCACGTAATATTTCGATTAATTTTGAAGTTTTAGTATTTTTTGGATTAATATTAGTCTGGAAGCTAAACAGTTAATAAAGTTCAAAATTCAAAGTTTTATGGCTTCAATAAACTAAGTTCTAAAGTTTAAATGAATAACGATAAAACTGAAGATTTATTATCTCATTAACTCAGCAATTCAATAAGCAATATTTTAGAAGCTTTAATTTGAAATAAAACGGCGTTATTTATATCGCATGTATATTAAGCAGTGACGAGGCATGAAGAAATTAATTTATAAAAATTCATTTTCGTTAAAAAGAAAAAAAAAATGTTGTGAAAGTGTTTATAATAGTAAACTTTAATTAAAAGCAGGCTTCAACAACTTTTGATAGCGTCTTTTCATCTTTAGAGGATAAAGAAAATGTGAAGCCTGCCAATTTCCCTGTGAAACATCTTTAAGAATGTGCTCTTGTTGATTTGAATGAAAATACAAAATGCCTTGAAGATTTTAAGAACTCTTTTCAATCTTTTACTTAAAATTAAATTTTCTTCTTGTTTAAGCACTTTGAAAATCGCTTAGAAAGTTTTACGATTTTGTCAATCACCGGAGGAACTAATAACGACATATTTTAAAACACCAAATGAAGTTTTATAAGCTAGAAATTTTCAAGCTTTATAGGTTATTAGATTTGATCCCGTATCATTTGCATTTACAATATTTAATAAAGTACGTGTCTTAAAATTTGACAACAATATATATGCCTTCCACATTTCATTGTAAAATGTATTGCTGCATTTGTTACATAACTAATGTTTCTCTTTATACGAAGTTTAGAGTTTAAAAAGAAAAAAAAATATGATTTGAAATTATTTGTATTTATTTTATTTTTGTAGGCTGTATGTTTTTTTTTCTTCCTTTCATGTCATAGATGTAAAAAAATAATAAAATAAAATAAAATAAATACGCTTAACACTTTCGCGACCGCTGACGTAGATTCAAGTCATTTGAAAATATTTAACTCCACCAGTAGGCGTTTCTTAAGCAATTTGTATGTTATTTTTTTTAAGAATATACGCAATATTCATATTTATACAATGAAATGTACTATGGATACAAATACTTTGATTAAAAAGAATATGATTATAATGTATATCCATTTGTAATATAAATGTGAATACATAAAATTTTGTTCTGAGATATTGCAACTTGGGAGAAAAACGCCTACAGGCAGACCTTACTGTCAAAAAGACAAAAGTATGCGATCTCGAAAGCGCAGAGCCATTTAATTTTTAAAGTAATTTTCTTCAAATATATTTACGATGAATTAAGAAGAAAAAACTCTAAAAAATGACTGGTGTAGAAAAAGGGGCGGTACTAACAATTTACCGGATTAGGTTCGCAGCTCTGAAAGCGTTAACACTGTCACTAAAAACCTTGTCGAATCAGGTTTTTAGATTGACTAAGAACCTGACTCGACAAGGATTTATTTAACAAAGCAGTAGTAACTAGTAGTTTAACACAGGAATTATTGCTAGCACTCGAATAACTTTGCTGCCGACAGTATTATTCGACGAATCTTTTGGTATAAGAGTTCTCTCGGTTATAGGTTTTAGGTGCAGAGCTGCCAACCTAATCCGGCAAATTGTTTGTACCGCCCCCTTTTCTACACCACTTAATTTTTAGAGTATTTTTCTTAATTCATCGTAAATATATTTGAAAAGAATTACTCTAAAAATTAAGTGGTGTATAAAAATGGGCGGTACTAACAATTTGCCGGATTAGGTTAGCAGCTCTGTAGGTGAATAATTAAATATTAAAAGTCAGGCATTTATTTTGACAAATCTTTCGATAGTGACTTATATGACGAAAACTTTCGGTAGCACATGAGTTCTCTCGGTTGTTGTTGAAAATAATTAAATATTAAAAGTCGACATTATACCGCATGTCTTCACTCTGTCACTTCTTGTAAATAATTAAATATTATAAATCAACAAATCTTTCACTTTATTTATATATATATATATATATATATATATACATATTTTTTTTTTTTTTTTTTGAAAAATCATACGATGAAAACTTTCTGTAGCACAATAGTTCTCTCGGTTGCTGTTGAAAATAATTAAACACTAAAAGTCAACATTATATCGCATATTTTCACTCCATCACTAGTAGCAAAAAACTAAACCTTTACCTGCTGAGGAAAATTTACGAGATTCACTTCAAAGTGTCGCCGTTCTTTTTCAACTCTGAAATGAGTAAATATTTCGAAAACACTGTCAAGATCAGTTTCAAGGTTATTTTATTGCTTTTTCAGGCCGTATCAATTGTTTCACTGGTAGCAGTACAATCATGCTTGCCAACATCCTAATTAATATTCCGCAGTGTTGTTAGTCCTGTCTTTTTTTCACACAAGTACACTTTTAGAGTAATATTCTCTAAATGCAATTACGATTAAATAAGAAGGAAAGTACTCTAAAAAGATATTGGCGTGAATAAAAAGGCGAGGCTAACAATACTACGCAATATTAATTAGTATGTTGGCAAGTATGAGTACAATACAAAGAAATGTACTTCGGTAGAGCATATATATATACGCCCGGAGCAGTTAAGGGATTAAATATTATAAAGTCATCAATCCTTTCACTTCACTATATATATATATAGATATATAGGATATTTTCCATCTCAAGTTTTCTCTTCTCCAAAGGACAGCATCCTCTTTTTAGACAAAAACTCTCATGTCTGAGCAAGACAAAAATCTCTCTTTTTTTTTTTTCCATCTCCAAAAGGGGATAAAATCTAAACATGTGTTTGGATTGGTTAGTAATCCTGTTTACTGTTTCTACAATCATACGTTCTTAGGCGTTTTTTATTGTACAAATTCGTTTAATTGTACCTTTTGAATTTTTTTTATTGGATCTTGCAACTTCATATTTAAGTTGGTTCTAACGACAATTTCGTTTTTTCTCAGGGGTTCAGTTCTTGGAATAAATGTACCAAGTTTCTTCTCTCTTTCTTGAGCAATTGTTCATCATTTTGGGTGGCCAGAGTTTCACTTTTAAATAACAATAGTCTTATCTAATTCTTAGCAACAAATTCTCTCTTAAAAATACTTACCATCAAATTGAAAAGCGTTTATGACTTCGGTTTGACTGTCTGTCCACCTGTCTGTCGGTGCTTTAATTTATATAATGCTATAATTAGTTTATATGTAATTAATTATTTATGTGCACAAGAACGTATTTTCTACGGAATATGGTACGGTTAGCATAGTGATGTTTACAGGGCCGCACAAAGATATTGAGATACATTAAGGGATAGAATTGGAAATTGCTAGAAATGCATTTTTACTTGTGTTAAGTGATTTAACAATTTTTAACACTTTCAAGATCGTATATTTTTGTCTTTTTGACAGTAAGGTCCACCTGTGGGCGTTATTCTCCCAAGCTACTATTAGAACAAAGTTTACTGAATTCACATTTATAATTCAAATGGATATACATTATAATCATACTGTCTCTAATTAATGTATCTGTATCCATAGTATATTGATTGTACAAATATGAATAGTGTGTATATTTTTAAAAAACAAATAGCATACGAATTGCGAAAGAAATGCCCACTGATGGAGTTACAGATATTCAAATGACGTGAATCTATGTCAGCGGTCGGGCGTTAACAATGTTTAACCCATTCCGGCGCAGACTAATTCTGCTCATTTAAAATCAGCAGTCACCAGAATTCAAGAACTATATTAGAAGACAAGAAATAAATGAAGTTTTCGTTTTCCTTCTATATTATAGAGGAAAAGTTCCATAAAAAGTTTCAGGGATGAGTTTTTGCACTTGGAATTTAACATTAGCAGGGATGGAACACGGGCGCAGAATTCATACCGGAATCCGTTTAAGAAATTTCTCTACCTAGAATATCGTTGATTTAAGAAGTAGAAAATTTTCTTACATTGATAGTGGTATGAATTCTGCGCCCGTGTTCCATCCCTGCATTAGGTATAGCTGCAGTGGCAACACTGTGCCGGAAGGGGTCAAACGTGATTATGAGTTCAGCTAGCCTATTTTTCTGTATATCTTTCCATTTGCGAATAATTTATTGACTATCATATATAAATTTCAAGATGTTTTTTAAATATCTAGATAAAATAGAGCACGAACAGACCGAAAACTTGATAACTGATATCATATTGGTACTTAACCCCTTCCTTCTCGCTCCCGTGATACTCACGTGCTGTGACCACGCCCCACGTGTATTTTTCCTTTGACATTTTAGGGTGCGTGAAAGCACCAGTCAGTACCAAACTATATATAATGTATTTGAAAATAGGTACAGAATATATTTATATATTATTCATATATTTATTTTCAATCTACTTTTTGGAATTAGACAAAAATGTGGACTTATGGGCGTGTCTTTGAAAAATATGTAACCGTTAAGGAGTTAAACGTAGCTGAAAACTGTTAAAAGTGCTTAACACAGCTTAAAATGTCATTCTGTGAGCTTTCAATTACAGCGCCTAATATATGTGAATACTTTTGTTTGGCTTTGTAACCTTATTTCTAATCATACCACATTCTATAGAAAATATGCTTTTGCGCGTAGGAATGATAAATATTAGTTTGTACAGTATCGTAGAAACATGTAACTGGTACCGATCGATTTGTAATAACGTCTAGTTTATAACGATATAGTTAGATCTTACTTAGGGGTCGTCTACATATTAAAACTGGCATCAACGTCATTTGTTTCAGCGGTAACCCCCATTTTTCACAATTAGTTTTGAATTATTTGGATTAAATCATAGCCGAAAATGGTATAATTTGTATATTTTGCTCAATTTTTCTTAAGAAAAGACTACATATTTATTCAAATAATTAAATACCACACACGACTTCAGCATTTTGAAAATTCATCAACATTTGTGATGGTTCTGTAATACGTTTCTTCCCAATTTAATGGCTGATGTCAAAAACTCATTTCGTAATGAAAAATCTTTGATCGATAAATCTATATAAATTACTATTGCTATTAATATTCTCGCTTTGTGCTCTCCCCTAACTCTCAAAGTTTGAGCTTAAAAATATCTAATTATAAATTTAATTACGGACAGCTTGTATTTCTTTCCATATTAGTAATGTTAAGTTACATTTTCCTTACCATAAATCGACTATAGAACCACATTTTCACCCAAATGCCATTGTCGGAGCTATTTTTTTTCCACTTATCCATTTTTCATGCCCTGATATATACAATCTGAAAATAAGAAGACGTAATTTTCCGAAGAGGAAAGTCATAGTTGCTACGTCTTCCTGTTTTCTTGGAAAATATATTACCACTAATTTTCAATAGGAAATTTTAGAAACAGTTTTCTATGACTTATCTGCGGTTTTCTGTATTCGCTATTAGGGAATACGGATGGTTATTATTTAAAAAAGAACCTAGAAGTTGAGAATGCAACTTGTTTTCACACCTACATTTAGTGAGAAATATGTGTCATGAAATCTCTTATTATCTGCATTGAACCTTAAAAAAAAAAAAAAAAAAAAAAAAAAAAAAAATGACACATAATTACATTTTATACACTCATTTGATAAAAGAAATACAAAATTCTCATTTACTGAAAAGTTTTACGATTACACATATTCCTCACATTTGATGTTTTCAGTCAAAGTTAAGATATAAGATTGTCTGACAAAGATTTAAAAATATATAAAATAAAACATTTTAATTTATTAATTTTCATTGAAAATTTTAACAAAAAAAAAAAAAAAAAAAAAAAAAAAAAAAACTGCGGCAGCATTTTTTATTCTACCCTTTCTAAAGTCTTTTTTCTCGCGCTTCCTTGATTTTTCATTTTAAGAGAACGTAATTTTTTTCAGGCATCGTTTAAACATATGAACTTAGTTTTGACAGATTTTATACGTATTTCGTGTTTGAATTTATCAAAAAAGAAAATAATAATAATTTTAGTGCCAAAATGTTTTTTGTTAAAGTTAAATATGTGTAAAAAATGCCAAATGATTTTTTTTCTTTTTTTCTTTCTTTCTCTCTCTCTCTCTTTCTCTCTCTCTCTCTCTCTTTTTTTTTTTTTTTTTTTAAAGAAAAGCATTATATATATGTGTGTTTTTATTGTAGCTAGAAATTTTTCTGCTATGTTTCTTTATTAAAAAGATGAGATTTCTAATAGTTAAGGTTAGACGTTTTTTATATACTCGATATCATACATTAAATATATAGAGTACGAGCATTCTGAAAGAAAGACTTTATGTAGAATTTCATGAAATTAAGAAAATTTCGCCATGAAATTTTAATCTGGGTTGCTAGTAATTTTATCGAGCTTAATAAATTTTAATTTTACACACATGTCCAATATTTTTTCAGAGACACAGTGGTGGTACCTTGTACTTAGTTCGTACAGTCCTTGAATTTTCTTAATTTTCTGCAGTACCATTAATATTATATAGCAACTTTCGATATGAAAAAGGGCTTAAAAATTAAAACAAAATAAATTGTATAAAAATACTGGTAGAAGAGTCCTTCATAAAAGGCGTGGCCGTATGAACCATGTTATATCTACCTTTTGCCTGTCCAATTTAATCTCATTCCTCTGGTCAGTGTTATTAAATTCACGAACATTTTTATTCAATATCCACCACTAAATTATTACTGTAACGGTTGGCTAATGACTTCGAACGTTATTCGCCGATTATGTATATCAAATAACACTCCTCAAAATTGTTGGTGGTAGTTGAGTAAAAGAGTCCCTAAAATTGGCAACACTATTTATAGAACGTTTGGTCCGCAAAGGGTTAAATTGTGAGGAATCCTGTTTTCCTGCTTATAATACGCATGTCAGATAAATCAGTTTGACATCCGAAAGTTTATTTTACAAAGAAGGATATATTGGTACAAGACAAAACTTAGTTGAAAAAAAAACTTTTACTCTTAATTAAAATTTCTGGTGTGAAACTTATTTAGCAGACCTGTGATTATAGCGTAGTTATCGACATTTTAATTTATTCCGGAATAATTTTAGCTTCGCCTCTATTTTGCACCACTTTATTTATAGAATATTTTTCTCCAATATATAACTGCAATAAAACAAGAAAGAATTACTCTTAAATAAAAATGTTATGAAATAAAGAAGGGGTTAAAAATGCTCCGGAATAATTTAAAATGTTGGTAACTCTATTATAGGATGGAAAATACGGAATTGGTATTTTAGGGGGCTAATTCCATGATACAAAAGTTGTATGAGTCACATAGAAGGTTGAAGATTCACACCAAGGTTGTACTAAAGGAATTTATCGTATTTTGATATAGCAATATTTTGTGATTAAATAAAATACCATTTACTTTTTGAAAATACTGGTTGACGTAGAAATCGCTGTTTGTGACTCACACTACATTTCGCAAGATCTGCGCCAAGGTTCCATCCTTGGGTAACTCCATGCGAAATGTAGTGTGAGTCACAAACAGCCATATTTCAACTTCCACCAGTATTTTCTGGCATTAACTGCTGTTCTACTTAATCACAAGATGGTATAAATGCGTTATTGTTGTAACCTGATTCACGCTAAGGCAAGCGGGGCAATGGCCCCCAGCCTCGACTCCCGCTTTAATGGTGCACCCAAATCATACTCACTGGTTTATTGTATATGTACATTTTTTCCCTAACTCTTCTGATAAACATTTTTGTTGTATTGGAAATATAATTCTTTTTTCCCTTAAAATTAAATAAAGGATTTTATTGTTGTTATGCTGATTGGCTATTAAATTATAGGGTATTTAAAAATTATGTTACGCATTTAATATTCATTCAAAAAAAAAAAAAAAAATGAACGTCAATTTATTTTAATTAAATTATTATATTTTACATCATTTTTATGAAAACTCATAGCATTCAATATGATTTATTGTTTTGTAAATTAGGGCGATTATTGAATAAATCTTTTTATTGTACTGGAAATGTAATTCCTTTTTTTTTTTTTTTTTTTTTTTTTTTTCCCTCCCTAAAATTAAAGTAAGAATTTTATTGTTGCGAAGCAGAATGGCTGTTAAATTATATAATAAGTAAAAAACATGTTACAGTTAACATTTGTTCATTCGAAAAAAAAAAAAAAAAAAAAAAAAATGTCAACTTATTTCATTTTAATTATTATTTGCATCATTTTAATGAAAACTCATAACATTTATTGTAATTTATTGTTTTGTAAAATACTCTACAATCATTGTATATTTTAAAAAGTTTTGAATATAGCACATTTCAGCTGTAATAAAATCCAATGCACTTTTATATAACAGTTTTTTATTCAAGGTTAAGATTGACAAAAAAGGGGAGGGGTGCTTTATGCAAAAAATAAGCATTAAGAACGAAATAAAAGTTTTCAGATGGCAAAAATTGTACATTACAGAAAGAAATAAATGCTTATTGTTAACCTATTAAAAAAAAAAAAAAAAGAACTGATTGTTTTGACATTTTTTTTTTAAACTTGTAAAAGACCTCAATGGCTCCTTCCTTTTTCAGAACACTTTTAGGGATACGAAATTTCCATATTTTTTTCCTACTACTATTTTTTATAAAATGTTATCTATTCTAAAAACTCAAGAATGATTGGAAACAGCAAGAAAGCTCTTGATATTAACCACAGGATTACTCTGGCCACGAAAAGCATTGGAAAGGGCATGCAGAATATTTTTCCTTTTGCGGTATAATGACATAGCTGCCAATATTTTAATTTATTCCGGAGTACTTTTAGCCCCGCCTTTCTTTCGCACCACTTGATTTATAGAAAAACTTTCTTCAATACATAACTTCGATAAAATAAGAAAAAATTACTTATAAAAAATAAGTGGTACGAAATAGAGGCGGGGCTAAAATTACTCCGGAATAAATTAAAATATTGGCAGCTATGTAATGAATTTATCCGCCTTGTTAGTCAAAAAAAAAAAAAAAAAAAAAAAGACAAAATTGATTTAAAAAAATTGACGCTACAAAACACGTTATTGGAAAATACAAACCAAGCATTACTAGAAGAAGAGACTGAATTAGTTGGCTTGTCAGATTTGACAATGGCAGGGATGGAACACGGGAGCAGAACTCATACCACTATCAATAGAAGAAAATTTTCTACTTCTTAAATCAACGATATTATAGGTAGAGAAATTTCTTAAACAAATTCCGGTATGAATTCTGCGCCCGTGTTCCATCCCTGCAATGAGTAGGGATGAAAAGGGAAAGAAAAGTGGGCAATCCCCCCCCCCCCGGAAGCAACAGCTATTATTGGAGGCAAAATGGGCAAAGGTCTAGACAGATATGTTGAAAGATCATACTGAAAGCCCGTAAATGATTAAAAGTTTCTTCTTACATGGAAAGTTTTTAAAACGCAAAACCAAACATGAAGATTTATGCAGTAAATACCATTCCTCGTCAAATACATTTTAAAGCAATAGTTGCGATGTTTTCAACCTCAGAAGAAAAATATCAAGTACGATTAGGACTGAAGAATTCTTTTTATTGCTAATAACAATAATTAAAAAGAATGTGTGAGACAAGTTCAAAATAGGATGGGGTCCCTACAGTATTGTCAGATTTGGAGACTTTTTTATTCAACATCCACAATTAAACTTTGATTTTAAGCTGAGTTGAGAACATTTTAATTTATTCCGGAGCATTTCTAGCCCCGCCCTTATTCCATACACTTTTATTTAAAGAGTATTCTTATTTTATCAGAGTTATATATTCCAATAAATTATTCTAAAAATAAAATGGTGCAATATAAGGGCGGGGATAAAAATGCTTCAGAATAAATTAAAATATTAGCAACAATGTTTAAGGTTTAACTAATCACTTCCTAGATTAATCGTTTATTCTGTATATCAAATATTACTTTTCAAAATTATTAGTGACTATTGAATTAAAAGAAAAAAGTAAAGAAAAATCACAGGAATGACGAAAATTACGTCCATTGCAACAATTGAACAGTATAAGTTTTAAAATTGATCGGGAAATTTGAATTTTTAAGTTTTACTTTTCTTTTAATTTCCTTTCTTTCTTTCTTTTATCTCTCTCTTTTTTTTTTTTTTTTTTTTTTTTTTTTAAGCATTTGAACATCACGCATAAAAAAAAGACAATTCGTAACTATTAAACGCACAAAAAACGCACGATCTAATAGTTCGGTCCTTGTTTTGAAAAAAAAAAAAAAAAAAAAAAAAAAAAAATATATATATATATATATATATATATATATATATATATATATATTACTTTTATTTTTTATTTTTATTTCATATTTTAAAACTACAAAAGATTTAAATTAAAAAGTAATTTATCACTTATACGAGAACATTTTCCTAGAAATTTTAATATTTTAAAAATAATTTTAATTAAAATCATATGTTACGTCGCAACATTATTTTGGACGATGATTCGGTGCATAATGGTACGATGGAGGGTGAGACATTAGAAGCAAAGAATGAAGAAAGTGACGAAATTTACATCAATGTGTGGTCTGCAGTAACAAGCAGAGTGAGATAAAGCGTTCCAACCCCATCTGCGCTCGCTGTAAAAAAAAAAAAAAAAAAAAAAAAAAAAAGGCTACATCACCTTTGTGCAGGAAAATAGAATTGTTAACATCATCTTTTCATTATTTTTCTTTTATATTTTCTTTTACAGAAAGTAAAAAAAAATATATATATTTATTTTATAAAGTTCTTTTCTTTCATTATTTCTTTGTAAAACACAAAAATAATTAATAAATTAACTGATAATTGTATGAGTGATTGTGTTTTATTTAATAATTCTTTTTTTTTTTTCTGAATACTCAAAAAATATCAACAGAAGACGACATTAGTAGTCTGATCATTGTGTAATGTAGTTCTTTCGAAAGAGAAATATCTGACGTGATTTTCGACGCATAAATTATTACGACGCTCATATATGTCCTTATATTTGTGAAATAAGTTGGAAAAAGAAAAGAATGGGCGGAGTCTCGATATAATCTTATCAAAATACACACCCCTCACTACGCTGAATTGTACATTTGGAAAACTATATTAAATTTGGATTTTTTGGCTGCTCTTAAATTTTCGTAAAACATTGTGTATGAACAACTATTAATGGTAAAACACGTTTTTTGTTTTTATTTATCCTTTAATGATACTTAAATTTGTCTTTTACATACAGTACAGTAAGGCGTGGTTTTAATATAGTAGGTGTGTTTTTATAGATCATTAGAAAATTTCATATTTTATTTCTGTAGAAAGAGCTATCGAGGGTAAAGGATTTATGCATAATAATGCACATTTATATATGATATTTCGACTGCTGCTGACTTAAATTTTTTTTTAATTTTTACTGCACGGCGTGGTTTTCCAGTTAGGCATGATTGGGTTTCGAATTTTTTACAAAGCTAAAATTAAATATTTAGACCGAAAAAACGTTTATCGAGGCCTGTAAAACCGATAGCAATTTAAGGTTGTGTTTCTGAGAGTGCTTTAGCATTAAAACGGTTAAGCCATATTTACAGTGTTGCCAGATAAGGCGTATTTTTTATTCAACAATCACCAATAATTTTGAGAAGTGATGTTTGATATACATAATAGACTATCAATTTTGGAAGTGATTAGGCAAACATTACAATTAAAAATTATTGGTGATTATTGAACAAAAAATCCGTCAGATCTGGAAACACTGCTTAGGAGTGGAAAATTTACCATGTATATATCACATTTTGTATGTGCAAAACAGTACACTAAATAGATGTATTAAGGAGTATTTTGTATAACAAAATCCTTCTTAAAGTAACAGTGATTTGGCTAACGAAGACAGTTGGTCATGCGACTCCTTTAGAGCCATATTTTATTCAGTGATAGTATGCTGTATAACAAATCACTGCTCGGCATGAAAATTGCTTCTGACACCATTTCAGCATATTTGTATGTAAAATGACCTCCTGAATCCGAATAGGACGCTCATTTCGCCCTCTAGCGGCCCCCTATTTTTTATAATTTTTCGGTGATTTTATGGCTATAAATTTGATTTTTAGGAAGGTGGAGGATTATTTTAACCGTTAACAATCTTCTGAAGGGATACAGAGTTGGAAAATTGTAAAATATGAACATTGGCGACAATTGATTTTTTTTTTTTTTTTTTTTTTTTTTTTTTTTTAGGGGGGGGGGGTTACCACTGAAATTATGTATTACAATATATATATATTTTTTTTTTTATCTGTTATTAATGTTATATTTTAAACTTTATATTTTCACCTTATTTAACCACAAAAAAAAAAAAAAGACAAATTTCTTTAAAAGTTAGTGGTATCAAAAATTACAGCAGTTATCAGCTGTAGATTGGGCTTTTGGGGCAGTGCACAAGTCTGTAGAGAAAATGCAGTTGAATTAGTAAATTAGTAAGGCACATCGTACCACTAGTTTTAAATAATTATTTTTGACATAAATATAGAAATTTAAGTAAATTATTTTCTGAAAATGTTAGAGAGAGAGTTTGTTTGGAATTGCGTAAATTATGTCATCAGACACCGATATTTTCAAATAATAATCATCAAATAGTTAAAGAAAAAGTTTCTGACATAAATAATTCAAAAATTTTGATGGGCGCAGAATCATATAAAGATGGGTAGCATAAATTGCCTGTTACTGTAATTTTCGTTAATATGAGATTAGCATTTACAGCACCACCTTGTTAAATGGATCATGCCAATTAGAGTACACTTTAGGTGGATTTAATGTGCTTGGCGATTTATTAATCTTTTGACTTTTTTCTTTATAGGAAAAAGAGAGCATGAGAATCTAAATTTCTAAGCATTGTGATGTATGATTTCCGAAAAAGAAATTGGTCAAATTTAATACATTTTTGAATTGAGAATCGTTTTTCATAAATTGAGTTATACAGCTTCCCAATAAAATAAAAATAAAATAAAAATAAATGCAAAATAAGATTTTAATGAATGAATAAAAGAAATAAAACTTCCTAAATCAGACATGTGCACAAATATATTTGACTACATTCGTATATGACATACCAGCCAACTTTTCGAAATTTTAAATCAGATTAATCTATTTTTAAAAAGACGTTTGCCGTGTATATTTTCAGCGATCAAATTAAATGAATAATAACGAAAACAAATTGTGGTATAAATTCTTCCCTGTAAATCGGAAGAGCTGTAGTTATGATACAACATTCAAGTATGTGATTCGCCCCGAGTGAAACTGAACGTCACTAAGATCGCGGTGCTGTAAGTAATGTTCTGACTGAGTGTGATGTATGTATGTAACTCATCTACTGTATTCTGCGTTGGACTTAACCAGGCTTTGTACAAACTAATAATCTGTTACCATTAATTAAAGCGAGGATTACTGTTGTAAAATAGTGGTATAGTAAGTAAATACAACACTGGTAAATTTCTAATTCTCTTTCTTCTTGTCGGAAAAAATAATCAAGAGTAATTTTTACAAGGAAGTTTGTATTTTGTATTATTTATTTATTTATTTATTTGCTGACAAATCTAAAACATTTTTTAAAAAAGAGGTGAGTAGTAAATACTTTTAAGATTATTTGCAATAGCATTGCTTAAAAATAAATTGAATGACTAAAATATGTATAAAAAGGAGTGAGAAAAAAATATATCTTCTTCAACATGCTTATGCTTAATAATTCATATCAAAATTTATTATTTAAGTTAGAGTAACAAGAGCGCTAATTTCATTTTAGTTTCAAATTTTAAAATTTAATAAAATTTAAGCATTAATTAAACGGACATATTAAGATGTCAGCGGGTATTATTTGACTATTCATTATTTAAATGTTTCATAAAAAAAATTGCTTTTTTCAATGTATTAAAAAAAAAAAAGTCAGCATTTCTCAAATTAAGTATTAATTATATTTCCAAGAAACCATTATCATCTTTCATATTAAATTAAGTTGTTCCAATTAAATATTCCATGATTCGTTACGATAATTTTCTTGTTTTTTAATAAAATTAATTGCGAACAATAGGTTTAATTATATCTTTTACGAGTCCATTCTTTAAAAAACTGTGCGACAGTATATATATATATATATATTAGTTAAGCAATGAATTATCAACTTAATTATGAAACCAATAACTGTTATTTTTTTTTTTTTTTAATCTTTAATTTAAAAATATTCAGTCGATTTCAGTTTAATTTAAATTTGACTCTTGGCAGTAAGTGTCTAATTAATGACACATTTTTTAAAAAAGAAATGTATAATATGTTCTTTAACAAATTTGCGTTAGTTTTCTTTAAAACATTCAAACTTTAATTGTTGTCAGGTACACATTTTCTTGTTCTTATCACAAAAGTAAATCAACACTAGCGATTTTATATTATAGTAGTGTTGCCAGATTACGGGACTTTTTATTTAGTATCCACCACTAAATTATAATAGTAACCGTTGCCTAACCACTTCGAAGATTAATCGTCGCGTCGATTATGTATATCAAATATCACTTCTCAAAGTTATTGGTGACTTTTGAATAAAGAAGTCCCCAAGTCTGGCAATCAAAGTTGTCAGACTTTGCGACTTTTTTATTCAATAGTCACCAATAATTTTGAGAAGTGACATTTGATACTCATAATAGACGATTTTTCCACTCAATTCGTGTATTATGTATATCAAATATCACTTTTCAAAATTATTGGTGAATATTGAATAAAAAAGCCGCAAAGTCTGGCAATACTGTGTTATAGAACGCGTGTTGTTTTTAAGCCATATATACAGTGTTGCCAGATCAGGTGGATTTTTTATTCAATAATCACCAATAATTTTAAGACGTGATATTTGATATAAATAATAGACTATCGGTGTTCAAAGTGATTAGGCAAATGTTACAATTAAAAATTATTGGTGATTATTGAACAAAAAATCCGTCAGATCTGGCAACACTGCTTAGGAATAATGTTTTGTGTCAATTTTTTAAGATTAATTATATAGGAAGTCACTATTAGAAATTAGTGGTGTTCATTCTTATAATATTGACTATAATAATTATTTTCGCTTTTCGCCAACATCTATTTAAAATTTATGTTAATCTCCACTCTTAATTTTTCATCTTCTAATTAAAATTCATTTTAAAATTAAATATATATATATATTGTTTTGAAAAGATGTGTTATAAGTTTAATCTCAAGTGTACTAATTATAAAATGCTTTCGCCTACGCATGTTTTTTTTTTTTTTTTTTTTTTTCAATAAATTGTTATACCATTCCATTCAAAAAATATTTCTATAATTTCATCTTGAGGATGAAATTATCAAATTAGAAACCAATTTTAATATTTATTTTTAAAATAGAGGCCAATGATTTAGATAATGTAATAAAAGATTGTTTAGATAATGTAATAAATTTTTGTAACAGTTTTCACTGACTAAATAAAATAAAAAAAATTATTCAATTAATGTGGTATGAAATGAGTATAAAAAAATTGTAGTTATGAATTTGGAGAGTATATATTACTGTATTTTTCTGCCCCTAATCCGTAAGTCAGATAAATCAGTTTCGCATCAGATAGTTTATTTTACAGAAAAGTGTATAACAGTACAATATAAAATTCAGGTTAAAAATAACTATATCTCTTAATTAAGTTTTCTGGAGTAAAACTGAAATATTAGACTTGCGCCTTATAGACAGGAAAATTTGTTAAGATATATAATTTTTTAGTGCATATTGACTTTGCGCACTGAAATTAATGAATGATGAACGCGTAAGCAGTATATCTTAAAAATAAAAATAAAAATAAAAAACCAGACCTTTATTTTATACTTCAAAACTTAGAAGATATTAAGGGAAAAAATACTTATGGATATCGTTTATAAAAAAAAAAATTTAAAAAATCTTCACACATTGGACGATATTAAAAGAAGAATAAATAAATAAACTTTCCAAGTGTTTTTTTTTTTTTTTTTTTTTTTTTTTTTTAAGAAAAAAAGCTCATGAAACTGAGAAAATATTTCAAGCAATTTTGCGGAAAAGATTTTCATTCTTTTATTTACCTCCATCGCTTTGAATGCAGCACTTTTAATGTTTCTTAGTATTGAGTCAAGCTTTGAAAAACGTATAATCAGCATAACTATAAAGACATTTTTATCAAAGAATCAGAAATTGGAATTCCTGCGAATCTCCAAAAATGTTATTTTAGGAAAACCACGTTTAAAGTAGAAAATATATCAGAAAGTATAGAATTTGCTTTTATGCGCAAACCTTTAAAAATTGACTATTTATAACTCTGCCAAAGTGTAATACATTCAAGAGAAAAAAAATATATACAAAATAATGCGTTTCTTTTTCTATTTATTTACGAAATTTTAATTTAATTAAAAAATATATGTATATATATAAATGGACATTTTGATATTTTCTGAAAGTTATAAAATGCTCAAAAATGCTTTTGTAATTTTTCACTGCCTGAATAATATCTTACAAAGGCTTTAAAGAACTTTTTCTTTTGTTTGTTTGAAGAAAAGTGAAAATGGAGTTTATTTTCAGTTGAACATACAAATCTGAACATTTTAATTCATTCCGGAGAACTGTAAATACTCGCCCTTTTATTGCACCATTTTATTAGTAATAAAATTTTCTTCCCAATTTTCTTTCTTTATTTTTTTTCTTATTTCACTGTAACGTAGATGCATAGCTGCCAACTTTTTTATTTTTTAAATCCGAATTGACACCAGTAGTTTTAAAGGGAATATATGTTATATATATTTTCGACGATTAATATTACCAAAAACAGCTATAAAAATTTCCCGGTTTGAAGTCTCCTTTGGAAAGAGACTTGGGACCTATGTAGATGCCAACATTTTAATTTATTCCGGCGTATTTTTTGACCGCCTTTAATTGACACAACTTATTTTTTAAGAATATTTTTTCCTTATTTCATCGAAGTTATATATTAGTAAAAAAGAAAAAAAAAATGTGGTGTGGAAATAAAGGCGAGGCTAAAAATATTCCGGAATAAATTAAAGTGTTGGTTTCTATGATTGTAAGTATATATTAGAGAAAATTTCTCTTCAAAAGTGGCATTAAAAAAAGGTGGATAATATCAGTATTCCGAAATAAATTATAAATATTACCAGGTATGTGATTAATTCAGGTAAAGGAAATATGTTTGCTATTTTTTACACTGAAACATTTTTATTCCTTGTTTTTTCAGAGAGAAATATTTCTACTAACTTTCAGGTCTGCAGAATTCATACCGGTATTTGTTTAGGAAATTTTTCAAGCTATAATATCGTTGATTTCAGAAGTAAAAAATTTTGTCACATTGATAGTGATATCAGTTCTGTACAGTGTTGTCAGATTGGGGATTTTTTTTTTCTACAACTATCACGAATAATTTTTAGAAACGATATTAAATACACATAGTAAACGATTAATCTTCGAAATGATTAGGCAACCGTTACAATCAAAATTTAGTGGTGGATATTGAATAAAAAAAAGTCCCCAATGTGGCAACACTGGTTCTGCACCAGTGTTCCATCCCGGAGCTTTGCTTTGATACTCTCCTGAATAGACAGTTTTCAATTCCCACTTTTATAATAACTGTTATAGTAAATTGATGGGATAAAAATTAATCTTTTAAATGCAACCTTATTTTTATATTTTTTATACATAACAATATTTAACTCCTTGCCTGCTATTCGCAGGGTGGCAAGAGTTTCCGTCTTAAAAAGAGCACTGACACCAGTATTCTTCATCAATAATTTCTATCACAATAAATTACTGCACAAGTATGATAGAAATTATTGTTAATGAATACTGGTGTCAGTGTTCCGCTTTCAGACGGAAACTCTTGCATCCTTGTTTGTTCGCCTGCTCGGAATAAGGCGGGAAGGGGTTAAATTTGAACCACATTTTAACAGGACATTGCAATACCAGATATGAAACGTAACATGTTCAAAAATTGTTATTTACACACTAATTTGAATTGCTACGTTACTCTACCTCTTTTTTTTTCTTTCTTTTATTCTTTTATTCTTTTTTTTTTTTTTTTTTTTTTTAAGGCCAATTGAACACGACAGGTGAATATTTTTAACACATTATCGTTGGGATATTTTTTTTTTTTTTTTTGAACAGTAAGCCCCGCATTTTGGCGTTCCTCTAAAATATTATATTATTTATTAAATTAATTTTACGTATTCATTATTTAATTATTCATATTTTATTCTTAGTAATTGATTCTGTAAATGTCACTGAATTTAGAAAGCATCATCAACAAAAAGTAGTATCATTAATGTAAGTACGTTGAAAAAAATTGTAAAATTGCAGTAAATATCCTGTACCTTGTGCTGTAATAAAATGAATCACATGTGCTGTAAAATATTTACAAGCATGATGTTTTCCTCACATTGAATGCGACTTTATATGTCACGGGACATAGAAAAATTAAGAGCTTAAAAGTTAAACTGACACTTTAGAATGGAGTTTAACATGTTCGTCGCCGCGTCACCCATATCTGGGTGACGTTTTTCTTGTTCAAGTTAATTGGATTTTCAATTGGATTTTTAAAAGGAATTTAAAGGAATAAGCACTGAAACATAAATATAGGATATACAACATAAAAATACTAAAAATATTCACATTATATTATACCCTTTATTAATTTATATTTAAGATAACATATTGCATTATACTACGTCACATGGTGTCCGTTTAAACACTGTAAACACATTTGAGATGATTTTAGACAACTGCAAAAATAGGTCGTACATTTTTTTTTTATTATTATTTATTTATTTATTTTTTTTTTTAAGTTTTTTTTCGCTTTTTGGCGTTCGGCAGTTTGTCTCTTCTTATGGCAACATAGGGTGCACATCCTTCTTATAGGCTTGCCCTTCTGGTTCTTACGAATCTCTAAATGGTGGGACCGGTTCCTTGTGCTATTTCTATCATTGTCGGGCATAGCATCTTACGAGGAAAACCATTTGGCAGCGAGAAGTTCACGAAATTTTCTTATGTTTATTATTATTATGTGTTATTATTATGTATTATTAGATAATGTGTGCTTCCCCCTTAATCAGGCTCTGAAAAAAAAATATATATATATACACGTAGGAGCACCTCCTCCCCACATGGTGGTGTAAATTTTTTAAAATGAGCATTCTTCAAAAGAACTAGTCAATAAGTTTAAAACGAATGGCTGAACTATTGATTTGTGATAAAAAAAAAAAAAAAAAGAAAAAGTATAGATTTCTTCAAATTAAAAAAAGTAACAAACATACAAAAAAATCTTTGAAAAAAAAAAATTTCTCAGATGTCGTCTATAGGTCACAAAATAGATTTTTTTCCGACTATTAGTGCTGTAATTTTCTGAGATGAAAATTGCATGAATTCAACGTGGAAAGTAATTTTAATAAATAATGTGACTATATGAATTTGTACAGGAAACTAGAAAAGAAAATTTTTTGACGGCCACAACATACTAGTCATGTACTGTTATTACGTTTTATTATTTATTTATTTATTTTTATTTCTCTCTTTAGCGAGTTTTTGCTTTTTTATTTCTTTCTTTAGCCTATCATCTAGACTGTATTTATATTTATAAAGCGTGCGTGTTATTTGAATTTGTTAATTTTATTATGATAATATATTTGCATAAATTGAATATATATATATATATACCTAGCATAGCTGCCAACCTTTTAATTTATTCAGGAGTATTTTTAGCCCCGCTTTTATTTCATACCACTTATTTTTTTAGAGTATTTTTTTTCTTATTTTATCGAAGTTATATATATTGAAGAAAATTTTTCTAAAAATAAAGTGGTGCAAAATAAAGGCAGGGCTAAAAATACCCCAGAATAAATTACAATGTTAGCAGCTATGTATATATATATCTGTATCTCTCTCTCTCTCTCTCTCTATATATATATATATATATATATATATATATATATATATATATATAAGCAAAATAATTAAAGTCAGATGAAAAATTAATCCCAAAACACATGAGGGCCTTCATCAGGGGAGCTCCCCCATTTAGGGAAAGCGTTTCTAGCCCCCAACGTCTCACAGATGGAAGCAAGACCATACAGCAAGCGCATTTTAATTAAGGCAAAGCATAAAAAGCAATTAAATTCAGAAATCAAGCACAAAATATAATACATCAATATAAAATACAAGAATATAAATAATACAAGAATATATAAATACATACCTGGACAAACTCGAATAGTCATTAGAATATGGAAAATTGAAAAACACCTTCCATTATAAACATAGAACCCGCTTCAGCTAGTAGGGCCACTTACTAGCACTTACATATCGCCCAAAATGGAACAACAAACCTTAAGTGGGATTGTGATCAAGAATACTGAAATTTTTATTGATTAAAAAAACAGGATAGCGGTTAACAGTTAGTATGTTTTTAAGATTTTTCATAGCCAGATTCAGGTCTAAATTGTTATTGCAAATCATTTTAATTCTGTTTATTTGGGTAAACATAATATTTTTTAAAACTGTAAGACTAATACAGGAGAACCAATTTGTTAAATTACAAACTTTAAAGTTAAAATCTTGCCTTTTACCATAAATCCCAATAAACCAGTTATTATCTATTTTTTTAATTTTTAAATCCAGGAACGAAGTTTGGTCCACAGAGTCAGTACGGTTTAAGACATCACTGGAGGGATGATTTCAGCTGCATATTTCGCAAAATCAACACAGTTTCTTGCAATTACGTCATCAATATACCTATAAAACTTAATATCTTTGAATTTCCTTTCAAACACAAACAAAAAAACTTTGGCGAAGGCACTCGAATATCCTGTTCCCATCGGGATACCGTGAATTTGTAAAAAATAATCAACACCGTTAAACAAAACATTTTCGAAGATGCAAACTTTAATAAGGTTAATCCAGTAAACTTTTTCGCAGTCTATTACATGACGAAATTCCTCATAAATCCTTTCAAAAATTTCTAGGACCAAGTAATGAGGGATACTACCAAAAAGGTTTTTAAAATCATGAGTATTAAATGTAAAAAAAATTTCTGAATTTTCTTTAAAATGTTTTAAAATTGTGTAATTATTTTTAATGATACTGCAATTATCGTCTGACTCTAAAGTGTTTAAGATATTATTGAGTAAAAAAAAAAAGTTTTTTACCGGCTTTGTAATTATAAGAAAAATTACCACAAGTAACCTAACGAAATTTAATGGGATTTTTATGAAATTTAACATTAATAAATTGGTATGGAAAATTAAAACTGTTTCCATTTATATTGAGTTTTTTATCAAAAGCCAATATCCTTTTTCTTATAATAGAGGGGGAGTCATTTAATTTTTTGTAAGAAGAATTACCGGAATATTCTTTGGTAAGTAACATCAAATAAAAAACTTTACAAAAAATGGTAAAATTATTTCCAGCTTTATCAACGGTGGTTATAATATTTTTTTCTTTAAGTTTTCAATATTTTCTTTTAAGTCTGTATTGTAATCTTCATGAATTTTCTTTCCAAAGTAACTCCTATAAAATGTTAAATCCCTTTCAAAATATTCCACAATTCTCTTTTTCCATAATTTAAAATCTTCTATAGGCCAACTATATTTGTAAGAGAGTTTTAAAATAAAAATATCTAAATCTTTTGCAATAATATCTATGATTTTTCTGTTCGTATAATTGAAATTTAACCGGCAATGGGCACATAAATTCATAAGATTTTTTAGCTTAGTATTTTCTGTTATATCTAAATTACCTGTAATTATATGTTCATGATGGGAATCCTTAAAATCTTTATAGAAATCTTGATTACAATAACACTCATTATCTTTAATAAGATCAATATTTTTACTAAATTTATTCTAATTGCAAATTAACTTTTTTAAATTTATATTATAGCTGTAAGCAGTTCTGATATTACAAGAGTTTTTAAGTGGAAATAATTCATTAAAAATTCCTATAATTTTATTAATTTTAATATAGTTAAAAATTTCATCTTTATAACTCAAAACCAAGTTTTCAATAGGAGCTTCTTTTTATGATAACTTTATTTCCGTTAAATCTGAAACTTTATATTTAAAAGGATCGATAACAATATCTCTAAAAAGATCATTTTTGAAGGCATAATTATCTAGTTTGTATTTAATAAATCATTTTATTGCTTTATTTTTTAGAATTAAATTTCTGTTTTTAATTAAAATAATATCTTTATTTTCAATCGTAACCTGATTTAAAACATCCAGAGTTTTTAGAATGTCATTTTTTTACTGGTTTCTCCACCCCCTCTACAACCTCTAATTTTATTATAGGTATCCTTAGTTCCAAAAATTTTAAATTTACTGAAAATACAACAACTTTTTTTTATTTAAAATTTTATTCCCATTAAATTCAGAGTTTAGACCGTAGGGATAGATGGTTTTTAGTTTAAGCATATAAATATTTTCCGAAATTAATCTATCTTCTTTTTTAGGAATTATATCCAATATATAAATTTTAATTTTATCAAAACTGTGAGATTGAAAATGTTTAATTTCAACGTCATTATAATTTTTGTTATTTTTATTTTTAATATCATTTCTATGGCCATTAATACGAATATATAAACTATTAGAAGTTTGTCCTACATAACCAAAATTACATATACCACATTCCAAAAAATAAATAACATTATCAGCTTTACAAAACATCCCCTCCCTCCCCCCCCCCCCCATTTTCTATTTGTTCAGAAGCAGCCGCGGGACAGGTGCGACATCGTTTATCAATACATCTACTAATTTTTTTTAAGGTTTTTTTTTCTTTTCTTTTTTTTTTTTTTTTTTTTTTTTTTAATTTTTTGTTCAACATTTAACATTGGATACAGTATTTTTTTACCGGAGGAATCACCCATATCCAAAGATTCTCCAGGGCCCCTTGTTTGGGCACGCAGCGGACCTGGTGCCATATAATTTTCATTATAGACCTTTTTCATAATTTTAAGAATAGAACCTGAAAAGGAAATGAAAACCCGAGAGCTATACGAATCAAGCAAAACACCGGAGAAACTTAAAAGGGAGGATTATAAAAAATGTTAACTTAAATTGTTGAATTAAAAAACTTTAAACTTAAAATGTTATTTATTATAGTTTTATATTTCTTTTTGCTGCATTTGCGCATTGGTTTATAAAAACATTGTTCTAGTTCTATATATTTAATAATTCAAGTTTTACTCCATGCTATATTTAAATTTTATCTTATATATATATATATATAATTTTTTTTTTTCACGTGAAAGCATATTTCCTTTTATGCTGAAAAAAAGGTTTTGCTTTATATATCCTATTTATTATCCTATCTCCTTTATATATAAGGGAGATAGGATAGTAGAACATAAAGTCATATCCATTTTTTTTTTATTCATGACAAATGTCAGTAATTAATTTCATTATAACATCATTCCTTAACCCTTTCAAGGGCAAGCAAATTTTCTTTATTTAAAACAACTTCATTATTTCTTTAATTTCTTTATTTCAACAGCCACCAGAAATCACCAAAAATATTTTAAAAGACAAGATATAAATGAGGTTATTCGTCTAAGTTTTAAAAGAAAAAAATATGCATAAAAAATTTCCGGGGACAGTTTTTCCAATTTTCAATTAAAATTTGTGGTTGTACTATGCAACCACCGCCCCTGAAAGGGTTAAAAAAATCATTTTTGTGACATTGTGTCCTTTACCTCTGGGATATATATATACTTTTAAAATAAAGATATGAATTTTTTTTTTTTTTTTAATTTAAACATTGATAAAAAGAAACATGCCATACTGATTGATTGGTGTTAATTATAGATGTTTTGGAGCCCAAAACTTACTTTAGATAATATAACTTGAAGTAATACGTTTAAAATTAACATTATTAAAAAAAAAATTGATTAATATATATTTATGTAGAACAGGTAAAATTATTATAGCCCATAATATTTTTAACAGTATGTGAATGAAATTTCTGCAATTACACAGAGGCAAGATTTAAACTATATATATATATATATATAAGAATCACTGTAAAGGAAGATTTCGAATTATAAATATTTTTTTGTTTTTCTATACTAATTGAAAGCGTAAATCAGCAAATTTTCCTCTTGAATGTACATATTTGTCAGAGAAAAAATGAATGGATAAAATAATATTGTATTTTTTTCCACTAGATGTCGCTACATCATTATCGATTGGAAAATATTGCTGATCTGCTAAGTTCGTTTTGGTCTAATATTTAACTTTCAAAGTCTTGTATTCCACTAATGTTTAACTTTTAGCGCAATATATTGACTTCAAGTGAAAGATATTTTGGGATTGACGAAGTGAAAATCATCACAGTCTTAAAAATTTCGCTGAAGGACGATAAAATTTCTCAATAATAGTTTTAGAAAAATACGATCTAATGTAATGTAAATTTAAAAAAAGAATTTCGCTCTTTTTTCTTTTTTTTTAACATTTATTTTATAATATGAAACTGGGAAAATATTTATTATATTTCTAATGCATTTTCAAAATTTGAATTTGTTTGATTTTAAAACAATTAGTTCATTAATATTTTGCATACAAAGACATCATTGCATAAATAAGATTTGAGATTTTTTTTTTTTTTTCATTTGAAAATTTTACTGATGATATTATGAAAAATATATATATATATATATATATATATATATAACATTGATTAAAAACATTCAATTTCATATTATAAAACATTGAATTAGACAATTTGCTTCCTTTTATAATTGCATTATGAAAGTATTTTCTAAAATTTCTTTTTATTGCGAGTCATTTTTATCCCATAAGAAGCAAGGTGTGAAAAAAATCAGATGAAAATTCCAAATAAACAAATAAATAAATATAATAATAATAATAAACTATTCACGATAGTAATGTGCAGGGTTTTCAACAATCACTATTTTGAATATCACTTTTTTTTTTAATGGCAACCTTCATTAATCAATTATTTGTTTGTAGTACATATCCAGAGGAGCCAATTTACTACTAACGAAAAATCAACTTCATACAATTACGAAAAAATTATGAAACTGTTCCTATTAAATCGCAGGTAATTATTGTAAAAGAATACAATAAATAATTTCCGGTATTACTAAGATTACGGACAATCCGTAATAACTTACACCTCTGCATATATTCCAAAAAGGTATACAAAGGTATAAAAAGTGATATTCACAATAGTGCTTGCTGAGAAATCTCCATTGTAATTATGTCGTAGACTATGGATATTGGTAGGTATGTCAATTTATTTGTTTACTTATTGTTAAAAAAAAAAAAAATCTTCATAAATGTTAATGAGTTTTATAATTACTAGCTAAATTAAATAAATAAAATAAATAAAAATTAAAAGCAAAATTTAATGTTAACTAAAGCATTGTTTGCACATTTGACAATTAACCCTTATCGCTCGTATGTCCCTTCTGAGGGGACATTAAAAATTCGAGCCACGCCTTAAGGTGTTCCTCTGCAAATAAAATGTTATTCTTCTAAAACGTGTAACTATAGGCTACCTTTCAGCTACCGGAAAATTTTAACAGAAAGATTTATTTTATTTAATGATGAAGTAAAATAAAACAAATTATTACAATTTTTCGGTAGCCAAAAGATAGTAATTTGAAAACTATGCGTGTGACATTTTAAAGGAAAGCCAAAAGGTGTGTCTTACAGTTCAGAATAGGAGAAAATGCCGAGCGAAGGGTTAAATTAAGGGGGAAAAAAAGATTTTTATCATTGGCACATACGTTGCGCAGTTGAAATACTTTTTATTAAAATGCTCAGATTTCATGAGATATTTTTATTTTTTCATGCTTTCATGAGATATTTTTATCACAAATGCAGCAGTACGTTGCATAGTTACCAATATTTTAGTTTATTCCGGAGCATTTTTAGCTCCACATTTATTTCGCACCAATTTATTTTTAGAATATTTGTATTATTATATTAAACAACAACGATAAAAAAAGAAACATTTACTTTTTAAAAAATAATCTGGTGTGTCAATCACACGAGCTTCTCTTACCCTAAATTTCATACTATATATACAGGTTGCAGATTAACAGGTAAGATAACGAGTACTGTCATGTAAACCTGTGTTAAACAATTCAAATTAGGCGTCGGAAGAGTTTTATATGATAATTGCCCACCTCAACCCTCCGTTTCAATTATGCACTTACATTTATAAAGAATTCAATTCGGTTATTAAAAAATAATTCTGTTTTTTAAAAATAATTTATTAAAAAAATTATTTAAAAAAATTATCTTTTATGATAATGCAGACGATTTCCATATTAGAGAAGTAGTATAACACCAAATATCCCAAAACAGTCCATTTTATTCTCAATATTAAAAAAAAAAAATTGATAACTTTGTTTTAAATTATCGCAGATCGATCGTTCAACCATTCGTTTTAAAGGTAATGGCGAGCTCATTTGAAAGATACCCATCATGAAAATTTACTCCCCTCGAGGGGGGACTTCCCAGAGGGGACTTCCCTCGGGGACTTCCAGGGGAATTCCCTCGCCTCCCCCAGAGGGGGGAGGCGAGGCTCCTACATACACAATTTTTTTTTCCCAGTTAACTATCTCTGTTACAAAAAATATATATTCGTTTCATTTGGTTTAGTGTAGTCTATAGACGTTAAACTCTACTTACCTGCAATTTCCCCCATAGACGTAATGTATTAGAATTCTCTTGATTATCCCTGTATACGAACCATTCGCTTCATCTTAACGAAAAGCTTACTGTAGCATCCTTATATTGACACACATTTAGAATACCAAGTTTGAACTTTCTGCCATAATTTGTTTTTGAGATATGCTGATAACAGACAGACACACACACAGACATACAGACATACACACAGACCATTTGCTAAAAACATGATTTTCGTAATCAGGGTACCTCAAAACGTGTAAATATAACAAAATCTCGCGTTCGAAAATTTGACCCAAAAACAATACTTTCTCTACCTTATGGGTAAGAGAAAGTAAAAAGTGGTATGAAATAAAGGCAGGTTAAAATATCCTACAGAATAAGTAAAAAGTCGGCATCTCAAACATTGTATCGTATCTATATTAACATATTTTATAGTTACAATTCATTTTATTATTATTATTATTTTATTTTATTTTAAATACAGACTGATTGCAAACATTATTGATTTTATATCCAGTGTTGCCAGATTTTGCAAATTTTTTTATTCATAATCCCCTAATTTTGAGGAGTAATATCTGATATACATAATCATAGTTGCGAACATTTTTATTTATTTCCGAGCAATTTTAGCTTTGCCTTTATTCCGCACCACTCTATTTTTAGAAGAACTTTCTCCAGTATACACTCCTCCTCAAGATTTGCAAATGATCAGTTTTTTTTTTTTCAATTTAAAAACTTATCTCTCGATGAGATGTTTCAAAGATTGGGTATTTAAAGCACTAGGTCTTCCTCATGTTCTTTAGCGAAAATTGGTTTAAGACAACATTTAGGGGGGCGGTAACAAATTGAGCAAAATCAATAATGTTTGTGATCACCTTGTATCGTTAAGTGAGCGAAAGGATCTGTAACTCTAGGATATGTTAATATAAACCCGGTACAATTTATGGAGGAATTTGTGTGACGATAGGAAATCAAATAACGGAGATATAAGCATTTATTTTAAAACTAAAAAAAAAAAAAAAAAAAAAAAAAAAAAGCATGTATTTTACATAGACTCTGAAACTAGATACATGTCGCATGGCTCGGAAACTTAGCAACAGTTCAAGTGGTAGACAGCGCTACCTGGTACAGATTGCTCGACTTTTTTATTCAACTGTCGCCAATGATTTTAAGAAATGATATATGATATATGAAATCGACGTTTCTTCGATTCTATTCGCGTTTTATGTATATCAAATCCAACTTTTAAAAATTTTTGGAGGCTGTTGAACGAAACAGTCGTGTTGCCAAGTTTCCGAGTCGCGTGACAGGCGTCTAGTTTAGGAGGCTATGTTATTTATTTATAATATACCGAGTTTTAAACGAAAAATTTTTATTACATAGGTTGAAAGCTAGCTATATTGGGCAACTTTTGTGAAAACTTCATTTGAATAGAGTAAAAATTAAGCATATTGTCGGCAAAAGAACGAGCAAGATTTCAGTTATTTTTCAAGAGTTGAAATTTCATATGGGGTTTTTTATATCATGCGTAATTAATTTGAAGACCCAATTAGTTCAACCACACTCCAAACGTACTTTTTTTGTGAAAAACATAAGCTTCTAACATATTTTTGTTCATTTACTAAGATTTTGGAGATGATAAGGGGTTTTCACAAAAAAGAACTTTTGCAAAGTGGTTAAAATTAATTGGATTTTCAAATTAATTACGCAGCGTGTGAAAACCTCCTTATGAAATTTCAACTCTTGGAAAGTACCTAAAATCTAGCTCGTTCTTTTGCGAATAATTTGATTAATTTCTACGCTCATCAAATGAACTTTTGATAAAAGTTGCTCAGTATATCTAGATTTCAACATTATGCAGTGTTGCCAGATTGGGGACTTTTTTTATTCAACTATCACCAATAATTTTGAGAAGTGATATTTGATACGCATAATAGACAATTAATCTTCGGAATGGTTAGGCAACCATTACAATCAAAATTTAGTGGTGGATATTGAATAAAAAAAGTCCCCAATTTGGCAACACTGAATCTATGTAATAAAATTTTTTCTGTCTTTCGCACATGCGCAGTGAAAGCGTTTTTCTTAATAATGCTCATATTTCATGAGATATTAAATATATTTGTTTTCCAAATGCAGTAAATTATTTCAAAGGTGTGTTTTTCAATTTATCTGAAAGTGGGAATAATTTTCGTTAAAATCTCTGTATATTATAACTAAAAACATGCTGATTTTTTTTAGTTAAAAAATAAATTCTTATATGTCCGTTATTTAATATACTATCGTCACACAAATTCACCTGATTCTATGTTCACATATCCTAAAGATGCAGTCCATTTCGTTCACTTAACCCTTTCAGTCGCAGAGTTCCCGCTGATGGAACACCTAATTTTATTCTCAAGTGCAAAAGCTCATCCCGGAAATTTTTTAGAAAAAATTTACATTTATAACATAGCAGAAAAGGCACTTTTTTAAAAGTGAAAATTTAAAATTTTTTGTATTTTAATTATGTTTGTAAATTTCGGTGGCAGTGTAATTTAAATGATCCGAATTACATTGCCCCGCAAAGGGTTAAGATACTCCGGAATAAATTGAAATGTTGGGATCTATGCAACGTTTACGAGTTTTTGTTGTCGATAATGTTTACTTATAAAGTTATTTATTTACTAAATCAAATATTATTTGAATTTAATAAGGTTTACTTACAGATGTTTCAAACCGAAAATTTCTCGAAAAGGAACAATGCTAATTTTTTATTTTTTAAATATTTATGATCAGCTACGTGTCTAAAAGCCATTTTTAAAATTAGTTTAGTAATTTTTAAAATAAATTAAGTAGTGAACGTTAAAGGGTTAACGATACAGGGTGATCACAAACATTATTGATTTTGCTCAATTTGTTACGAACCCCTAAAACTTTTTTTAAACCAATCTTCACTGAAAAACATGAGGAAGCGTTATCTCGTTAAATATTCAATGTTTGAAAACATTTCATCGAGAGATAATTGTTTAAATTGGGGGAAAAAACTGATCATTTGCAAATCTTGCTAAACTTTTGAGGACAAGTGTATAACATACTTGCCAACATCCTAATTAATATTCAGTAGTGTTGTTAGTCCTGCCCTTTTTTTCACACCAGTAAATTTTTAGAGTAATGTTCTCCAAATGCAATTACCATTAAGTAAGAAGAAAAATTCTCTAAAAAGATACTGGTGTGAAAAAGAAGGCTGGGCTAACAATACTACGGAATATTAATTAGTATGTTGGCAAGTATGGTATAACCATAGCCTCCTTAACTAGATGCCTGTCGCGTGGCTGATAAACTTGGCAACAGTTGAAGCGGTAGACAGCGCCACCTGATACAGATTGCGTGATTTTTTATTCAACTGGCACCAATAATTTTAAGAAGTGATATATGATATATTTAATCGACGTTTCTTCGATTCTATTCGCCTTTTATGTGTATCATATCCCACTTTTAAAATTTTTTGGTGGCCGTTGAATAAAAAAGTCACGCAATCTGTACCAGGTGGCGCTGTCTATCGCTTCAACTGTTGCCAAGCTTCCGAGCCATGCGACAGGCATCTAGTTTAGAAGGCTATGGTATAGCTAAGATAAAATGAGAAAAAAATACTCCTAAAAAGTTACTATTATGGAGTAAAGGCGGGGCTAAATATGCTCTAGAATAAATTAAAATTTTGGCAACTCTGCAAATTGTCGATTAATCTTCGTAAGATTAGGCAACTGTTAAATTTAAAATTATGTGATCGATATTGAATAAAAAAGTTAGAAAATCTGATTAGCAGTGTAAATTAAAATGTTAGCGAGTTTAAAATATGGGAAAAAAAAAAGAGTGTTAACGATTCTCTGGATTAAATTATAAAAATTAACAACTCTGTAACAATAATAAAATAAAATAATCTTATTTAATGACAGCACGATTTTTGTCAAGGTTCTTTTTATACATCTCATAATTTTGATATAACTTTCTGTTCATGTTGTTTATAATCATCAATCCTTTAACGGGCCATTTATTTCCAGTAATTGTACATAAAAATATTTTTGGGACTAAGATTGATTTAAGAGATGAATTCATTTTCTTTATTAGATAAAAGGAATTGATTTTAATTTTTTTTATAAAGTTATGAGACATATACTTACTACCCAATTCATTAATTCTAGATGAGGAAAACATGATAAACTACTTTTTACTCATACTGTTTGTGGTTTAAGCACCCATTTTTGTTGTAAAATTATTTAACACGGCTTTAGAAAGAGAGTTAAAAATAAATAAATAAATAAATAAATAAAAACAATCAGCAGATATTGTGACACTATATGTTCTTTGATTTTGTTCTTTAATGTATTTTAGTGGAGTAAAAATGTAAGGCGTAGTCAGGGTGCATACCGCTCCGCCTTTTTCCAAGGAGTGTTCTACCAGTATTATTTTAAAATAATTTTTTTCTTAAATGAACAGTGTAATAGTTAAGAGCAGAGCTTCCAACGTAATCCGGTGGATTGTTAGTACCGCTTTTTTTTCCACACCAGTCAATTTTTTGGAGTATTTTTCTTCTTAATGCATCATAAAAACAATTAAATATAATTAGTCTACAAATTTAGTGGTGTGGAAAAGGGGACTGTACTAACAATCCTCCAGATTAGGTTGGCAGCTCTGTAAGAGGAAACGATAACACTGACAGTACATTTATCCACAGTAAATCTTCAAGGTGTTTCTGTGATGTCTTTTCATTCTGAAGTCATCTTGAGGATATCTTACAGAGAAGATGTACTGTTCAGTATTATTAGGATTTTTTATTCAGTAATCATTAATAATTTTAAGAAATGATATTTGATATTCGTAATAGGCTATCAATCTTCGAAGTGATTAGGTAAACGTTACAATTAAAAATTATTGGTGATTATTGAATAAAAAATCCACTATATCTGGCAACACTAGTGCTGTTAGGAATACTGTTGGAAGACTCTTTGGAAAAAGACGGGGATGGTGCGCATCCTACGCGTAGTAAATAGCTTTACGCGCCTTTTCTATTTAAAAATTAATAACGTTGGTAGTAAGTATACTCACCACGCCTCTTTAAAGGGTTAAATTAAAACAAAAATATCTTCAAAAATAGATTTTTTTTTCAAAAGCACTTGATTCTACATCATAGGCTTACATGTATCGCAGTTGCCTAGGCGCAGTTGTAGACTTCACACCACAAAATTTCTACAGCAATTTTTACGTTAGTTAAACGTAGAAAAATAACAGTGCATGCGTCTATTAAAAAATACTAGTGTCAAATCTTACTTTAAAGCTCAAAATGCTTGCAAGCATGCCGACGCAACGGCATCTGCAGGTTAACTTGAATGCTTATAGAAAATAATTAAGTGGTAACCTTGTAGGTTAGTTCTCGGGAAAAGAAATTTACCCTTTTTCTGGTGGTAAAAAAACTATATATTACCACACTCAGTGATCGCCCCCACTTCCCTCCATATTTTTCCACCATACTTTGAGGGAGGAGAAATTATCGCCTTTTTTGCTACCACTATTATCGTACTGAATAGTTATCAGATTTTTACAGTTATGTATAAGTGATTAATATTTCTGGACAGTAGTGTATTTTTAAGCACTATTAAGACTCGCCCTTTTTTCATATAATTATTCTTGAAGGGTAATTTCCTTTTTATTTAATCGTAATTATATATTTTATAAAATTCCATTTCAAATACAGCTGTGTGAAAAAACAACGGGTAGGAACAGAGCTCCAAAATACACTACTAATTAAAATTCTTACTAAACTGAAAATTCTTTTTTTTTTTTTTCTTTGGAAGCAGAAGAGTAAGAATATAAAGTCCAAGGGGTGTTTGTGGCCACGGAAATTGCTACCAGAATTTTTTATAGTGATACTATTGGCAGTTTTCTAGTAAAGTTTTGCAATTAGATATAACCAAAAATAAAATTCATAATTATTGGTGGGAAATAAAATAGAAAACCCGGAACGCAAACACCCTTGGAAATCTTAAAAAATATGTATTGTTTTTTAAATTAAACTGATATTGTTATCGACAATATATGTTAAATTAGCTAAGACCTATGATTTAAATAAAAGCGCAAAAGGTGGTATGTTTTCACTTGCATGGTTGATGGTAATCAGTGCTGCTAGATCTGGTGGATTTTTATTCAATAACCACCAATAATTTTGAGATGTGATATTTGATATACATAATAGACTATTTATATTCGAAGTGATTAGGCAAACGTTAAAATTAAAATTTATTAGTGATTCAGAGTTGCCAATTTTTACAATTTATTCCGGAGCATTGTTAGCCCCGCCCTTTTCTCACACCGGAAATTTTAAAGAATGATTTTTATCTTATTTAACCGTTGTCACATGTTAAAGAAAAATATACTATAAAATTTCTGGTGCGAAAAGAAGGCGGGGCTAAAATTGCTCCGGAATAAATTATAAAAGTTGGCAACTCTGGTGATTATTGAATAACAAATCCGCAAGATCTGGTAACACTGATTGTAATTGGATAATGTATAGAGAATTATAGTTTTATTCTCACCAGAAAAAAAATTGAGTTATTTTTATAAAACCTGGGGAAAATAGCTGTGTTCCGTTAATTTATGTGATAATTGTTAGCTCTCCCAATGTCAAGATACCTTGCACATGCTTGCCAACCATCTAATTATGAATCGTAACATTTTTAGTACCAGCCTTTTTTTTCACACGTCTTTTTTTAGAGTAATTTATTCAGATTTAATCGTGACTGCATACGGAGAAATTTGCTCTAAAAATAAAGTGGTGTAGAAAAGGGGGCGTTTTTTAAAGGGGCGTAAACAATGTTACGATTATTAATGAGACAGTTGACAAGTATGCTTCAAATACGATTGAAGCCAAATTTAACTTTTTAGTACAGAATCCCTCGAGAAGCAGAAATTGTATTGAAATCGGGCAAGGCTTTATTTAATAGCGTCAATTTTTAACAGAATGTGAATAAATTGACAATCATAATCCAGGCGTCGATGTAGTCGTAATTCTTAAAACTATTATTTTTATAAAGCAATCTTCGCATTATTGAACTGAAAATAGCTTTTGAAAACGATTACTAAATTTATTTATTAAGAATAATCTGATGTGTCACTCACGCGAATTTCTCTTATCTTGCGTTTGAATATTAGAAAGGCGGATTAATGTGTAAACGCTGTACACATATGTATATGAAGTTATTTTAAAAACAGTTTAAATGGTTTTAGAAACAGATTTTTTAGACATACATTTTTCTGTTAGAGGGAGCTACCACCCCATTCAAATTGCCAAACTGAGCATAGTACAGTCACCAAACATACAAATAAATAAAAAAATTAAATAATAAATAGAGTACAATAGAATAAATAAATAAAAGGAACGGCCTCTTCCCGACTTATTTTGAGCAAATCATCGTAATGTGCAGCTGGTGCCGATGAATTGGTAATAACGTCTTGTTATCAATGCTTTAGTTAAATTTTCTTAGGTGGTCTACATATAAAAAATGTCCATATTTTCAAATAGTAGTACCCACTTTTTACCTCATATTAAAATTTCTCATATCAAGGCCATTCGGAAAATTGTATACTGTATGTACGTTTATTTTATTCTTAATAGAATTATAAGCGAAAATGTATTAGGGTTTCATTCATAATTTTAGAAAAGTTAAATTAAGGTCATCCCCAAAAACATAATATAGTGAAAAAAGCAAAAAATAAATGTAAAATAAACGTAAAATAAACAAAAGTTATGCTAATAATGAAATTGCATCTGTATCTAAATTTACATTATAACAATTTTAGTTCCTATGATGCAAAGCATGAGATAACTGCCTAATTTTTTTAAACTAATAAGTCATTTTAAGTATTAATTCGTCATAAATGTAGTGGTTATCCTGTTATTGTTCTGTTTAATTGGATAGAAATAATATTGCGCCTTTTCTTCCGTAAACAGACTTTGTACGCTAAAAAACTTTAAAACACCAAATATCCTATTTTTGATTCGAGGATTAACACTTTCGCGACCGCTGATGTAGATTCACGTCATTTGAAAATATCTACCTACACCAGTAGGCGTTTCTTTCTCAATTTGTATGTCACTCATTTCTTAAAAATATACCCAATATTCATATTTGTACAGTCACCCAAAAAAAAAACGCCACCCCCCACCTAATTTCGCCGTAAATTATCGTAGAAACATGCGACTGGTACCGAACAGTTTGTAATAACGTCTAGTTTATAATGTTATAGTTAGATTTTACTTAGGGGGTCGTCTACATATTAAAACTGACATCAACGTCATTTTTTTCAATGGTAACCCCCCTTTTTTATAATATTTTTGAATTCTTTGGATCAAATCATCACGGAAAATGGTATAGTTTATATATTTCGCTCAATTTTTCATAGAGTTATAAGCTGTCAAAATTTGGGGATGCTAATGTTAAATGAATGTGACAAACATTAAATCATATCTTCCGAAATAATTATGATATTTAAATTCTGTTTTTTTTATTCGTTAGAATGAAGTGACCCAAACATATTCCATGCAAATTTTTGCTAAAAAAACATTTTTTGAATTATGAAAATTTTTAATAAATTCATATTTGAAAAAATTATGAATTATGACCTATGTTAATTTTTACACGAATAGAACGGGCATCATCAAAAACATGGGTTTCCAAATTTACAGCTCGTTCCTAACATTATTTTTTGAGTTACAGTGATATTTCATTTTTTACTGCTGTTAGGGGGGCGCCACTTGTTATAATTTGTATCATCTGTGAGTCAATATTTCTATACATTTTGACGAAAAAACTATTTTAATTTACCTTTATGTTATTATAATTGTTTTCTAAGGAACATTTCGATGTTTATTATACAAATTGGCTTATTTTTTATAAAATTATCGCAATGCAGGCAAGAGATTGGGAAAGAATTCCAAAGAAATGTAGCTCCGCCTCTATATTGCGGAAACAGTATTAAAAAACCTAGTTTGCATACTCGTATATGACACTATATGTGACGCTGGTATGCATAAATGTCAATGGCATTTACTACATTGAATGCTGAAGACAAAATTTAAATGATTTAATTGGAAGTATGTAAAATAATTTTGTTTTATAATGTAAAGTTTTAGAAAAATTCTGTAAAGGCGTGGCTTTCGTTGCAGAAGGGAGTTTACTCGATTCTGAAATGTTAAAAGTCTTTGTTCTTAAATATTACATAACTTTTTCTAGCTTCTCACTGCTAAAATTCTATTTTATCCCTTTTGTCTTTTGTTTTTAACTTGAGTATTCTAGGATTCGTGCACCTCAATTAAGTATCATGACAGTAAAAAAACGCGGTAAGACGAGGAATATTATTTGAAAGAGCAATACGCAGTGAACAATACTTTTGTTTTTTCCTTTTTTAAAATTAATATAATTGATTTTTATTAATTTTTATCAGACTTTTTAAAACATATTTTCTGTTTTAATCTTGTGAAATTTTCCCATTTGCTTACTCTACCGTTTATGCTATTTAAATTTTATCGCATAACGTAACATAATAAAATATAAAACTTCTATTAAATGTTTTTTTTAATACTGAATAATAAAGTGGTATTTTTTTTCTTTAAGTTTTAAAATCTATTATTGAAACAAAGTGCAATATTATTTATTTTCTATTATTCTAATCACGGCGTAAAACTGTCGTCACATTTATTACGGAAAAAGAATTTAAAACAAAGTAATATGTCTTATTACTTTTAAAGATATAGATTTTACACATTTATAATTAAGAATTCAAGTACAGTAGACGATTGCAGAACGGGGAATATTCGTTCTAGGCAATAGGAAACCGTTTTTTCCATATCCATGTTTATTTTCATATGAATATACACAATAATATGAATATACACTCTTTCTAGTGAAAAAATTTGTTTCATACTATTTTGTTTATATAAATATGAATATAAGGAATATTCTTAAGAAATATCGTAACACACAAATTGTGAAAGAAACGCCCACTGGAGGAGTTACAGATTTCCAAATGACGTGAAACTACATCAGCAGTCGCGAAAATATTAAATATCCTTTCTCAGATTTTAGTTTAAATCTTGTTATGTATATTTTTGTATATTATCTATTGTTGGTTTGTACGCCTAAAATTAAATGTAAAACTTTTTAGTAACACTTTCATGCGAGGCCTACTGTATAAAATAAAAATATACCCAACAAGAAGTAGATAATAATTGTTAGTTAGTAGATTTTAATTGTTTTTATATATTTTTTTTGTTTTTTAAATGTATTTTAACTTAAATTTTTGTCTCTTAAATAAAACAGTTTTTGCTTTTAAGAATTAGATAATTCTTTTTCTTAAATATTAAACACCTTTTTTTTAACTGTTATTAATATTATTATCATTATTACTACTGTTCTTTTACCTTGGTATTTAGATTTTTGTAATTCAATATTGTAGGGTTCATATAATTCAAGCTATTATTTTTCTTCGTACGAAGTGATGTATTTAACTTTCAATAATAATGTTTAATAAATTGAAACCAATAAAAATGTTTTAATCCATACGCTAATAAAGAAAGTTCTGCGAATTTGAATCGTTTTTTATTTTATAATAAACATTTCTGAACTTTTTTTCCGGTGTGAAATTTTATAAATAATAAATATTGGGTAGTTGATCACGATTTATTTTTTCTGAATGTATAGACGGTCCCCTAACACATTTTCACGTGTAACTCTGTTTAAAATTGATTTAAAGTCTATAAATAGGTAAGTTTTCCGACCTGCCTTGATCTCAGAAATCTGAATATGAGGTCAAAAATAGGGGTCGTCATTGAAAAAAATGAAGTTTATACGTGTTTTAATATGTAGATGACCCCTTAAGCAAAATATAACTACACCATTAAAAACTAGACGTTATTACAGATCGATAGGTACCAGCCGCATGTTTCTACGATAATTTACGGCGAAATTGGGTGGGGGGGTGGCGTTTTTTTTTTGGGTGACTGTACTAACAATATAGCACAGATATAAATGCTTTGATTAGAAAGAGTATAATTAGAATGTATATCCATTTGCCATATAAATGTATGTTAAATTGCGCTCTGAAATATTGTAATTGAGGAGAATAATTTCTACATGCGGACCTTACTGTCAAAAAGACAAAAACATGGTCGCGAAAGTGTTAAGTGGCTTCCGAAATAGTTACAGTGTTGTTACATTCATAGTACACTACAATTTCTCATGTCGTGACCTCTCCCGGTTATCCCCCCAGAATTCCCAATTTTTATAATTCATTCACGAGCATTTTTAGTCCCTCCTCTTTTTCATACCAGAAATTTTTAAAAATGATTTTATTCTTATTTAACCGTTGTCCCATATTCGAGAGAAATAATCTACAAAATTTTTGGTGCGAAATGAAGGCGGGGCTAAAAATGCTCGTGAATAAATTATAAAAGTTGAGAACTCTGACCACCCCTAAAAAAATAAAAATAAATAAATAAATAAATAGAACATTTATTTCTTATTTTTAATCTTATTTTCGATTCTGGTGGCACTTGATTTTAAATGAGAATAGAATAAATACTTAGGGGTTAAAACAGAAAATGACCCGACGACAATGTAGTAATTCTATAAGATATACGGAAGAATCCAAATCGCAATACACAGAAATATCATGTTGTGAAATAAGACTCAGAGACATTCATATACAGCATAAGTTCTTTATTTATTTGAATCCAAAGGACAAATAGATCTGAATTATTGAAATCACAAAATCCTAAATATATTTGACACTTTGTAAAAAAACAAACATTATAAAAACAGTATGCTGCAGAAAAATTTATAGTCGAAAAAAAGCAATACATTTAAATTTGATAATGAATCCAAAGAAAATGATTTAAAACAAGTTGCTTTCCATGCGCAAGCTCTTACAAATATAATTTGGTTGATTCAAATTATTTCTTTGTTATTATAACATCTGTAATAAAATTTAATAGAAGGGCAATATTTATTTGAAATAGCATATATTTTATAATTTTGACTGAAATCTTCTTCGTGTCATTGTATTTTAAATCATATTTTATTTTAAAAAAATATGAAAAAATACAAATATTTCACGTTAAACTTTTGTAAAATGTTCAGGAACAATGGCAAACACATACACGGCATAATAAAAATATCGTACGCATATTATGTTTCACATATCAAGTCGTACATAATACGTACGTTATACAGAGCTGCCAACCTAATCCGGCAAATTGTTAGCACTGGACCTTTTTCTACAACAGTCATTTCTTAGAGTTTTTTTCTTCTTAATTCACCGCAAATATATTTGAAGATACTTTAAAAATTAACTGTTGTAGAAAAAGGGGCGGTACTAACAATTTGCCGGATTAGGTTGGCAGCTCTGGTTATAGTTAAGATTTTGTACAACAATAATTACTTTAAAAAACAATTTAAAGTTTTATTAACAGTATAACAAAGGAAATCAAACGTAAAACGATAATAATCAGATTCAAAAGAAATAACTACTTTATTTTGATATTATGGAAATGATTTAACCATAGCGAGTTATCTTTGAATAATTTAACTCACTCTATTAAAAAAAAAAAAAAAAAAAAAACTTTATATAACTGTCATAAATAATTTTGTATTATGGTAGCGTCGACATTGTTACAAAAGAGAATGTTCATCGGAAATGTAATGCTTATGTTTTTTTTTTTTTTTTTTTTTTTTTTTTAACAATATAAAATACACCAATGTAATCAAGTACTAAAATTTCCTGTATACGCAATTTTTTTAGAAAACTTTTTCATTTAGGAAACTACATACTATAAATTATCGACATATTCTTTACTGTTTTTCTGACATGTTAAAATATTATACTTAATAAATAACAAATTGTACTATCTATTTATAAATTCTTCTTACGATTAATACAATTAGACTCATTTCTTAAGACTTTTGGAAACAAAATATAGATAAGTTTACGTTATTTTTTGTAGAAGTGATCGAATAAGTGACTAACTAATCTTACCATCTGAGTAGTTGTTATTTAAACAGATTTTTATTAGAGTTGTATTAACTGTTCAGTAAAGTGCTCTTATATTTAATTTCTTCACATTTTTTTTTTCTGGCATGGATTAACTAGCATTTAAAATGTAGTCTTATTTAAACCGATTAACATCAAATATATATATAAATTATATAAATACCATATGTTATCAGCACAAAATTCCTATTTTTAGTTAAACTGATGAATTTAAATAATTTAACGTTAATTATTAATACTAAAATAAAATATTTCTAGATTGAATAAAGACCAAATGAGTTTTAAATAAATAATAATGGAAAGATGAATCATGTATATAGTAAAGTCCGACCGACTACTAAAATAAATTACTGAGTTAATTATTTTCGCACTGCGAAAAAATTAACTCTTACACAGAAGTGATAAACAGAGGTATAGCTGATATTCAGAAATAGAATTATTTAAAAAAAAAAAAAAAAGAGAGAGAAAGAGAGAGATTTTTATCAATTTAATATAAGTAAGAATACATTCAAGAATAAATGCATTTACCGTAATTTTAGGTGTATAATCTGCAGGTTAAATAAGTTAGTTTTGCATCAGAAATTTTAATTTACAAATAAAATTACATTTGCACGAGTTGTTTATTCAAAAAAAAAAATAATTAATTAATTAATTAATTAAAAAAAAAAATAAATAATAAAAAATAAATAAAAAATAAATGTAGATTTTTCTGTTAAATAATATTTCTGGTGGAGGAATCACATATCTTAACTGCGGATTATACACCGAAAATTACAGTAATAAAAATGCATTTAAGTAAGAACAACCCCTTTATGAACACACGGCCCGTTCTCTCCTTCTAACAAAACAGGCCACATATAATTTTTTATGGCATCAGAATTGGGATCGGAACAGTGAAAACGAACATGATACTCGCGTTTAAATGTTCGAGTCTCATACTGTATCAAATACGGTGGATTTTGATTGATCAGACTCCATGCAATGCGTACGCAGTCTTTCACATAGCTGATCAAGGCTGGGCAATTTTTCAGACATGGGTAGTCGTAAAGAGTTGCATAAATCTGGGAGCACACTTCCTAAAATAAAAAATAAAAAATAAAATAAAGATACCATGTATAAATATATGAAATGTTAAGTTACAGAGATATGGAAGGGTAAATGATTTTTAAATATATTTTCTTAGAAATATCTGCATCGTGGGTAGACACCTTTCTTTCGGTAATTGAAAATGCCACATATTTTGTCACAAGAATGTTTCAAAACAACATTTTCAATTTTGGTTGACAAGCAGAACGAACAAATAATTCTAAACCTGTAATTTATTCGTGAACTGAAAGACACCAAAACATGTTCATTTTCCCGAAGATAATAACTCGTGAATTTAAACGACTTCCAATTGAAAAATAGTTAGCTTGAATATAGTCTCGAATTAATAGTTCGAAAGAAAAATTACTCTTTTCTTTTTATATGTATTTCTAAAAATGGCAGTTTTATTAACTATTTCTTAAAGCATGAATACATAGCATTAATATCCGTTCAATGTTTAGCAGTTGTAATGCTAGTAATACTTTTTAATGTAATTACTTTTGAGTAGTTACTATTAATTTTCAAACTGTAACTATTAAAGTAGGAAATGATATAAAAAAGCAAAATATTTCTTTAAATTTATGGAACAAAGATACATTATAGAGGGAATAACATTTTCCAGTTTTACAAAATATATCTATTTCACTGCAGGATGTTTTCACAGGAAAATAAATTAAAGCATGTAAATATATAAATATGAAATACCATAAAATATTTTACAGTTCTAGCCTAAAAATTGACTATTTCTTTTTACATGCAGAAAATGCATGTGAATATGAAACAGGGCTGCCACAGGCGACTTTTTTATTATTATTATTCTCGTACCACTAATTCTATAACTTAAAATTTATACCAACTTCATGTAGGCAAAGTACTAATTACCAGCGCAATTATGTTATAAATATATATATATCGGAAACAGTGACGCCTGTCGGAGCTCCGTAAAATAGTTGTTTACCCCTTGAAAGGTGGTGTGACAATTCGTAGCTGCCAAGTTTTTTAATTTATTCCGGAATGATTCTAGCCCCGCCCTTTTTTCACACCATAATATTTGTATGAAAATTTCTTCATTATTTATAACTACGATTAAACATGGAAAATATTACTCTAAACAGATTCCGGTGTGAAAAAAGGGCGGGGATAATAATATTCCGGAATAAATTAAAAAACTTGGCAGCTATGTATATTCAAGGGTGTTTGCGTTCCGGGTTTTTTATTTTATTTTCCACCAGAAATTAATAATTATAATTTTGGTTATAGTCAATTGTTACACTTTACTAGAAAACTATTAATAATATCACTGTTAACCCTTTCAGTCGCAGTGTTCCCGCTGATGGAACACCTAATTGTAATTCTCAAGTGCAAAAACTCGTCCCGGAAATTTTTTAGCAAAATTTTACATTTATAAGATAGCAGAAAAGGCCCTTTTTTTAAACCTCAAAATTTAAAATTTCTTTTATTTTAATTTTGTTCGTAAATTCCGGTGGCAGTGTAATTTATATGAAACGAATTACCCTGTGCCGCAAAGGGTTAAAAAATTCTGGTAGCAAATTCCGGGTTCACAAACACCCCTGTATGTTATATACTACCTGATTTTAATTCCCAATAGCAAAACGTCTCCTCGGAATTTTCTAACTATATTTTACTGTTATAACTTAAAGAGCAAAATTCCCTTTTTTTTTTTTTTTTTTTTTGTCCTTTTCTTTTAACTTTTTTTTGTAAATTCTGTTGGTTTTCAGATTAACCCCCTGAAAGGCAAAGTAATAAAGAGAAAGACACCAGTTTTCGTCATCCTTACGAAAGACGTGTTATAATAACAGTTAATTAACATCTATGAATTTGAATCTGCCCGAGCTAGATTTCCTAGAATCAGAGGATCTAGCTTGAGCGGATTCAAATTCATATATGTTAATTAACTGTTATTTTAACAAGGCTTTCGCAAGGGTGACGAACACTGATATTTTTACCTTTCGCTCATTTAATATCAACAACAACCAGAATTTACAAATACATTTTAAAGAAAAAATAAATGTCGTTTCCTACCAAGTTATAAAGTAATTGCTATTAGTTTTTAATTATCATAAAATTGCGGAACGAAATTTTGCAGTTGGCAATTAGTATTTGCGTTGTACCAGCGAAGGCACTGCGCGTTAAAAGGTTAAATAAACGTAATTACCTTGCTTCTTAAAGGATTAAGCCTGAAAAAAAGAGGTTCTCTTTCTTTTTTATTTGGAATAAAAAATGAATACGATTCTCTAAACCAGGAAAATATATCTGACACTTAGTGTAGCAATTTTATAAAGATGTTTTGTAAGGGCATGTGCAAATAGAACAAACAAATATTTTACAGTTAGAAAATTAAATTTTAAAATGAAAGAAAGCATAAGTGTTTTCATTAAGATAATAACTTAAATAACAACATATTTTTTATTTAAAAAAAGTTCTCTCTCCCTCCCTCTTTTTCTTTTTCTTTTTCTTTTTTCCTTTTCCTTTTCCTTTTTTTTTTTTTTTTTTCATAAGATTTTCTGAATTGATGTAAGAAAGATAGAAAAGTGAGAGTGATAATGAAAGAAAAAGAAAATATATATATATTATTTAAATCCAAAATACGAGTTCTTTTTGTTATTTTTTTTATGTGTATATTGTGTGCGCGTAGTTTCAAACTTATACTTTTTTTTCCCTACTAGAAATTTTTAACAGAAATATCTTATAGTTTTTGTAGAGGTTTTTTCCGATTAAATTGCATTTTTCACTTTAAAAAAAATATATTAAAAAATCGTACAAGTTGATAACTATGTTTGTGTATAGTGGGACAACTAAAAGCTTAAGCATGGGGGAAAAAGTTGTTTGGAAATTTTTTTAACATGAGATATTCAGTAAGTTATCCTATATAGGTGAAAACTTAAATACAATGCTTTATGTTGCTTTTTTTATAATACCCTGCGAAAAGGCAGTGAGCTATATTATATTCTACCTAATTTTAATTTCTAATTGCCAAAATTATTCCTGGAAATTTTTAATAAAATTTTTCTCTTATGTCTGTTAGATAAAAAACGTCTTTTATTTCTTCTATTCTAACATTTTTCGTAACTTCTGGTGCTTTTTCATTTTAAATGAGATAAATTACATTGTCCTTCAGAGGATAAAGTAAAGAAAACATTAACAAAATTAAAAGTTTCCAACTTTTAGAGGTCATTTTACGTGAAAATTTATTTCTCGTTTATGAAATGTTGTATTAGTAACAATCACGCTAAAAAAATATTAAAGTTCTCTACGCAGTTCTGCATGAAAAAGGGACGATCGTTTTTGCACACGCAGGCTCCTTAGACCGGTACTTACTGGTTCAAAGATTCAAAAATTCAAATACAGAAGGAGTCCGCTCACCACTATGCAGCGGTTTTGAGCAATTTCAACCTTCAAAAAGGGGCTCTGACGACAAATGTCACATAACAATGTTAAATTCTGAAAGAGCCCATTTCTAGAGGTTAAAGGTACTTACTGATTAAAATATATGGATTTTGAGTCCCAACGAGCATCTATGCCTGAAGTGGCACTCCAACCCGGCACCAGGGTACTAAAAGCCTGACCACTGACCAATCCACCATCAGATGGGACAGTTCTATATTAGAAAGTTCTTTGGTACGTTATAAGCTACTGATGTATCTGTAACTTAAGATATAAATTCTTGAAGTAGACCTTTCAGCTATTAGCTGTATCGATTACATTTACATTAATTAAACTGCTTTAAATCGTCCTTATCCCTTGTTAAATATAAGTTGCTATAGTTTTAAGTAGTATATAATCCATGTAAATGAAGTTGAATGGTCAGCTGAATTTTTAGTAAATAAAATAGATAATTTATTCTCGTTAATATTCCGTAGTGTTGTTAGTCCCGCCCCTTTTTTAACACCAGTAAATTTTAAGAGTAATATTCTCCAAACGCAATTTAGATTAAATACGTAAATTTACCCTATAATATTTACCCTGTAATATTTACCCTAACATTAATAAATAACAACATTAATAAATAGTAACATTAATAAATAAAATACATTTGTTAGCATTTTGGAGTAACGCCCAAAGACGTGGTTTTCTGTACAAAATAGGGAAATACCGTAAAAAATAATAATAATAAATAAATAAATACTGGTGTGAAAAAGAAGGCTTAGCTAACATTACTACGGAATATTAATTAGAATATTGGCAGATATGTATAACCCATTGGAGAGGGATTACACACAGAGTTGCGAAATTTTATAATTTATTTATTTCGAAGCATTTTTAACCCTGCCTTCTTTTCGCACCAGAAATTTTGTAGAATAATTCTCTTTAATAAGTGATAACGATTACATAAGAAGAAAAATTTTCTTCAAAACTTCCGGTATGAAAAAAAGGCGGGTTAGCAATGCTCCGGAATAAATTATAAAAGTTGGAAGCTCTGTACACACTGTGTGTGTAATTTACAAATAACTTAGCCTACAGACGTTTCTTTTTCATAGTGTGCTACGTTTATTCTGTAAAATATGCTCGGATTTCGTATTCGTACCATGAGAGTACTATGCATATAAATATTTCGACTAGAAACAGTATAATTACTGTATACATTCATTTTAAATATAACATTAATAAATAAAATACATTTGTTAACATTTTGGATTAACGCCCAAAGACGTGGTTTTCTGTACAAAATAGGGAAACACGCCGTTTCGAATGTGTTAATGAAATCAGTTAAAAAGTAATTATTTTATTCTTTGTCAATATGCATAGTTTTTCTAAATATTAAAATTTATTTATTAAATTGTGTATACTTTAAGTGTATTACTACAGTAACGTATAAATGAAGAAAAACTTAATGTTGTAAAAAAAAAAAAAGCAAAAAGGAAATTAATTTTTTGAGCGCGTATTTTACATTTTAGAGGTTCTTTTTTCATTTTTAAACTATAATTCCAGTGAATTTTAACTGTAATTATTGTTGATAAGTTGATATCTTAGCAATTAGTTAGCAATCATAGTTGATATCTTAGTTGTAAGTACAGTCCCTGGCCAAATTATTAGACGCACTATAGTTTTTTAATAATTACATGTTTTGCAGCTCAGAGAATGGTTTCCAAATGGATAACCGCATTCATTTTTATGCAAGATGGAGCTCCCTGCCTCACAGAACGGCCTGTTAAAGATTGTTTGGAAGTGCCAAAAATCCCTTGTTGGATTGGCCGGGTAATAGCCCAGATGTGAAACCTACTGAAAACGTGAGGGAGCTGATGACGAGAGAAGTGGCTAAAGGTGTGATCATAAACAAAACGCAACTCTTAGGAAAGGTCATTCATGTGTGGAATCACCATCCTCAGATGCATAATTGAAGCTCGCATAGCTGCTAAAGGTGGCTCAACAAAATATTAACATTTAATTGCATTAATTTCAAATTTTTTCAAGAGTTAATAAACACATATTTTTTCTATAACTATAGTATTTTATTTGTGTTAAAAAACTGGTAATAAGGTGGATAATAAAAAAAAAATACATTGTATCTAGTAAAAACAATAAAGCTGTATAATATCACCTGATAATTAAGATTTTACATAGAATCTTACAGTGCGTCTAATAATTTGGCCAGGGACTGTAGATATCTTAGCAAATATATTATTAGTTAACATGATTTTGGATAAAAAAAAATATTTATTTCCATGTTAGAAGTTCCCACATAAATTATTTCAAACGTATTAAACATTAAGAAAATAATAAAATGCATGAGATTTAATATATTTATCATGATTTTCACTTTAAATTTTATTTCGATAATTATGAACGGTTAAAGTTAATGGACTGTGGAACTCTCTAATAGAAAACGAACTAGACGACTCTAAATACTAACATTTAATGCTCTAGAAAAATCTTCATGCGTTTTCCTGAATTTGTAATTATTCGCGTGAAGTAAGCTAACAGGACCTATAGCATTTTATTACTTTAAATAATGCATCTAAGTTTTCAAAAGTATCCGGTTTATTAATTTTATTTAACTTATAAGAAATAGGATTCACAACCTAAATATTACAGAAGGTACTTAGAGATGTAAAGGTATAATAAATTCAGTATCCGTATAAAAAGGAAAGAGCTATTTGCTATATTTATAATATTTTCACAAGAAGTATATTTGAAATAAAATTTCTAGCTTAATTTATAGCATAAAAGGCAAAAAACAGTTGCATCCGTTTTACACTGGAATTGTTATTTAATAAAATGCAATATTCCATTAGCTGGTACAAATCTAATTAATTCTGTAAAATAAGATTTCTGACATAAAACAAATTTATATGACCTGTGGTTTATACGGGAAAATTAGAGTAAACTGATTTTGAGAGCTGATTTATTTTTTTTCCTTGAGAAGGGGTTGGGGGTATCTGATACGATATTATATAAATATATATACCGTTGCTCATCCAAAATGCAACACAGGGCAATAATTCAAAGATCAGAATAATATTTTTTGAATACATACATTATAATAGGAAGAACAAATGATTAAAATTTCAGGAAATTTTGAGTAATATATACTGAGAAAACATTACATAAAGCAGCGACCTCTGTGAGCAATAACAACATTAGATGATATGTAACAACGATTGGATAATCAAACAACGATTGGATAATCAAACAACGATTGGATGATATGTATGGGTACAGCTCATCATGAAGCTGCAGCACGATGCCACAGTTCATCGACTGTAGTTACTGATGGTTGGTGGTGTGTCAGTCGCTTTTCAACGATAAAACAATCATTTTTATTGGTGCGAGATCAGGAGAACGTGCTGACCAGAGCAACAGTCGAACACATTCTGCATTAAGGAAGGTCCGAACAATATGTACAACTTGCGGCCGTGCATTGTCTTGCTTAAATGTTGCGCTACGGAGACCTCGTAAATAGGGCAGAGCAACGGGCCTTAACTTGTCAGAAATGCAATGACCATTATTCAGAGTGCCGCGAATGTGAACAAGATGCGATCGAGACATGTATACAATGGTATCACATGCCATTACTCCAAGTGGTGACCCAGTATGCGGCTACTAAAACTCTAATTACCCTAAAATCTGTATCACTGATATTGGTGCCACTAATGTGCAATCAACGACGAACCTGGACGCAGAAATGGCGTGAAGTCGCTTTTCAGACAAATCACAATCCTGTTTACAGCATCAAGATTGCCTCATCCGTATTTAACGGAATTGTGCATAATGCACATTGCCAGCTGGCATTCGACATCGTCACATTGGTTTATCACCTGGAGTGATGGTATGGGGTTCCATTGGATACACGTCTCAATCATTTCTTGTTCGCATTCCTAGCACTCTGCTGAATAGCGGTCATTACGTTTTTGATGAGTTAAAGCCCGTCACTCTGCCATATATTCGAAGCCACCACAGCGCAACATTTAAGCATGACAATGCACGATTGCAAGTTCTCCGTATTGTTCAGACCTGCCTTGGTACAGAATACGTTCAACTGTTGCTCTGTCCAGCGCGTTCTCTTGGTCTTACATCAATGAAAATAATCATTTAATCGTTGAAAAGCGACTGGCACGCCACCACTCACCAGTAATTACAGCTGATGAACTGTGCCAACGTGTTGAAGCTTCATGAAATGCTGTACCCGAATGTGTTATCCAATCGCTGTTCGATTCAATTATTAGGCAGATAAGTGCAGTTAATGCTCCGAGAGGTTGATGCTTTATGATCTGTTTTCTCAGGATACATTGCTTCAAATTTCCTGAAAATTTAATCAATTGTTCTTAATATTCTAATGTATTTGCCGAATAGTTATCATTCTGATATTCGCATTCCTTCTTAGTGTCGCATTTTGGGTGGACAGCAGTGTATGTGTATAGATATATATAATTAATACAGAAAAAAAAAAAAAAAAAAAAAAAAAAAAGCAAAATTCTGCAACTCTAATACAGAAAATTTTTACTTCTTAAAACTACAAAAATCTATTTTAAAAATACATTTCAGTCAGTGAATTTCAGTATTCCAATATTTTCTGAAAACTTTGATGCCAGAACTTTTTTTTTAATATATCACGACCTTTTTATTTTCAGGGAAGTATTTCATTCATAAATTAACTCAGGAGCTAAAATTGTGTTCTTAGACCGATGAGCCGATACTGATTTTACTTCTGAGAGTTATTCAAGAAATTGTAGAATTTTGTGATCAAGAATTTAACTGTTTTTTAACTTGTTAACTTGTGTAGAAATCATTTGAAACTCATTTAAAATCTTAAATGATTTATTAACTACCCTTTATTTATTTTTTATAACATTAGTATTTTATAATTCGCCGGATTCGCAAAAATTTTTGTATCCCTGAACGAAAAAATATGTAAAAGAATATTAGTTGTTTAAAAACAATTTGGTCCTTCCAAGTAACTGCTTCAATTAGGTTCTGTGGTTGAGAGGTCGTTGCCTACTATGTGGAGGGTTTGATACTGGTTTGATCCTGGATGGTTGAACAGGTGAAATTTAATTAATGGAAGTTTCTTATCAGTAGCCGAGAGGTTCTTCTCTCCTAGCTGTCAAACGTGAGGTGCCGGGTTCGATCCCAAATCGCGCTCATCGTTCTAGCCTTTCGGAGTTTTCCGTGGTTTCCCCCGAAACTTGCGTAAATACGGGCTAGGACCCTAGGACAGTCATTTGGCCTTAACCCTAGAACGTCTGTAATATTCGAAGATTCTTTTTTTTCCAGTGTATTCAAAATGAACAGAAATATTATTTGTTAAAAAAAAAAAAAAAAAAAAAAAAAAAAAACGGAAAATCATAATATTCAATTTATATCATAGAAAAAATAATGAAAAGCAACAGAAAAAAAAAAATAAGTAGCATTTACACATAAATTAAAGATAATTCAAGCATTTTTGTTGTGGATTATTGATAATAATATACACTTAAGTACTATTTTAATACTACTTTTAAATGTTGATAATTTACAGCGTTGGCAGACATGGCGGATATTTTCTTCAATAATCACCAATAATTTTCAGAAGTGATATTTGATATGCATAATAGACTATCAATCTTCGAAGTGATTAGGCAAACTTTACAATTAAAATTTTTTGGTGATTATTGAATAAAAAGTCCGCCAGACCTAGCAAAACTGGCAATTTAGTGATGATATATGTAGAAAAATGAACCATAATAAAATTTTCCCAGAATTATTAAATGAGAAAAAATACAGTTTAAATAGGTTATGTTAATAAAAAAATACCAGAAAATTATAAATTAATTAACTTATAAAGAAATAAATTAAATAGTTCGAGAAATTACAATATTTAAATTAGAAAAATGAAATTTGGCATGATAGTAATAATTCAAATGATTGTTATTAAGTAAACAAAGGCAAATATATATATAATTTTTTTCAGGGAACCATTTTCTTTTTTCGTCTTTTATATTTAGTTCCCTTTTTTTTAATTACTTTTGTTTTTTCTGATTACTTTTAATAGTAAGAAGAGAAAATAAATATTTACAATCAAAGATATCATTAATTAATGGATATTACCAACCTTTTGAAGAAATTAATTACATTTTGAGTAATGTATTATATAATTAAGAGTAAGCAAATTTAAGTGATTAGATAAGGAAAGTGTTTATATACTCTTTATAATTAGTGAAATAAATATTACACGGCTGATTTTTCATCGAAAAAATAATAATATAATAGCAAAATAAATAAATAATATTTAATAAGGAATTAGAGTTTTATGCTTTTGAATTAGTAAAATAAATTGTGGAGATGCAAAATAAACTTACAACTTAAAGGAAAAATATTTGATTTCATATATTATACACTCTTCCCTACAAGATTTTTTTACTTTCCGAACACTATAGTGAGGAAAGTATTGTAATCATGTCAAAAATCCGAATTGGAGATTTTGATGTTTCTATACGTTTCGAGGTCCAATGAGTCCGTTTTCGCTATTTTTGCGATGATGTATGTATGTGTGTGTGTATGTGTGTGTGTGTGTATGTATGTGTGTATGTCTGTGAGTGAACACGCTAGCGTCTAAACGCTTTGTTTGAATAACCTGAAATTTGGTACGTATATTGTAAGTCACCATAGTACGAACCCTATAGATTTTGGTTGCACTTATAGTTTTTTTACAGGGACACAAAGAAAAATTCTTTATCATTATGGCCTATGGGAGCAAAATCTTAAAAGTGCGATAGCATCTAAACGCCTTATTCAATTGAGCAAAAAATTTATACACATATTATAGGTCACAAATACTCAATCTGTATAGATTTTGGAGAATCTATCACTTATAGTTTTTTTACAGGGACACAAAGAAAAATTCTTTATCATTATGCCTATGGGGCCAAATTTTTAAAAGTGTGATAGCGTCTAAACGCCTAATTAATCTAAGTAAAAAATTTGTACACGTATTATAGGTCACAGTTGCACCAACTGTATAGATTTTGGTGAATCTAGCACTTACAGTTTTTTTACAGGGACACAAAGAAAAATTCTTTATCATTATGGCCTATGGGACCAAATTTTTAAAAGTACGATAGCATCTAAACGCCTTATTCAATTGAGCTGAAAATTTATATGAGTATTATAAATCACTGTTGCACTAACTATAAGCATTTTGGTGAATCTAGCATTTATAGGTTTTTACAGGGACAGAGCGAAAAATTCTTTGTCATTATGATCTATGGGCTCAAAGTTCAGTAGCGTTAAATAAAACATCGTGTAATATATGAGAAAAATACTCAAACACTCTATTATGGTTTTCTCTTTTTTGTTTGTTTAACAACTCCTCTTTCTTTACTTTATCTACAAAACTGTTAATTACTCAATGTTCGGAAAGTCGAGTGGAGTCACTCCAGATTTTTTTTTTTTTTGTGTGTGTGTGTGTGTGTGTGCAGATAATAATCTCTCTTTTAACCGTTTGCTCTCGAAGCCTTTATCGCACGGATGAACCAACAACTCGTACCTATTTTCCAGATATTTGGTGATCCGCATATTAGCCTTCCTAATTTTTCCGGTACTGATGGAATAATTTTTCGTACTAGAAAACGCTTCTTAAAAGGGCGTGGCTTGAGAAAAGAATTAGCAATGTGTAAATCTATTCAAAAGTATAGAAATACAGCAGGGGTCGTAGTTTCCGTATTTTAGCTAGTCTAGACATATCTAATCAAGCTAATCTAGCTCAATATAAGATCTGGCTGTCCTTATGTTATGCTGGCCGCGTAATAAAAGGCTAGCATAATGCAAGTTTATACCCCTTTTAACGAAGGCCGCGCCTTCGTTTTTGTCAGTGGACTCTTTTATGTCGATCACTTTGTATTTTCCAAATGTGCGGGCCTGAAGTGTGATGGAAAATTAACCTTTTGCATTAGAACCTTTTTTTCTTAAGCGTAATGAGCTACCTAACAATAGTTAAAAAAAAAGGCAAAATATAAAACATAAGAATTTTAAATAAACATTTTATTGCTATACCTGAGGTATATTTACATATTACAAACATTATATACGAATATTATGATTTATAATTTTCCATTGTGTGATATTTTGCAAAGCATTCCTGGCCATTTACCAACGGCCAAGGCAAGCAACGCCTAAAGACTCTTAATAAAAAATGTAGGCGGAGTCTCTTTCTTAACGAAGTATTACACCTGTTATAGCACTTTTAGTTGTAGAACAAGATTGGTGGATATAAGATATATAGTAACTTAATTGGTTATGGCGCCTCTCGAGCGACGTTCGAGTAATGAATAGAATGTCGCTTGAGAGGCGACGTTCGAGAGCAAACGGTTAAATTTTCCAGTGTTTTTTCTTTTCTAGCAAGATTAAGCAAGTATTACTGTTTTTGATAATAGGAAGAGAACGAGAAGAGTCCTGATTCGATAGAAAAAGTCATCTTTTACTTATATATTTGGCTACCAAATTTTCCGTTTCTTTCCTGTTTCCGAACTCGTCACAGTTAATTTTCTGAATAATATTATTGGATGGTTATCTCTAAATTTACCTTGTTTAGACCTACATAGCTAGTGTTCTAGTAGACATATATCGTTAAAACATGGTACAGTCGGTAACAAAAGTGTCCGAACACTAGCAAAAATTCCTATGTAAAAAAGTACACTTTATACGGCTTTGTTAAATAAATCCTTATCGAATCAAGTTCTTACACTGACTAAGAACAGGATTCGACAAGGATTTATTTAACAAAACCGCATGAAGTGTACTTTTTTTACATAGGAATTTTTGTTAGTGTTCGGACACTTTTGTTACCGACTGTATATGCGTTATATGCACATTGGAGAATTGAAAACTGTAATGAATATTAATAGTTCATATTTCGGCCGGTAGATTGAACTTTTCATGCATAGTAGAAAATACGTTATGCTGATTTCAAGTATGTTAAAGAAGCTGTAGCGAATGTTGTAAAGCCTTTCTTCACACCATGCCTTTAATGAAGAGTGATCTATCTTTATTGATCAAGTTGTTTTATCAAAATGGAACTTTGCGAATATCGGTGTTTGAAAGGTTTACAAAAAAAGCCTCTTTCGAAACTGGACTTGGAAAAAAAAATAATTATTAAATTTGAAGAGACTGGAGAGCTGGGTAAGCTGAGAGAAAGATGACAAAACCTAGTTTAAAAAAGAAACTTGGAAGAATAATATATTGCCATGGTCTAAATGCATTGTCAGGGGATATTATGACCAAAAGAAAGCAAGCAAAATCAATGCTTTTTTTTTCTCTCCAGTCTACAAGTTGGATACCATTTTTCAATGGATCGCAGGATATCTTGTACTGTAGATAAAAGGAAAGATAACACTGAACTTTTCGAAAACTATTGGGAACCGGACGCTTTTTCGACCATGGCGATAAAATTGCATCAACAATGTCATTTGAAATTAATTTAAGTCATCTTCCTTGCAGCACAGCGAACTTTCTAGTTTCTTCAAATTTAATAATTATCTTACTCAAACCCTGTTTTACAGGCCCCCCTTTTTTTTTTGTAATCATTTAAATGTCGAAATTCTCGCAGTGTAGTGAAAAAATGATTTCCTCTCTGATAAAAGAACTTGATTTGTAAGTCTAGATATTTCTCTTCTAAAGGCAAAGTTAAGAATGATTTTCCGACATTGAATACTGCCTTCTTAAAACGCTCCAAATTGCATTACGTCTTTTTTTATATTGTACAAAAAGCTCCACCTATTTGTCAAAAATTCAACTATTAATTAATTATTATTGTAGATTTCTTTTCCCTCATGGTCTGTATGACGTATATACTAAGTTTCAACGAAATACATTTACTAAAACGGTACCTATGCAGGTTTAAACAAGTAACTGTATTGTAACCACCCTGTATAAGCGACATTTATGTTATTCAATCCAAGAAAAATAATGCAAACTATTAATAAATGTTTTGTATCAAAAATAGTTACATTTAAAAAACTGACTATGAAGAGTCCTTCACTGTAAATGAAAACGTCTTAAATTCAGTTAAAAAAGTGTCTTAAACGAATGGTCATTTTTTAAGCGAAAAAAATCTGTCTTACTTTTTAAGACAACTTTCTGTATCTGAAATTAAGACACTGCAAATGTCATAAAACACCGCCATCATTTTTAGGTTTAAAAATACTGCCATGTTAGGCTTAAAAAAATCTGCCATTTTTTGAGGCCTTTTTAATAAATAAATCAATAAATAAAGGTGCCGTGTGATTCTGATTTTCTGTTTAAAATATATTTTAGAGTTTTCTAGAGCACTAATAAAATATAATAAATAAATAAATATAAAAAAACACTACCAGTGCCTGGAGTTGAACTCGCTATCTTCAGTACCACAGACTAAGGCTCCTATATATACGAGCTGGCGCATAAGGCATTTTGTTGCCTTAGGGTTGCCACATGTACCCAGCGCGTTTCTCTGATGAACAAACCACAAACATTTTTTTTTATCGTCTTACGTTACTTTAGAGTAACTTGTTTTATTATATTTCATAATTTTAGCTAAATAAACTATGATATGGAAGTTTGTTTAGCGATAAACTGCTATAATCATTCAAGAAGTGAATATAAAGTGTTCACAGACCTTCTATTACAGTGTATTTGAATTTGGCGACATTTTGTAAAGGAAACAGAAACCGCCCTAACAACACATCTTACCCCATCCCCAGTTCATCCATAAGATATCCTCAGAATAAAATGACATCCTGAGAATGTACTGTGAAAAAAATGTGTTTTTAGGATAATATTATTGTTGCTTATTGTTCTTATCTGGACCGTATTAGCTTCAGATCAAGATTTTTTAAAATCATTAGGGAAGCGATAAGGACGCCAAGCGGGAATGCTGTCCTCTTCGGAGGCAAAAAAATGGCGGTGATGCGCCGGCCTATTATTTTATTTAGGGGCTCTACCACATACGAGCGTACTTGCCAATCACGCCACGACGTCACACAGAGGGTTTCGGTAATATACATAATAATATTCCCAAAATGAATTATAGTGTTATAATCATGAATTACTATGGTTATAATACAATAAGTACTTTTTCTCTTAAAACTATCGAGTTTAAATCTAACGCTCAATATGTATTAATTCTATTAAATTTTATGTGTAGAGGTTTAGAATTTTGTAAAGTATAAACGAATGATATATCAAAACCTCAGACTGCGATGTTTTGAAAACGATTTCTTTTTATAAGCTGCTATTTGAAAGAAAAAAAAAATACATATGATTATGAAAAAACCAGAAAAGTTTTGTTTTAATTCCAGGTACAGGTAAAAATGTTGAAAAAAAGAGTTTTAAATCGAAAAAGATGAGTGAAAAAAAAAAAAAAAAAAAAAAGCAGCTATTTACGAATTGTGTAAGATTAGTTTGAAATTCACTTTCTTAGCTACAAGTTATTCTTAAGCTATAAGTTATTCTTCGCTACAAGTTGGTCTTACTATTTTTTTCATTTAATTAAATGAACGAGCTTTAAATAAAAAGTAACAGTTTTTATTTACATATATATGTTTATTTTGATAACCAAATTATTTTTGCTCCGAAAAATGTTTTTTATTAAGTACTAGCAGGCTACGCCCGCTTCGCTGGTCACTATATTTAAATGAATTTTAGAAAGAATTATCAATATTTATTTTTTTTACACCACATTATACACAAAAACTAAAAAAAAAGTAACTAAAATTGCTTCAAACCTCGCTTCGGGTACTCGCTGTCTACGGCAGCTCTTTTCCCTCCCGCACTGCATCAGGTCTAGGTTTCCCATGCCTGCAGAAAGATCTTTCCCAGGCACTTTAATTATCGACGACATATTTATATTCCTATTTATCGACGACAGGAAAGATCTGCTACTATTTAAGAACTACGATTTTAAAGATGACTGTATCTCAGCATCTATTAAATATTTTAGTTTTGAACCATGTATTTTATAGCCCATGCTATTTACACTATATTACGATTTGATTTCGACCAATGTAATAAAATAAATAAAAATAAAAAGTAGATTAATATATATAGTAGATTAATATATATATAAACAAATAAATTTTAATAATTTAATCCTTTTTGCTATGTATGTACTTCCATTTTTCCCGATAAATACTATAAATAATAATTAAAAAAAAAAAAAAAGTTTTTTCTTTTAAAAGAATTAATTAAAAAATGAAAAATAAGAAGTTGGTCTACTATAAAAACTTAAACGTAACTGTTATAAAAACGTTTTTAAAATTAAAACTATTAATTATACTTAATTTTTTCTACTGCATTACAATTTTGTTTCCCATAAAAAAAAAAAAATCGCCTTTAAATGAATGTATTAAATAAAAATAAGTTGCGTAATAGCCGTTGCTAAGGTACGCAGACGATTAAAGCAAAATATTAAATTTATGAAAAATGAAACAAAGAAGCCAATATTTAAAATCGGTAAAACATTAATTTAATAAATTCAAATTTGAAATTCGAAAAAATCTCGATTAGGTGCACACTTGCAGGGACCCAGGTACCTATATGCCAAAATCTAAAAATTTAATATGTTTAATTTTTTCTACTGTATGTGTATAACTATTTGATTTCAATAAATATAATAAAAAAAGATTTCTTCCTCAAATGAATTCAAATAAATAAATAGTTTAATAGCCGTTGCTAAGATACGCAGACTTTTGAAACGAAACAAATTTCTGAAAAATGAAACATTGAAGCCAATATTTAAATTCGAAAAAACATTAATTTAAAAAATTCAAATTCGAAATTCGAAAAAATCTCGATGAGGTGCACGCCTGCAGGGTCCCAGGTACCTATATGCCAAATGAGGAGGATCTGCGATTAGTAGTGTGAGCACCAGAGCGCAGATACACACACAGACACACACACAGACACACAGACACTTCTCTTTATTTATATAGATTTCAAGCATAATTCCACGCAAATAAGATAACGTCATTTACCATTTATGCATATTTGTTGTGTTAAATATAAAACTTTTCTAATAAGCTTATTTAAATTTCACAAATAAACGTTTAAAATTAAGCGACTTTTGTAATTTATTTTATTATTTTAAGCTTTATTAAAAAAAAAAAAAAAAAAAAAAAAAAAAAAAAGAAATGTAGATAGCATATTTAATTAAATAAAAGTAGTTAAAATAAGTATTTTCATCTATTATTTATTGAAAATTAATATATTTATATTATTTAAGAGAATTGAAAAAATCTAAAACTAGGAAGTAAAATCAGAGTGATTAGCCATTCTCACTTGACATGATTTTCAGAAAAATCTCACAAATAAAAATACTTACTAAAATATTTTATTTATTTATTTATTTAAAAAAAATAGAGAGAGAGAGAGATTTAATTTTTTGATATTTGCATTATAATTTCAATTTAAAAAATATTTTTTTTCGCTGTTAAGTTAAAAAATTCTCAAAAGTAATCATCATTGTATTGAAACTGTATCTTGATATGAAAAAAAAAACGAGGCGACGAAGATCGTTTTGATTTTCATTGATAGATGGCGCCACTACTAATAATTAACGATGAAATGTGAAATGTCTTACTTTAAGACATATTTCCTTTTTAAGACACTTTATATCAGTGCATTTGCCTCACCAGTTTATTAAGACACAAAAGTGTCTTAAATTAAGATATCTATTATGTCTGCACTTCATATTAAGACATTTACGTGTCTAAAATGTATTTTCAGACATTTTTTATCTTACTTTAAGACACCTTTATTTGCAATGTTCTCTCTACTTCATACATTTTTTTTTTTTTTTACTTTCATTATTTCTTAGTATTTTGATTAATTATAAATATATATATATATATATATATATATATATATATATATATATATTGCTGTTCTATCTCCGGAGAAAAAATTGAGCATTCGAAAAAAAAAAAAAGAATCATAAATGGGCTATATAGATACACAATACATACGTAAAAAATTTAAATATATAATTAAAGTGGTTAAATTTGCTAAGTTTATAATAGACGAAATAATTTGTATTCTTTAATCTTTTTATTCTTTTACATAATTATTTTCTATTTAAAAAACAAATAAAACTATTTACGTTTGCATTCTTGGATAAGTTAAATGTATCTGCAGTTCTTCGCAAATAAATAGCCACTCCATTGTCAAGTTCTCGGATGCTAGAATCTTCGTTTAAGTAGTCTCGAACTTGAAGGAGAGATCTTATATTCATCTTAATATCATTCAAAGTGTTCTGGACTGAACGAAATGCCAGCTAAAAAAAAAATAAAAAATAATAAAATAATATTAGTTTTTGCAATCTTTTTAAGCATTATAATTTTTGAAGTAATTCACTCCTGTAAAATTTACCACAATTACAATAACATATTTATTTCTTATAAAACTTTATCGCCCACTAGTGGCCTAGAGGTTCTGCGCTCAAAGCTGGTGGATTGGCAGAGCCGAGTTCGATCCCAGGTCTCGCTAATCGACTTAGCCGTTCGGAGTTGTCCGTGGTTTTCCCCTAAACTTGCGTAAATACGTGCTAGGACCCCTTAGAAAGACCTCCATGGAGGACAGTCCACCTATAGGCCTAGGACGCTAGCGTTGTCAATCGGCCTTAAGCCGTACAACCAACAATATTAAATATTAAAACCCGAATAAACTACTCCGTCAGAAACGCCAAAGAAAAATATTGCAAATGCATACAGCTGTTTCGGTAGCCTAAAGCGTACCGTCTTCAGTGCAAAAAGGAATCCTTTTTGCACTGAAGACGGTACGCTTTAGGCTACCGAAACAGCTGTATGCTTTTGCAATATTTTTCTTTGGCGTTTTTGACGTAGTAGTTTATTCGGGTTTTAATATTCCAGCGCCAAGTCTCCTGTTAATATTAAATATTATCGTTAAACCCTTATCATCTGCAAATTCCTGCATATAATAAAATAAGACGTGTGTGCGTGTGTGTGTCTGTCGCTTTATAGGGAAACAGCTGCAGGGTTCGTACGGGCCATATTTTTTCCCTGAGTCTTATACCAGTAATTTTGTAGAATGATTTCCGTTACAAAATAAGTCAATATGATTAAGGGGTTACATCCAGTTGTAATTTTTAAAAAAATCGATTTTTTTTTACACATTTTGAATGTACATATATTTGATAATATTGTCTGAAAATTTCATATCGATCCGGCAATTAGTTTCGGAGAAATTTGCATGTTTGTAAAGACGTCTCCTTATGGTGAAGGCTGCACCTTATGGTGACATAGAAGTAATGAAAAAAGAATGCATAGGTCATGTCCAAAAGCGAATGGGTAAACGACTAAGAGAATGTGTAAACAAAACTACAACTGAAACGACTGATAAAAATGGGAAGAAACGTCAGAAAAAGGTACTTACTGGAAAGGGTAAACTGACTGGTAAAATGATCGATAAATTAACTGTCTATTATGGATTAGCAATAAGAAGACACTGTGATTCTGTTGAAAATATGTCTAATGCCATTTGGGCTTCTTATTATCATAATTGCTCCACTGACGACAATCCTCAACATGGTAAATGCCCGACTGGAGAAGACTCATGGTGTTCTTGGCAGAAAGCACGAGCCTTGGACACATTATCAAGCTACAAACATGATTATCAACCCTTACCGCCTGATGTTGCTGAAGCTATACTTCCAATTTACGTAGATCTGAGTAATGAAAAATTATTAGAAAGATGCGTTGGTAGTTTCACGCAAAATAATAATGAAAGTTATAATCAGCTGATATGGAAAATAACTCCAAAAATAATCCCATGTGGCTCTAAGATCGTTGAAATTGCTGCTTATCTTGCTGCCGGCATGTTCAATGAAGGAAAAACATCTCTTCTATACTTCATGAACGCGATGGGACTATCGCTTGGGCCTAATGCCCATGCCTATGTAGAAAAAGAGGACGCAGAGCGCATCTTGATCTCTGACGCACGAGCGCAAGGGAGCACGCGCGAGGGGAGAATGTCACGTAGACAACAACAGTTGGCTGTACTTGAAGCAAATGATGAAGCAGAGGGTTCCTCTTATGGTCCTGGAATAGATGACTCGATGTTAGTAGGAAAAATTTTTTTTAACTTAGTTTAAATGGTTCCCAAAACTTTAAACGCGTTTATCTCGAAACGGTGTTTTCAAAGTCGGTGAGCAAAATTTCTCCGAAACGGCTGGACCGATTGACTTGAAATTTTGACACGATTTTCTTAGATATTTTTGTCAGGTAATGATCGTAGGAATAAGGTTTCTGATAATAATTTCGATTTTTTCAGCCACTTTCAAGTGTAAATTTTCATGAAAAAAACGATTCTTTTTTTTGGGGGGGGGGGGGAGCCGCCATTTTGTCAAAAATCAAAATTTTGACTATTCCTACGATCATTACCTGTATTCATCTATCCTAAAAATAAATCTTTTGGTTTTTTTCATTTCAGATAATTTGGATCAGAGATATCTTGCTCACCGCCAGACACCTTTTTGTGGAAGTCCTCTAGGAGATCTACTACAGGAACAGCGGAACCCAATATTTTTGTAAACTCATCACGGATTCTTAACATACATTAAATTTGCTATATGTATATGTATTGTATATATTTCTTTAATAAAAGGCCTCTTCACAAAAAATTCACAAAAAAACACGTTTTTTCGTGCATACAACTGGATGTAACCCCTTAATCTGAATTTTATTGATTCAGAATTCTGGTGTGCGACTCAGGGAAAAAATAAGGCGCGTACGAACCCTGGGCTGATTGCAGAGCTACAGAATTTCACACCGAGGTCCGTATTTATTTACCTCTCCTGATGTTCCCCGAAGCCGATTTCTGAAATTTTGATTAGTTTTTTTTATTAGTTAAAATCTATAAATTTTTGAAATGATCGTCTCCAAAGGTAAAAGTTTAAAAGTAAAAAGACACTCCTTGGCCTATTATCTTAGTTGGTTGGAGCGTAAGGCAAATAACGCGAAGGTTTGATCCTCCAAAAGCCAATGTGTTACTTTTTGCAGATTATTAATAGTAAAGGTGCCATTTGATAAAATAAAATCTTTTAGTGTCTTGCCTAATTTCCAAAACTTTGCTCACTTTTTTTTTTAATTAAAAATTTTTTCAACTGGTAGGATTTTTTGGTGCTGCCACCTAATTTCATAGAGTGAAATGATAATTTTTCCGAAAAATGTTTGTCCGACAAACGTAATTCTTTAATAATTGCAATGCAAAGCCACTTAATCGTACAGATGGCACCTAAATTCAACTGTCTGGTTAAGGCGCAAATGCAAGCAGTGAAGTCCCGGAACTGATATAGAGTATACAAGGAAGACGCTGCTGAAAGCAGTGGGGACCCGAAGCGAGGTTTTAAGTGATTTCAACAAAATTGTTTTCAGTTTTTATTTATAGAATCGTTTAAGATATAGTAATTAATGCTTTTCAGAAATTCCTTTAAATATGGTGACTAGCAAAACCAGCAAAGCTTGCTATTACATAAATATAATAAAGCTTGCTACTCCAAAAATAATGCTCTTCAACCAAGTGAACTGTAGGAAGAAAGGAAAAAAATGTATATAAACAGCTATCTCCCGTAGCTCCCCTACACTCCCCCCCCCCCCCCCCCAAAAAAAAAAAAAAAAAAAACTACAACTATCTTACATTTCAAGCACCAAATATATGTTTAAATACTTTTTTATTTTTTAATGAAACATTGTCACATAGATCATACAAATTTTAAGACAGTAAATAGTAATTCAAGGAATGAATAGTTATTTTACAAAATATAAAAGAGAACATGGAAGAAATATAACAATAATAATCATTTTATAGAAAACAATACTTTGATATGAAATCTAAAAACAGAAAAATAAAATTATTCATCAAATAAATGAACCAAATCTGTTTCAATAAACTTAAAAACACTTTGTTTTTTACGTCATCTAATGAACATCACATAAATAATGAAAAGATTATAAAAGAATGTGAAACTTAGTGGGCTTAAATTTATTTTCCTCTAAATAATGTCAAATAATGCAGATGTTTTATTTTTCAGTTGATATTTTACACCTTTAGCCAATATTGTCCTACGTCATATATTTTTTAAGCGATGAAATTTACAAGCCCCGGAAAAAACATTCTCTTTGTTTTCATAAAAGAACTTCACCAGAAACGAACATTCAAATATCGACTTCGTCATCTTGACAGTCGAAAACCTTGGGATAAATCATGAATTGCAAACATTTCATACCTAGTTCTATAGTATTAGAAACTGAAGCATTGATATCTGCATAAGTAAAGTCATATGTTCTATATATTGAAAAGTATCCACTCCTGCGTGAGAGTTGATGGTAATAGAGATCCCAAAACCTGCGCAAATTTAGTATTGACGTGACTATGCGTAAAGTAAAGAGAAATTCGCATATCTCCAGGGCATATACAAGTGATGACTTAAATCCGGTTCCCACTGACGGTTGTTTGGAACGGTACTATTCAGAATCTTTTGATGTGGTCAACCGGGCTCAAAACCCTCGAACGTGGTTGGAAGTCTAGAGACCTAGCCCCCTGCTGAGATAATTGAGGGGCCAGAGGCAGATATCTTTGTCAATTTTGCATGCTTTCCTTTGAAGTAACTGCGCAATCTGAATAAAAAGGGCTACAACTGATGACAAGACATTTGGCTCTTTGTGTCGGAAGCGTGATTAATGACTTTTTGAACTTTGGTCTTCAACCCGCAGTGGAAACCGGCCTTTATTCTCCTTCGATTCTCCAAGGATTTTCCTTTGATATATGTTTTATTCTTCCACCTAGCAGGTAAATAAATCAGGGCTGCCATAGGTGACATTTTTAAAAATTATTTTCGTACCACTATTTCCTTTACATGAAATTTATAAAAAAATTATGCAGACAAAGTTCAAATTTACCCGCATAAATATATTATAAATTTTACTTTTTGGAAATACGTGTACGAAAAGAATTTAAAAATAGTCGCCTGTGGCAGCCCTGTAAATGATCTAACATATTTTAGCAGACTGCGCAGATCTTATCAGACGGGAAGCGAGAACAGCAGTCCGTTATGGTAAATTACGAGCCGCCTGAGCTGTGTATGCCTATGTAATGGATAAATGTGCACGTTCTTTAGAGGTAAATAGTGAATACGTTCTAAAACTAGCTTTCTTCGTATCGATTCTATCTTCTGGACAGTCCGTTTGGGCTTTTCCCAGTTTGAACTTAATTTTCTCCTTTCTTTTCTAGTAATTCTAGACAAATTTAGTTGGCACTGAACCACTGGTGCGAAAAGTTTGAAAATAAGCAAAAACATTCTCCTTGTTTCATAAAACAGCTTTACTAATAATGAACTTTTAACTAACGGCAGCAACATCGAGACGTTGGGAAACTGAGAGTAGAACATAAATATTTCTGAAAATGTTTTCTAGTCCTATCATAATTGATAAATAAATCAAAATATCTGAATTAGTCAACTCAAGTTACAGATCTCAAAGGTTTCCTCCTTTGGCATCAGCGGAGATGGTGATAGTTTCTTGATTTTTTACGAGGCTGCGGAGTAGGGATGAGATAAACAGTAACATTTCAGTAATAGGTTACTTCATACTGTAAAAAATAACTATTACCAGCTGCAAGAAACTCTCTGTGATTGGAGAAAATAATTATTTTCTCCAATCACAGAGAGTTTCTTGCAGCTGGTAATAGTTATTTTTTTACAGTGCACTGCCTATGGTAATATATTCCAATATCCTATTATTTTTGTAATCTATTTCTACAGGGGTGCAAGAGTTTCAGTATCAAAATAAAACACTTTCACCAGCACTCGTTAGCAATAATTACTATTATGATTAATCGCAATAAATTAAAGCTCGAACATGATACAAATTATTGATAAAAATACGCTGCTATAAGTTTTCCGTCCTGAGACAGAAACTCTTGCACCCCCGTATTACTATTTAATTGAAATGGGACTTCAAGAAATGCATTATATAGACGTGTCGTACATAGTGCATACGATTTATGTTTTGAATAACAACACTTTCGAATAGTAATTTTCACTTGACGTAATCGTATTCTCTTTTCTTTTAAAAATAAAATTTCTACGATAAAATAATAATAGTAAAAGATATAGTCCATGAAACGTTCACTCTCAAGAAGTACGCACATGCGAAAACGGAATATTGCAAATAATATTGAATAACATACATCCGTTTCCTGTAATAAAGAATACCAATATATAAACTGTGTTGTTCAAAAAATTTTATTCAGTTGTTTAAAAAAATGTTTCATTAAAAAAGATTACAACATTCCAAATCCTAAACTGCCAAATAGTGTATTACATGAAAATAAAATAAATAAAAATAACATTAGAGCTATGCTGCAATAATTATTTCTTAACAATAACGTTATAATTGACTTTTAGAAACATTATTTAACGAAAGATAAGATTAATTTATCTTATTATTAAGTGCATTGTTTAAAAAAAGAAAACTTAACTAGCGCATTTAAAACATAGTTTAATGATAAAAACATATGTATATGTTTTATATAGAATTAAATATTTAGTACGTGAAAAGTAAAACAATATTATTTGATTAAAAAGCAACTACTATTCAAAAATAACAAATTTTTTAATATTTTTAGTTTTAAGGCATAAAAGGCGTTTTGAAATTAAATTTCCGGCTTAAAAAGAAAAAAAAAAGTCCCTCACAAGATACTGATATATGGTTTTTAGGTAGAAAAAAAACTTCCAAATTCACAACCGAATTGTTCTTCTTAAAAAGATGCTTTTTTAAATTCGAAACAGTTATTACAAAATTTTAATTTTGTTCACAAAATCGCATTATACGATTTTTCCAATCGGATCGTGCACGGTTATATACTACATGAATATATACTACGTGGACGGTTATATACCACAGGTCTGACATTTTAAAGTATTACGTACAAAACTTTGAAAATAAACATCATAAAATGCAATAATCTCGCAACAGTTGTTTCGGGTCGTAAAAGTACACGACCCATCGTCAGGTGAGTCAAAGTGGCGTTTGTTGCGAGATTATTGCATTTTATGGTGTTTATTCAAAGTTTTGTACGCAATAAATGAAGTTTGATTTAACGCTTAATCAGTTTGAGGGGGCTCAAATTGATTAAGCGCTTTTTTACAATTTTAGCAATTTTCAAGGTGTTCTCAAGATTCAGTTGTGAAGGGGGGGGGGACATTTTAAATGAAAATTTTAATACGTCATAACTACCTAAAAAAAAGCATAGTAGGACAAAACTTTCCTGTCAAAATGTTTTTCTTGAAAAGATCTTTTCACTGAACCAGTAACAGACACCCCTTCCCAACAGAAATTTTAACGTTTGCCCCCTAGCGATCCCTCTGCATTCCTCCTAGACCCAATTTGTTTCATTAAACGAAATCTCCCTGGAATTTATGATAAATTTAAAGATTACATTCAAATATCCATTTCTTTTAATAAAAAATAAAATATGTTCCAATAGAATGTATAATGATTAGATTAAAAAAAATTCTATATAAATTTATGACGAATGGAAAGATTAAATGAAATTACACTTTGATCAAAATATATTTGCCCCTGCAATATGATGGTACAGAAATACCTTTTCTTAAAAAAAAAAAAAAAGAAAAAAAAAAAGTGATTTTTAAATACAAAATTAATTTTTTAATTTATTGTAATTCCGTGAACAAATTTTATAAATTTTACAGATTTTTTTTTTTAAATGCATTATCTCTTTAGTTTTCGAATTCTTGTAGATTTCCTTTTCTGAATTTGTATATGTTCTTTAATAACAAGGTAAAATTTAAAAATTAGTATAACTCTTTCTATGTAAAAGAAAGTATTTTCCCATCAATGATGATGCTTTAACCAAAAGAAAAAAATTTCATGTATCGACAATTTTATGGAAGAAATATTTTTAAAAAATAATAGAGGAATTATTACACTAACATAATCTTATTTCCTATCCTTCAAAGCAACTTATATCACATATTTTATCTCCATCAGGTAAAAATTTCACTTTTTTAAACTTTCTAGAAAACCTGAAAACTAGTATGTTGTGGCCACCACAAGACTTTCTTCTATATTTTCCTATACATATTCAATCAGTAACAATATTACAAAAAAAAAAAAAAAAAAAAACGATTTTTTTTTCTAAGCTTTTTTTTTTTTTTTTTTTTTTTTTTGTTAAAAGTAATACATATTCAATCAGTAACAATATTAAAAAAAAAAAAAAATACGATTTTTTTTTTTTTTTTTTTTGTTAAAAGTAAAAAAAATCGATAACTTTGTTTTAAATTATCACAGATTTATAGTTCAACCATTCGTTTTAAAGGTATTGACAAGATCTTTCGAATGATACCCATCTTCAAAATTTACCCCCAGGGGGGGAAGCGATGCCCCCCCTATGCACACAGTTTTTTCCTAGTTACGTACTACTATTATCAATAATTCATATTAATTTTACAATCACAAGTGTAAAATAACTCTTATTATGCACATTTATACGAATTTTTGTCCTATACTGCCATGATAAAAATTTAGAAAAAATGCTATCACAGCGCCACCTGTTGAGCTATTGATCCCCAAATATAATCAGCACCAGTTTATGTCGGGGACCAACTAAATACCAAGTTTGGTAAAATTTCGTTAAAAAAAAAAAAAAAAAAGGATTTTTTTTCTAAGTTTCTTTTTTGTTAAAAGTAAAAAAAATCGATAACTTTTTTTTAAATTATCACAGATTTATGGTTCAACCATTCGTTTTAAAGGTATTGACGAGACCTTTCAAAAGATACCCATCTTGAAACTTTGCCCCCCCCCCGGGGGGGAACCGATGCCCCCACATGCACAGAATTTTTTTCCTAGTTAACTACTACTATTATCAACGAGATATTTCGAAAGATACCCATTGTGAAAATTTACCCCCCCTGGGGGGTATTTCCCCCCTAGGGGAGGGGAAGCGATGCCCCCCCCCATGCACAAAATTTTTTTCCTGGTTACATACTACTATTATCAATAATTCATATTAATTTTACAATCACAAGTTTAAAATAACTCTTATTATGCACATTTATACGAATTTTTGTCCTATACTGCCATGTTAAAAATTTAGATAAAATGCTATCACAGCGCCACCTGTTGAGCTATTGATCCCCAAATATAATCAGCACCAGTTTGTGTCGGGGACCAACTAAATACCAAGTTTAGTAAAATTTCGTTAAAAAAAATAGGACTTTTTTCTAAGTTTCTTTTTTGTTAAAAGTAAAAAAATCGATAACTTTGTTTTAAATTATCACAGATTTATGGTTCAACCATTCGTTTTAAAGGTATTGACGAGACCTTTCGAAAGATACCCATCTTGAAAATTTATTTCCCCCGGGGGGGGAACACTTCCCCCCCAGGTGGGGGAACCGATGTCCCCACATGCACAAAATTTTTTTCCTAGTTAACTACTACTATTATCAATAATTCATATTAATTTTACAATCACAAGTTTAAAATAACTCTCATTATGTCCATTTATACGGAATTTTGTCCTATGCTGCCATGTTAAAAATTTGCATAAAATGCGATCACAGCGCCACCTGTTGAGCTATTGATCCCAAAATCTAATCAGCACTAGTTCATGTCAGGGTGCAACTAAATACCAAGTTTGGTTGAATTTCATTCATTGGTTCGTGAGATACAGCGTCCACAAAAAAATGATACAGACAGACAGGCAGAGACAGACAGACAGACAGACAGACAGACAGACATTTTCTAAAAACTGATAATTCGTGTTCTCCACATCCCAAAACATGTAAATCCATCAAAAAGTGGAGTTCAAAAATTTTCGCGAATCCAGTACTTTCTCTATATTAGATATAGAAGAAAGTAAAAAAAAAAATCAAAAAAAGAAAAAAAAAGGAAAAAAAAAAAGAAAATAAGTAGAATATAATTGAAAGGCTGCATACTGTTGAACTAAATTTTCATAACTCTCATATGAATTAAATGATGAGACAATTAATAAATTTTGTATTTGTAATTTTAATATGAAAAAATTGTACATTCTAATCCTGTAGGGTTACAGGTTTGTTTAACTATTGTGGATGTTTCTGAAATTACATTTAACTTTTAATTCTGAACAGAAATAATGATAATTGTAATTATGTATGCTGTATATATGAAATTGTTAATAAAAATTTTAATTATATTTGAATTGGAAATAAAGATATTCCATTTTAGAAAGACTTTTTTAATTTATACAATCTTTATATTTTATGAAATAGAATTCTTCTTAAAACTTGTGTAAAATAAATATTTAATACTTCTTCCCACACCATAAAATAAAAGGAAGTGCTTTCATTTATTTTATGGTGTGTGAAGAAATTTTTAAGTTTAAATATTTCTTCTTGTTTGTTTGGTATAAAATTATGTAGTTTAATAAATGTATTATATATATATATATAAAAAAAAATCTCATGTGGGCGCCACATGACTTCCTTATACGCTTTTAGAAATATACATAATGTTATAAAGCATTGTCATTGGACCCGAGACAGTTGGCTAAAAATATTTTAAAAATGCATTATCACCGTGTTCCGAGCTTTTCTGAAAGTTTCAAATGTCTATCTAATCGGGAAGTTAGTTAAAAATAGATTGCAAAATTTGTACTGGCAACGCTGACGACGGCAGCAGGTACCCGAAACAGTTGACTAAAGTATTTAAAAAATGCATTTTTACCGTGTTCTGAACTATTCTGAAAGTTTCAAAATCTAACTAGTCGGGAAGTTAGTAATTAGATTTTCTGTTGAATCATATAAAAGCTGCTGAAGGCACCAGGTATCCAAAACAGTTGGCTAAAAATATTTTAAAAATGCATTGTCAATGTGTTCTTAGCTTTTCTGAAAGTTTCAAATGTCTAGCTAGTCGGGAAGTCAGTTAAAAATCGATTGCAAGATTTGCACTGGTAACGCTGCCAAAAGGCAGCAGGGACCCAAAAAAAATTCTCTAAAAGTATTAAAAAATGCATTTTCACCGTGTTCTGAACTATTCTGAAAGTTTCAAATGTCTAGCTAGTCGGGAAGTTAGTTAAAAATCGATAGCAAAATTTGTACTGGTAACGCAGACGAAGGCAGCAGGGACCCGAAACATTTAGCTAAAAGTATTTAAAAAATGCATTTTTCCGTTTTCTGAACTATTCTGAAAGTTTCAAATGTCTAGCTAGTCGGGAAGTTAGTTAAATAAATTTTCTGTTGAATCATATAAACGCTGCTGAAGGCAGCAGGTATCCGAAACAGTTGGCTAAAAATATTTAAAAAAATACATTGTGCCAACGTGTGCTGAGCTTCTCTGAAAGTTTCAAATGTCTAGCAAGTCGGGAGGTTAGTTAAAAATCGATTGCAAAATTTGTACTTTTAACGCTGCCAAAAGGCAGCAGGGACCCGAAAAAATTCTCTAAAAGTATTAAAAAATGCATTTTCACCGTGTTCTGAACTATTCTGAAAGTTTCAAATGTCTAGCTAGTCGCGAAGTTAGTTAACCCTTTGCGGCGCAAGACAATTCAGATCATTTAAATTATACTTCCACCGGAATTCATGAACTAAATTAAACTAAAAGAAATTTTAAATTTTAAGGTTAAAAAAACCGGCCTTTTCGGATATGTTATAAACGTAAATTTTTGCTAAAAAGTTTCCGGGATGAATTTTTGCAGCTGGATCTTAAATTTTGCGTCCTTGCAGCAAGGACACCGCGCGTTAAGGGGTTAAAAATCGATAGCAAAATTTGTACTGGTAACGCAGACGAAGGCAGCAGGGATCCGAAACAGTTGGCTAAAAGTATTTAAAAAAAAAAAAAAATGCATTTTCACCGTGTTCTGAACTATTCTGAAAGTTTCAAATGTCTAGCTAGTCGGGGAGTTAGTTAAATAGATTTTCTGTTTAGTCATGTAAACACTGCTGAAGCCAGCAGGTATCCGAAACAGTTGGCTGAAAATATTTTTAAAAATGTATTGTCAACGTGTTCTGAGCTTTTCTGAAAGTTTCAAATGTCTAGCTAGTCGGGAATTCAGTTAAAAATTGATTGCAAGATTTGTCCAAACCATTTTTTGATACATTATGGCCAACACCTTTGTATTTTTGGACATTATGAACCTAATTTTCCTAAATATCTTCAAAACGGAAAATCATACAAAGTCCAAAAAAGGAGGTGCACAACTAAATGTTATAACAAACCTATGTACCAACTCGCAACTTTCTACGTTCTATGTTTTTGAGTTATGTGAGATACACACTCACACACACACATACAGTCGTCACGAAAAATCGTGTAAAGTTGCTGATATCTCTAAAACGAGAGCTCGTGTTAAGACGAAACTTAAGGTGTACAACTAGACATCATGACAGTCAAGCATATAAATTTGCAACATTCTGCGATCATTCGTTTTCGAAGAATGTGAAATACAAAATTCATTTCGCAAATCCGGATTACTATACTTTCTTATACTTTCTTATACTGTATAATTAAGCAATAATCTTCTATTAAAAAAAAAAAAAAATCTGCAAGTATTCGTTCATAGAAAAATTCTGTAGACATTAAAATTATGCATCTAGAAAAATTCTCTGGTAACAAATGCTGCAAGTGTTTTCCTGCGGGTATAAAAATTTAATTATGCACATAAAGTTTGCCAACAGATAATGTCAAAACTTTTCTACAGATACAGAAACTCTGGTACCCACAAACTTTTTAGCAACTAATATGTTTGCAGACTTTTTCTGTGCCTAACTAAAATTGTGTTTCAGCAGGTACTACATAGGTTTTCTGCATAATGTTCTGAAGTAAATATCTTATGTAGAAAATTTCTTTGAATCACAATATGGCTTTTTTGTGAAAGAAATGTTTTTTTTATAATATATTATGCATTTAAAATAAAAATCAGTTCTATATTTTTCTCTCTAAAAAAAAAAAATAATAATAATCTGGTGTGTCACACAGACAACTTTCTCTTACGTTGAAATTTAATACTATAAATTCAGATTGGGGATAACGAGTACTATTATGAAAACTTATATTAAAAAATTTAAATTAGCCTTTGGAACAGCATTATATGACACTTAATTCTAAGGGAGCGGCTACCGTTTCCCTCAACCCCCGATTCATTATTGTACTTACATTTATATAGAATTCAAATATGTTATTGTTCAAAAGTTCATTTAAAATTATCCAGACAACTTTCACACACAATATTCCTTGAAACTTATCAATCCTGATCAAACTTTCCTAGTAACAAACGTATTAACTTCAAAATACAACATTTGGATCGTCTGAAATGATTTGCTTTTAATTTTCTCTAACAGACAAAGACAAAGACAAAGATCAAGCGTGAAAAATTTGACTTCGGTATTCAGGAAGCCTCAAAACGTGTAAATATATATATATATATAAAACAGATGAATATTTAGCTTAAAAAAAAGTATTTACCATATGGCTACCAGGAATTCATTTCAATTCCTGAGCAGCTTTCCTGGACATAAAAAAATATTATAGTAAAGCACTTTCACTAACAACAAAAAAGAATGTTATGGCTTAAATAATGGCAGCCCTGTATATCTTCTTGCTAGAAATGTGAAGCATTCCTTGCAAAATAAGGCAGCCCTGTATATCTCCTTGCTAAAAATGTGAAGCATTCCTTGCAAAATGAGGCAGCCCTGCATATCTTCTGAAGGTTACGTACAGAAAATATGGTGCACATGAGTATAATATTGTATTAATAACACACGAACAAACTGAAATACACTTTCATTAATTTTCAAGCGTTGTCGCACTAAAATCTAGTTTCTTTTGTGTAAACAAACAGTGGTAGATTGCCATACCATATTCACCATGAAACATGTTTTTACGCATAGAAAAAATATATATTCGCAGAGCTGCCAACCTAATCCTGCAAATTGTTAGTACCGCCCCTTTTTCTACACCACTTAATTTTTAAAGTAATTTGCTTCAAATATATTTGCGAGGAATTAAGAAGAAAAAAACTCTAAGAAATGACTGGTGTAGAAAAAGGGGCGGTTCTAACAATTTGCCGGATTAGGTTGGCAGCTCTGTATTCGTTTCATTTAGTTTAGTGCAGTCTATAGATGTTAAACTCTACTTACCTGCAATTTCCCCTATATACGTAATGTATTTGAATTTTCTTGGGTGTCTCTATACACGAACCATTTGTTTCATCTAAATGAAAAGTTTAGTGTAGCATTCTCATATGATACACATTTAGAATATCAAGTTTGGATTTATGCTAATGTTTGTTCTTGAGATATGCTGACAACAAATAGACACACACAGACCAACCGCTAAAAACATGGTTTTTGGATTCAGGGGACATTGAAACGTGTAAATATATTAAAAAGTCAATTTTGAAAATTTGACCCAAAAACAATACTTTCTCTACCATATATATGGGTAAAAGAAAGTAAAAATAACATATAACAGAGGTTATATTATTGGCATGTTGTATAACAGTATAGGTTAAGTATGAGAAAAAAATAATTTCTTATAAATAATAACTTTTTAACTGTTGAGGATTAAAAAGTTGTTTTAATTTTTAAAATGCTTGAAGGGTTTTTTTTTTTTTTTTTTTTTTAATAACAAAATGCAATGCTGTGATTCGGAGAAAATTTCTGTATTACTGAAAAATCATGGAATACTTCCTGACATACAATTTATTCTTCTCTTATCGAAGGGAGGGGTTTGAAACATACCGTTTTAAAACTCAAGCTATAAAATTGACACCTGTAAGATTCTTGATTTAAAACACTTCAAAATCTAACATAAAAAAAAAAAAAAAAAAAAAAAAAAAAAAAATCCAAATATTTTAACCCTTTTCCACTCTCGGTCCGGGCAACCACTGTCTGCTCAGTGTACATACACGCGCGCACGGTGCGCTTGTTCTTTCGCCCACCGTTCCCGCTCCTCCTAATTATTTTACTCTTTCAAAAATATTCTCAGTCGTTTTCTCGGGCTTTTAAATTTAACAATACAAATTTTCAACACTCTAACTCTTTATTTATAATTTCTATAATTTCTATTATAATTTCTATATTTTTCTTATAATTTCTATATTTTTACCCCTTTGCCCCCCCCCCCCCTTCCCGTCTATCTGAATAATTTTTATCTTTTGAAAATATCTGCATTCGATTTGCAGGTCCCAAAAACGTATATGTGCCAATTTTGAACGGTGTAATTCTATTTCTGTTGTTCCGCTTCATCGTCCCCCCCTTCCCGGCTCTACTAAAAATTTTACAAATTCGAAAATATCCGCAATCAATTTGTAGGTATCAAAAACCTCTATGTACCAATTTTGAACGATCTAAATCTATTTTTAAATTTTCCCCCTCCGTCTCCCCTCCCCCTTCCTAATAACTTTGCACTTTCGAAAATATCCTCTTGCAGCCCTCTAAAACTTATCTAAACCAATTTTAAACGTTCTAATTGTATTTATACTGTTTTTTGCCCCATACTCCCCCCCCCCCCTTTCTCGCTCAACCTGGGACGAATTTCTGAAATCCCAGAATTTAGTTTTTAAGTTATTTGTCTGAACTATATTTCAGAGCAAAAATCTCGCATATATATATCTATATATATATTTTTTCGATATAAAGTATTATTCGAACTCATTATTTGCCCCCTTCTCCCTTTTAGAAGGTGAATTTCTAAAATTTCAGAAATAAGTTTTTAGGTATTTGTATTGAATATATTTTAGAGCGAAAATTTCACGTATATCTGTTTTTTTGTTTGAGATATATTATATAAAATCACATTTTACGCATGTGAAATCATGTTTTGCCCCCTTCCCCCCTTGGGGATTGAGTTTCTAAAATTCCAGAAAATGTTTTTTAAATATTTTGTTAGCTATATTTTACAGCAAAAATTTTACGGATACCTGTTTTTTGTTTGAGATATGAAGGATTTTGTGAAATAACGTTTCGGCCTCGTTACCTTGGGGGGCTAATTTTGTAAAATCGCTTCTTAGTGGACTTCTACATAATAGAAGAAATATTGTCATAAAATTTCATGTTTCTGGGTCCAGGGGTTTAGGCTGGGCGATGATGAATTACTCACTCACTGACTCATGCACTCACTCAGGACAAACGATTTTATATATGTGTGTGTGTGTGTTTTAATGATAGATGGGTGGATGGTTGGGTTTTACGTCGCACTAGTGCTGCGCAATTGGGCAAATGGTGACGGTCTGGGACACAGCCCTAGAGGTGGTCCGGAGACATGCCATCACAATTTTGATCCTCCACGGAAGGGATAGCTCTCCCGCTTCGGTGACCCCCAGAGGTACAATTTTTGATGGGAACATGGAGGACATTGCAGCCACGACAGATTTTACGTGCACCAGCCACCATTAGTGTACACGACGGTTTTTGGCTGGCTTGAGTACCGAACCCGCAATCTTCCAATTACGAGGCCGGCTCTCTACCGACTGGGCTACCGCGGCCCGTTTTAATGATAGAAAAACGGTCAAAGTTAAAGAAAAAAACTTAATTTGAATTTTTCTTCAAACGTTTAAAAATATATAGTATAAATATTAACATTTACAATCTGGTAGTACAAAAAATCGTTCTTCCCTTTACGTGTTAAAATGTATTGGCAAAATTTTGTAAAATACTACATGAGAGTTATTGTGTACGTATGTAAATTTTCATACATAATATAGAAGAGAACTTATTAACAGTAACTTTACTTGTTGATAGATAAAATGAATTCGCCCTTAATTTAAATCAAAAATATTATAAACGAGGAGAAGTGGAATACACAGATATTATATTTGTTTCTAAAAAAGAATTTGTTCTTATTTAGTATAAATATAAAAATAAAAATAATGTAATTTGAAAAGATATATAAGGTAAATGAAGCATTTTTTAAACAATTCATAAAAACGGCGGAGCAATATTCTACCTTGCATTGACTTTCCTACAAGCCTAAGATTCTAGCGTTGTTAATCTTCCTTAAACCAACACCAAAACTATCCCATCCCATCTTCACATATCTCTTGTATTGCTTTCGACTGTGATAGAATGTACTTTTGTTTTTTTAATTTTTTTTATATTTTTAAGCAAGTTATGAAAATTTGGTAAAACTTTCCAGAATATGTATATAGTGTCCATGTATCAGAAATCTAATTTTGTTCATCATGACAGAAGGAATCCTGGGGTGAGTGAAATGGGGGGGGGGGAGCGACGGAAAGATCGTTTTGACATGAATAAAACAAAGTTAAAAAAAAATAAAGTGAGTAATTAAAAACAATCTTTTTTCCATTTTAACTTTCATTAATTCTTGTAAATATTGATAACTTTTGAAAAAGCAACTTATATTTTTCTTATACCACACATAAATAGCTTACTACTATTTCCCAAAACTGGATTCGTAGAAAAAAAATTTGAATAACATATTTTTTTTTCTTTTCTTCTAAAAAAGAGAGAAAGAAAAGAAATTACACGCCAAAAAGAATTACCTTGCAAAAAACTCTATCGAATTATCGTAAAGCATTTATTGACTTTCAGATAAGTTTAAAATGACGTATTTCAGAAGAGGTGGAATTTAAATTTTGTTATTTTTCTTTTCCAAGACATAGAGCAGCGCATCTAAGTCTTGTGCATCTTGAAACAAACAAATAGTCCACGTTTCATTTAAGAACTCCCTTAATGCCATTGATATTATTTAATGATGGATGTTTTCAAATATTGGTGGCAATATAATAAAATGCGAGTAAAATTTCAGGAACATTGTGAGCTAGTGTTGCTGACCTTATGATAACAGTTGTCAGCATTTCTAATTATTAAATCAGGTTTCACACCGGTATTTTTTCATAAAAAGTTTCATATTAATTTTCATACGTTTAAATAAAGTGCAATTTATTGTAAAAAATTTCTAGTGTGAAATCTCCCGCTTAAGTCGGAGACTTGTCAACTATGTGCATAGTTACCAACTTAGCACCTTTTGGCTAATAAATTTAATAGAGAAATTTATTTTATTTAATTAGTGAACAGTAGCGGTTTTCACTGATAATGTAAAAATTAAAAACAAAATATATATTACAATTTTCCGGTAGCCAAAAGGTGCTAAGTTGGCAACTATAACCACGGGTATAATCATAGCCTCCTAAACTAGATGCCTTCCGCGTGGCTCAGAATCTTGGCCAGAGCTTAGGCGGAAGACAGCGTCACCTGGTACAGATTACGTGGCGTTTTTATTCAACAGCCACCAAAATTTTGTAAAGTGGGATTTGATATACACAAAAGGCGAATAAAATCGAAGAAACGTCGATTATATGTATCATACATCACTTCTTAAAATTATTGGTGACAGTTGAATAAAAAAGTCGCGCAATCGGTACCAGGTGGCGCTGTGTACCGCTTGAACCGTTGCCAAGTTTCCGAGCCACGCGGAAGACATCTAGTTTAGGAGGCTATCGTATAATAATAATCGTACGGTTCGCAACGCTGCTGCGAGATTACCAAATAGGCACAGGAAGCACGTGCTTTTGTTCGAAAACTTCAAAGGCCTCTAATTAAACAAAAATGGAGCCCAATATTGTAGAACCTGTTACTTCACAACATTGTCTGATTATAAAAAGTTACAGTACACCCGATTACACAATTATCCTTTCAAGATTATCAGACATTTACCTATAAAATGCTTACACATACATTTACAATGAAATAATTTCGTATACCATACAGAATGCTTCATCAGTTTGTATTTTGGAGCTAATGCTATGAGAATTAACTTATGTACATTTTCCCCAATTCCAACTAATTACTATTTCTGTTTAATGAGATAGCTGTATTTATTTTTTTATTTATTTTTTTTTTAAATTTGCATATGTCTCTAGACCAAGTAGTCAGTGGGGCCCGCAAATGGATTATGTTTCCCCTCAGTTGCATAGTTACCAACGTTTACGCTTTTTGGTTAACGCTTTCGCGACCGCTGACGTAGATTCACCTCATTTGAAAATCTGTAACTCCGCCAGTAGGCGTTTCTTCCGCAATTTGTATGTTATTTATTAATTAACAATATATCCAATATTCATTTTTGTACAATCAATATACCACGGATACAAATATTTTGATTAGAAAGAACAAAATTATAATGTATATCCATTTGTAATATAAATGTGAATACAGAAAATTTCGTTCTGAAATATTGTAACTTGGCAGAATAACGCCCACAGACGGACCTTACTGTCAAAAAGACAAAAGCATGCTGTTGCGAAAGTTTTAACAGAAAACTTTAACCCTTAACGCTCGGCATATTTTCCTATTTTGAACAGTAAGACACGCCTTTTTGCGTTCCTTTAAAACGTCACACGTATGGTTTCCAACTTACTACCTTTTGGCTACGGAAAAATTGTAATAATTTGTTTTATTTTACTTCATCATTAAATAAAATAAATCTTTCTGTTAAAATTTTCCGGTAGCCGAAAGGTAGCCTATAGTTACATGTTTTAGAAAAATAACATTTCATTTGCAGAGGAACACCTTAAGGCGTGGCTCGATTTTTTAATGTCCCCTCAGAAGGGACATACGAACGATAAGGTTTAATAAATATTGTACTTTATTTATTCAATGAAACCTGTCACACAGATATACCGAACATGTTTATTAAAATTTTTCTGGCAGTCAAAAAAGCGTAAAAGTTGGCAACAATACAGTTAAAATGTTAATCGGATCCTGACTCTGCAAGGTATATGTATGTACCAGAATGTTGAATGGTTCTTTTTTTACTTGTTTTACCCAACTATTTTAGGTAATATTGTATTCAATCAACATTTTTAATATTGAGTTTTCACCTGTTTTATAAGTTTTAAAGTCTCTTGAGTAAAAAAAAAAAATAATAATAATAACAACAATAATAATAATAATAATAACAAATGGTCATTGAGTATGTTTATTTTTATATGTGTGTATGTGTGTGTTTGGAAATTTCCTGAGTGTCGTATCTCCAAAAGGAAAAAAAGGGATAGATCAACGAGATATTGAAACCAAAGCACGTATAGTACGCAGAGGAGATTGCCAAGTTTTGGTAAAAATTGGAAAACATGAAATGGGACCAAAAGTTAGTATTTCAGAAACGGCTCTAAAGATATTTTTAAATTTTGCCGTATAACCCCATTTTAGATGCCCTTTCGCATTTATTAGTTGTTTATAAGTATGTGTCTAATTTAGGTGTCGTAAGTAAGTGTCTCGACGAATTTTCTTGAAATTCGACATAGAAATTTCCTTTTAGATGTTCTTTCGTATGTATTAGTTAGTATGCGGTCTACATATGAATTTGCCAATTTTTGATGAAAATCGTTGCGACTAAAAATCGATATCTTAAATACGGCTCTACCAATATTCTTAAAATTTCTATCATAAATCTTTTTTGAATGACCATTTTTATGTGTTAGTTAACACCGGAAAATTGACATCCGTTCTGGTAAAGTAGGTTAATTGAAGTGCGATAACGATGTGTGGTTTTGAAGTATGTCTTGAAGTGTATATGTGGTTTAAAAAATGACTTTACCAAGCTCGCTATATGAACTTCCTTTCAGATATCCTTGCAATTGTTTGTTACCGCGGAAAAAATTAATGTCTACTGACCACCAGTGCTGCCAGATCTGGCGGGTATTTTATTCAATAATCACCACTAAATTTTAATCGCCTAAAAACTTAGAAAATTAATCGGCTATTATGTATATTAAATATCGTTCCTCAAAATTATTGGCGATTATTGAATAAAAAATTCGCCAGATTTGGCAACACTGCTGACCACACTTGCCATAAAAGGATTTATAGTATGCGTAGTAGTGAGTAATAGAATTCGCACCAGGATACACACCAGATTTTTAAACCCAGATTTAACGGTATACCTGCCCACCATGGCGAAATGTTTCTAAAGGATCCTTATCAGCGTTGCCAGATGTGGCCTTTCTTTTTATTCAACAGTCACCAATAATTTTGAGAAGTGACATTTGATACACATAATAGACTATCAATCGTCAAAGTGATTAGCCAAACGTTACAAATAAAAATTATTGGTGACTATTGAATAAAAAAAAGGCCAAACCTGGCAACCCTGGTCCTTATCGTTATTCACAAATGTTTTAAAGAAAACCACAGAAAACCCCAAACGACTAAGACAACGATCGCAAATTTGAAACTAAAACCGATACTTTCAGTCCACCAGTTTTCAGAGCAGAAAATCTTGGCAGTCATTTACTCGTATGGAGCATACAATATTTATATTAAACCTAAAAATATGATCATAAAACCTGGCTTTTATATTTTGCAGAATAATGCGTGTAATTGTATCAGAATAATTTATTTGCGCATATACTACAGATAGAAAAATGCTTTGAAAATTATATAAAGGCCAACAACAAGCAAATTGCGGATTTTTATTCTGAAAAATATCTTTTAAATTTAGCTTTAATTTATATATATGTATATTAGTTGTCAAATTCTAAATTTGGACATAATATTTTCGTGTAGTACCTTTGGAGGAAATGTTTTGGCAGCGTTGCCATCCTTACGGTAATTGTCGTACACATGGTTGCGAAGTCTCGATTAAACAGAAGACTTTGTACCAGAAATTTTCTATAATAAATTTCACTCAATTTTACTTTGTTTTAAGAGCTCTAATTAGCAACTAATTGGTGAATAAGTTTTAATCAATATTCAATAGATATATATAAATATATTCGAATATTTTGTGTGATGGATTTATTAACCTGTCTTTTTCAACCCTTTAACGCCCAGTGTCCTCGTCAGGTATATGCAATTAATATTTTTTAACTGCCAAAATTTATCCCTAAATTATTGAAAAAAAAAAAAAATTACTTTTATAACTTAGCGGGAAAAAAAGTTTGGTCCTTTCCCCTCAAAGAGTTAATATGTAGAAAAAGCGTTGCCAACATTACGATAATTATCGTACACATAGTTGCAAGTCTCCGATTTAGATGGAAGACTTCATACCAGAAATTTGCTATAATAAATTTCACTTTATTTAATTATGAAAAATTAATATGTTATATTTCTATAAAAAATACTGGTGTGAAATATGATTTAAAAATTAGAAATGTTGGCAAGTATTATCCTACGGTTAGCAACGCTGTGTTTTGGTTGAGCGTTATAAGATAAATAATAATTTAAGTATTCAACTAAAATATTCTGTAAATAATCTTATATTGATATATCTTTTAATACAAAGAAATTTAAACCATATGTTGTTCTTATTTTATTTATATATTTATTTTTGTCATAAGGTCAGTTTTCAAATAAGTAACAACTATTTATTTTAAAATTTAATAAAAGAAATTAAGTTTGAAACTGAATGTTTCAACCAGCATTTCCAACCGTATGATTGTTGTCGTACACATAGTTGCCAAGCTCCGAATTATGCTGGAGACTTCATACCAAAAATTTTCTATAATAAATTTCACTTTATTTAATCGTAGATAAATTTACATCAAATATTTCTATCAAAAAATACCAATGAGAAACCTGATTTAAAAATTAGAAATGTTGGCAAGTATTATCATACGGTTGGCACTACTGGTTTGAATGTTCTGGTTAATGTAGCTTCAATTATAAACAGAGCTGCCAACTTAATCCAGCAAATTGTTAACGCCCATTGAAAAACGTCCTTTTTTCTACACCACTTAATTTTTAGAGCAATTCTCTTCAAATGTATCTATGATGAATTAAGTAGAAAAATACTCTAAAATATGAGTGGTGTAGAAAAAGGGGCGGTACTAACAATTTGCCGGATTAGGTTGGCAGCTCTGTATAAACTGCCTTAGTTTTTTTCAGTTAATCTATACAACAATTAAAAAAAATAATTAACTATATCAAGATAATGAAATTATAAATAAAACAGAGACCTGTTGCAAAGACGTCTGTATAGTATATAATACAGGGCTTCCACGGTTCCACCTTTTTTTTTCATAGTCTATTCTACCAGCATTTTCTATCAATAGACTTATTTTTTAAATATACAGTCATTTTTTTATGACAAAAATTGATGTTTAAAAATAGTGGTATGCAAAATTAAGGAGCGTGGAAACCCTATAAAAATTATTAACAAGAGAAAATACTTGTTAAGAAAAAAAAAAAAAAAGGGTGCAAAAGATGATAAAAACAATATATCAATTTATCATAAAACTATAAGCTCATATAAAAATAAATATACTAAAATCATGGAAAAAACATTTCAAAATAATTTCCTAAGTATGCTTAAGATGAAAATAATATAAAAGTAATTCTTTTGGATCAGTTGTTATGGATTGTTAATATTAAGTTCACTTCTTAAAATATAATCAGTTGTTTTTATGAGAAAATAAAAATAGATACAAATATTCAATCGTATGTAACCAAAATACTAGCAGTATATTGTGGAATTTTTTTAAACACATTAATTCTAACTCAAACTTTCCTTAAAATTTATTTCAAAAAGAATATATTAAGTTAGCAATTATGGAAAACTCTTCCAATTCACATATAATATAATAGAAAAGCACCTGGTGGTGCCCTTACCGTCAATAGAGATGCAGATATCCAAATAACCATTTCCAGACTTGCTATATATAATTGACACATTAAGTCTTACCTTTGAAAGGAGATGAAAGTTATTTGAGAACTGTATGAAATGCAATTTCCTAATTACCTTTTTCTTTAATTGTACAGAGCTTGACAGACTCAAAAGATATATGGTCTTCTAGCCTTTGACTATAGTATTTGGAACAAACCACAACACAATACTAAAAATTTTAATCATATAGCTGTTGTGTAAGAAACATATATGACATTTCGAATTTACTTAGTAGCACTGTTAGTACACAATTTTTAAAGAGTAATTCTTTTCTAATTTAATGGTAATTACATCTTGCTTGCCTGGTAATATTTATAATTTATTCCGGAGTACTGTTAGTACCCCCCTTTTTCATTGTCGCATTACTTTATAAAAAAATGTATTCCAAAATTTAATGTCCGATGAAATAAGAAGAAAAATGCTCGTTAAAAATATTGGTGTGACAAAAAGGCAGGTACTACCGATATTCTGGAATAAATTATAATTATTATCACGTAATGCATATTGTAGAAAATTATTCTACAAAAATGTGCTGTGAAAAAAATTCGGGTACTAACAACGTTACAGATTAAATTAGAAATGTTGACGTATCTGAAAAAATATTGTTACGACAATCTCTGTTTCATAATTGTAAGGGTTTGCACAGACCTTAAATTAACATACCACTAACTTTTAATAGCAAATTTTATCATAAAATAAGCCAAAAAATTTATAAAGAATTTTATTGTTAGTAGAACAGTAAATAAAATTTGGGAGGGGAGGGAGTAGACGAGTCCTTGAAAATGGGGGGGGAGGGGGGGTGTCCGTGCAAACCTTAAACTGCAATTTTGTTGACATCAGAGATTTATCGGAAAATTCTAAATGGCCTTCACTCACCACAATAACTGAAAAAAGTATTTTAGTTTTCAGTTCATCAGAATGCTGTAATGGCAGCAACGCATCTAATGCATCCAAAGTGTCTACTCGAGCTTGGGCATACAAATTTCCGTAGCTGCGAATAAGAGCCGTTGGTCTTTTTTCACCAAGAGATAAGTTTTCGAAACGAGTTCCTCTTTCAAACATTTTTTGGGCTTGTTCAGCTAGCCTAAAAAAAAGAGTTGAAAAAAGTAAAGACATAGAATTAGTTACGAGATGTATTACACATAATAAAAAATGTTATTTTAATAATAAATTAACAAATAAGATAATTTTAGATTATTTTAAACAATTCGAAAGTAAATGAAAACATGCATACATTTTAAATAATGTATTTAGATATAAATGCACAAATTTTTAGTATCATATATCGCTGTAAATTATTTATTGGGATAAAAAAAAAAAAAAAAAAAAAAGTTAATGCATTCATTATATTAAAAATCTCTGCTGATGATATTTCTTTTGATTGATATTCAGGATTTAAAGCAGTCCAATTGACTTTGATTTATGATACTTTAAGGAACTGTACAAGCTAAAATTTAACAACTTTGTGAAATACAATCATTTTTATATGCATGATTCGCACAGTTCATGAAATTCTGTGATATTTTCCATACTAACATTTTGGAGCAGGTTTGCCAGATTTGGCCTTTTTTTTTTATTCAATAGTCACCAATAATTTTTATTTGTAACGTTTGTCTAATCACTTCGAAGATTATTAATTTATTGTCTATATTAAATGTCACTTCTCGAAACTATTGGTGACAACTGATTAAAAAAAATAAGCCACATCTGGCAACACTGTTTTGGAGCAACTTCTTCTTATAAAAACAGCGTATAATTTTTAAAAGTAATTTATTGTTCAAAAATACCGGTGGGAGTGTCCTTTACATGCGTGTAAGTGCGAACCGTATATATATATACACTCATGTTTGTAAAAAATGCAACACCATGAAGGAATCCTCAGAATCAAATGAAATTCAATGCACAAACGACTTGTATTAGTACAAATAAATGATTACATTTTCAAAGCAAAAAATAATATTAAGTGTCCGAAATCAGTATTTGGTGTGGCCACCATGCGCTGCAATAAGTGCTACTATACGACGTGGCATAGGGTCAAACAGATTTTGAATGTATGCTTGGGGAAAATCATTTCATATTTCTTGTAGGCGTACCCAAAGTTCATCTCTTGAAGCTGTAGGACAAGGATCACGAGCGAGACGCCGACCAATGAAATCCTTCGCATGTTCAATCAGTGGAATATCCAGCGAATAAACAGGCAACAAAAGAAGCTGTATGTTTTCTGATGAAAAGAAGTTTTGCACATTTCTTGCCACATGTGGTCGGGCATTATCCTGCTGAAAGATAGCTCCAGGAATGCCTTGAAGAAAAGGAAGGACTTCAGGCTCCAGCACTTCTCTGATGTACCTGTCGCTGTTAAGATTACTCACAATTCGTAGCAGCAGAGACGGTCCATGATACGCAATCGCACCCCAGACCATAACTCTAAGTGTTCGTCCACTATGACGTTCGATAATGTACTGCGGTAGCGAACACCGGCATAGCGTTTAACATGAATGCGGCCACCATGATGCCTCAAATTAAAGCGAGATTCGTCAGAAAACACTACTTGCTGCCTATCTGCACACCAGTCTCTATGTGCATGAGCCCATTGCAGTCGCAAGCGTCGATGGTTCCGCACGAGGGGGTTCCTGTATAAAGGAGTTCGTACACGCAGTCCACGACACAGCAGATGTCGACGAATTGACGAAGCTGCCAACTGTCTAGATGAAGCTATGAGCTCCGTCTGCGCCATGCAGACCAAGTGTCTATCATCGCGCACTGACGCCATTTTTCGGCGTCCACTCCAGGATTTTCGAGTTGTCCGTTTCACGTCTGTTCACTGCTTCCAAACTCGCATCACTGTGGTGCTGTTACGCTGCACACGAGCTGATTTTACGCGATAGGAAAATTCTCCTTTACGAAGGCCGATGATTCTCCCCCGTTCAAACTTCATAAGTTGTTCAAACTTCGCCCTCTATCGTCGACGAGGCATAATTATGTCTCACCTCGCGTTTACAACAAAAAGATAAACATAGACTATTTAAAACATGCCGCTTCAGCCCTTTCTTTATACGGTTTCAGCAGCAGGTCAGAGGGCACTGCTAAGCCCACGCACGCGTAGTGGCTTTGAAATTTTAATCTTTTGCTTAACAGTATAATTTGCATTTTATGAAAATTTCAGCTCAATCGCGCCATTCTTTCATGGTGTTGCAATTTTCACAAACATGAGTGTATATATATGTGTGTCTTCATATGCATACGTATAATTTCAAAATGCGTACCTTTAATGACTTTTTTAACACTTTCACGACCGCTGACATAAATTTACGTCATTTGAAAATCTGAAACTCCACGAGTGGGCGTTTCTTTTGCAATTTGCATGTTATTTGTATCTCAAAAATATACACAATATTCATATTTGTACAATCAATATACTATGGATACAAATACTTTTATTAGAGAGAATATGATTATAATGTATATCTATTTGTAATATAAATGTGAATACAGAAAATTTTGTTCTGAAAAATTGTAACTTATGAGAATAACACCCACAGGTGGACCTTACTATCAAAAAGACAAAAACATGCGGTCGCGAAAGTATTAAGATTGTAACGTATAAAACTTTTAATTTTTATTGGAATTGAGAAAATGACATTTCTCGTTCTGCATGCTCTTAACACTTTCCTGACCGCATCTTTTTCTCTTTCTGATAGTATGTTTCTCCTATGTGCGTGATTCTTTCAAGCTACATTATATCTAACAAGGTTTTCTGTATCTTTATTTATATTACATATGACTATATTTGATGATTATATTCGTCCTAGTGAAAGTACTTGCATCCATAGTCTTTTGATTGTACAAATATGAAAATAAGGAACATTCTTAAGAAATATATCAACGTACAAATTGCAAAAGAAACGCCTACTGGAGGAGTTACAGATTTCCAAATGACGTGAATCTACGTCAGCGGTCGCGAAAGTGTTAAGCGAAAAAAGAGGATATCATTAACCAGGCCTCGCAGCGTTCCTAAAATTTTACTCGTGTTTTATTAACACCACTATCGTTAAAAACTTTTTTCTTCAAGGTTTTAATGTTAAAATATTAAGTAAATAAGTGTGCTTTTAAAATAGTGGTGACAATGTTGCAAAATGATTCCTAAAATTATAGGAACGCTGCGAGGCCTGCATTAACCCTTTCAGTCGCAGTGTTCCCCCCGGTGGAACACCTAATTTTAATTCTCAAGTGCAAAAACTCATTCCTGAAATTTTTTAGCAAAAATTTACATTTATAACATAGCAGAAAAGGCCCTTTTTTTAAAGTGAAAATTTAAAATATCTTCTATTTTAATTATGTTCGTAAATTCCGGTGGCAGTGTAATTTAAATGATCCTAATAACCTTGCGCTGCAAAGGGTTAAAATACTCCGGAATAAATTGAAATGTTGGGATCTATGCAAGTTTTACGAGTTTTTGTTGTCGATAATGTTTTTTTATAAAGTGATTTATTTATTAAATTAAATAATATTTGAATTTAATAAGGTTTATTTACAGATATTTCAAACCGAAAATTTCTCGAAAAGGAGCAATGCTTATTTTTTATTTTTTAAATATTTATGATCAGCTATGTGTCTAAAAGCCATTTTTCAAATTAGTTTAGTAATTTTTAAAATAAATTAAGTAGTGAACGTTAAAGAGTTAAACCACGGTAATGGTATATTTAAACATGATAATCTTATAATCTTTCATCGATTGTGTATCAAGAGTGCCCGAGAAGTTTTATTCCTAAAGCGAATAGACAACGAGACACCAGCTTCTAACCAGAGTTCTCGTCGACCTAGCCGTTAAAGATTTTTTTCCAAAACTCGAGTAAATACGGTAGGATTCCTTAACCCCCCCCCCCTCCCACAGAGGGCATTTCACCTATGAATAAGATCACCGCATTATCAATAAACCACTTTTTGCATAGTTAAAATGATAAAACATGTAATGAAAAAATAATTTTTTTTTCCTGCTCTATCATACAAAAATAACCAAACTTCTCCTTATGGAGAGTTTTTAAGGCAATAATTATTAGTAATTCTTAATAAAGACTTGTTTTCGCTGGTTATCCCTGTTAGCCAATGTATTGTGTATCACCAATCAACATATTTAAAGGTAACTAAATATCTGAACATAACACTTTAAAGATGTATAGAGAATTTGGCAATAATATTAGCATTCTTATTGCTCCTAGAAATAATAGTTTTTTATAGATATTGTAAAGTATTAAACTTTTTTAAATTTTATTCCCCCTTGATTCAGATCCTCTGGTGAATTTTTGATGTAATTTAGCAAACAAAGTTGAGAGATTCTTAAACGTTTCACACATTTAATAACACATATTCCAAAATACAGCAATGCAAATATATTTGTTTCCAAACAGAGTCGTAAGGATTTTTTTTTTCCTCTTAGATTCATTTATTCATTTGGTAGAGTTTCTCATACATACTCAAATTTTAACGTATTTAAATGTTTAAAAAAAAAATAATAATAATTTACTTTTCCTACGCAGAATCGTACAGTATTTCCTCTATTACAATTTTTAGTAGCAATTGTCATAAAATAATCCTATAAATCCTTCATTTGTTTCGGAACATTGGTAGAAGATTCCTTGCAAAACTGACCTGTGAAAACCCTTGCGTATGTACCCACATATGCAAATTTTGCACATATGCAAATTATTGAATTCTAGTTACATGAATAATAACCACAACCACTATGATAAAATTTATTTTTCTTTTTACAAATGTTTTTATGAAAATTGATATTTATTTACATGAGTTTTAACACTCTCAAAAAATGGCCTTATTGAAATAACATTATCTAATTATCATATTTGATACTTTATACATAGTTGCCAACATTTCAATTTATTCCGGAGCATTTTTAGCCCCGCCGTTATTTCGCAACACTTTATTTTTAGAATATTTTTCGACAATATATAACTACGATAAAATAAGAAAAATTTACTCTTAAAAAAATAAAAAGTAGTACGGAATAAAGGAGGGGCTAAAAATGCTTCGGAATAAATTAACCCTTAGCGCTCGGCATGTTTTCCTATTTTGAACAGTAAGACACGCCTTTTGGCGTTCCTTTAAAACGGCACACGTATAGTTTCTAACTTACTGCATTTTGGCTACCGAAAAAATGTAATAATTTGTTTTACTTCATCATTAAATGAAATATATCTTTCTGTTAAACTTTTCCGGTAGCCGAAAGGTAGCCTATAGTTACACGTTTTAGAAAAATAACATTTCATTTGCAGGGGGACTCCTTAAGGCGTGGCTCGATTTTTTAATGTCCCCTCAGAAGGGACATACGAGCGATAAGGGTTAAAATGTTGACAATTCGGCTTTATATTTTTTCCTACATTCATTATTCATTATTCATTATTTTCCACTATTTTCCTTTAATACTGTTTATACTAAATTCGATATGCTTTACATGATATAAGCAAGTTAAATTCAATAAAATAAGTATGTGTAATATTTCTTCGATTTACATTTTATTAACACAAGTAAAAGTACTTGAAAATTTATATTGAAGCAAAAAAAAAAAAAAACATCTGTGAATGAATAACCTAGCACGTTTCAGTAATGAGAGCTACTCATCCTAGTAATATTTTATTAATATCATTGAACTTACAATTCTATACAAAAAATTTTACAATCTGTGTCAGCATCATTCAAACTATCATTTTTTACGAATTTCATAACTTTATGAATGACACTTCATTTATGCAAAGTCTTCGTAGAATTTATAAATCAACTATAGGCCAACAACTTTTCGTATCAACCTGTCATAATTTACATGTCAACACATGTGTTATGCTAACTTCGGAACAGACTCTTGAAGCGAAATAAATAGAAATCTGGTTTGAAAAATAAATATATATTTCTTCAATCGGAAGTGAGTAATACCCATAATTTAAATTTAAAGAGACGTCATACATTTTTCAAAATCTCATACTAGGAATTATTGAATATTACTACTTTTTTTTTTTTTTTTTAAGTACGGCAGAACTATTTCTTTTAATCTGGCATTTTGCGTCGTTAACAATTTATAGTGTTCCACTTCTAAAATGCCTGCCAATATCCAATTTAATTCCTTGCTCTATCCTAAAACATTTTCTGAAATTCGTAAAAACCTTTATATAAATATTTTTTTTTCACATCCCATCTGCTAGGATCAAACTCACAACCTTCGGATTCATAGTTGTGTACTCTGACCACAGAGCCAACAGGTCTTGGCTGAATATTTCCTGATTATTTAGATTAGTTTTTTTTTTTTTTTTTTCAGATATATTATTAACATTAACATTAACAGGGAGCAGCCCCCGCTCATCACTCTTGGAGCGATGTAGAGCGCTTCTAAGGGGACTACTCGCAGTTTATTGAAAAACTCAAAAAAAAAAAAAAAAAAGAAAAAGAAAAATACAAATTTCGTCAGGCGCAATCCGGCCTAAGCCGACAGTGGGCGATTATTCAGGTGCTAAATTTCCGGGCTATGCCCCACGCGACAGGTGGCATGAAGTATACGAAAGTTCTTGATTGAAAAGTCTATATGAGTAAAGTCTCTGGGAAATGAAACAGATTGCTAAATACTGGTACTCCTGCAAGTTTCCAGGATAAGATCCCATCGCGACAACGGGCAAGAGCAGATGGTGGAAATTATTGCCAGGAAATTATTATCCTTTCGCGACAAGGGGCAATACTTGTGTAATGAAGAAGACTCTGTTAAATAGCCACGGAGCAGGCAACCAAGTGCTATTGATATTAATTAATCAGTTGAGTTAACTAAATCCATAAGAAAAGAAAATATTTTATTTAACTTATTTATGAGTAATTTGCGCGATATTATATTTTCCAACCAATTATTTGGTCGTGGGGAAGGATTTCTTAAGTGAAAATTTTTGGTCAGGGGACAATGAAAATAATAATGGCTGGGAGTACCCTCTTCGCCACAAGGACACAAGGGAGAACGCCGACGACGAAACCTGTGGAGATAAGAAGGAAAAGGACCATGACCGGTTAAAAAAGCAGTAATGGGTGGGGTAAGGGTCCAAGAGTTAGGGCTGGCCTGTGGCAAAAGATTAAATGTATGTCTGCCCTTTTCAGACACACTCCACAGGTCTTGCCATTTTAAATTCAAAATTTCCTTTATTCGAAGTTTAACATAAGAGGGAGGGGCGGGGAGGGAGAAATTTACATTTTGGAACTCTGTGGCTTCTTTTGCCAAAGAGTCCGCAAGTTCATTGCCGGCTACTCCCCTGTGGGCAGAAACGTGTGCCAGGGATATTTTTAATTTTAAGTTAGATAGGAGATTTTTTATTTCTATAATCCGAGGATTTCTGCTCCTGTGGCGAGCAATAGCAAGCAGACCCGAGAGGCTGTCACTAAAAATGCTTATTTCTTGGTAATTATGATTATTTGTTGCCCAATCTAGGGCTTGTTTAATTGCAAAAATTTCAGCCTGAAAAATTGTATTATAGTTCTCGAGCCTGCCCGCCCATCGATGGACAGTCTCACCAAACGCAATAACACAGAATGCCGCAGCGACACCCTGATCGGTCTTGGATCCATCGGTAAAGATCGCCACCGAAGCAGAGGGAGAAAAGCTATTTTTAGAACAATTGGTTAACAGGGAAGCAACGTCCTTACCAGGGTGAATATTCCAGCTGCAGGTTGTAGTTTGGATGGGGATATTGGGAAAGACTATTGTAGCTAGTTCAGTATCATTAAGTTGTAATATTTTGGTTTTAATATATGTCTGGGAAACCTGCAGGTGGGCATGAGGAATTCCAGTGATGACGGTGAGGGCATCAGTCGAGATAGTTTTATAACCTCTTGCAATTTGCAAGAGGAAGGGCCTTTGAGCAGAATTTAGTAGAGCTATTGCGTCAGTTCTAAGATGACCACCCCAGATGCCGGCACCGTATGTTAATATTTTTTCTATTATAGTAGTGTACCATGTTTTAAGGAAAGAGGTGGAGATACCCCACCTCTTCCCCACCATCTTCATTGAATTGTGATAAAAAGTTAAGGTTTTTAATTTGAGATATTTGACGTGTGCCAGCCAGTTGAGGCGATCATCAAAAAAAATGCCTAGTAATTTCAGTTGTTTTACATGATGAACACTGATGCCATCAATCCTCATCTTGGGACTCCTCTGCAAGGCTTTAGGAAAGGCTAGGGTTAAAGCGTTAGTTTTTGAAGGGGATAATTGGAGATCTAAATCTTTAAGGAGTTTACTAAAAAGGGTGAGAGCTTCCTGGGCTTGTTCCTCCAGGTCTTTCCTTCTAGGCCCCGAGAGAATCAAGGAGAAGTCATCCGCATAGGCGAAGGTGGTAAAGCCCCCAGAGGCCATGCCGCACAGGATTTTATTGGCTATAATTGTCCATAAAACTGGACCTAGACATGAGCCCTGAGGACAACCTTTCGTTTGAGGAAATTCAGACATACCCTCGCCCGAATTGACGAGGATTTTCCTTGCTGAAAGATAACTACGGATGACCCCCGCAAGATTACCCGGGCAGTTAAGTTCTTGTAGTGCTTGGAATATGTGTGGCCACTCCACATTATCAAATGCTCCTTTGATATCCAGAGAGATGATAGTGGTGTAGTTCTTTGCATTAGAGCTGAAGGCGCAGGAACTTTTAATTGCATCTAAAGCCTGTTCACAGGATCTGCCCTCTCTGAACCCGTACTGATTTTGGTGGAGGAGTTGGTTTGTTTCAAGATGATAGTTTAATCTGGTTTTTCGAGCAATTTTCCTAAGGTGGGAAGTAGGCAGATCGGTCTATAGGAAGTGGGTTCAGAGGGAAGTTTCCCTTGCTTTAGGAAATACACCACTTCACCTCTTCGGAGGGATTCTGGAAAAAATTTGAGATCTAAGCATTTGTTGGTCCAACCCACGAGAATCCGTGGCATTGTGTAAAAAATGTTTCTTAAAATTTTGAAATCGATATTGTCAGGACCAGGGGCCTTGTTTGTATTAAAACTATGTAGAGTGGCTTTAACCTCGGTCTCCGTGAAAGGAACATCCAAGGGAGCCGAGAAAGAAGGTTCTGGAAAATGTGGGTAGATTGTTTTTGGGAAAAGTATTTCAGTTAAGTGTTCTAGGTTATTTTTCTTAGAGGAAAGAGCTGGAGGACGTTCAAGTTTCAGCTCAGTGGGTGTAAAGAATTTATTACTAAAGAATTTCTGTGCTGTGCCAAAAACATTTGTTTGAAATGAACAAAATTTTTTCCATGCGATATGTTTTGCCAAGTTAACTTGTTTTTTAAATAAGGCCGCATGACGTTTGATTTTCAAATTGTGTTGCTGTGTAAGTGAAGGGTCTAGGTATTTGAGCTGTCTTTTTAGTGCTGTAAGATGATTTCGCATGGAACGAAGCTGGGGAGACCAGAAGGTATATGTGAACTGCCGGCCCGACTTCTTAAGTCTGAAAGATGAAGCAGCAGCGGATTGAATAGTTTTAACAAGAGTTAGGGTGAAATTTTCTAATTGAGTTGTATCTGTTATTGAATTTAGGTTATCATTAAGGGAGGAGATATGTTTAGAAAGAAGATTATTAAATTTCTTGAAATTGCCATGTTTTGTTGCAAATCTTTTTGAGTAAGTTAGGGACGGAGTTGAATTTAACGTATAAGTTATATAATTATGATCTGAGTTATTAGCGATATCAAGGACTGACCAGTCATTAATTCTTGCAAAAGTCTTAGGATTACACAGAGTAAAATCTGGCCAGCCCCTGGCATTATTTTTGAAGAAAGTAGGTTCGGAATTCTCTATGTTTGCCAAACATATGTTATTTGAAGTTATGAATTCTATGAGGCTGCAACCCCTGGCATTCTCCCGTGGGGAACACCACAACGGGGAGTTAGCATTGAGGTCACAGCCACACAGAAAGAGGGATTTTTGAGAGATTAAATGCTGCCACTCCAGCAGACAGTCATCAAAGTCTGCGGACGGGGGAGCATAGGCGCTGCCCAAAATCAGCTCACCCTCCTTCGTAGTCAATGTAACGAATACACAAAAGTCCCCAGTGAAAAGGTGTGTGAAGTTGAGGTTTTGGGTTTGAATTACAAGATGTGCTTTGTTGTTTTTCGAGCTGAACTTGGACCAGGAAGAGGGGAAGTCGTACAGATGACCCCCAACAGTGCAATAGGCGTCCTGCAACAGCCCGATGTCTATGGAGTTCTTCTCCATATATTCCCGAGCCGCTGAGTTAGCCGCCATGCATCTGTTGAGGTTGATCTGCAGGAATTTAAGGTCACTAAAATTTAGTTGAGAGGAAGAAGACGTTGCCTTTTGGGAGTGGGAAGAGAGAACTCTTTGTTTTTTCTTTCGTGAATTACCCATTCAGAGAAAAAAAAAAAAATAGGCGAAGAAAAGGGGAATAACGATAAGAAATATTTACCCCAGTACTCCTTGAGCTTCTTGTTGATTACCAAAGGGACCCGATGGCGATAGGTACCGATTGTTACCTTCATAGTGGCAGTTAGGTGTAAAGTTGGTGCTACCTCCTCCGTAGATATTTAAGTGTTGTCCCTGTTGGAAGGCATTCTGTTGAGGCATGAATTGTGTGAAGGGGTTAAATAGCCATGGGAAGGGACTTGGTAGAGCTTGAAAGTTGGATGGCTGCTTGCTGCGTTTCGGTCTGGAGTTTGAGTTAGGTGGACCGTTAGTTCTTGCATTCGTTGACTGTTGCATACGGGGTGGTGGTTGAGTGTTTTTAACTTCTATCTCGTTAAACTTTTTGTCCAATGCTTCCCTGCATTTCCTGTATTCTTCCAAATGAACTGGGCAGGAGGGGGAATATGCAGGGTGGTTCGAGTTGATTGGGCGGATGCCTTTGTTTGCATTTTTTAAATTTAACCTATCACAGTTTATGCAGTTTGGCTGTTCTTGGCAGTTATCGTTTCGATGCTTTTGAGCACAGTGTGAACAATAGAGTTCCTGGTCACAGTGTGATGGTGTATGCTCGAAGCTTTGACAATTTGAGCATCTGGACACTTGAGTTTGCGGTTTAATCGTGCACCGCATTAAGCCTAGCTGAAGAAATTTGCGCTTTATAATGGCCTCAGCTATGGGGAGCGGCGCTTGAAATATGCTGTTTTTGAGTCCCTGCACCTTTGAAGGAGACTCTCTGACTAGCTTGAGTACTGACGTGGTGGATTGGGTGAGGAAACCCGAATCTTGAAGCTCTGATTTTATTGTTGCTTCTGACTGCTCCTCTGGGACTCCCAGGACGACAAACCTAAGTTGTGGGCTTGGCTTCGTCCTGAAGGTGAGACTCTCCGTGAGGGCTTGGTTACATGAGTAGTCTTGGATAAGTGTTTATGCTTCCTCCTTGGTGTGGCATATGATGTCTAGGGAGCGTCTGTAGGTATTGTACTTGATAATTTTTGCAGCCGTTGCAATTCTTGAATTGCGCATAAGCTTAAGAATTTCGAAACCACTTAGTTTGGAGTCCTTGGATGTTACATATACTGTGCTTAGCATTCTGTTATAGGCGTTGAGGGCTTTGGAGTTGTTGCTGTTGCTATGAGACGTTTGTTGGAGAGGTCGGCTGGTTGAAATGGAGTTGTGGTGCGCCAAATGATGAGCTTCTTCCAGGGATGGGAAGGCGGGGTCAGAGACTTCGATGGGCCGTTCATTGGTTGCCAACTGTGCTGTGACAGTGTTTTCATTGGCATGCTGTTGCTGTGTTGTTGATGGAGCTTCGATGTTTCGCAGGTGGATGTGCCTTGTGAAATTCCTCAGAATCTTTTCTTGTTGTGCTGCAATGTGGTCTAGTTTCTCATGGATAGATAGTTGGTGATCCTTCTGGAGGTCCTGTATTTTTTGTGTGTGTTGTTGTTGGGAATCTAAATCTTGAGTTGATGTGGAGGGGCTGTTTGCTGCTTCTGAGTGATGGCTGGTGGCTGGTGCTTCTTCTACAGTTTGTGTATCGTTGTTGGTAAAAGTTTTGAGTCTGGCCTTTTTGTTGATAGATCGTATTCTTATGAAGGCTCTATTGAGTAGGGCCAGAGGTGCTCTGCCTCCCTTTGCTCGGACTGTGGCAATTATTTCCATGGCCGCCTTTGTGACGGCGACTAAGGATTTGTATTCCTTAAAGTCCTCGTGTGGGTTGAATGAGTCCTTTGAGGGGGTGCTGCTTGTTTTCAAAAATTGTTGTTGTGTCATCTGTGGTATTTTAGTTTTTTTCTTTCGATTTCTTCGTGTCTGAGACCTTGTTAAGGTCCCAGATTTGATGGAATGGGTTGATGTGTCTGATGAGAACGAGGAGTCATAGTCGTCATTCTGATCTTCGTTGATTTCTAGCGTTGGTTCGGTTTCCTCCTCTGATTCCGACATCTTGCAAGCTTGCAGAGCTGGTTGCTTTGATTGTTTGGGGAACAATTGGAGATTGATCAAAATTAGTGATAGTGGTAACACTTTGTACCATATAGGAACAGAGATAATTTTATAGCTTTAATAAAAGCTTTTGATGTTTAAATTTGAAAAAAGAAAATCTCTAAATAACTAGTAAGGTGTTCCAGATAAAATAAAAACGTGGGAGGGCTTTCCCAGTCACGTACACGCACACCAGACGCAGAACGTCCAAGCTCAAAAAAAAAAAAAAAAAAAAAAAAAAAAAAAGAGTATAAAAATAAAAATTTAAATAAAATTAAAATGAAATTTAAGTAAAAAGTACCCTGTGAAGGTGGGGGGAAAAGAAGAAAGGTGAACCAGCTGTCATAAAAAAAAAAAACGTAGGGGCAGGGGACAGTGCTGAAAGGAAGGGGCAAGCCAAGATCTATTCAGCGAAGTGAAGAAAATTAAAATCGGATAATTTGGGGCCGAGAAAATAGCGGAAAACCTAAATTCTGAAAATGCCAACAGAAACGGCGCCAAATAAAAGGTCCAATGTGAAGATTAGAAGCACTTAAGTTATAAAAGAAAACCAGGTAAAAAAAAAAAAAAATAAATAAATAAATAAATAAATAAAAATAATTAAAATGGGGGTGTTAGAAAATTGGCGCCCAGGTTGCCAAAAAGCCAGAAAAGAAAAGAAAGAAAAAAAAAAAATGTTATGGAAATATAAATAAATAAAATAAAAGGCCACAAAATTGGAAAGGGTGGCGGGTAAAAAAAAAAAAAAAAAAAACAATCCTACAACTATTAAAATTTTCTGGTTCCCGGTCGCCAAAAGGCCAAATGTGTGAAAGGGCGATATGAAAATTAAAGTTTAGTAAATTTGGTCTAAATACAACCGGAAACGCAAAAATCCAAACGTTGGATTAAAAGATATTGAATTTGAAGAATAGGGAATGCGCCCTCTGGCGGGGAGAAAAGGAAGTTAGCTCAGAGGGTGGGGCATGCAAAGACCTATTCAACGGTATAAAGCAATTTGAAATCGTACTATTAGAGGCCGAGAAATCAATTAAAAACCATAAAAACTGAAAAAGTCAAATAGAAAGGCGCCAATTATTTGGTTAACCAAAAATGTCGATAGCACTTGAGTAGTTAGTTAAGTTAAAGTCCCATATAATAGAACAAGTTAAAATTATGAATGGGGAAGGTGGTAAGTTAAAAATTACAAACTGGCAGTTATTAAAAATTGGCTCCCTGGTCGCCAAAAAAGCCGAGGATAAAAAAGCGCGATTCGGCTACAAATATTTAAGTAAAATAAAAAAGGGGTAACGAAAAACGCGAAAATTCTATGAAAAATTAAAAAGATGTAGAAAAAGAGGGATAGGAAAAGCGCCCTCTAGCGGGGAGGGGGGAGGGTGAGCTAAGAGGGTGGGGCAAGTCAAGACCTATCCAACGGTATAAGATAATTGAAAAACCGACAACCGGTTCACTCAAAACTGAGAAAAATGTAAAGAACCTGTGTCCTTAGGATATAACTGACATAGGAACTAACTCAATTGTTTGAAAAACAATGCTAAACGTGCCCGACCCAGGGCGCAGCATGGTTAGGATAGTTTTGTGAGGCAATAGAGCCCCACATATACAAAGGAAATTACTTAATCTCCCATAATTAAGGAAAACGTATTTAATTAAAACAGATAGTTTTAGAAACGGTTAGTAACTGACATAGGAACTAACGCTATTGATTGGAAAATGATGCAGAACGTAACCGACCCAGGGTACAGCAAGGTTAATACAATTTAGGGAAGCATTAGGGCCCCACTGATTCAAAAAGAAATTACTTAATCTTCCAGAATTAAAAGGAAAACATAATTATTAAAACAAGTAATTTTGAAAATGGTTGGCCACCTTAATATAGCGAAAAAACGAGTGAAATTTAGAAACAAAGTATGGCAACGAGTTTACCGTAAAAAGCCATGCCCGCGAAATCGTTAGGGATTAACCAATCATAAAATACTCGAAAAACATTCCTTTTTTTCCTTTTTTTTTTTTTTTCTTTTTTTTTTTTTCAGTGGCAACCGCATAAAAGTTTTGTTTTGATATTGGAGAGAAAAAAAAAAAAAAAAAAATCTCCCGATACAAAAAGAGAAAGGGAAAAACGATAACACGAAATACAATATTGAAAACATTTAAGGGAAAAATAGAGGGAAGATTAAGAATGAAAAACGTAATATGAAAGTTATATAATTGTTATTTACACACATAGAATATTTACAAATTTGATTACAGTTGCAAAAGAGGTTTTGGATAAGTATAGTAGACATCATTAACTTGATTATCATTAATTAACTATATTATATAATAAGAAAAAGCCCCTACAGAAGTTCCGTAGAGGGAAAAACACACTGAAAAACATAACATTAAAAAGATAAACATAGAATACGAACCAGTGGGGCTAGAATTAAAAATAGGATAAGTACAAAGAGCTAGGACACTCACGCATCCAAAACAGCATAGTACGCAACCGGTACTCACCCCTGACCCTAGTAGATTAGCCGATCATCTGGAGCATCAAAACACACGTCTTAATACTTCAAAGGCAGGGCTGGATCCTCTCAGATATATTATTATTATTTTTTTTTTTTCTTTTTTCGCTTTCCATCGGTGAGGATCGAAGACACAACCTTCGGGTTCGTAGTTGTGTACTCTGACCACGGAGCCAACGAGTCTCAGCTGAATATATCCATGATTATTTAGACTAGTCTTTTCAGGTATATATATACATATTATTTATTTATATTTTTTTTGAAAGGTTGTTAAAATACAAACATAAGTAGTTCTGTCATACTAAATTAAATTCTGTCATTGATAGAATTTCATCCAAAGTTTTTTTTTTTTTTTTTTTTTTTTTTGTATACATTTTGGTGTATATTTGTTGATATATATATATATTATTTTTTTTTATGCCACCGTTTTTCATAAGTAAAATATTTTACATGCGTAAAATTTGGATTGTCACATTATTAGAACGTCTTCAGGTATTTCCTCGGGTTTCATGAAAAATTGTAGGGAGTCTGTGATTAGAGAGTGTAAGGTTGTAATGTTTCTTTCGTTTAGGCGTTGGTTGAATTTTTAGAGGAGATACGTGGAAAGTTTTGGGGGAAAAGCATAGGGATTTTCGTTTAAGTGAATGAATGATTACTACATAATATGAAAGCTTTACGCAGAAAACTTTAAATAAACACCATAAAATGATTACTTTTCTCACCAAATACTGCAAGGAAAAAAAAAATATATATTCTTTTTTCTTTCTTTTGTCTAAAAAGGATATGAAATATTTCTGAATTACAAATTTTTGAATATGAGTAAAAAAAAGAAATATCCTAACATAGAAACATTTGCATACTTGCCAACCATCTCACTATGAACCGTACAATTTTTAGTACCATCTTTTTATTCACACCAGTCATATTTTAGAGTAATTTTATTCTTATTTAATCGTAACAACATTTGAAGCGAATTACTGTAAAAATAAAGTGTTGTGAAAAAAAGGGCGTTAACAATTGTACGATTATTAATGAGATGGTTGGCAAGTACGCATTTCATACATCAAAACTTTCTGTTATGTTTACTGTACAAAATTTGACTAGAAATAATTTTAAAAATATATTAGATAATCGGAAATACTCACTCAATAGAATTTCTGCCGACATTCCAATTAATATTCCGTAAATTGTTAGCACCCGCCCCTTTTTCCACACCACTTTATGTTTACATAGGTGCAAACTTGTACGGTTTTTTAACGCCAGAAATTCTTCTCAAAAAATTTATCATGTTTAATCGGAGAAAACTGTTTAAAAAGAAATTTAAAATTTCGAAAAATAAAATAAAATAAAATAAATAAATAAATAAATAAATAAAATAAAAAAAAATCCGGTAACAATAAAACGTACAAGTTGCCAACTATGATATTTAGAGTAATTTTCTTCAAATGTAATTACGATTTAATAGGAAGAAAAAAATCTGGTGTGAAAAAGAAGGCGGGACTAGCAATTTTATCAAATATTAATTAGAATTGTGGCAGGTATGTAATGTCATACATACATGGTTCGTACTCTCCGCCGTTTTTTCAGGACACTCCAACAGATAAGAAATTTCCGCCTTTTTTGCCACCACTAATTTCATTCAGAAATACTTCTGGTATATTTATAGTAATGCGCCATGATTATACAAGGTAGAGAATATTGTATAAAAATAGAGGTGGCAATAAATTTAAAATTTTCTCATTTATGAGAGTGTCTTGAAAAAAGAGCGGAGAGTACGGCACCTGAACATAAAACAAGTCTTACCATAAATTATTTGAAATTTTCACGTTGTCGCAATAGAAACTGTGTTGATGTGTTAAGTTGTTATTGTGTTAGGACGTTTATATATATCGACATTAATTATGACGTGTTTTGTGCTAAGTAAAAGCTATGAAAAACAAGAGAGACAAAATGAAAGAGATGAAAAAGTTTAAAATCAAATAACAGTTCCAATTTGATGTCATGCTTTTACAATTATAACTTTCACTAAAAGTGTTACTTCATAGAAAATTTGATTTTCATATATACTGAAATATGACAAATGATTACCGTAATTTCTGGTATATAATCCAGTTCTGCACCAGAAATTTCAATTGATAAATAACTTTATATTTGTACGTGCTCTTCCTTCTAAAATGTATAGATTTCTCTAATAAATAAAATTTCTGGTGGAGAAATGACACATCTTACCTTCGGCTTATCTACCAGAAATTACGCTAATTGCTAAATGGATCTTCGATACTTTTAAAATTTTCTAATTTCTAAAAGAAGCTTCACCTCTTTAAAAATTTCTTATTTCTAAATTATACTTCTAAATAGCCCCAAAAGTATTCTTGGCCTGTTGTGTAATAAAATTTATATCCTGATCGTATCAATATGTAGCATAATAACTTAAATAAAATAATAACCTATATATGCATTCAGTTTAACATAAGTTTTGAAATTTTGACCTTACCTGCATTTTAATTTTGTTTCTCGCTCTTGAAGAGCTGCAATGGTCATTTGGGCTGCTTTTAACTCTTTTTTGAGATTTTCCAATTCGCGTTGTAATGGAAAGTTACTGTCACAAACCAGAGTGGTACGGGAAATTTCTGATGATGCACGCGATCCATCTGAGGATCGTTGAGATCCATCTGACGACGAAATACTTCTGGCATCGGGAACATGAAGGCTAATAGTGTTAGGTTTAAAGTCATTGACTGCAATCAAGCTCTCTGTTGAAGTAAAATAAAGTTTTAGCAGATATATAAAAATGAGAAAGGTACAGGGCCTGATTAAGGGGGAAGCTCGCTCTTCACACATTATTTATACTTACACCGTTATTTTTTAAAAAATACTTTCCTCCTATAATAAACAGAAAATTTTCATTAAAAATTATTTTAAAGGAATTCTGGTGTCTAATAACAGTGAGTAAATTGGATTGTTTTACACCGTTCATTTTTTATAAAAAATATTTCCTCGTCAAAGCGTGGAATTTCTATGACATGAAGTAAAAAATAATTGTAAAAATATTCCGGTATGAGCGAGCTTCCCCCTTAATCAGGCCCTGGAAAGGTATATCTGTGTGTTGCATCACAGAATTCAGGTTAGATACGTAAATAACAAACCATCTTTTTAGTCACCGCTACAGAATAATAAATGTTAGACAAAAGAAACTGATGATGCATAAATGGCAATATATTAATTTATTCTGGAGTATTTTTAGCCCCGCCTTTATTTCGCACAACTTTATTTATATAAAAATTTTCTCTAATATATAACCATAGCCTCCTTAACTAGATGCCTGTCGCATGGTTCTTAAACTTTGCAACAGGTCGAACAGTAGGCAGAGCCACCTGGTACAGATTGCGCGACTTTTTTATTCAACTGCCACCAATAATTTTAAGAAGTGATATGTGATATATGCAATCGTCATTTCTTTGATTCTATTCGCATTTTTTTGTATTTCAAATCCCACTTTTAAAAATTTTTGGTGACAGTTGAATAAAAAAGTCGCACAATCTGTACCAGGCGGCGTTGTCTACCGCTTGAACTGTTGCTAAGCTTAAGAGCCACGCGACAGGCATCTACTTAAGTAGGCTATGATATAACATCGGTAAAATAAGAAAAATTTATCCTTAAAAAATAAGTGGTAGGAAAAAAAGGCGGGGCTAAAAATACTCCGGAATAAATTAAAATGTTGGCACCTTTAATGATGATGTTATTGCAAAACTTCATTATCAAAATAATTAAACATTTTATTAAATTATTAATGATTTTTTTTTTCATTTGATGCATACCTGCCAATTTTTACGTATTATATGAACACCACTATTTTAAATCAATTTACTTTGTCTTATATAATTGAAGAATTTTATTATTTGAATAAAGTACACATTTTTCTACAATAAAAGGGGTATCCAAAATGTGCAGACTATCTTTTACGCTTTTTGGTTACCGGAAAATTTCAATGAAAATTTTTATTGTATTTTATCAGTGAAAACCGTTATAGAGAAATATAAAAAAAATTCTGTTAAAATTTTCCGTTAGCCAAAAAGCTTAAAAATTGGCAGCTATGTAAGCTATGTTAATGATGAGTAATCTCAATTTTTACTTTCTTCTATCTTCAATAGAAGAAAGTATTGGATTCGTAAAAATTTTCGATTTCGGGTTTTTGATGGATTTACACGTTTTGAGAGGTGTAGAACACGATTTTACCATTTTTAGAAAATGTCTGTCTGTCTGTCTGTCTGTCTGTCTGTCTGTCTGTCTGTGTGTGTGTGTGTGACAAAATTTTGTGGCAACTGTATCTCTGGAACTACTGCACAGAATTTCATACAAATTGGTATGTAGTTGCACCTTGACATAAATTAGTGCCTATCAACTTTTGGTAAAATCCGTCTTACAGGTTGCGTTGCCATCCCGCTTTTTCTAAATTTTCAACAGGGTGATAAAGGCAAAAATTTTCAAGATGGGTATCTTTCGAAAGGTCTCGTCATTACCTTTAAAACGAATGGTTGAACTATAAATCTGTGATAATTTAAAACAAAGTTATCGATTTTTTTACTTTTTACGAAAAAAAAACTTAGAATTTTTTTTTTTTTTTTTTTTTCTCCCCTTAATTTTATCAAACTCCCACGGTTTCCATGTTCTGACAAACTTAAACTAATTTTTGCTTTTTTCCCCTAATTTTGTCAAAGTCCTACGGTTTCCGTGTCTTGACAAACTTTAACATATTTTTGCATTTTTCCCCTAATTTTGTCAAAGTTCCACAGTTTCTGTGTTTTGACAAGCATTGACAAAATTTTGGGTAAAATGTGAAAATTATTCTACATTTGTCAAAACACGGAAACCGTGGGACTTTGACAAAATTGGGGGGAAAATGCAAAAATTTGTTTAAGTTTGTCAGAACACGGAAACCGTGGGAGTTTGATAGAATTAAGGGGAGAGGAAAAAAAAAAAAAAAAAGTGGGACTTTGACAAAATTTTGGGTAAAATGTGAAAATTTGTTTAAGTCCCACTTTTTTTTTTTTTTTCCTCTCCCCTTAATTCTATCAAACTCCCACGGTTTCCGTGTTCTGACAAACTTAAACTAATTTTTGCTTTTCCCCCCTAATTTTGTCAAAGTCCCACGGTTTCCGTGTTTTGACAAACTTAGAATAATTTTCATATTTTACCCAAAATTTTGTCAAAGTCCCACTTTTTTTTTTTTTTTTTTTTTTTAAATTATTGTTGCTGAATGAATTTGTATAGGAAAAGATAGAAGAAAGTCATGTGGTGGCCACAACATACTAGTTTACACATGTATTGAATATTATAAATTTTATTTTAGAAAGTGTGTTGTAAATTATATATTTTTGTGGACATGTAACAGTCATCGTAGAATTATTATAATACGGACGTGAACTTAGAAAAATGCTTCCAAATTTTGAAAATTGCTATGATTAACAAAAACGTTGTACCGTAATTCCTGGTAGATAACCCGCAGGAAAGATGTGTCATTTCTCCACCAGAAATTTTATTTAATAGAGAAATCTATACTTTTTTGAAGGAGGAGCTCGCACAAATATAAATTTATTTATCAATTGAAATTTCTGGTGCAAAACTGGATTATATAACCTGCGGGGTATCTACCAGAAATTACGGTATATAAATATTTTCAATAATTTTCTAAGTAAAAAGATGAAGTTTTTCTTTAATTGTTTCAAATTAAATATGTTTAGAAGAAATAATTTTATCATTTTCATAAATAAAAATGAATAGGAGAAATTAGTTCTTATTCTGAGAGACAATTATAGCAGAATGTAATATTTATTTCTTTAAAATAATGGCAAAATATATATATATATTTAATTGACTGTATAATTATTTTTTAAAATTTCATAGCTTTACATTTTTTTTTCTTTTAAAGAGAAAAAAGCTCATTTTTTAATGTCTGCACAACTTTCTTAAGGTTCTAAGATTTTTTAGTAAAAATAACGATGATATTTACTTATGTTAAATAAATTACTTATCTTATGTAGAATGTATCAACTGATATCATTATTAAACACATTTATTTAAACTAACTAAAAAAATACAGAAAATTACTTAACACATAAATATACCATAAATAAATTAACTCGGTCCATACAGCTTTACCACTTGTTCAGTTAAACTAAAGTCCGTCGATAAACTGCTACATGATTCTGCTATGTTATTAATCATCTACATGAGATAGAAATGAAAAACTGAAACAAAAGTTTCTTTTCTCTGTTGTATATAGAGGAACAGAGAAAAGGAAAAGAAATGAATACATTAACAAAGATTGTTGGTCAATGCATGTATTATTATCAGTAAAGATTATAACAGTGTTTTTTTCCCCCTATTTCATACTTTTTAATGCATAGTGGTTAATTACTACGAATTTTTAGTAAAACTTTTTCAAAATATAGATGTTATTTAATCACAGGAAATTATTATAAAAATTAATAATGGATTTATATTTAGGAGCACTGTGGTAAATATTTCATATATAATAGCAGATTAACACAGATGATTACGAAAATAATTGATATATTCAATCAATAAAGCATACGTTTGCTAATATCTAATAAAAGTTATATTAACCCTCTCGTTGCGTATCCCGCGCTTTCCAGAGGCAACGTAGAAAAAGCAAAATTTGCGCAACCTGCGATTTTTGCGGGGATACATTTTTCTCCGTCTATTTAACTGTGCAATCCGCTCTTTTCCCGTTCATGATTTCATTTCGGCTTTTCTGCGATGTTTAACCCTTATCGCTCGTATGTCCCTTCTGAGGGGACATTAAAAAATCGAGCCACGCCTTAAGTCGTTCTTCTGCAAATGAAATATTATTTTTCTAAAACGTGTAACTATAGTTTACCTTTCGGCTACCGGAAAATTTTAACAGAAAGATTTATTTTATTTAATGATGAAGTAAAATAAAACAAATTATTGCAATGTTTTGGTAGCCAAAAGGAAGTAAGTTGGAAACTATACGTGTGACGTTTTAAAGGAACGCCAAAAGGCGTGTCTTACGGAAAATATGCCGAGCGCAAAGGGTTAATTGTTTATTCATATCTGGGTTAACAGATAGCGTTAGTTGTTCATATTTCTTCGAAATATATAAGCATATTTTGCTGCATTTTGTGCGATCTTTTTAAAGCTCAAAGATGTTTGGCAGGAAGCGTTTCGCGAGTGACATAACCTTCATTCCTGACAATATTTCCGACACGGATAACAGTTCTGACTCTGATTTCAAGCATATAGAAGATAGTTATAGCGAAACTGATGAGAATTTCTCGGATTATTCTGCGGACAGTGATGAATCTGAAGATTCATTTTCTATTTAAAACGTTCATTAGTATATACGTATATTCATTAGTATATTTAATTTTCAAAATTTTGCTTTTATAAGATTATTTTTCAAATTCAGTTTTCAGACAGTCCATTATTATGATCTAATCCTATGTTTAAAAAAAAACCTCTTTTACAAAAAAAATTTGTACATTTTAACTCTAAAATATACGTAGATTTGAAATATGTAATAATAATAATAATAAAAAAAACGCAATTTTTGAACGTAGTTTGGTAACACAATTACGCAGTGAGAGGGTTAATTTTAATTTTCAAAGTTACACAAATTATTAAACATTTGCTAGAAATAAGCTTCCTTCCGTAACAATTTTACTTTCCACTTTTGTCTACTTTCGCGATTTGTAGTCTAATGGTTGTTAACATTTTTGTATATTTATTTGGTTACTTCTAATACTTATACATTGGTAACTAGCAGGTTATTTCGTAATGATTTCGTAGTCTTCTTATGTGCACTCGTTTCACATTATAAGATGAAAGGATGAAAACTTTCCGCCTAAAAAAGGACGATTAAATATTGTATAAAAATACTGGTGAGAAAATGCTACCAATATTTTTATACAATAATCTCTATCTTATTTAATAAAAAAAAAAATCATACGATAAAGATTTCTATATAGAAATAGTGGTAGAAAAAAAATTCTTAGCCTTGTATATGACTTTTTTTTCTCTAAATTCCTATAGTCTGCATTTTCATTACTTTTTGCAATGCTTCAACTTGAAAATTAATTACCTTTGGTTATTTATGATTTAATAATGTTATTGCAACACTCTAATTTCTTTTCTTTTTTTAGTAATAGACTAAAATACTCTCTTCGTCTGTACATCTTTGCCGTTTGGTATTTCCTGCATAAAAGTTTTTGGTGATTTGCATGTTTTGAGTGAATGAATAATTCAAGAAATCTTTTATTTATTTATTTTTTATTATTGATGTATATCAGAGCTTAAAGTCTTCACTCTCTTATCAGGACAATTTCAGGGATAAGAAATTTTGCGTTTTTTACTATCACTATTTGCATACAGAAATTTTTACCATAATTTTGTAGCAATGTGTCGTGATTAAATAGAAGAGCGATTATTGTATAAACATAGTGGTAGCAAAGATGAAATATTTCATCCCTGAAAGTGTTTTGAAAAAGGGTGGTGTCTTCGAGCTCCGTGTATATTTTAAGGGTTGTACTCTCTGCCCCATTTTTCTGTCTTTCTTTTTTTTTCAGAACATTATCAGGGATAAGAAATTTTTTACTTTTCTACCGCCACTAATTTCATCCAGAAATATTTATAATATTTTTACAATAATGTTTAGAGATTGGAAAAGATAAAGAATATCATATAAAAATTATGTTAGCAATAAAGGCAGAAATATCTAATCCTTGAGAAATATCTAATCCTGTGTCTTGAAAAAGGGCGGAGAGTACGACCCCTGATATTTCTTCTTAATTTGTTTTTAAAATGTATTAAATTAATTTCAACATACGTTTGTATAGAACTGTTTCTTTTATTGAATTAGTGCATTCCAGATAATTTGTTTAATTAATTTAATTGAATGCTACCCAACTTTTTTTCCTCTAACAAAGATTTGAGAAATCAATAAAGTATTTACCGAACAACTATACAATCTGAAAGTTTATAAAAACTAATATAATGAAATTTCTGTCAGAGTTACTATGGATTTTGAGTGTAAGTTTGATAATATTTCAGTTTCTTCTAACTTTTTGTTATGTCGGTTAAAAAGTACTCATACTATGTACAATTTAAGTTAACACTTTCGCGACCGCATGTTTTTGCCTTTTTGCTAGTATGTTCCGCCTCTGGGCGTTATTCTTTCAAGTGGCATTATTTCAGCACAAGGTTTTCTGTATCCATATTACATATGAATATGAATATCAATATACATAATAATTATACTCTTTCTGGTGAAAGTATTTGTATCTATAGTATTTTGATTGTACAGATATGAATAAAGGGAATATTCTTAAAAAATGTAGCAGTATACAATTGCAAAAGAAACGCCCACTGGTGGAGTTACAGATTTCGAAATGACGTGAATCTACGTCAGCGGTCGCGAAAGTTTTAAGAAGCGATGTTAACAAATTACCGATGGTTAAAACTTAGCTGTATCTATTTTGGTTGAACAGTGTTCAATATCTATATGAAGACATTTATTTTTATGTTAGAAAATAGTCGAAAGAATATAATTATGTTTCCGAACAACTTGCTTAAAAGTTAAATTTCATAATGGAATTCATTTCGTTAATTTCGTGAAGGAAAACACTAATTTATCTAAACTATATTTCAGAGGCATTTATCAAAATTCAAAATATATTTTTCTCGTTCACTTAAAGATTTCGAAACGGAACTGATGAAAAACTCTCTCTCAAAAAAATTTTTTGACGTACAATCCTAAACTTATCTTCTGTTAGAATAGAATTTTTTAATAAATAATTAATATTGTTAGACGAAATTTACAGAAAAATATATACTAATAAAAAATGATTTTTGAATGTTAAAAAGTGCTTTAGAAAATTCAATAGTTTACTTTAAAAATCTTATAAGAGCTATGCGACAAGCATACCTCTGATTAGATAAATAAAACAATTCCAAAAGTTTTTATTGATTTAATTACGTCATAAAATATTTTTTACGCTCTGCATGAATTCTACTTTGACGGAGATAATTTCAGTACCAAAATTCTAAATTTATCGTTTTTTTTTTACTTTTTTACTTTTATGAAAATTCATCTTCTCTAAATATTTATTTTCTCTGCAATGTTTTATAATTTTTAATGGAGGTATGAACTAACTGGGACCACTGCAAAGCACTTAACGTTAAATTAAGTGAAAAATTCTATTCAAAATCACTGTTACTAAAGTCTGCATGATTTGTGTTCTCTAAATCTTAGACAATGGCGTATAAAAAAATTACGTTTCGTAAATTCAGAAGAAGTAAACAATTTTAACTGATACAAAGCAATAATTTTAAACGTATGGGAATTTATCTTGAGAGTCAGGAAAATAATTAGTCCTCTTTCTATCACTGGAATTTTTAAGAAATTGTAAAAATGAATATTATTGAGCGATTTAAAAAATAATTTGCATTTTTACACATAATAGCATGTTGTTGTTGTTTTTTCCTTCCCTTAATCGAGGTTGATATTTTCAAATTGTGGTTTTATTTAATGTTACAAAATAAATCCAAAATAAAATTATTATACAACAACGTAGATGAATAGAAACTTATTTTCTAATTCAAATACAAATATTACTTATTAGGTAAAAAATATGTTATAAATACATATTAGCAATAAGAGATAAGTGATCTTTTCAAAATCAGAAAATAATTAAATCATTTATCAGAAAATAAAAATAGAAGTTTCAGATTTGTATATCTTGTGCTGGAAAAAATGTGTAAAAACATTATTTATAACAATTTTTTTAATTAAAAGAAATAAAACTTTAACAAAAAATATGTCATATTTGTAATTCAGGTCAAGATTAGAAATCCTAAAAAATAATAGAAAAGTTTATATTTTTTAATAAATGCACTAATTTTGCTTTTATAAAGTTGCTATTTTAATTCCAATAGAAATTTAGAAATAAAATATAATTAATCTGCTTAGTATGTTATCTAAGATTAGAAATTGACACTTAACTTAAAAGTAAATATTAAGTTTATGGCAATAACTACTGCAGAGAAGATATGAAAGTACATTAGAGTGCACATTAGAAAATACATCAGAGTGGATTAACAATTAATATCAAACAAATCTCTAAAAGGGATGCCAACTATTTTACAAACCATTAAAAGAATATACAATTACAATTTACAAATTTAGAAAAATGAAAAAAAAAATCTTTTAAAAGCATTTGTTAAATATTTTATTATATATGACTTAACCGATTAACTGTTTTGCCGGAATATCGTTTCTTCAGTACCATACAGCACACAAAGTTACGAAAATGATCGATTTCGTCTTACAATGAAATATTCCGAAAAGGTTTTTGAAATTTACATTATGAAATGGTTTACAGTAATATATTACGTTACAAAGTTATAGGGTAAAACGTCAAAAATCCACTGCACATCAGTTCTTGATTCGTACGCATGCATAAATTCTGTCAAAGATAAATTATTATGTTACTTTTGAACACAAAATACTGGCACACAAAATACTTAAAAACTACCTTTGTTTTTGTCATCTAGAAATCTTTTAACACCACTTGTTACAAGGTTTAAAGCCTTTTCTAAAACCTTCGAAAAGCATCTGACTTTACGTTCATAGACTAAAAAAAGCTTTCAAAAATCTTAAGATGCTATCTGAATACTTATGTTAGATCATAGCCTCCTTAAGTAGATGCCTGTCGCGTGGCTCTTAAGCTTGGCAACAGTTCAAGCGGTAGACAGCGCCACCTGGTACAGATTGCGCGACTTTTTTATTCAACTTTCACCAAAAATTTTTAAAAGTGGGATTTGAAATACAAAAAAGGCGAATAGAATCTAAGAAATGTCGATTATATGTATCACATATCATTTCTTAAAATTATTGGTGACAGTTGAATAAAAAAGTAGCGCAATCTGTACCAGGTGGCGTTGCCTACCGTCCGACCTGCTGCCAAGTTTTAGCGCCCCGCGACAGGCTTCTAGTTAAGGAGGCTATGGTTAGATGTACATTTTAGCACTAGTATTTCTGGAAAAGAAAATATTTTCCTATAATATTCGGCAATTGAATTACACAAATATTACAAGTCAAAAATGACGGTATGTACTAACAATAAAATGTATAAGTATTAAAAAAAAAAAAAAGAAGAAGAAGAAGAAGCAGTTAACTGGTAAAAAATAATTTTAAAAGCAAACAATACTCATAGATTTTAAACGCAAAATGGTTAAACATAGTGAAGATATAATTTTATAAAATTTCTGATTAAACTTTATTACATATAAACACAAATACATTTTTAAAACTTTTGCATATTATTTTATTGTAAAAACAGTCCCTATCATCAATATTTAATGATTTTTCAAAAGCATCTGTTGCAACTTTTGAATATTTACAAATCATAATCGATTTAATTCAGAATCGATTTTATTTAGAATCGATTTCCTTCATATCTTTTTGAAACTGTTGAGCAGACAGTTGCGAACACATTTGAATTAAAATAATTGCCGATAGCGGAAATTCTTCAAAGGTACCACCATCTTTCAATAAATAAATAGGAAATGGGAGGAACTCCAAATGATGGATTAATATCTTCGTTTCAGACAACTACTTGAAAAGCAGTTGTATCAGGATAAGGTTACGGAAATACATTATCCTCATTAGATATCTGATATGTTTTGGTATGATTTTCTGAATAGAATCATATAATTACTCACTATACACTTCTCTTGAACAAAGAATATTTTATAATATACATATATATTGATCATTGTGAATGATTATTATTATTATTCAAAAATAGTATTATTCAAAGAGCGTAAAATTGGGCAAGAGTAGAGTCTTTTAGTCTTATAAATTTTGCAGGTTCATTATAGAAAAGGAGTGTCATTGACATAAAACGACTGTTTATGGGTTACAATTTTATAAGAAGGTTAAAAAATCTTTTTAAAATAATTTTATGTATTACAATATTGTTATATAGGGGTTTTTAAATAGAGTTTTAATTAAGAGGCATTAAGAAGGATCGTACTGTCCTTTGATACTTTGTACTACTATTTTTCCTTATAATGTATGCCTACAAACTTAACAAGAAATTTATTGTTCGAAAATACTGGTGGAGAGTCCATGGTAAAGGGCGAGTCCGTATGAGTTCTTAAAATGATAAATTTTTAACAGAAAGAGATTTATAAGCAATGTTGTAAAAAAATATTAAAAAAGAAAATTTTAAGAAACACTTTAGGACTGTAAAATAATAAAGCTTAAAGACAAATTTGTAAATGAAAGCACTAGGTACTCTAAGACATTTTTAGAATATGTACTATAAATAAATATTTCTGATATTAAAATGTATTAATGATGTTACAGCGCTATTATTATTATTATTCGCTTGATATTTTGCTATTTACTTTTTTTTTTATATAAAGCTGAAAAATCAGAGTATAGATATAATACCTTTATATTCACTAAAAGCCAAGATTTCAGATGCGTAAAAACTAGTTTGAGTTAAAAATATGAATAATTAAAATTTAAGTTATAGAAAACATCTATTCCGTTTTTAATAACACATTTGAGAGAAACTGGCAACATTTAAAAACGAAAATTAAGCCATGAGAATAATGCAAAACTTTGAGTACATATCAATCCAAAGTGAAACTAAAAATATTTCATATGTCATGATGAAACTAGATATAAAATTATTACCTATATTTTTAAACAATTAAAATATTATAATCAAATAAGACTTTAAAATTATCACAAACGTCTTCATTATTGTAAATCATGATTTGCTTATATATTTCACATCAAAGAGCATTTTGTAATCGATTTAGCAAATCATATAAGCGTACAATTTTATGTTATTTCCTTTGAACATAATGTAAGCGTGGCGTGAGACGAGAAAAGTAGGGAAACACTACTTTCGAGTCATGATTTTGCGTGTGTCCTATATTAATGCCAATATCCTTAGTCTCAATAATTTGAGTTGTTTATTGCGTGTGTCCAAACACTTACCGAATAATTCTTTTGTTTGAGTTCTGAATCAGCTAAAGAGAATATGATGAATTAAATGCACTTAAGAGGAAGTTTATATATAATTCTAGATGCAAAAAGGAAAAATTCGGTTACATTTTTTTTAAACCTATAAATTTGATAAATGTTTATTAAAAAGATAAATTAAAGTAGTAAATATGAAATGGAATCTGAAAATACAATAGATATAGGAAAACATCGAAATATAAAATAATGATAAAATACAGATGATGAAATAATAAAAATTAAAAAATTAAAAAATATGGGTAAGATTTATTTAAATAAATTAGTCAGTCACATGGTAAAAGAATATATATATATATATGTATATAGATAGATAGATATCATTTAAAATAATGCTATAGGTTGAAATCACTTTGCTAGTAAAAAATCATATCCTCTACAATGTACGGATTCACTCTTTGACATACTTGCCAATATCCTAATCATAATCAATATTTCCATACTTGCCAACCATCTCATTATGAACCGTACAACTTTTAGTACCCGCTTTTTAACACATTCCAACAAGGTTGAAAAGTGTTTATGACTTCGGTTTGTCTGCTGTCTGTCCGAGCTCTAACTCGCGTAAATATTTATGGAATTTCTTGAAACTGATATATGTCATTCAAGTTCACTATCGGGCGGTCCCTATTGAAAACGGAGTTTATACCTCTATTAATTTGTGTACAGGAACACCCGAAAGTATTTCAAAGCATTATGTTCTATGGGATGTATTTCTTTAAACCATATTTTCATACCTTTACCGTAGACATGTCTTAATGAAACTGAAATATGTTATTCAAGTTCACTATCGGACGTTCCCTATTGAAAATGGAGTTTATACCTCTACTGGTTTGTGTACAGGGACACCCGAAAGTATTTCAAAGCATTATGTTCTATGGGAGGTATTTCTACAGACCTTATTTTCATACCTTTACCGTAGACATATCTTAATGAAATTGAAATATGTTATTCAAGTGCACTATCGGACGTTCCCTATTGAAAATGGAGGAAATGCCACCATCGGGTTATACACAGGGACACTTAAAAGTATTCCAAAGCATTGCATTCTATGAGAGATATTTATATAAATCAAATTTTAATAACTTCATTTTCCACGAAGTTTTAGGAAAATGAAATGTGTTATTTATATGCACAAAAGAATGCTTTGCATAGAATATAGCATGATTAGCTTTATATTTACAGGGTGGCACAAAAATATCCAGTTATATTAAGAGCTATTAATAAAAAATTGCTAGAATTGTACTTTCGTTTACGTTAAGGGTTTTTAACAATTTCTAATATTTTTTAAGTGTGAATAGAATTTCAGTTTTGTGTATCTGCCTGTCTGTCTGTCTGTCTCCGTGCTCTAACTCCCGTAAATATTTATGGAATTTCTTGAAACTGACATAGGTTATTCAAGTTCGCAATCGGATGTTCCCTATTGAAAATGGAGTTTATATCTCTACTGGTTTGTGTACAGGGACACCCGAAAGTATTGAAAAGCATTGTGTTCTATGTGATTTATTTCTATAAACCATATTTTCATACCTTTATTGTAAATAAATCTTAATGAAATTGAAATATGTTATTCAAATTCCCTATTGGATGTTTCCTGTATAAAATGGAGGTAATACCACCGCCGATTTATATACAGGGACAATCAAAAGTATTTCGAAACATTGCGTTCTATGAGAGATATTTCTATAAATGAAATTTTAATAACTTTACTTTCCACGAAGTTTTAGGAAATTGAAATGTGTTATTTAAATGCTCAAAAAAAATCTTTGCATAAAAGGTATCATGATTAGCATTAGATTTACAGAGTGACACAAAAATGTCCATTTATATTAAGAGTTATTAATAAAAAATTTCTAAAATTGTACTTTCGTTTACATTAAACGTTTTTAACACTTTCTAATAGTTTTAAGTGTGAATACGATTTCAGTTTGTGTATCTATCGATCTGTCTGTCTATCTGTCTGCCCGAGCTCTAACTCCTGTAAATATTTATGGAATTTCTCGAAACTGATATATTTTATTGAAGTTCACTTTCGGATGTTCCCTGTTGAAAATGGAGTGAATATCTCTTCTGGTTTGTGTACAGGGACACCCAAAAGCATTCGAAAGCATTGTGTTCTATGAGTGTTATTTTTATAAACATTTTCCGTATAGAATGTTCCCCATTTAAAATGACATTAATAGGCCCTGTGAAACTAATTTGTTTACAGGGACAACAACAACCAAAAAAAAAAAAAAAAAAAAAAAAAAAAAAAAAAAAAAAAGCTAATACATTGCGTTTTAGGACAGAATTTTTTGAAAGTTATATTTAAAAGTCTTTCTTCTGAAAAAATCATAATAATATTGAAATGTATTATTTATATTTTAAAATAATGTTTTGTATAGAATATGATATGATTAACTTTCTGATTTACAGGGCTACACTAAAATATTCAGAGAGATCAAAAGCTGTAATTATAATCTAATGGCTGCATTTTCTTTTGCGTTAAGCCTTTTTAACACTTTCCAAAATGATTAAGAGTAATTTTAAAATCAATTAATTTATCTGTATATTTTTCAGTCCTTCTGTCTGTTGTGTGATAACGTAGGGAAATAATATTAAAAGTTATTCGATACAACAATTGCGTACAGTTGGAAAGTGTTACTAATCAATGCGTACTGCCATGATTTTTCTTTCTTTTTTTTACACCAGTCATTTTTACTGAATTTTTACCAATCAATTGTACGGTTATTAATGAGATGGTTGGCAAGTATGTATTCCGTATTGTTGTTAGTCCAGCACTTTTTTTCACACCAGTAAATTTTTAGAGTAATATTCTGCAAATGTAACGTCAATTAATAAGAAGAAAAATACTCTAAAAAGATTCTGGTGTGAAAAAGAAGGCGGGGTCAACAGTACTACGGAATATTAATTAGTATGTTAGCAAGTATGCTCTTTGGTGACAAGTAACTTTTACTCTTACAAATTTACGTGACAGATTACTCATTAAGAATACAGGTAATAAATCTGATTAAAAAATTAGAATAGTTGACAGTTATGAAGCACATTTAAATGTTACATTCACATCAACAAAAATTATTATTAAGTGTTTGTTAATACAGCTTTAATTTAAAATGTAATGAGAATGGGACTCTAAAATATAATTGTAAAGAATATAAACCAATAAATATACTACCAAAAATATCTTTGAAAGCGACATTAATAAAATAAATAAGGTTTTGATTTTTTTTCTTCAATCCTTTAGCCTTAAATATTTCTTTGATTTAAAAATTATAAGATTACGATGCAATGATAATAAATCTTTATGAACATATGATTTATTTGTTTTTATTTTTATATCTGACTAAAGAAAGGATATAAAATTTTTGATATTGTTGATGTATTTGATTGTCTGTGTGTGTCTGCATATGTGTGTATTTAAGCAGAACGATTTAAATTTTATTTACCGTAATTTATGGTAGATAACCCGCAGGTAAGATGTGTCATATCTCCACCAGAAATTTTACTTAATAGAGAAATCCATACTTTTTGGAAGGAAGAGCTCATACAATTATAAATGTATTTATCAATTGAAATTTCTGGTGCAAAACTGGATTATATAACCTGCGGGGTATCTACCAGAAATTACGGTATTTATTTTAATATCGAAACCAGATATAATCATGGTGGTTCTTAGCTAAGTTTGGTTTAAATCTTTCTGAAAACTTAAAAAAAAAAAAAAAAAAAAAAAAAAAATCCCTTTTTCAGGCCACTTTGCATCGATTTTTTAAAATTTGCGAGCTTGTACTCTTTCAACATCCAGATTATGATAGATAAAATGCGAATTTTAAATCGATTTCAACAAAAGTTAAAAAATTGCTATAAATATTGATTATGAGCAGGGCCTGATTAAGGGGGAAGCTCGCTCATACCGGAATATTTTTACAATTATTTTTTACTTCATGTCATAGAAATTCCACGCTTTGACGAGGAAATATTTTTTATAAAAAATGAACGGTGTAAAACAATCCAATTTACTCACTGTTATTAGACACCAGAATTCCTTTAAAATAATTTTTAATGAAAATTTTCTGTTTATTATAGGAGGAAAGTATTTTTTAAAAAATAACGGTGTAAGTATAAATAATGTGTGAAGAGCGAGCTTCCCCCTTAATCAGGCCCTGATTATGAGTTAACAGTCCAAAAAGCCCTAAATTTTCTTGAAAATTACAGATTTTTAAGAGTTTTTTAAGATATGGTCACGTCACTTTGCTTTCATATTTTAAAGTTTGCAAGCTGTCTACAAGCATATTCTAATTTCCAACTTACGTTAGATAATAAATCATGTACTTAATTTTATTAAAGAATAATTTTTTTTTTTTTTTAATCACGACTTTTTAACAATTTTGATTTCCTTATTAAATTATCTAGGTTATTTACAATATTTTCGTGTATAATAATATATATATTCCTGATGCAGATGCCGAAGACAGCTCAAACAATAATCATATTTATTGTTATCTTATTTTCAGAGTTACCAACATTTCTAAATTGTTCTGGAACTTTGTGACTATCAATCTTTTTTTTACACCACTTTTTCTATTCTCCAATGTGCAACTACACTGGTGGACAAACTAAAAGCAACAGCTGTTTTTCTCGTTCTCTTCTTTTGCACTTAATTTTTAAACAGATAAACATATGAACATAAAATTTGAATGGCCTGTTCATTATCACGTTATTAACCGAATTTTACGTAACTTTAGCATAAGAATACTTTTAAGGTAATAAGTATTCATTTTTCTTTCAAAAGTAAGCTTTGGAAAAAATGAAAAGTTTTAATAATTTTAGGAAAGAACACTTAATGAAAAGTGGTGTTAAGGATGCATTAGAGATAAGTAAAGACGCACATGCTTTGAACTGCTAAACTAAATCTCTATTTTTCTTTCTGTATTAACTTTTCTTTTACTTTTATAATGGACTTAAAAACAAATGTAATTAATAATTTGCAAACTATGAGCATTATCAAACTTATAAAAATATCGATAAGTACTTTTATAATGAACATCTTATTCAATTTTCATGTTTGTATGTATATTTTTTAAAAAGCTATTCACTTGCGAAAAAAAGAAGAAAAAATAAGAAACAGAAAAGTGAATATAGGTAGAAAGGTTTGGTATTTATCCAACATATGGATGCGTGTGCATCTTCCCTTTTTTGTAAGGTCATTATGACCATTATCTGTTATGACCATTTTTCATTAAGTGTTCTTTTAAAAAATTATTGAAATATTTCATTTTTTCCAAAACTTACTTTTGAGAGAAAAATGAATATTTATTAGCTTAAAAATTATTCTTATGCTAAAGCTACACAAAATTCGGTTAATTATATAATAACGAACAGTCCATCCAAATTTTACGTTCATATGTTTATTTGTTTAAATTTATGTGCAAAAGAAGAAAACGAGAAAACAGGGTGTTGCTTTAATTTTGTCCACCAGTGCATTATTAAATAAATAAATAAAAAAAAAATGCTAAAGAATAAATTAGAAGTGTTAACAACACTGTTATTTTATTAAATAAAGAAATTCAAAGAATTTGAAAATATATTAAATACAGTAAAATAATATATTTAGAGAAGAAATTTATGTTTAAAGAAAAATGGCGGAAGAATTTTTTAAAAAAAAGCATGTCCGTTAGAAACCCTGATATATACAGACGATTATTTCATATTATTTATTTACTAGCACACTTTACCCGCTTTGCTGGGCACTTTATTTAAATGATTTCTTTTTAATTGAATAATTGAAACGTTTAAATAAACATATTTCGATTGGCGACTATTTTCGTCACAGCTTTAGTATGGGACCTCCTTGGTAATATCAAACATTTTTTGAACTTCTCGAATCTGTTCAACAAAACTATTATTAAAACGAATATTCTCGAAAACAGTCCAAGAGTAGTGTTAATTCTTCGAATATTTTGGAAACAGTTGAAGTTGTTACTCGTACAATAAAAGTCACTATTCGATGAATGTTCTGGAACAGTTAAAAAACAGTCACTTGTTCCATAGGAGTAAAGCAAATAACATCAAATACTCCAGAGCAGAAATTTCCGCTAGCTCAAGAAAAATGCCATGTTTAACATATAAAAGGTTCAATAAATTACCATACATCTGTCAATAATATCCTTTTCTTGAACTAAAATGAAAATACAATATCAAAATCAATCTTTCAAGATTATTCATCTAATAGCCTTCTTGTTTGCCCAATACTACTCCATAAAAAAAAAAAAAAAAAAGATTTCGTTTAGATGGGTTTTATGTCGCACTAGTGCTGAACTACGGACAATTCGTAATAATAATAATAATAATCCAAATGTACTCATTGGTTCAAAAAATATGTAAAATATAATTTCCATTTTTTGTTACTATAAAAAATAATAATAACCAGGCTTTAACTAAGTAACACCAACACCCTTAAACAAACCAAAAGACACTCGTCTTACTGTTGCTTCCATTTTTCTGCTTATTTCGTGAGGATCGAGCACTTTCACTAGAACGGCTATTTGTACTGCTTCCACCACTACTATTGCGACTATTCACTCGGACTAAAATGAAAAACAAAAAACAAAACAAAATTCTTTATTTAAAAATATTTCAAACTTAAGAATTAGAAATAACTATGAATCTTTAATAAAAATGATGATATAAGATATTAGTAAAATGCATTAGAAACTCATGATCTTTGCTACATAGTTAAAAGGAATAAATCGTATATAGCAACATGGATTTATTTTTTTATAGAAAAGCAGATTTTTTCTTTTTTCTTTTTTTTTAACGTTGGCATTAAAAAGCTTTTCAAACCATAGCCTCCTTAACTAGATGCCTGTCGCGTAACTCGGAAACATAGCAACAGTTGAAGCGGTAGACAGCGCCACCTGGTACAGATTGCTCAATTTTTTTTATTTAACTTCCACCAATAACTTTAAGAAGTGATATGTGATTTACATAATCGACGTTTTTTCCATTCAATTTGCTTTTTATGTATATCATATCCCTGTTTTAAAATTTTTTGGTGGCTGTTGAATAAAAAAGTCGTGAAATCTGCACCAGGTGGCACTGTCTAGCGTTTCAACTCTTGTCAAATTTTCGAGCAATGCGACAGGCATCTAGTTTGGGAAGCTATGTTCAAACTTTGGTAGAAATAGAAAATGATGTTGTTTTTTGTATATTTAATTTTTTCTGTTACGATAGGCAAATGAAATACACAAAATATGATGGAAAATGTTTCAAAATTTGGATTATCATTTTTTAAACTATTTAATTGTCCTACAAAAAGAATCCCTGTTTCTGGGGTGGAAAATTGGTATAGAACTCATACCGGTGTTTATGAAAATAAAAAAAATATATATTTTTTTAAATAAACCAACGATTTTATAGGTAGAGAAAATTTTCAAACAAATACCAGTATACGTTCTGCGCCAATTTTTCCCCTCTGTTTTTTTAATACATTGGATGTTTAATACATTGGAAACATTTATATAATTTAAACTAGAAATGTAACAAGAATTTCTTTAATATTATATTTATTTTAATCCTTTCAAAGCAAAATATATAATTTTAAATTCACAAATTTAAGTTTAATCACAAATTTAAGAATAGAAAATCATAAAAAAGTGAATGAATAATTACAAAAAAATAAATAAATAAATAAAATAAAATAAAAGATTATTAAAAAAAAAAAAAAAAAATCTGGAGTGACTCCACTCAACTTTCCGAACATTGAGTAATTAACAGTTTTGTAGATAAAGTAAAGAAAGAGGAGTTGTTAAACAAATAAAAGAGAGAAACCATAATAGAGTGTTTGAGTATTTTTCTCCATATATTACAAGATGTTTTATTTAACGCTAGTGAACTTTGAGCCCATAGAACATAATGATAAAGAATTTTTCGTTGTGTCCCTGTAAAAACCTATAAATGCTAGATTCACCAAAATGCTTATATTTAGTGCAACAGTGATTTATAATATTCATATAAATTTTTAGCTTAATTGAATAAAGCATTTAGATGCTATCGCACTTTTAAAAATTTGGTCCCATAGGCCATAATGATAAAAAAATTTTCTTTGTGTCCCTGTAACAAACCTATAAGTTTTTATTAAAATCATACAATCAACTGTGGAAGAAAATCATGATTTTCTTCCACAGTTGATTGTATAATTTTAATAAAAATTGTATTTCCTTCTCCCATTGTTTAATGGTGTTTTCCATTTCCTGCGGCTTATTTCTGTCGAGCTATCTAAATGATAGACCAGAGATGTTTCTGCCTAAAGGTTGTCTGAGTGAGTAATGCTGACCGATTGTCGGCCTGGATAGCTCAACTGGTAGAGCCTTGACCTTGTAAGTCAAAGATCCGGAGTTCGACTCCCGGTCCAGGCATTATTTTCACTCAGTCGGAAAAATAAAAAATTTCAATAAACCTATAAGTACTAGATTCTTCAAAATCCATACAAATTGAGTATCTGTGACCTATAATATGTGTATAAATTCTTTACTCAATTGAATAAGGCGTTTAGATGCTATTGCTCTTTTAAGATTTTGGTCCCATAGGCCATAATGGTAAAGAATTTTTCTTTGTGTCCCTGTAAAAAAAACTATAAGTGCTAGATTCACCAAAATCTATAGGGTTCGTACTATGGTGACTTACAATATATGTACCAACTTTCAGCTTATTCGAACAAAGCGTTTAGGCGCTAGCGTGTTCACTCACATACATACACACATACATACACACATACATACATACATCATCGCAAAAATAGTGAAAACGAACTCATTGGACCTCGAAACGTATAGAAACATGAAAATCTCAAATTAGGATTTTTGACATGATTACAATACTTTCCTCACTGTAGTGTTCGGAAAGTAAAAATCAACTACATAGTTGCTAAGATGTATATTTTATTCCCGAACACATTAAGTCCCACCTTTCTTTCACACCACTTTATTTGTTGAATGATTTTCTCGGATATATAACTACGAGAAAATAAGGCAAAAATTACATTTAAAAAAAGTGGTATGCAAGAGAAAGATGAGATTAATAATGCTTATAAAATTTCGCAGTTTTACTACTATAAGTTTTCTTAGTGAGAGCCAAATGTCATATCACTTGCGCATAATATGCCAGAACTTTTTAATTGATTAACTTTAAAAATAAACTATTTTCGATTCATCAAAAACTGGTGAATAAATTTTATACTTTTACATGATTTTTTTTTTTCTAATTGACGTTGTAAGTTCGTAATATACAGTCTATCCCAAAAGTTTATAGAATCTTGTTTTTTGCCTACAATTTGTTGTTGAAAAATGACGTATATTGATGAAACTTATTGTGTGGATATGTTATACCATTTATAATGAGAAAACAGCAACACCCAATTCAAAGTACTTGTATGCTTGATTATTTTTTTTAAATCATAGAGTAAACGTTAAAAAAAAGTCCCAAAAATTTATAGATAAATGGAATTTTATGCAAATTTGGTATCGTTAATTATGACGTCGATTTTAAGAGTAACAAATACGTTGTAAGAAAGGGGAAGCAGTAATTTGTACGGCGTTTTACAAGCCGCGACAAAAAGATAGGTACAAATGTTTTTTTTTTTTTCATAAAATAACATTATCTAAATTGTGCTTATCATTTATTATTATCATAAAATAACACTATTCCCGGACTAATTTTTGTTTAAAGACTAATTTAGAAAAATTTTGAGACTAACATTTTTCTAATTTAAGATTACACGCCACGACAAAAAGATAGGAACAAAGGTTTTTTTTTTTTTTTTTTTTTTAATATGATTATTTTGAATATGAATATTTTGAATATGATTCAAATACTTAATATGTTTTTCATATGATATTTTTTTGTTATGATAATAAATGATCAGCGCAATTTAGATAATATTATTTTATGAAAAAAAAAAAAAAAAAAAAAAAAAAAACCTTTGCTCCTATCTTTTTGTCGCGGAGTGTAGTCTTAAATTAGAAAAAGTTCAGTCTTAAATTTTTTCTAAATTAGTCTTAAAACAAAAATAGTCCGGGAAAAGTGTTATTTTATGATACTAATAAATGATAAGCACAATTTAGATAATGTTATTTTATGAAAAATCAAAGAAAAAGACCTTTGTACCCACCTTTTTGTCGCGGGGTGTAAGATGCCACAGGATTCGCAGCTCTCTAATGAAAAAGTGCGTAAAATTACGAATTTGAAATTGCACTTTAAGACTTTTAAGGAAATATCGAAACTTTTAAATAGTTCTAAAATTATGATTTATCGTGCATTACCTCGTAAGACGCCATATCAGCATCAACCAAAACCACGTTCGAGAAGACCACGAGTGACAAATATTCGCAGTCAGAACTGTCAACCCTTCGAAAAATTCGGCGTATTTAACAGAGTTGTCGATATTTATAATTTATTCCGGAGCATTTTAGCCCACGTCCCTTTATTTCACAATACTTTATTTGCAGATTTTTTTTCTCCAATGTATAACTACGATAAAAAAAAATAAATAAAATATTACACTTAGAAAAAAGTGGTAGGGAAAAAAGTCGGGACTAACAATGCGCCGGAATAAATTATAAAAGTTGGCAACTCTGCATTAGCAAGAGATTACGATGGACTCGTAACTATACGTCATATGGTGATAAATGAATGGCTGTTTTTTCAGTAATGAAAAAAAAATAAAAAAGAATGGAATCTAGATGGATCTGATGGGAATACATATTATTGTCATGATTTACGAAAAGAGCCCAGGAGCTGTTTTAGCAACCAATGAGGTGGTGGATCTGTTATGGCGTGGGTGACTCTCGGTTTCAGCAGTTCAGTGGGTTTGGTCTTTCTAAATGGGCGGCAGAATTCTTTTAAATACGTGGAAACTCTAGAAAATCTTCTTATTGTATTTTCCAGCGTATAACGCGCAGGTTTGTTGAATTAGTTATACACCGGGAATTAAATTTGCAATAAAAGCTATTTTTAACAAAGTTTTGTTTCTTACAAATATAGCTTCATTTGTAAATTAAATTTTCTGGTGTGTAACTCATTTATTTGAACTGCGCGTTATACGCCGGAAAATACGATACCTCTTTTACAGAAAACATAGGGAGGGAAACAGGGAGTTGAATATATCCCATCCATACCGCAAATGCTATGAAAAACTATCTAAGCAGGGAAAATATGACTATTCTTGAATGGCCACTGAAGAGCCCCGATTTAAACACAATTGAGAATGTGTGAAACATGTGTGAAACATGTGTCTCGGAAGGTATATAAGAATGGAGGGCAATTTCATTAAATGAATGCCTCTAAAACAGCCATTGAAATTGCACGGTAAAACTTGGAACCAGAGATATTACAATCCTTAATTATGCAGATAAAATTCGTGTATACGATGTCATACTGAAGAATGGAAAGACTTCAAACTATTAAGAACATTATATTGAGCATGTTTTCTTAAAATGGCTTATATTCTCCAAACTTTTGGGACAACTAGTATTTCCATTTTATTTTATAATTCAAATACAAATTGATATTTTTTCTAAGTATTTCCTTGAATACAAGTCGCATATGGTTTGAATAAATACATTTGTGATTGGTGTTCGTATATTTTTACATTTTGCTAAAACATACATTTTCTTGGAGATAATAAAATTTGGGGTAGAATGTATAGAATAATATTCTAATTATTTTTTTATTAGATTATATTAGAGAATTATCTTGGTCTACTCTCAACATGCACCTCTAAAAGGAATTCTTTGTTAAGCTATTATTGCCATTTGCTGTGGTTTTTAATACCACTATTTCTGAATGGAAATATTTTACAACTTTCCGTAAAGGATTTCTAAAACTAAATAAAGAGATTTTTTTAAATATACCAAAATATACAAAAATTTTGTAGCAGCAGGCTGCTATGCTGTTCTTCTTCTTCTTTTTTTTTTGATAAAATGGTATTTAAAATGTGAATTTCCTTTCACAACAATAGCTTTCTGTTCCTTAATAGATCTTTTCTTAATGCTTTCAGTGTCTCTGGCTCAGATATAAGTTACTTCAATAATTATGTCACGAATGTTTCTTTCCAGTTTTACATGCATGTCTGCCAACTCCGTCTATTTTTCTACTTTTTTTTTTTTTTTTTTTAACCACTTTGCCTGAATAAAAGTTTTTACCCTACTTAATCAATGAAAACTGTTATGAAATTTATAAAATATACACTGGTGGACAAAATTAAAGCAACAACCTGTTTTCTCGTTCTCTTCTTTTGCACATATTTTTTAAACAAGTAAACATGTGAACATAAAATTTGAATGGCCTATTCGTTATCATATTATTAACCGAATTTTATGTAATTTTAGCATAAGAATAATTTTTAAGCTAATAAATATTCATTTTTCTCTCAAAAGTAAGCTTTGGAAAAAATGAAAAAGTTCAAAAAATTTGAGGAAGAACACTTAATGAAAAGTGGTGTTAAGGATGCATTAGAGATAAGTAAAGACGCACATGCTTTGAACTGCTAAACTAAATCTCGATTTTTATTTCTGTATCAACTTTTGTTTTAGTTTTATAATGGACTTTTTAAAAAATATAATTAATAATTTGTAAACTATGAGCATCACCAGAATAATAAAAATGTCGATAAATAGTTTTATAATGAACATCTTATTCAATTTTCATGTTTGTATGTATATTTTTTAAAAAGCTATTCACATGTGAAAAAAAAAGGAAGAAAAAATAAGAAACAGAAAAGTGAATACAGGGAGAAAGATTTGGTTGTAATATAACATATGGATGCGTGTGCATCTTCCCTATCTGTAAGGTATCTTTATGACCATTTTTCATTAAGTGTTCTTTTCAAAAATTCTTGAAATTTTTCATTTTCTCCAATGCTTACTTTTGAGAGAAAAATGAATATTTATTAGCTTAAAAATTATTCTTATGCTAAAGTTACATAAAATTCAGTTAATAATATAATAACGAACAGGCCATCCAAATTTTTTGTTCACATGTTTATTTGTTTAAAAATTATGTGCAAAAGAAGAAAACGAAAAAACAGGTTGTTGCTTCAATTTTGTCCACCAGTGTATATTTCTATTCAAAATTACTGATGGCTAGAAGGTGGGGAAGTTTGCACATGATTGCAAACTTTAACCCTTTGTGGCTATCGGAAAATTTTAATAGAATTTTGTTGTATAATTCTGTAGCAGTTGTCACTGAATAAATAAAATAAAAATTTCTATAAAAAATTTACGTTAGCGAAAAATGGCTAAAGATGGCAACTATGGGTTGACAACTGTCCATCTGCTACACAATTTCTCAAAAGTCTGCATAATATCTCTTTTATTTTTCTAAATTAAATAGATTTAGAGATATATTTCTGGAATATGTTTTCTTTAGTAGAATATAATAAAAACAAGTTTTAACGAGCTATTTTAATGATTTCAATATACAAACGTAGTACACACTGGAGGTGCCTGTTGCGAAAACAACTTAAACTCAAGTTTTTGAATATAAATTTTAGATATAAATTTATACTTTACTTCAACTACAGTCTTGGTTGTAACATTTGTAATACGATTTAACGATTTGTCATCGCTGAGACGACAGGAAGATCATTAATATGTTCGAGTAGTAAAGCCGATAGAGCCGAAATAATATAAGGCATACCTGCCAACTATCTCATTATGAGTTGTAACATTTTTAGTACCCCTCTTTTTTTTTTCACACCAGCCTTTTTTTAGAGAAATTTTATTTTTATTTAATCGCAAATACGATTGGAGAAATTTATTTAAATGTAAAGGGGTGTTGAAAAAGGGCGTATTTTGAAGGGGCGTAGTAATGTTACGATTATTAATGAGATGGTTGGCAAGTATGTATAAGCAGTGCCTGTAGCAGTCCTATATTTTCATGTGCATTTTATTATTTTCCCACCACTTTAATCAACAGTGTACTTTTACATAATGCTTTAGCTTCAAAATCCTGACAAAAAATGTATAAAAAAATAGTGGTATTAAAATAATAAAACACAAGTGAAAATATAGGACCTCTGCGGGCACTGCATAAGCATAGCCTCCTTATCTAGATTTCTGTCGCGTAGCTCGGAAACATAGCAACAGCTCAAGCGGTAGACATCGCAACCTGGTATAGATTACCCGATTTTTTTTATTTAAGTGACACCAATAACTTTAAGAAGTGATATATGATTTACACAATCGACGTTTCTTCGATTTAATGTGCTTTTTATGTATATCATATCCCTCTTTTAAAATTTTTGGTGGCTGTTGAATAAAAAAGTCATGCAATCCGCACCAGGTGGCGCTGTCTACCGTTTCAACTGTTGCCAAGTTTTCGAGCAACGCGACAGGCATCTAGTTTAGGAGGCTATGTTATAAATAGACCTGCTAACTATGCTAGTTTATACATAATGGTATTAAGCCCCGCCTTTTTTTCACACCAGAATAGTTGTAGAGCAATAGTCTTCTTATTTAATCATGAGAACATATTGCTGAATATTACTCTACAACTCTTCTGGTTTGAAAAAAAGGCAGGGCCTAATACCATTACGGATAAACTAGCATAGCTAGCAGGTCTAGGAATAAGCGGAGCTGCCAACATTTTTAACTTTTAAATCAGAATTGACACCAGTATTTTTAAATGGAACATGTGTATTTTCGAGGATTAATATTGCCGAAAATAGCTATAAGATTTTTCTGGTTTGAAGTCTGGTTTGAAACGGGAGACTTGGCACCTATGTATAAGGTATAGTTATGGATACTCATATATTTTTAATTGTAGTTTTATTTTTATTGATATGAAACCGTTAAAAATTTTTAAACGTAAATACTCAATTATCTCTAACATTCTATTAGTAAAATGAAATCAAATCATTTACCATCTTCCTGGTTTGTGTTAGCGTTAATGTTAACACTTTCGCGACCGCATGTTTTTGTCGTTTTGATAGTGAGGTCCGCCTGTGGGCGTTATTCTCCCAAGTAACAATATATTGAGAACAAAATTTTTTGTATTCACATTTATATTACAAATAGGTATACATTATAGTTATATTTTTTCTGATCAAAGTAGTTCTGCTCGCAGTATATTTCATTAAAAAAATATGAATATTGGGAATATACTTAAGAAATAAACAACATACAAACTGCAAAAGAAACGCCCACTGGCGGAATTATAAATTTTCAAATGACGTGAATCTACGTCAGCGGTCGCAAAAGTGTTAAATGACTGTGCAAGTGTCCTAGACCTGTGGGAGGAGTGCCCTCCGTGGGGGTCTTCCTAAATGGACTTAGCACCTTTGACTTGACAAAACTGAAGGTCTCATATAAAAACTTACATTTCCATTTAATATTTAAAACATTGAACTATATTAGATTTGTTCAATAAAATATATATGAAGCTAACAGTTCAATGGCTTTTGATATATTTTTTACAGATTACAAATCTTTAAATTATATTTTTTTAGTTTGCATTTTTTCATGAATTCGTATTCTTCAAAATGCTAAAATTCTACAGATATTTAAGAAAAGACTTAATATTCTTTCGGGTGTTTAATAGAACCTATTTAAAGGAATCAGGCACAAGTTTTTAAATTTATTGACCAGTTTTTAAGAAAAAAATTAAAAAGTGCACGCCTATATAAAAACTAAAAAAAAAAAAAACGTGAAATATGTATTTTTATTTTTTTTCTTTTAAAGATATTGCAAAATACATGCCTAGTCCTTTTAAGTAGGTTCTATTAAATATCCATTTATATACATAAAGTCTTTTCTTAAATATTTGTAGAAATTTTAGCATTTTAAAGATCATGATTTCATGAAAAAAATACAAACTGCCAAAACGTAATTTAAAGATTTCGAATCTGTAAAAAATATATCAAAAACTTAAGAATTGTTGCCTAATTATATATTTTATTGAACGAACATAATATAGTTCAATTTATAAATGTTAAATGGAAATATAAGCTTTTATATAAAATTTTCGGTTTAACAACTCAAAGGCGCCAAGTCCCCTTATGGGGTCCTAGCGCATATTTACTCAAGTTTTGGAGAAATATGTATATATATATATATATATATATATATATATATATATATATATATATACGGAGAACTCCTAACTTCTCGGCTGATGAACGCGACCTTGGATCGAATCCGGCACCTCAAACCTATAAACAGTTTGGTTAAAAATTATTTATAAATACATGTGAATAAGTGCTCTTTATCCAAAGGAATCTTTGTTATAACGTCCTCTGCTAAGATATGAAAAGGCAAAAATATTTTGCTGTTTATTCATCAAAAATAATTGTGCAAAAATTATAGCACGAAATCTCTGTATATATAAAGATATAACAATTTACCTGCATAAATATTATATATATATATATATATATATATATATACATAACTGCTAACTTTTTTAATTTATTCCGGAATTTTGTTAAAACTGCCCCCCCCCCCTTTTTTTTTCATACCGTATTTATTTTAGAGTAATTTACTCTATAATGAATTGTAATTACATATTGAAGAAAAATTAAGAGAAAATTACTCTAAGAAGAAAAGGGCGGGTCCTAACATCATCCCAAAACAAATTTTAAAAGTTGGCACATATATATATATATATATATATATATATATACACACTGCATAAAAAAAGTAGACGGACACTTCTTTACAATTTTTTAAAACCCCGAAAGGTGGGACTAACAATGCTCTGGGTTTTGAATTCTGATATTGATAAATCAAAATAGTTAAATAAAGATGTTTTAGTTTTTTTTCGGTTTTACATAAATTAGAGTGTTGCATAAAAAGTAAATAAATAACACCCAAAAAACTTTTAAAAGGAGATTTTAGAACTTTTTCCAAATTATTTTTCAAAATATATCTTATATATATATATATATATATATAAGTACAGATAAAAATTAGGCCAAGTATTTCTGTTCTAATTCTCAAAGTGTGGTCTTAAAACTTTACATAATATTTAGTACAATTTAGAAGTAGCCAAATTTTATGTAATACACTGTAATAAAAATAACTATTCCCTTAACGTATCTAATCAGATTATAAATAGTATTTTTCGACTTCTTTGTAGAACTGTATGATTTGAATGTAGAACTGTATGATTTGAATTGTAAATTTTTCATTCTTAGAAAAGGAATATAATATAGCATATCGCGATGAATAATAGGAAGAATGTTATCCATTGTTTACCACACAATTCCCACATACGCTTAAATGCTTTAATACACTGAATTTTCAAGAGCAGAATTTTAACTTTTTGCAAATTACAAAGAGATGTATTTTTACCGTGAATGAGAAAGAAATTAATCTGATATGCGGACTTACGAATTAAAGTGGATTACAAAGGATTTTCCTCACTTCATATTTGCGTGATATATTGGTTTCTCACAAAATATATAATAGAATTTCAGTAGCAAAATTATTTCCCATCCACAATGCATCTATGGTGAAATATTCATTAGAACATTTATTCTTTATATTAAATTCATAAACATGTTTCTGTATTTATAAGTAGAGAAAATTCAAAGATACTCTTACAAGTCAAAATAAGAAAAGAAAATGGAGCAAGAAATCACTTTTATTCTTTGAGCCATTTAATAAAATCCGAATGCTTTATATGCTATGCATTTTTTCATCAATTAAAACTGTGATTTTTAATACTTAGTTCATCAATTTATTCTTGACGAAAACTTGTCAGTTAACATCGAGTTATTATGAGGCGAAATATCTAAAGAAAGGCGTGATCGGCATACTTAACCATAAACATTATACATACATTTATTATATGTATAAATGCGTTTATAAGGGATTAGTTGACAATACAAATTAAACTTTTAAAGACAGTGATAGTTTACACATACTTAATTCTTTATACAACTGTTTTATAATTCCTTATATTTATCAAGCTTCATTTTCTTTTGCAGGAATAATAATTTTATAAAAAAAAAATTTTAGCTACTTTCTAAAGTAACACTTTTAAAAACACCTTATTCGCAAATGTTATGCGTCTCACCATAGCCTCCTAAACTAGATGCCCGTCGCGTTGCTCGGAAACTTGGCAACAGTTCAAGCGGTAGACAGCGCCACCTGGTACAGTTTTTTTTTTTTCTGCGACTAAATAAAATAGTGATTACTGCTGAAAATAAAAGCTGAAATTTCATTTCCGGTTTAACAGTTGTAAAATAATCTCGTACATTTGTCAACATCAAACACTGTAATTTTTTTTTTTCAACTTCAGTCATTGGTAAACATTAATCAGGGTTGCCAACATTTTAATTTATTCCGGAGCGTTTTTAGCCCGCCCAGAACCTGATTAAGGAGGAAGCACACATTACCTCCGCTCTCACCGGAATATTTTTACAATTATTTTTTACTTCATGTCATAGAAATTCCACGCTTTGACGAGGAAATATTTTTTATAAAAAATGAACGGTGTAAAACAATCCAATTTACTCACCGTTATTAGACACCAGAATTCTTTTAAAATAATTTTTAATGAGAATTTTCTGTTTATTATAGGAGGAAAGTATTTGTTAAAAAATAACGGTGTAAGTATAAATAATGTGTGCTTCCCCCTTAATCAGGCTCTGAGCCCGCCTTTATTTCGCAACACTTTATTTATAGAAAACTTTTTCCAATATATAACTACGATAAAGTAAGAAAAAATTACTCTTAAAATAAAAATGGTGCGAAATAAAGGTGGGGCTAAAAAGGCTCCGAAATAAATTAAAATATTGATAACCCTGATTGATTCAATTTTACCGGAATATACACTTTTCATTGTTGTTTTGTAGAAGTCTGCTGATGTTGCAGAATCCCACATTTTTAGTACCATTCTTTTTATAGTTACTTTGTCTTTATTCGAAAACAGAAATTCGACGAATTATTAAACCCTGTGCCTTCAAACGAATTTACAACCGGTTCATGTGCTTCTATCCTAATGTTTATCTAGTTTTAATAGGTTTTGAAGTATTGTCATAAAATTGGGAATGAAACGTCTTAAAGGGTTAGATGGGTTTCGAACACTAAAAGAAAGACACATTTTCCCTATTTTTAATATAATAAGTATAATTTTTTATTCAAAATGTGCAAATTTTATAAAATATTTTTCAAAATTTTTATTGAAAATTTTCGAAAATTCAACCAGTGGATCCTGCTCTCCGAAGACCCTTCAAAAAAGTGATGGGCATGATTTCTTGAAAACTAATAAATCAATATTAATGAAATTTTGCACACTTCTTCAAACTAGGATCGGCTACTGCTTCACTGATGGATTTTTAAAAAACTGAAATTTGAATTTTTGGTAGGATTATATGCACAGCTTTCGGTACATTTCCCCTTACGTGTAGCCTCGTGAAATTAGTTGCAATCGAAAAAATGAAAAAAACCTTCCTTCAAGTACTAGCCAATTCTATTTTAAAGAAGTGTGCAAAATTCATACTTGCCAACCATCTCATTAATAACCGTACAATTGTGGCCCCCCTTTTTTCACACCACTTTATTTTTTAGAGTAATTCTCTGTAAATGTTGTTACGATTAAATAAGAATGAAATTATTCTAAAAAAATGACTGGTGTGGAAAAAAAAGGAGGGTACTAAAAATTGTACGGTTCACAATGAGATGGTTGGCAAGCAGGAAAATTTCAATAAGATCGGTGTAATAGTTTTTGAGAAATCGTGTCCACCACTGAAGGATCCCTGGGAACCAGGACCCGCACAGGCTGAATTTTCGAAACTTTTTAATGAAAATTTTAAAATATTCTTTAAAGGTTTCTCTTTCATATGCTCAAAATTTTGAAAAAAAAATAAAAATAAATAATAAAAATAAATAAAAATAAAAATCATTATATTTAAAAAAAAAAATGCTTTTTGTTAGCCTTCGAAATCCACATAACCCCTTAAAAGCCACGTCTGCTGACAACACCTTTTGGTTTGCTTGTGATTGAACATATTTCGCAATTTTTAAAATTGCGCTTTAGTTAAAAGCTATGCAACTTGATCTCAAAAATCTCAGTTCAAAATATTGTTGCGCATGGTACATAGATAAAGAACAATTGCGTTAGCAATAAATTTCTTGGACACTTTTGAGCCCTGAAATCAAAAATTAAAATCATACTTCGTTATGTAGAAAATAGAAAATACCTCGCTACTACTGGTTTAATGATTCCCCTCTGTCGAGTTTTATTTTTATTTTTATTACTTTTATTAATATTAATTTCAAATGTCACACTTATCTTTTCCATTACCATTTTATTATATAATTTAACGGAAAATAAATCTTAAACATTTGTTCTGAATGACAGTATTACTATTACAAGATAAATATTTGTAAATATAAGAAAGTATTAACATTTTTGGACATATTTATTTGGGTCTACTACATCATATCTACTGCATCATACTTCACCCTTGCAGAATAAAGATAAGATATTGGGGGCCAATTGACTAGTTTGGAACCCTAGGTCTGAGGAAGTGCTCTACACGGTGGGTCCTTTAAGGAATGTTCGTATTTGTGCAAGTTTTAGAGAAAACCACAGAAAACTTCGACCGGCAAGATTAAGGGTGCAAGAGTTTCCGTATCAAGATGTACTCTTACACCACTATAATTTATCAAAAATTTGTATATTTGTACAGTAAGTTTTCTGATTAAATGCGATTGAAAATATCGATAAATGTGCTCCGTCTTGAGAGGAAAACTCTTCGACTAGTCCGACCAGCGTCACTTGGGATCGAACCCAATATCTCATAAAGGTAAGGATTATATGAGTTTAAACGAAAAAACACTCTGATAATATAATAACTATACTAATTTTAATACATGATTCAAAATATGAAAAGGAAACGAAATGGATGTTGTTTGCTTGCTATTTAATGAATAGCAAAATTGAAATAAAAATTCCCTATCTAAAAATTCCTTATAATTGTAAAAGTATTTGAAATAGTTGTTTTAGAAGGAATTTTTCATTTTCTTTATATATATATATATATATCTGTATATATATATATATATACATATATATAAGGATTATATTATTGATTATAATATTGCCATATTCAGAAAAGTGTATAAGAGCCCTTGATTAAGAGCGATGTCATATGTACAATCAGCAAAAAAAAAAAAAAAAAAAAAAGCCCCCCCCCCACCTATATTCGCCATAAATTAACGTAGAAACATGTGGATGGTACCAATCAATTTGTAATAAAGTCTAGTTTATAACGGTATAGTTAGATTTTGCTTAGGAAGCCATCTACATATCAGGGATGGAACACGGGCTCAATTTTTCATAGAGTTAGAAGCTGTCAAAATATGCGGATGCTAATGTTAAATGAATACGACCAACATTAATTCATATCTTTCCGAAAAATTATTATATTCAAATTTTCTTTTTTTTACACGTTAAAATGATGTGACCCAAACATATTCTATGCATTTTTCTTATGAAAAACATTTTTTGAAATATGAAAATTATTAATAAATTCATATTTGAAAAAAAATATTAATTATGACCTCTATTAGTTTTTGCACGAATAGAACAGGCATCATCAAAAACATAGGTTTCCAAATTTACGCTCGTTCCTAATATTATTTTTCGAGTTACAGAGATATTTCATTTTTCATGGCTGTTGGGAAGTCACTTTTTATAATCTGTAAGTAAATATCTGCATACTATCTGACGGAACACTATTTTAATTTACCTTTATGTTATTCTTATTGTTTTCTAAGAACACTTTCAATGTTTATTATACAAATTGACTTATGTTTGTAAAATTATCGCAATGCAGGCGAGAGTTTGTGAAAGAAGGAACGAAAACGCGCCCTACCATAGCTTCCTAAACTAGATGCCTGTCACGTGGCTCGGAAATTTCGTAACAGTTGAAGTTATAGACAGCTCCACCTGGTACAGATTGCGCGACTTTTATATTCAATAGCCACCAAAAAATTTTAAAAGTGGGATATGATATACATAAAAGGCGAATAGAATCGAAGAAACGTCGATTATATATATCATATATCACTTCTTAAAATTATTGGGGACATTGAATAAAAAAGCCGCGCAATCTGTACCAGGTGGCGCTGTCTACCGCTTCAACTTTTACCAAGTTTCCGAGCCACGCGACAGGCATCTAGTTTAGGAGGCTGTGGCCCTACCCTCTATATCGATGAAACAATATTAAAAAAGTATTTTGCATATTCATATTTGACTCTATATGTGACGCTGATATGCCTAAACCTCTATGGCATTTACTACATCGATTGCTGAAGACAAAACTTAAATGATTCAACAGCAATACGTACTCGATAATCGTTATTATTATTATATACTTTTTATAAGATGACCATGAATTTTCTGTTTCAATCTTGTTGTGACATTTTTGTAATTGTTTACGGTGCCGTTTGTAAGCTTTATGTTATTTATATTTTATTGCATGGTGTAACATAATAAAATATTAAATTTTATTAAGTGTTTTTTAATACAGAATCAAATAGTGGAAAATTGATTTTTTTTTCTCTATGTTTATAAAATCTATTATTGAAGCAAAACCCAATATTATTTATTTTCGATTAATTCTAATCGATCATGGCTTAAAATTCACATTTATTATGGAAAAAGAATTTAAAACAAACTAATATGTCTTATCACTTTTAACCCGTTAGTAGTCGCTATAGACAGCGCCACCTATTACAGATTTCGCACTTTTTATTTAATTGTCACCAATAATTTTAAGAAGTGATGTCATCGACGTTTCTTTGATTTTATTCGCGTTTTATGTATATCAAATCCCACTTCTAAACATTTTTGGTGGCTATGGAATAAAAAAATCACGCAGCACCGAAGGATGGGCGGCAAATCGACCAACTAGCGACTACTAACGGGTTAAAGAAATATATACTGATCTTACAGAATTAAGCATTCAAGTATAGTACACTCCTGTATAACGTGGGATATTCGTTCTGGACAATAGAAAATCGCGTTTTGTGGGATATACATTATAAGATCAATTTATGCAAGTTCAGCCCAATATTGAAATATTTATTTTATTTATTTATTTATTTATCGTTTCTAAGTAAGGTTTCGATGATTACGGTACAAACAATCCTATTTTTGTAAAATTAACGCATTGCAGGTGAGAAATTTTGATGGCATTCCTGAAGAATAATAAGCCCCACCCTCTGGCTTTCCTGAAACAATATTTTAGTTTTTTTTTTCTTTCCTAATTTTATTTTGTTTGACTCTTTGTAGAACTCTAGCATATATAAAGGAGTGAAATTTACCGTTTCGATTGTCGATCACAAAATTTCAGTTATTTAATCATGAATTTGTGAAATAATTTAATGTTTTAGAGAAACGTATAAAGGCCTGACCTATTACTCATAATAGGAATGCTTTTGAACAATATCTTTTTTTTTTTTTTTATTGAATAATAAATATCCTTTCCCGGATTTTTGTTTAAATCTTGTTACCTATAATTTTGTATATTGTACATTCTAGGTTTATACTCTTCAATATAAATATAATAATTAAAAGAAACATTTTCATGCAGGGCATACTGTATAAAATAAAAATATTCCCAACAGAAATAGATAAGTTCTTTTTTCTTAAATATTAAACTTTTTGTTTTATTTTTACCGCTATTATTATTATTATCAATATTACTACTATTATTTTATCTATCTACATTTTTGTAACTGAATATTGTAGGGTTCATATGACTCAGCCTATTTAAATTTTAACGCATAAAGTGACGTAATAAACTATTTCATTTTTATTAAAAATAACCTATTAAAAATTTTTAATTCGTAAACTATGTATAACAAGAAAAAATATAAGTCATTTACGCCTCAGAGGAATGAAAAGTTTGATTAACTGTTTGAAAATGTAAAATTTGTCTTACGCGTTGTATGGGACCGTTTATGGCGCTGTACAAGTACTAGTCTCTATTTTTTGGTCCTGTTTTATAGTAGCGCGTTATATGGGAGACAACTGCAGATATCCAGATAAACATAGAAGCAAACACCATATTTTCTGGTAGATAACCCGCAGGTAAGATGTGTCATTTCTCCACCAGAAGTTTTATTTAATAGAGAAATCTATACTTTTCCGAAGGAAGAGCGCGTGCAAATCTGAATTTATTTATCAGTTGAAATTTGTGGTGCAAAACTGGATTTTATAACCTGCGGGGTATCTATCAGAAATTACGGTAGTTCCTAATTAATATTTTGTACTTTGTTCCGGTGTGAATCTTAATGAATAATGTCCATTTTATGGTAGATCATAATTTATTTTTTCAAAATATATAGACGGACCCCTAATACATTTTCACCTGTAACTCTATCAAAAATTGATTTATAAAGTATATAAATAGGACTGTTCCCAAACCGCCTTGATCTCAGAAATTTGAATATCAGGTGAAAAATAGGGGTTGCCATTGAAACAAAAACGAAGTTCATGCCTGTTTTAATATGTAGATGACCCCTTAAGCAAAATCTGTACACCAGTTATAAACTAGACATTATTACTAATCGATTGACTCCAGCCCCACATTTATAGGATGATTTGCGACGAAAATAGTTGTGTGTGTGGGGGGGGGGGGAGGTGGAGGGGTTGCTGTCTGTACATATCTGCATGGATCGTACTCTCCGCCCTTTTTTCATGACATCATAGCTGCCAAGTTTTTAAATTTATTCCGGTATGTTGTTAGTCCCACCCCTTTTTCACACCGTAATAATTTTACAGTAAATTTCTTAATATTTAATCGTAATTATATATTAAAGAAAATATTTTTACAAAGATTATGGTGTGAAAAAAAGGCGGGGCTAAGAACATTCCGGAATAAATTAAAAAACTTGGCAGCTATGTGATATTATCAGGATTGAAAAAAAATTTTAATTTATTGCCACCACTATTTTTATACAATAATTTACACCCTGTATAATCATGACACATTTTTGCAAATATATTCTGAAGTGTTTCGACGTGAAATTAGTTGTAGCAACAAAGGCTGAAATTTCTGATCTCTGAGAGTGTATCAAAAGAAGAGCGGAGAGAACAACCACTGTATTTGCCAACTAACTAATTAATATCCGAAAGATCTTCAGAACCCGCCCTTCTTTCATCCCACCAGTCTTTTTTTAGAGAATTTTTCTTCTTATTTAACCCCTTAATGGTCCCATATTTTTCAGACACGCACATAAAATCCACATTTTTGTTTAATTAAAAAAAAATAGATGGAAAATAAATATATGAATAATATATATATTTATTCTGTACATATTTTCTAATACATTATATATAGTTTAGTACTGGCTGGTGCTTTCATGTACCCTAAAATATTAAAGAAAAACACACGTGGGGCGTGGTCACTGCCCCTGAATATCACGGGAGCGAGAAAGAAGGGGTTAATCGTAATTATATTTAAAGAAAATTTCTCAGAAAAAAAAGGGGTGGGTTTAAAAGTTTTCCAGAATATTAATTAGTAAGTTGGCAGATATGTATATGTGTAATTCCTTGATCTCTATGTGTGTCAGGGCCACACACAGATCGTTCCGCTCTCACTAATATATTCCGACAATAATCAGTATTTTATTTAATCACAAAATCTGTTGTAAATGTGTGTTAAGGATTTCTTTATGAAAATTGTGGTAAGAAATTTTATCCTTCTGTATGTCTACCTTCTGCCATGGAATTACACAAACATATATAGAATCTAAAAACCTCGTAATATTACTGTATTCCTTTAACTCCTTAACGATCTCGTAATTTTGAAGAAAACGGTAAAAAAAAAAAAAGTGTCTTTTTTTTAATTCAAGTAAAATTGTACAAAATAAAGTGTATGAACAATATATGTATTCATTTTTAATTTTTGGAATATTTTTTAGATTGAAATCAAGCATCATTTTGCAGAAAAATCAACAATCGGTGTTATTATGACTGAATGTCAGTTTTCCAGTAAATAGCAAAAATAAAAGATATGTGTTTTAAACATAAAAACAAAATTTTATAAAAACAATTTTTAAGTACTGTTCATGAATTCGCTATCCAAAATTTTACAAATATCACTTATTTCCGAATCATTCTCAGATGTATTTTTACTAAAATTAGAATCCAAGTCACTTTGTGATTCTTATTACATAATGTACACAATATTAAGAAAAATATTTTACATAGACCACAAAAGCACGTGTACTAACTAAGCTACACTCTTAATTGGTTAAAACGAATTTATCGTGAAGAAATTATCCGCTTTCCCTCTTCGTTTCTTCCTACAATTTTCCCCTCTCTTCCAATGCAAACGAAAAATTCACTAATTAATAAGAAAAATTATATTTCTATGCCATATTTTGGTTTTCCTTCAGAAATTTCTAAATTACTTAAACCATATAATATTAATACTGCTTTCCGGCCAATTAAACAATTAAAAAACTTTCTTTTTAACTTTAAACCTGTAACCAGGGCCTGATTAAGGGGGAAGCTCGCTCATACCGGAATATTTTTACAATTATTTTTTACTTCATGTCATAGAAATTCCACGCTTTGACGAGGAAATATTTTTTATAAAAAATGAACGGTGTAAAACAATCCAATTTACTCACTGTTATTAGACACCAGAATTCCTTTAAAATAATTTTTAATGAAAATTTTCTGTTTATTATAGGAGGAAAGTATTTTTTAAAAAATAACGGTGTAAGTATAAATAATGTGTGAAGAGCGAGCTTCCCCCTTAATCAGGCCCTGCCTGTAACCCCTTCTTTGGATCTAACTGGCGTAATATATTTAATTCCTTTAAAAAATTGTAAGTATGTTTATATAAGTGAAACTGGCCGTACGGCATGAATTAGAATACAGGAGCACAGACGGTCATATAAAAATTGCAACCAAAATTCGAAAATTGTAACTCATTCAATAGAAACCGATCATATTCCTATGACTTCGATAATCTAAAAGTTCTAAATTCTGAGTATGACGTATCATCAATGACGTATTTTTAATCACGTATTTTCCTTGAGAGTTGGCACAATCCAGCCATATCTACACTATCAATGAAGCATGCGCACTGGCTCCTCAATATTCTGTACTTCTATAAATTCCTTGTGTATTCATGTAATGCTTGCAAATTATGTTGTAGTTATACTGATGAGGAAACCTGGATGGTATCCGAAACGTTTAAATTTTAAATGTTTTTAAATGTATATTTTGTTTTTAAATGTATTTTAACTAAAGTTTTGTCTCGTAAAAAAATAGTTTTTGTTTTTAATATATTTATATAATTGAGACGGTTTGATGTTAGTGTACGTGAAAAATAACTAAGCTAAGATTACAAAAAAGTATTACAAATACTAAAATTGGATAGTGCTGACAATTTAAAATAAACCTACTATCTCCAATTACATTTTAAATAATCTGCTATTTCCATCTAAAGCGTAAAATAAGAAATGAAATAATCTGGTGTGTCACTCACACGACTTTCTCTAACCCTGAAATTTAATACTATAAATACAGGTTGCAGATTAATAGGTAAGATCACGAGTACTGTTATGTAAACCTGTGTTAAACAATTCAAATTAGTCTTCGGAAGAGTTTTATATGATACTTAGTTCTGTGTGAGGGGGCTACCACCACCCTCAACCCCCCGTTTCATTAATGCACTTATTTTTATATAGAATTTAATTCGGCTATTAAAAAATAATTCTGCTTTTAAAAAATAATTTATTAAAATTATTATTTAAAAAATTATCTTTTATGATAATGCAGATGATTTCCATATTCGAGAAGTAGTACAACACTAAATATCCAAAAAAAGTCTCAATATTTAAAAAAAAAAAAAAAAAAAAAAAAAAAAAAAAAAAAAAAATCGATAACTTTGTTTTAAATTATCGCAGATCGATGGTTCAACCATTCGTTTTAAAGGTATTGGCGAGCTCTTTTGAAAGATACCCATCATGGAAATTTACTCCCCTCGAGGGGGGACTTCCCCCCCAGGGGGGAGGCGAGGCTCCTACATACGTAATTTTTTTTTCCCAGTTGACTATCTCAATAACAAAAAATATATATTCGTTTCATTTGGTTTAGTGCAGTGTATAGACGTTAAACTCTACTTTCCTGCAATTTCCCCCATAGACGTAATGTATTAGAATTCTCTTGATTGTCCCTGTGCACGAACCATTTGCTTGATCTTAACGAAAAGCTTACTGTAGCATCCCTATATGATACACATTTAGAATACCAAGTTTGATCTTTCTGCCATAATTTTTCTTGAGATATGCTGATAACAGACAGACACACACACAGACACACAGACATACACACAGACATACACACATACATACACACAGACCATTTGCTAAAAACATGATTTTCGTATTCAGGGGACCTCAGAACATGTAAATATAACAAAAACTCGCGTTCGAAAATTTGACCCAAAAACAATACTTTCTCTACCTTATGGGTAAGAGAAAGTAAAAATTTGCGGGTATCAGAAATGGTTTGTTCTTAACCCTTTGCGGCACAAGGTAATTGGGATAATTTAAATTACACTGCCACCAGAATTCACGATCAAAATTAAAATAAAAGAAATTAACGAGCTTTTCTGCTATGATATAAAAGTTAAATTTTGCTAAAAAAATTCCGGGATGAGTTTTTGCGGTTGAAAATTTAAATTAGGTGATGCTATAATGGCATCACTGACCCTGAAAGGGTTAAATCTTTTTAGTGCGTTACTTTTGAACACGATAGTCGGGAAATATCACGGTCACGAGAAATAGAGAGCAAAACTTCACACCGTCCTTTTCATGGGAGCGAGAAGGGAGGGTTTAAAACCTATTTAAACTGTCGCCTAGAAGGAGTATCACACGTGAAATTTCACAGCTGTAAGATTTATCGCCGCAGCATGAGCTTCTGTTTAGAAAGACAGCTTTACACATATACAGGCTTTTTCCTTGTATTAACATAGATAACTTTGTTTTCTGTATAATGTGAAATGACGTGTGATTAGTAATCAAATGTTTGATATTCGTATCGCGCAAAATAATTCATATTTTTTCCTATATATTTTAAGTATATTTTTCCTGACCTCATTAATTATTGAGAATAACAAATCACAATTCTGCACATCAGAACTAAAGCAAAGAGAAAATATAGGGTGTTCCACTGAGTACACAACGAGAGATATCAACAAATTCTGACTGATGTGATCTAGATGGGGCTTTTAACACTCCACATGGGGGTTTCTAAATGTATCATAATAGTCTAAAAATATAAAATATAATGCAAAAAAATGACATACATAAAAATGTTTTGACACAAGAAATTATTTAATGTTTTCTAAGCAATTTAATAGAAAACCGACGCTAAAAAAAAAAAAAAAAAAAAAAAAAAAAAAAAAAAAAATTAAAAAACAGTCTGATATTAACACTTTTGCTACGGCGTATTTTTGTCTTTTTGACACTAAGGTCTGCCTGTGGGCGTTATTCTCCAAAGTTACAATATTTCAGAACAAAATTTTCTATGTTTAGATTCATATTACAAATGGATGTACGGTATAATTATACTTTTACTAATCGAAGTATTTAAATCCATAGTATCTTGGTTGTACAAATATGAATATTGTTTATAATTTTAAGAAATAAATGACATACAAAATGGAAAAAAAAACGCCCACTGGCGGAGTTACAGATTTTCAAATGACGTGAATCTACGTCAGCGGTCACGAAATTGTTAAAGCTATGTTTAATATTTATACAACTGAATATTTTATAACTAAATAATTAGTTTAAACCCTTTGCGGCGCAAGACAATTCGGATCATTTAAATTATACTGCCACCGGAATTCATGAACTAAATTAAACTAAAAGAAATTTTGAATTTTAAGGTTAAAAAAAAAAAGGCCTTTTTCTGCTATGTTATAAACGTAAATTTTTGCTAAAAAATTTCCCGGATTAATTTTTGCAGTTGGATCTTAAATTTTGCGTCCTCGCAGCGAGGACAGCGCGCATCAAGGGGTTAACGTTGTATTAAGTATTCTTAAACCAGTAAGAAAATTTATTATACTAGAAATTTTTAAAAATATTCTGGTGTTAAAACTAATTTTAAACACACACACACACAAAGTGACTAAAAAAACGTTATAGGGAATCAAAAAGTAATTTTCTGCAATCATTTTTTAGGCTGCGTTGCATATTTCCATGACTACACATGACTGATGTCAAAATTATTTTCTTGATGACTTTTATCAGAATCGTTCTTAGTGAGACACGCTATAGTTGGTTAAAGAAAAACATTAGTAGCATTTCTCGACAAATAATTGATTAATAAAAAAAAAAATAGAACTGATAAATTAGTATGCTTTAGAACTATTAAAACTTAAAAGTATTTAATATTTTAAAATTTTAAAACTCTTAAAATTTTTTAAAATATACATTTAACGGATAACTTTGACAATTGGTTGGCATACTCAATTTTGCTATATATTTCTCTAGTTCCTCGTAATTGTTTGGTAGAGGATCTAAAATGAAGAAGAATATTTATTTATGCCAACCAATTGTCAAAGTCAATACTAATCAAGCATTAATCTAACAATTTTCCCCCAATGGCAGATGTGTTAACCATAGCCTCCGAAATTAGATGCCTGTCGCGTGGCTCGGAAGCTTGGCCACAGTTCGAGCGGTAGACAGCGCCACCTGGTACAATTTGCGCCACTTTTTTATTCAACAACCACCGAAATTTTTTTAAAGTGGTGCTTGATATACACAAAAGGCGAACAGAATCGAAGAAACGTCGATTATATATATCATATATCACTTCTTAAAATTGTTGGTGAAAGTTGAATAAAAAGTCGCGCGTTCTGTACCAGGTGGCGCTGTCTACCGATTGAACTGTTGCTAAGTTTTCGAGCTACGCGACAGGCATCTAGTTTAGGAGACTTATGAGTTAACTGTTTTTACTTAAGCAGGTGTCGCAGAATTCCTATATTTTTACTATCATTTTATTATACTCCCACCAAAAATTTCAGAAAGAAAATTTCCTTGATGGTTTTTATGCTATTTTGGCATGAAAACCACCAGAAAAAAAATTCGTTTTTTAAATTTATAGTGGGAATATAATAAGACGATTATAAAAATGTAGGAACGTTGTGACCCCTGCTTAAGATAAATGTTCAAATAAACCTTTTTTTTTATTTTTATTTTTTATATACATTTGAAATTGGTTAACAAATACCTGAAATTCCATTATGATAATTTTTGCATAATATTTCTGTGAATGACAGCATGATAGCTCATTTGAAAAAGAAAACAACTATTTAAGATTTAAAATATTGAGTTGTAATTTATAATTCGTAATGATAAAAAATATAAATTGTATTTTTAATGATATTTTTAAAGATATTACAAAATAAATACTTATGTAATTTATTGTACATTATAAAACAAAAACCAAAAAGGAATATATTTTAATACAATCATTTCAAAATTTTGATATTATATGTACAGAACACGATAAAACTGAACTGCCAACATTTCTAATTTTTGTTCTTATAGTATTGTTAGTACCTGCCATTTTTACACACATGTTTTTCGGAAGAGTAATTTCTTTCTCATTAAACCATAATTATACATTGGAGGAAAAAAAAGAGAGAGAGAGAGAGAGAGAGAGAGAGAGAGAGACTCTGCAAAGAAAGTGGTGCATGAAGCAGACGGGTATTAACAATGCTACAGAGTTTATTGGCAATGTGGAGTTGCCAACATTTCAATTTATTCCAGGGCATTTTTAGCCACGTCTTTATTTCACACCACTTATTTTTTTAAGAGTAACTTTTTTCTGATTTTATAGATATATATTGAAAAAAATTATTCCATAAATATAGTGATGTAAAATGAAGGCGGAGCTAAAAATACTCAGGAATAAATTAAAATGTTGAAAATTCTGATAATGTTTATAACTCTGGATAAATACACACAATTTCTCTTTCTTTATTATTAATTATATTTTTTACACCGTACACATAATGAATGCTGTTTGACATTTTACTTTTATTCTACAGCCTGGCCTCGCAGCATTCCTTTACTCTCATTTTTTTTTTTTTTTTTTTTATTATACTGTCAAAAAATTTAAAACATTATTTTTCAATATAGTAGTTTAAGAATTAAACAGTCAAAAATATTCAGATACTTTATTGATGATATTGGTGACAATATAATAAAATAAAGGTACAGTTTTAGGAACGTTGAGAGGCCTGTACCATAGCCTCCTTAACTAGATGCCTGCCGCGTAGCTCGGAAACATAGCAACAGTTGAAGTGGTAGACAGAGCTACCTGGTACAGATTGTCCGATTTTTTTATTTAACTGCCACCAATAACTTTACGAAGTGATATGTGATTTATAAAATCGACGTTTCTTTGATTCAATTTGCTTTTTATGTATATCATATCCCTCTTTTAAAAATTTTTGGTGGCTGTTGAATAAAAACTCGTGCAATCTGCACCAGATGGCGCTGTCTACCGTTTCAACTCTTGTCAAGTTTTCGAGCAACGCGACAGGCAACTAGTTTAGGAAGCCTTGCCTGTACAATGCATCGGCACATTGTTGCCAGATTTTGCGACATTTTTATTCAAAATTCACCACTGAATTTTAAATGTAACGGTTGCCTAATCACTTTGAAGATTAATCATCTATATCGAATATATCATTTCACGAAAGTATTAAAGATTATTGAATAAATAAGTGGCAAAATCTGGCAATACTGCATCAGGATTTAACAGGTACTTAAATTACTGAAATAGTCGTATAAAGAGCCGGTAAATTAATATTTTCAAAAAAACATTTTAACTTAATGTAATTGTAAAACTATGATTCAATCCCTCGCAGGCCCACTAAGTGATTTATATGAAATTCTTGCCGCAGCTTTATTGAAGCGTAAAAAATGCGACATGGATGTTCAATATTAAGCAGCTGAAAGCTACTTACTTCCATAAGGTAATTCCACTGTAACTTATTCATATGGTACTGTAAAGAGACGAGAATGTCATATGGAAGGAATTATTCTTGCAGTTTCTCTTACCGCAAATGGAGTGAGTAAAAAAGATGCGAAGAACTGTTCACTCATGCATCTCTAAGCTATACCATGCGTAAAACAAGTGAAAAAGTTACGTGCGTTGAACTGATTTATTCGTGCGGTTAAATAATTGATGTATCTTTTTTCTTTTTTTTAAGTAACACTTTTGCTTAAATGAATAAAATAATTATACATAACAAAAGCAAGGTGTAAGACGCTGTTATATATATATACGTCAGAGTTTTTATTCATTTGTAGCACATAAGTTTAACGAATATATCTTTTAAGTATTGAATAAACTTTATTTACAACTTACTCGTAAGTAAAATATCAAGATTTTCAGATTAACTCAAGGATAATAATAACAATGATAATAGAAGTAACATTTTAACTTTTCTGAATTTTTAAACCTATGTATCAAACAAGATCAAATCATCATATTTTATGAAAGCCATTTGCTTTCATTTGTGAACAATTTTAACTTTACTTTTACTTATTTTTAAATTTAACAACTTTGGTACGTTCCTTTGTTGATAATTAAAAAAATAATTTAATGATTTCAACGAATATTCATTAATAGAAATATTTTTTAAACAAATATATATCTATACCTATATAGATATATAAAATCGTTTGACCTGAGTAAGTGAGTGATTCATCATCGCCCAGCCCAAACCCCTGGACATGAAATTTTGTGACAATGTTCCTTCTATTACGTAGACATCCAATAAGCGATTCTACAAAATTCGCTCCCCTCCCAAGGGGGAAGGAAGTGCAAATAATAAAGAAATTCAGATAGAAAGTTGGAAATTAGTATTATTAGGTGTAAACGACCAAGAAAACGATTACGGATATTTTTGAAAGTGTAAAATTAGGAGGGGCGGGAACAGTGGGCGAAGGAACATGCAGGCCATGCGCGCGTGTATGCGGTGCCGCGGTCAGTGGCAGTGTTGCCAGACTTCGCGACTTTTTTATTCAATAGTCACCAACAATTTTGAGAAGTGATATTTGATATACACAATCGACAATTCTTCGATTTGATTTGTCTTTTATGTATATCAAATACCACTTCTGAAAGTTATTGGTGGCTAATAAATAAAAAAGTCGCGCAATCTGGAAAAACTGGTCAGTGAGAGCACGGACCGATTATTCCACCGGTGAGAGAAGAATTTTTTCGTATTTTATATTTATGTTTTTCCCTTAGGATAATATAGTGATTCATTAAGAGTATCGAACATAAATGCGCGCTCAGCGCACAATGGCCTGCGCTCCCGAAGGCAGTGGGAACCCGGTGCGATATTTTTCTCGATCAGAATTTTCTCCCTCTCTCTCTCTCTCTCTCTCTTTTTTTTTTTTTTTTTTCTTTTCGCATGATAAAAATTAATGCAATTTTGAGAATTCATTAATCACTTATGTATGTATTTATGAAAAATATTTTTGCAAAATCAGAATAAAATGTACTACTTCCATAGTTGACAGCTTTCTCAATTAATTATGAAGCATTTTTAGCCCCGCCTTTTTTTCCTTATCACTTTGTTAGAATTTGTTTGGCGGAAGTCTAACAAAGTGACATAGGTTTTTTTTTTTTTTTTTTTTCTTATTTTATCGTAGTGATATACTATAGAAAAATATTGTATAAATTAAGTGGCGTGAAGTAAAGGTCGAGCTAAAAGTGCACCGGAATAAATTAAGGAACTTGGCAACTCTGTATTTCTATAGATAATAGAGAAAGAGTAGAAACTTGTCTGGAAATTTTACTGTAAGCAGCAAAATTATTTTTCATAAAAAAGATACTCATAACAATTATTTCATACAATTATTTCCTGATATTAACTAATTTGCAAATTTTTAGGCTCTGTTTTAAAGAATAACTATCACTATTTCCTAGTAATAGTTTCCAATACAATTAACCGTAGATAATTAGCAAAAAATTTTTACTAAATGTTTCTATTAAAAACTAGGGGTAATACATCATCCGCAAAAACCGGAAAAATTCGCAACCATATATTAATTATTATCAGAGTTCGTACAATCCCTATATTTCGGCACCAGTGAAATTTTATAGCAATTGTTGACATAAAATAAGCTTATAAGTAATTAATTGTAGGTAAAATTTTATTATTAAAAATTGTGGCGGAAAAATCCTTACAAAAGAGCGAGTTCATATGAAACTTTTATTATGTTAGGCAGATAAATCACCACCAATATACTTTTATTATTACAAGCTCAAACGAAATTTTTACTTTGCAAGAAAACTACAAGGTCAGAAATTTAAGAAATTGTAGCCGGCAAAATAATTTCTTTCTTATTTTCTCTAAATGAATCAAAAATCGTTTTATATATACAGGGATGGAACACGGGTGCAGAACTCATACCACTACCAATGTAACAAAATTTCCTATCTCTTAAATCAACGATATTATAGGTAGAGAAATTTCTTAAACAAATACTGGTATGTTCCATCCCTGTAAATATTTATCTGTTATTAGAAAACATTTTAAAAACTTTTTTTTTTGTGTGTGTGTATGTGTGTATGTGTTTAACATTTTCAATTTTAAATCCAGTCTCATTAAGATTTAAAAAAAAAAAATGTTGTTGAACAAAGAGAGAAATTATGTTTTAAAAATAATTTTATATTGTTAATTTTATATTAATTTAGTTATAAAAAAATAATTTAATTTCATTATTTTTCTTAAAATATTCAAGTTTATTTTACGCTTTCTCATTATATTTCACTATTTAATTAATAAATAAAATGTGATGTGACCTTTATAAATTCAATTTAATTGCAAATAAATATAGTAAATATTTTTATAACAGAATTAGTATTGTTACAATTTTATAATTGTAAAATTATTATTATTATTTTAAAAGTATTATTATTGTAACAGTATTATTATTGTAACAAAACCAAAATGTATTTAAATATTTGGGTTAGCTATTGCTTTACCAAATGTAGTTAGATAATGTTAGTCTTAATTAATACGAAAGATTGCAATTTGAACTCTGAAAAACTCTGTAGATCTCAGAATGACATAGGTTGCTGATAAAGTTGCTAGATAAACAAACAACCTGAAAAGTTCAACTCAAATATCATAAAATATATCCACATGCCGTAACAGTTACTTAAACCCTAAATGTCATTTTCTATTATTTATAGGAAGCTAACTAACAGTATTTTTCCACTTACTTTTTTTTTGTACACGATGATTTGTTTTGAGACACGTTTCTTACTTGCTTATCAGTAAACTAGTTATCCAATTTTGGCCAAGGGCAGTATTTTTCAGAGCACGAAAAAAGATTTACCTACCTACGTATTTTAAAATTTCATCCACATCAGAATCTGCTTGTTGACTAGACATCGACCATTCTTTCTCATTATTTCACTTCTAAAATACAAACAAGCATCTAAAAGAAAAGTTTATTCATTTGTGCTTGAAGAAAGTGATATTTCTATGTGATAGAAAACGCCTGGCTGTTTTAGGGACTATTTACTTATTAAAAGAAGAAACTAGTTTATTGTTAAACTAACAACGAGATTTAGCTTGTAAGATAAATATATTCATTTGGAATGTTTCTTTATATATTTTCGCGGCGTAATAACAAAATTGTATGTTGAAAAATCACTGAAACTAAATACTAATTCTAAATTAACATTAGATTTTACACATTTATTATAATGTAATTCGGCATCTCAAACAAAACATTGTTAATTATTCACTTAAAAAAAATGTTTCTGTTAATATTAAAAGAATGGCAAATACAATGTTTAATTTAAAAAACAAAATAGTATAGGTTAGCGGAAAGTTCTGTCGTATCACATTAAACAACTGACACCGAAAATTTATCTTGAACAATATTTATAAAACTTTAAGAAGATAAAGTACCTCCTAAAAGTTATGTAAATGTTGCCTAGGAGAAATTTCTGGTGTCATTTGTTAAATTCAGTACGACATAATTTTTTCCGCGAACCTAATATTTATTAACACTTTCGCGACCGCTGATACGAAAATCATGTTTTTAGCAAATGGTCTGTGTGTCTGTGTGTCTGTCTGTTATCAGCATATCTCAAAAACAAATTATGGCAGAAAATTCAAACTTGGTATTCTAAATGTGTATCATATACGGATACCACAGTAAGATTTTCGTTAAGATCAAGCAAATGGTTCGTGTACAGGGACAATCAAGAGAATTCTAATACATTACGTCTATGGGGGAAATTGCAGGTAAGTAGAGTTTAACATCTATAGACCTCACTAAACCAAATGAAACGAAAATATATTTTTTGTAATAGAGATAGTTAACTGGGAAAATTTTTTTGTGTATGTAGGAGCCTCGCTCCCCCCCCCCCCTGGGGGGAGTCCCTCCTCGAGGGGAGAAAATTTTCATGATGGGTATCTTTCAAAAGAGCTCGCCAATACCTTTAAAACGAATGGTTGAACCATTGATCTGCGATAATTTAAAACAAAGTTATCGATTTTTTTTTAATTTTAACGAAAAAAAACTTAGAAAAAAAAATCGTATATATATTTTTTTAATATTGAGAATAAATTGGACTTTTTTTTTGGATATTTGGTGTTATACTATTTCTCTAATATGGAAATCGTCTGCATTATCATAAAAGATAATTTTTTTAAATAATAATTTTAATAAATTATTTTTTAAAAACAGAATTATTTTTTAATAACAGAATTAAATTCTATATAAATGTAGGTGCATTAATGAAACGGGGGTTGAGGGGGGCGGTGGCCCCCCTCACACAGAACTAATTATCATATAAAACTCTTCAGAAGCCTAATATGAATTGTTTAACACAGGTTTACATAACAGTACTCATTATCTTACCTTTTAATGTGCAACATGTATTTATAGTATTAAATTTCGGGGTGAGAGAAAGTCGTGTGAGTGACACACCAGATTATTTAATTTTACAGAAAGTGCTTTAAGATATAAGGATGGTTTTAGTTTAAACATCTCAAAATGGGTATTTTTGTCAAATTTCAATATTTTAGAAGTGCTGAGTCATAGACTTTTACAAAGGAGAATTTGAATCCCAGAATGTCGATAGAGTACTTTTTTTTTTTAATAAATATCACTGATTAGTCAAGTTTAAAATTACTACGTGATAATAGCGGTATCTAAATTTCCCTTTGTGTGATCCTTTGCTGTCCCTTTAAAACAATACTTTTAATTTTGAATACGATAGATTTATTAAATTATAGCTATTTACAGTGTCATAGTTGCCAATTTTTACGCTTTTTTGCTACCAGAAAAATTTAACAGAGATTTCTGTTTAATTTAATTAGTGAAAACAGCTGCAGAAATAAATAAATTATATATTACTGTAGTGATTTTTACGCTTTTTTGCTACCGAAAAAATTTATTAAATTCTACTATGATTTTGCCGTAGCGAAAAAGCGTAAAAATTGGCAGCTATGAATAGAATTAGTTCACTAGTTAGTTTTAAGTATTTACGTTAAGTATTAGAAAGTTGCGTAAACACCTAAAACCTCAATTGCATATTGGCAAAAACTCACAATCAAAACAGAAAGAAATAGAAGAATGCGTTAATCTAGAAAGCAAATTTGAATAAGTAAAATGTATTGAAACAGGGTAACAAGAAGGTGGGGCGTTCAGTTGTCATTTGTGAGCCGTGTCTTTCTGCTTCTAGTCTAATGATTATGAAATATCTTTCAAAAATAAATACCGTATTTTTCCATGTATAACGCGCAGTTCATATAGATGAGTTACACACCAGAAATTTAATTCACTAATAAAGCTATATTTGTAAGAAACAAAAGCTTGTTAAAGAGTTGCTCTTACTGTAAATTAAAATGTTCAGCGCAGCGTTGCCAGATGTGACGTTTTCTTATTCTATAGTCCACATTAATTTAGAGAAGTGACATTTGATATACATAATAGACTATCAATCTTCGAGGTGATTAGCCAAACGTTACAAATAAAAATTATTGATGACCATTGAATAAAAAAAAGGTCAAATCTGGCAACCCTGGTTCAGTGTAAAACATATAACAAACCTGCGCGCAGGAAAATACCGTATAGAAAACCAAATTTAACTTACTCCACAGGGTTCTCTAAAATGAATTTTTGAATACTACTTCATACAGTAATTTTAGACTTGAGTAATCACTAAAATCGATAGCTATTAAAAAATTACTATACAGAAATTCCGGTATCCTAATTTCCCTTTGTGAGAACCTTGCTGCTCAATAAAGCATCGCATTTTATAAATTTGTGTATAAAATATCAACCTGCTTGCCTGTAAATGTACGAACCATATTTCAGTTTTAAAACTTCTTCCTTGATTATTTATGAGGAGTTTTCACACTGACTATCTCTAACTTTTTTTTTTCTTTTATACAAGTTATTTATTTTTTTTTTTTTTAATGTCTTTCTTTTAAAGATTTTTAGATTTTTTTTTTTTTTTTTTTTTAAGATTTTAATTTAAAATTGAATACGTGATGTAAATACAAATTTTAAGATAAAACAAGTTTTAAAAAGCAAAGTATTTGTATGAATTAAAGTACTGCTTAAAATTTAAATTCTATTTGCCTAAGGCTGAGATGTATGTGTTTAACTCTTTCAGGGACTGTAGGATCATAGCCACTTAAACTAGATGCCTGTCGCGTTGCTCGTAAACTTGACAACAGTTGAAGCGGTAGACAGTGCCACCTGGGGCAGATTGCGAGACTTTTTTATTCAACAGCCACCAATAATTTTTAAAAGGGGAATTTGATATACATAAAAGGCGAATAGAATAAAAGAAACGTCGATTTTGTATATCATATATCTTAAAATTATTGGTGACAATTGAATAAAATAGTCATGAAATCTGTAACAGGTGGCGCTGTCTACCGCTTCAACTGTTGCCAAGTTTACGAGCAACGCGACAGGCATCTAGTTTAGGAGGCTATGGTATGATATTTTGTATCCCATCCAATTTTAATTATAGATGGCAAAAACTCGCTCAGGATTTTTTTTTTTTTTAATAAAATTTTACTTTTATAACTCAGGGGGTTAAACTACATTGATTACTTTTCTTCAAAATTGTATTGTAAATTCTGCTGGCATTTCATTTTAAATGAGCAAAATTACCTTGCCCCTCAAATGTTTAAAGTAGCACTATTAGCTATGCATGTATTTGCCAAATAAATGTGTAATAAAATGATCAACTAACAATGATCAGCTAACAAATAAAATATTTAGATATAAAGTTTTTGAGTTGTGAAGGAATAAAAAGAACCAAAATTTGAACGGTAAATTTAGGATTACAAAGTAAATTTATTCATATAATATGTTTTTCCATTGCAATAAAGAAATAGAAAATTATGCTCTTAAATCTAAATTATGTCGTTACAAATTTAAATTTATGTTTAATCAGGTTTGAAATGAAACATTTTTTTTTTCAAACACCAGGCAAATTTAATGAAAAATTGGACTGAAGTGACAAAATAATAATAATAATAATAAATAAATAAATAAATAAAATAAAATAAGTTAGGATTTGAGGTTATACTTTGAGTATAGTTGCCAACTTACAGGGATGGAACACGGGCGCAGAATTCATACCGGAATGTGTTTAAGAAATTTCTCTACCTATAGTATCGTCGATTTAAGAGGTAGAAAATTTTCTTACATTGATAGTGGTATGAATTCTGCGCCCGTGTTCCATCCCTGAACTTAGCACCCTTTGTATACTTGGAAATTTTAATAAAAATTTTTATTTTACTTATTCAGTGAAAACTGTTACAGTTCGCTGATTAAATAAAATAAATATTTCTATTAAAAATTTCCGGTAGTCAACAGGTGCTAAGTTGGCAACTGTGCCTTTGAGATGAAAGTATACTGTACGCTGTATTGTTTTTCAACTGATTTGTAAATTAATTATCCGTAGTAAAATATTTCCAATAAGATACATATAATAACAGAGCTTGAAGTCCTTGTCCTTCTTAGGACACTTTTAGGGGCGAGAAATTTCCGCCTTCCCTGCTACCTCCAGTGTTGTCAATATTTTAATTTATTCTGAATCATTTTTAGATCCACCTTTATTTCATACCACCTTTTTTTCTTTTCTTTTCTTCTTTTTTTTTTTTTTTTTTTAAGTAATATTTTCTTATTTTATCGTAGTTATATATTGGAGAAGATTATTCTGTAAATAAAGTGGTGTAAAATAAAGACTGGACTAAAAATGCTCCTGAAAAAAAAAAAAAAAATGTTGGCAACTCTGTAATGTTATTTTTATGCAGTAATATAGTTATGATTAATCCTATTTAATCACGGCACATTACTAATATATAGTAAAGATTTCTGTGCGAATATAGCAATAATAGTATAGCTATTTTCAAACCCATATTATTTCCCAACTGTAATTCTTTAGCTATTATCAAACTCCTCTTTGTATAAGATGTAGTTCTTTTAGTTTCAATTTGAGTTTTTCAAAAAGTTAGTTCTTAATACGCATTTTGTAGACAGTCCCTAATTTCATTCAAAGACCAAAACTGAAGTTAATGTTTTTGACATATGAAGTGGTATAACTTTACTTCAAAACTTGTAAAACGGTTGAATAAGTAACACCGAGACACATACTTCCTGTAACCGAATACATTTTTTTTTCCCTTAGCTGATCATAATAACGACACCTCAAGAATGATTCGATATATGTTTATAAGGATAACATTTCACGTTGAAAGATTTGTTTTTCTTTTCAACTTAAAGTGGTATCCGGCTTTATGCGACGTGTTTTAATTGTTTTCTTTCATGTTAATGGAAGAAGTTTCATAATGTCTAGTACTGAACTTTCATATCTATTTTTATTTATTTATTTGCTTTTGAGGCAGAATGTTATTACATTAAAATTACGCGACAACTTGTTTCTTCTGTCATATTTACAAGATTTTCACTAAGAGAGATTTGGATATCACTATTTTTATATAACAACTTGAGATTTGACTATTCGTTGATTATCTGTTAATATATATTTAAAAAAAATACTTTATAAAAATTCTCGTATCCATATATGATGGTAGATTGCTTATTATGTAAGTGATATTTAATAAATAGTTTTTTATCGAATATCATGGATCTTCTATAGAAAACCGATTACAGTCTGTGTTAATAGCAGCTTTTATAAGTCTTAGAGCTGTCAAAAATTTTAATTTATTCAAGATCATTGTTAGTACCTGCCTTTTGTTCATACCACGTTTTTTGTAGAACAGAGGTGCCAGGTTATTACCTACGAAAATAAATTTCATACCACTATTCAGAAAAAATATTATTTGTGTGTTAAATCATAGTTAATTACTATAAAAAATTCTATTAATGAATTACGGTATTAAAGTTACGGTCAATCAGTAATATCTTGGTTCCACTGGTAGAGTAACTTTTTCCAATATGCAAAAAGGTAACTTAAAAAAAAAAAAATAAATAAATAAATGAAAGGAATAAAAACAATGTTGTGATAAAAAGGTGGTACAAACAACACTAAAAAATAAATTAGAAATGCTGGCACTTCTGTACAGAGTTACCAACCTTTTAATTTACCGTAATTTCTGGTAGATAACCCGCAGGTAAGATGTGTCATTTCTCCACCAGAAATTTTATTTAATAGAGAAATCTATACTTTTTCGAAGGAAGAGCTCGTACAAATATAAATTTATTTATCAATCGAAATTTCTGGTGCAAAACTGGATTATATAACCTGCGGGGTATCTACCAAAAATTACGGTATTTCGGAGCACCCTTGCCTTTATTTCACACCACTATATTAGTAGAATAATTTGCTTCAATATATGACTACTATATAGAAAAAAAAAAATACTCTTTAGAAAAAGTGGTATGAAATAAAGTCGGGCCTAAAAATGCCCCCGAATAAATTAAAATGTTGGCGATTCTGCTCTGTATCTTTATCGATCACTTTAGAAATTCCTGCACTTTCCAAAATTATTCTGTTACCTTTCTTTAATATATTCTTTTTTTTTTTTTTTTCGCAATATTTACACGAAAAAAAAATGAAGCTTTTAACACTACAATTTCATAATTACGACACAGTTAAATTATTTTAATTCGTTGTATAACCCGGGATGCTATTCACGACCATTTTTATATTTTGTTTCGCAGCGCTAGTGAAAGAAAGAATATTTAGTTGTAGATTTATTTGTATATATTTATTGGAAATTTTGTTATTGGAAATTAGTAGTACACATCAAATATAAAACAAAAATTACCTGTATCAGTCCTGTTTATATCAGACATGAATATATGAAGATTAATGTACTGGTTTCAGATTTTTATAATTTTCATTAATTTTACAAAACAGACATTTTTAATAATTAACACATTAACGTCCGGGTATTTTTATTTTTATAGTAACTCCCGCATTTTGGAGTTCTTCTAAAATGTTATATTATTTTACAAAATAAATTTACTTATTCAGGATCAAAAGTATTTAAATTTTATCCTCAGCAAACGATGCCGTAAATGTCACTGGCATATGTATTCATCGGCAGCACATACGGTTTTAATGACAGATACGTAAAATCGTCTTTTAACCCTTTGTATTATACCGGGACTTTAAAGTTCCTTAAAAAAAGTTCCTCAATGTAGCCTAAATTTACTACAAGATTTCATTGGGACTATAGTTTAAGCTTTCCCTATAGTTAAGCTATAGTTTAAGCTAAATTTAACATTTTCACGACCGCTGACGTAGTTTCACTTTTGGAAATCTGTAACTCCACCAGTGAACGTTTCTTTTGCAATTTGTATGATATTTATTTCTTAAGAATATACCCACTGTTCGTATTTGTACTATATATATACTATGGATACAAATGCTTTCATTAAAAAGAGTATATCCCTGTTATAATGTATATCCATTTCTAATATAAATGTGAATACAGAAAATTTTGTTCTTAAATATTGTAACATGGGAGAATAACGCCCACAGACGGACCTTACTGTCAAAAATTCAAAATCATGCGGTCGTGAAAGTGTTAATATGATAATCATACTTGCCAACCATCTCATTAATAACCGTACAATTGCTAACGCCTCCTGAAAAAATGCCCCTTTTCTCACACCACTATATTTTTAGAGTTATTCTCTCCAAATGTTGTTACGATTAAATAAGACTAAAATTACTCAAAAAAATTATTTGTGTGAAAAAAAAAAGGCGGGTACTAAAAATCGTACGGTTCATAATGAAATGGTTGGCAAATATGTGATATGATTCTCATGCATAAAGACATATAATAAAAAAGTTTCAAACTATTTTCTAAAAATAAAATAATTTAGGATATAAAGGGTTAGAGTAAAGTACTTTTTTAGAGAAACGCCCCAAAGACGGAACTTATTTTTCTTTCAAATTGTGATCACAGTCCACCAGCTGCATTTGTAATTAATGAACGTTATTTTTTACTGTGGAATTTAAATATGTGCAAAAATTTCATTTTTGTCAGAAAACATTGTAATTTTATTTTCGAAGTAATGTTATTGGCAACTATGAGTTTTTCAAGAATTCACGAATAATTCCTTTCCCCAAAATATGCATATTTTTGGGGAAAATAAAAGAAAGATACTTTAAGGCATTTGAATTTTAAAACTAGAAATTAAAACAATACTTTAACAGTCAAAATTTTCTGTTGTAACTGATGTATGTAGATATATAGATAGACAGACAAAATATGTTTGCTTCTGTGTAAAAAGATCTTTCTTCTTAAACTTTAATTAATACAAAAAGCGAAAATTTCTTCTACAGCTGTTTTACATAATAGAACGTTTCTAACATTTACTGACCTTTTTACTTGAATGCTTTCCACACATCCAGTGTTGCCAAATTTAGGGACTTATTTTTTTCAATTATTTACTGCTGGTAGACAGCGCACAGATTGCGCGATAGTTTTATTGAAGAGACACCAAAAAATTTTAAAAGTGAGATTTGATATACGTAAAAGGAGAATAGAATCGAAGAAACGTCGATTATATATATCATATATCATTTCTTAAAATTATTGGTGACAGTTGAATAAAAAAATCACGCAATCTGTACCGGCTGCCGCTGTCTACCGCTTCAACTTTTGCCAAGCTTCCGGGCAACGCGACAGGCATCTAGTTTAGGAGGCTATGGTTACATCGTATATATATATATAACCGGTACGCTGAAGGTCGTACTTTACCTGTATCTTGGGAATGCGCCGGAATTTCTGAAAATTGTAAAATAAGTGCTCAATCAAGTTGAGGGGGCATTTCGCTTAGTTAAAAAAATAATAACAATAATAAAATAAAAATAAAAACTGGGTCCTGTGCGGTGTTTGCATCCAGAGGCAAACTTTAAAATTTCAAATGGGAAAGGAAGTTTTGTGTTAGTTCGATTGAAATGTTTTTTCATGACAAAAAAATTGTCCTACAATGTTATTTTAGAAAGATATGATGGATTATTGTATTTGCTTAAAGTCCTTCTTCTTAAAATATCCGAAGAACATTTTGGAAATTATTAAAACTGTAAGAAAGTGTTTAATGAATTTCAGAGGGATTTCGATTGGTTTAAAAAATTCATATTTCATTAAAATTCTCCACTGTGTAATTACGGCTAAATGAAAAGAAAACTGCTCTTTACTAAAAGTGGTATGTAAAAAAAGCAACTACTAATAATACTACGGAATAAATTAAAAAGTTGGCAGCTCTCTTGTAACTCATTAAACAATTAATAAAATATTCCACACTCTGCCCTATCTTTCAAGAACACGCATAATTTCTTAAAACTATAAAAATCGTATTCCCTCAATCTAAACGGGATCTTGCGTGATTAAAACAAATTTTGTGTTATGAGGACATAGGAGTAATCTAAGAAGACAAACATTAAAATTTCAAATGGAAAAAAAATTCTAGCATGTTGAAATTTTTTTTTTACAGGTTTGCTTACTGCCGCAAGTTTCCGTCTAATGACCTTTAAAGTGAAAAAAAAGACAGTAGATTGATACCTCAAACCCCCTTAGAGCCTCAGATTAAGTGTGTAATTTTTTTTTTTTTTTTTTAGAAACATTCAAAAAATTGGGTGCAGGAGGACATAGGAGGAACCTAAGAATACAAACATTGAAATTTAGAATGGAAGAGATGTTTTTAGCTCTTTTTCTATTCATTCTTGATTTATTTAGAGACCAGTTTTATGCTGTAAGTATCGGTCTAATGAGCCTTAATGTGCAAAAAATGACCGTAGATCCATACCCAGACCCAAACCCTCTTGGAGACTCGGATACGATATATATATACATATACATATGCAAATAAACTGGAAAACTGTAATATATATATATATATAGATAGATAGATATATTACAGTTAGCCACCTTAGATACACCTGAAACTTATAATATTAAGCGATATCTCCCTTAGAATCATTAAATACGCTTTTTATAGTGATTCTGAAAGTGATCCGGAAATACAGAAAGAAGGAGGAGACTATTTGCAGTATATTTAACCTTCCTACCTTGTATGGGTCGATTCGACCCATTTTTAAAATTGATCTTTCCATATGTTCTAAAGATTTTAATTTTGATTGTTCAAACATTATGTATGCCTCTAAAATATGCATTCGTTTAATATATGATGTTTTCAGAGTCATTGGTTTGTTTTAAACCACCCCAAAAAAATATGTGACATATTACCTGTCTGGGTCGATTTGACCCACATTACTAACATGCATAGAACTGCTTAAAACACCAATTTTTCTTTTCAGTAGACTTCATTTTCAGGAATAGTCAATAGGTGGCGATAGTTGTCGGAAACGTAGATGTAAAATGAGCTCCATAGAAATTCTTTCTTAAGACCTAAATTCAATCTATAAAAAGTGGGTCGATTCGACCCATACAGGTAAAACGTAAAATTTTTTCAACAGGGTAGGAAGGTTAATCAGATATGAAAAAGGAAATTGCTAGAAAAAAGTATTTTGAAAATTGGTTGTTTTGAGAAGAGCTTTCCAACCATACTTGCCAACCATCTCATTAATAACCGTACAATTGTTAACGCCCCCTGAATAAACGCCCCTTTTCTCACACCACTAATTTTTTAGAGTTATTCTCCCCAAATGTTGTTACGATTAAATAAGACTAAAATTACTCTAAAATATTATTGGTGTGAAAAAAAAAGGCGGGTACTAAAAATTGTACGGTTCATAATGAGATGGTTGGCAAGTATGTCCCACTATCTAACAAAAAACCCTTCCCCATTGGAATTTCAAAGTTGCCCTTTCTCCTATTTTCGAAAGCTCCATCTTTCTTTTATTATTATTATTATTATTTTTTTTTTTCAATCAAACGAAGTCCCCTTCACATTAAGTTTGTTTTGGCAGTTTTGAGAATTTCCTATGTGCTCTTGAGATAGAAGGAGAAGGGAAGTAGAACTTTAAATCAAATTTAATCAGTCATAACTTTCTAAAATGCATAGTAGAACAATTTTTATTTATTTATTTATTTATTTATGTTTGGTGAAATGTTTGACTTGAAAAGTTCTTTCCATCGAGCTAGTGGAAATTCCCTCCATTCCCATTCGAAATGTTAAGTTTGCTTTCTGTGCTCCCAGACCCCCCCCCTTTTTTTTAATTAAATGAAATCCCACTTAAATTGATTTAACACGTTTTTTTTTCAGAAATTACGATGGTTCCCAAGATACAGGGCGTAGGATATGACTTTTAGTGGGCCCTGTACACACACACACACACACACACACACACACACACACACACATATATATATATATATATATATATGTGTGTGTGTGTATAATAGATAACGTAATAAAATTTAATCTTAAAATTTAGCAATTAATAGAACTAAAACAATAACAGCACACTAAAATATAGAACTGAATTTAACATAGAGGAAAGAATGACACAAAAAGTTGCGATATAGATTAAGAACCAATGAGTTACGATAGTAACTTAAAATACTTTACGCCGACCTGAATGATAATAAAAAAGGACCATTAAACTTATGAGAGAGAAAATAAATAATAATCCATGGAATTAATTGGATATAAATGCTTAAAATTAGAAGCATACTTATCAAGGGGCGCATACTTCATAAAGCTGTGAAAGCTGCAACGATTTCGTAAAACGATATTGCTAGTTAATTATATATATATATATATATATATATATATATATAATTAACTCGTTTAATAATAAGGAAGATATAATATTTTCTTTTTTTTTTTCAAGATCCATATCATACAATTCTAAGCGTAATCCTTTTTTTTTCCTACAACGTAAAAAATTATTTGAAAGTTAAAAGTTTTTTTTTTTTTTTTTTTTTCTTTTTTTTTTTTTTTCGTACAAACCCAAAAGACATATCTGTTTTAATATTTCAGGGCTGGTACGTTTCTACAGTTTTCTTCATATTTTCAATCACTAATTTTATACTGTAATTTTTGTTATAAGACTCCCATAAAAAAAAAAAAAAAAAAAAAAAAAAAAATCATGTTCCTACGAACTCAGTATTTCTTTTAAATATGTTTCGCACTCTTTATTTAAGATTTATTATTCGTTTTGGTAATTAAGTATTTAAAAGAAATAATGAATTTGTTCTAAACTTCGTTGACATTTTTTTTTTCTTTTTTTACTATTATCCCTATTATTTTGCCTGTACACTCAGAATAATAAAAAAAAATTTGATCACTTTTTAAGACAGAATTATTCTAGATCATTTTAAATCGGCAGTACATTAATAAAAAATGTTTGTTGTACTAATTGGTTGCTGTAATTTTGTTATTTACAGTATTTTATGTTGAATTATAATAATTAATTGAAAATTGGTTAAATATTTTAGAGGGTGAATAAAGGCCTTGCAGAGTTGTCAACTTTAAAATTTATTCCAGAGCATTTTTAGCGTCGCCTTTATTTCAAACAACTTTATTTGTGGAATATTTTTCTCTGATATCTAACTACGATAAAATAAGAAAAAAAATATTACTAACCCCTTACCTGTGTCACCCGAAGCCAGTTCGGGCAGTGACCACGCGCCTTGCGTAATTTTCTTTTAATATATTATAGTATATGAAAGCCCCCTCTCTCCCCCCCCCACACACACACACCAGCCAGCACCAAACTATTTATAACTTATTTGGAAACATCACTCATATATATTATTTATATAATTATTTTCAGTTTTTTCTTTTTTTAATTAAACAAAAATGTGGGTCCTATGGGCGTGTCTTTGAAATATATGCCACAGTTAAGGGCAGAGTTCCCAACTTTTATAATTTATTCACGATCATTTTTAGGCCCGCCTCCTTTTCATAACGGAAATTTAAAAAAAAGATTTTCTTCTTATTTAATCGTTGTCACATATTAAAGAGAAATAATCTACAAAATTTCTGATGCGAAAAGAAGGCGGGGTTAAAAATGCTCGTGAATAAATTATAAAAGTTGTGAACTCTGGTTAAGGGGTTAAAAATATGCTTTGAAAAAAGGTGGAACTGACAATGCTCCGGAATAAATTTTAAAAGTTCGCCACTCTGGCGATTCTTTGAAATTATACAAATATTACATACTTCTGTATCATCATAATACTAGAGTAGTTTTTTATTTATTTTCCAATAAATATGTTAAACAAAACGTCATATATGTAAAAATAATTTTTTTTAAATATATTATAAAAACTTTTTTATATTTTCATAGACTAAAAAATTAATGTACAAGCATCTGCAGAACCACCAACCCTCCGAATATTTTCACACCACTATATTTTAAAGCTATCTTCACCTTATTTAATCGCAAAATTTCATTATTAATGATAGCTATTTTTGATTTCAAAGTTATTGTTGTTAAAAATCCGGAGGTTTGGCAATTCTGTATCTGGGTAAGAATGTAATTTCCAAAAAGTGTTCTCATTAGTATTACAATCAGGGTTGCGAGATTTGGTCTTTTTTTTATTCAATAGTCACCAATAATTTTTATTTGTAACGTTTGGCTAATTCTTAGCCTCCTAAACTATATGCCAGTCGTGTGGCTCCGACATTTGGTAACAGTTCAAGCGGTAGACAGCGCCACCTGGTACAGATTGCGCGATAGTTTTAGAGCCACCATAAATTTTTCAAAGTGGTATTTGTTATATGTATGAAAGGCGAAAAGAATGAAAGAAACGTCGATTATATATATCATTTCTTAAAATTATTGGTGACAGTTGAATAGAAAAGTTGCTCAATCTGTACCAGGGGGCGCTGTCTACCGCTTCAACTGTTGCCAAGCTTCCGAGCAACGCAACAGGCATCTAGTTTAGGAGGATATGACGTAAGAAACTAGTAGAATTTCGGAAAACGCCAGTGAAATCGGCAATAACCAAAATGAATTATTATATAAATAAATTAAAGAACTGGTGACATCCTTAAAAAAGATATGACAAGAAATAAAGTGTAATGGTTTTAATAAAGATATGAAAAAATCCACCATACTTAGCAAAACAGAATTCCTAAAAAAATGTCGTACATGATTACTTGACTATTACCATTAAATACAGAGTGAAACCACATATGAATGTCAAAAGGTTGCAACCAGACCATTAAACAACAAAAATCACTAAAATCTGATAAGACTCTTGCAAGTCAAATAATTAAACGAGAGGAAAAAGTTTAATTATAGAACCTAAACGACGGAACTATTGAATAAAAAAAAAAAAAAAAAAAAAAAAAAAACAGAGAGAGAGAGAGAGAGAGAGTCACAAGATTGGAAAGCAGGAGATAAGTTGTTTTCTGCAAATGCGAAAACAACATGATCACCACGATTAACCCTGGAGGTAGTGTTGCCAGATTGCGCGACTTTTTTATTTAATTGTTTTCAATAATTTTGAGAAGTGATATATACATAATAGATGATTAATCGTCGATTATGCACATTAAATATCGCTTCTTAAAGTTTTTAGTTGCCTGTTGAATAAAAAAGTGGCGCAATCTGCCGTAAGACATAGATAGATCTAATTCACAACTTTAAGTATATTTTACCAAATAAAATAAATGGTATTTTTCTTGTATTTTTAAATATTGAGTATTATTGCAGAAAAACTGAAGTGATTAGAAATAATATCGAAATTTTAGAACATTACAGCCATCTTGCGGGAATTTATATTTACAGATATTTTATAAAGCCTAGGTATTTTTAAATTCTTAGTTGGTTCTTTAGTTGTAGGGTTTAAGTCCGATTATCTACGCTAGGGTACTAGGCCTACCGGTGGAATGCCCTCTGTGGGGTCTTTCTAAGGTGTCCCAGCTCGTATTTACGCGAGTTTCGGAGAAAACTGAGGAAAATTCCGAACGGCTATGCCGATGATAGCGACCTGGGATCGAAACCGGCATTACCCATCTACCAGCTTCGAGCGAAGAACCGCTCGCCGTTGGTGGGCCTTTAAGATAATAAATAATATACTTTTTTCCATACCTGGATTATTTCATACCACTATTTCTGTAAAGTGCTTCTTTTGATTTATCACTGACAATTCTGGGAATAAGTAAGGCATACTTGCCAACATCCTAATTAATGTTCCGTAGTGTTGTTAATCTCGTCCTTTTTTACACACCAGTAATTTTTTAAAGTAATATTCTCCAAATGCAACGACGATTAAGTAAAGAGAAAAATGCTCTAAAAAGATACTGGTGGGAAAAAGAAGGCGGAGCTAACAATACTACGGAATATTAATTAGTATGTAAGGCCAAAAAAAAATTTTTTTTCAAAATTAGTGGCATGAAATAACACAGTTTTTTACAAACGGTTTTTATATTTAACCCTTTGCGGCGCAAGACAATTTGAAACATTTAAATTATACTGCCACCGGAATTCATGAACTAAATTAAACTAAAAGAAATTTTAAATTTTAAGGTTTAAAAAACCGGTCTTTTCTGATATGTTATAAACGTGAATTTTTGCTAAAATATTTCCGGGATGAATTTTTGCAGCTGGATCTTAAATTTTGCGTCCTCCTGGCGAGGACACCGCGCGTTAAGGGGTTAACTGAATATGGTTGTAAATGCATACAGTTTTGCCAGACTTTGCGACTGTTTTATTTATTAGTCACCAATAATTTTAAGAATTGATATCTGATAGACGAATAGAATCGAAGAATTGTCTATTATTGTATATCAAATATCACTTCTCAAATTTATTGGCAACTACTGAATAAAAAAATTCGTAAAGTCTGGCAACTCTGTATACATAAATATTGTGAAAACAAAATGAATAAATGCAATTAATAATAGTTCCCTTTGACAGTTGAAAATAAAATGAACTTAACTAATTAGTATTATTAAACTGTTTTCGGATAAATATAAAGAAAACATATTAGCTATTAATACTAAAGTTCACTAAAATCAAAAGTACAGATTGAAAACTGTAAATGGATAATAAAGAGCTTAAAACTACAAAATTACCGTTAAGCTATCTCTGTGTTCCTGTCAAAGTTACGCATGGTTGATAAACTTTAAAAACAAAAATTATCTGCTTGTGGCAGGTGAAGTTAGATAAAGTGGATAATACCTTTGTTGTAAATTTTGTTGAACTTGAACTTAGTTCTGCTTCAAGGGTAAATATGAATTCAATGGTATCTTAAGAAAGCGTACTGTTACTTCTACTCTTTAAATTTCTAATCTGGTTTTTAAAAGGATTTGAATAAGCGGTTTTTGAAAAAAGGATTCTTTAATATATAAACAATAGAAATATACGTTAAACAGGACTTTTTTTTCCGAGTTTCGAAACTGATTCATGTATAGTTACACGTCTGTAAAAAATGAGCATTACGTTTTATTTTGTGTAATTTTTTTTCTTCACACGCTGAATTTCTTCACACTCCTTTATCAATATTTTATAGGATTTTAAAATTCAAACACGATAAATTTACAATGCTGTCACCATATTAAAAACAATTTTAATGAATATATCATTATTTACCATTAACCTTTAACTGCTCTTAGCATTTGCACAGACCGCTTATAGTAATTTAACCGTAATTAAGTTTTCTTGCTGATCACAAACACCGACATAGTAACAGCTGAAATCGTAATGCAACTCTTAGAAAGCAAAATTAATTCCCAGTTACATGATAAAAAAAAATTTCAGGAAAAAGTATGTGGACGATATTTTTATAATTACTAAACAACATTATGTTATTGATATTATAGATTTTGCTATTTCTTTATGTTCTGCCATCCAGTTTACCCTCGAAACTCAAAATAATAACGAACTACCCTTTCTAGACATCCTTACAACGCATAAAACTATCGATAATTTTTTACATTTTCTAACTTCTATTTATAGAAAACCCACTTTGTCTGGGTTCCCACTTCAATTCTTCTAATCCCTTTTCTCATAAACTTGCAGTTATTCGAACTCTTTTACACCGTGTAAAACATTATTGTAGTAATTCCAAATTATTAAATATTGAACTATCCAAAAATTTTTTCTGATTTAAAAAAATAATGGTTAACCCCCCCCCCCCACCACCCTCGTGTTATCAAAAGATTTTGTAAAGAAGAGTTCTATTTGTCATATAAGTCAGTATCTCCTAAAGTTATAAATTTCACACACCGTACTACTAATCCCTACTATAAAGGTTTATCCGAAAATGTGTCTAAATTACTTAGAACAGTCAATATTTCTACTATTTTTAAACCTCAACACGGTATTAGTAACTTTCTCTCAAACTTTAAACCCACTGCCCCCCACCCCCTTAAACGTTTAGTTGTAATCTACAGTATCCCTTCGAAATATTGCAATTCTACTTATATCGGTGAAACTGGCAGAACAGGTGAAATTAGATTAAAGGAACATAAACGCTCATTTAAAACAGGTGATTTAAGATCGAAACTCATAATTCATTCTCTCGATAGTGATCATAATCCTGATTTTAACAACATAAAAATCTTAACTTCAAATGTAAATATGTACGAGTTCCGTAATTCCTTAGATAGTCCAGTCAAAATAGGAAAAATAGAAGAAAAAAATCGTGTAGTTTTGAAATTTTGCATACTCATAGCCAAGGGGGTCCTGAACAACATACTAAAAGTCCCCGCCCGTGGGGGGTGAGCGGGGGGCAGGGGGGGAATTTAAGGGGGGCAATTTTCAGTTTTTATTAAATATCTTAAAAACTATCGCATTTACAGAAAAAATTTCAATTACAAAATTAATCTACATAAAATTTCCTACAAAAATGTATATTGCATTTTGTTTGTACGATCATTAGTTTAGAAGATATAGGGAGATGAAATAACACATTTTCTTGAAAAATTCTTTTTTGCAATAGTAAAATCAACTAAAGTGTGCAATTAAAAGGGTTCTTGTCAAATATTTTCTAATGTAAAAAACAAATATATACATAGGGAATATGCAAGGATAATACAGCATGTTTTGTAAGTTTTAAATAATTTTAAGGCTAGTAGGCGCAAGTGGCGGTTTGAGTAAAAATCTGGATAAGTCCAGTCAAAATAGGAAAAATAGAAAAAAAAATCGTGTAGTTTTGAAGTTTTGCACACTCATAGCCGAGAGGGTCCTGAACAACATACTAAAAGTTCCTGCCCGTGGGGGGTGAGCGGGGGGCAGGGGGGGCATTTAAGGGGGGGAAATTTTCAGTTTTTATTACATATCTTAAAAACTATCGCATTTAGAGAAAAAATGTCAATTACAAAATTAATCTACGCAAAATGTCCTACAAAAATGTATAGTACATTTTGTTTGTACGATCATTAGTTTAGAAGACATAGGGAGATGAAATAACACATTTTCTTGAAAAATTCTTTTTTGCAATAGTAAAATCAACTAAAGTGTGCAATTAAAAGGGTTCTTGTCAAATATTTTCTAATGTAAAAAACAAATATATACATAGGGAATATGCAAGGATAATACAGCATGTTCTGTACGTTTTAAATAATTTTAAGGTTAGTAGGCGCAAGTGGTGTTTAGGTAAAAATCCAGATAACGAAGACCCAAAACCGATCAACATAAAAAAAAATCTTATAGCTTTGAGATTTTTTTTTCTCTAAATGCGATAGTTTTCAAGATACTTAATAAAAACTGAAATGTGCCCCCTTTAAATGCCCCCCCGCATGGTTAGGGACTTTTAGTATGTTATTCAGGGCACTTAACTTTATAACTGTGCTCAATTTCTAAGCTACACGATTTTTTTTTTTTTATGTTGATCGGTTTTGGGTCTTCGTTATCTAGATTTTTACTCAAACCGCCACTTGCGCCTGCTAGCCTTAAAATTATTTAAAACTTACAAAACATGCTGTATTATCCTTGCATATTCCCTATGTATATATTTGTTTTTTACATTAGAAAATATTTGACAAGAACCCTTTTAATTGCACACTTTAGTTGATTTTACTATTGCAAAAAAGAATTTTTCAAGAAAATGTGTTATTTCATCTCCCTATGTCTTCTAAACTAATGATCGTACAAACAAAATGTACTATACATTTTTGTAGGACATTTTGCGTAGATTAATTTTGTAATTGACATTTTTTCTCTAAATGCGATAGTTTTTAAGATATGTAATAAAAACTGAAAATTTCCCCCCCTTAAATGCCCCCCCTGCCCCCCGCTCACCCCCCACGGGCAGGGACTTTTAGTATGTTGTTCAGGACCCTCTCGGCTATGAGTGTGCAAAACTTCAAAACTACACGATTTTTTTTTCTATTTTTCCTATTTTGACTGGACTTATCCAGATTTTTACTCAAACCGCCACTTGCGCCTACTAGCCTTAAAATTATTTAAAACTTACAAAACATGCTGTATTATCCTTGCATATTCCCTATGTATATATTTGTTTTTTACATTAGAAAATATTTGACAAGAACCCTTTTAATTGCATACTTTAGTTGATTTTACTATTGCGAAAAAGAATTTTTCAAGAAAATGTGTTGTTTCATATCCCTATATCTTCTGAACTAATGATCGTACAAACAAAATGTAATATACATTTTTGTAGGAAATGTTACGTAGATTAATTTTGTAATTGAAATGTTTTCTCTAAATGCGATAGTTTTTAAGATATTTAATAAAAACTGAAAATTGCCCCCCTTAAATGCCCCCCCTGCCCCCCGCTCACACCCCACGGGCGGGGACTTTTAGTATGTTGTTCAGGACCCTCTCGGCTATGAGTATGTAAAATTTCAAAACTACACGATTTTTTTCCTCTATTCGTCAAATTTTGGCCTTCGTTGCCTGGACTAAGAGAGCGCTTTCTTGTGTTTACATGTTTTTTAATTAAAATGTATCTTTTAAATTTTTAGTGTTTTTATCTCATTTTAAAAGTTATTTTGGTTTTAATATATTTATGAGACGTATAGATTATGTTTCATTTTATTAAATCACATATATTCATTTCCAAAAATATCCCCCTATTTTTAAAATAGGTTTTTAAGACATTTAAATAAATGAATATTTGAAGCACCGTACCGCTTAAATAGTTTTGTAAGAATTTTGGTCACAGTAGTTAAAGAAGGCAAATAACGACGTCTAGAACGCCAAAAATAAATAACAGGAAAGCAGACAGCTGTTTCGGTAGCCTTTAGTGTACCGTCTTCAGTGCATAAAGAATTGTAAGAAATGTGCTCTTATATATAGAAAAGGGAGGGGATTCATCTTAGGATGATCAGCCAATGGAATTACGCGGAATTTGGGGGATTGATAAATAGGAAAATATGAAACCCAAGTTGTTTTACAACATTCTCCACCAGATTATTTATTTATTTTTTTAACAGAAAAAATCTATATTTTTTCAAAGAGAAAACTCGAACAAATGAAACATAATCTGTCAAATAAAATTTCAGGTGCAAAACTGACTTATCTGCCCTGCGGAATATAAGTCGAAAATTATAGGCATTAAAATGTTGGCACGTATGGGCTTCAAATATCCGCTATTTTTGCAAGAGACATTCAAGGATGAGACATTTTCGCCACCCCTATTTTTATACTATAATTTCTATAATACGATAATAATTGGTACAAATATATATTGTTAGACAAAAATTTCGAATATTATTTTATTAATTCAAAAGGATAGAACTTACCGGTAGACTTAATATATATTACGATAGTTGGCAACCTAATCCGGAGTCTTGTTAGTACACGCCCATTTTTTAGCACCACTTAAATTTTATAATAATTCCCTTTAAATGTATTTGCGATGAAATAAAAGAAATATACTCTAAAAAAAAAAAAGAAAAAAGAAAAAAGAAAGAAAGAAAGAAAGAAGAAAGAAAAAAAGAAAAAGACACTGTTGTGAAAAAAAAGCAGGCATTAACAATTAACAGTGCTCCTGATTATTAATTAGGATGTTGGCAGCTCTTTGGATACATACCCAACTTGGCAAAAGACCTTTTTTTTTTAGAAATTTCCAAAATTCTTATAAATGTCAGAGATCTTTTATTTATGTACTTGTCATGAGTTATGTATTTTATTCATAAATCTAAAAAGAAAAAAAAAAAAAATCTAAATTCTGTCAGAAAACTCGTGTAAAAATTACGCTTGCTTAAAGGTAAGCAATGTAATAGTAATATCTAAAATAATGGAATATTTAATTTTACTAACTTCAGTGCCCGCAGCAGTTCTATATTTTTTCGTTCATTTTATTATTTTCCCACCACTTTAATCAATCAGTATACTTTTACCTATTGCTTTAGCTTTAAATCTTGACAGCAAATGTATAAAAAAATAGTGGTATTAAGATAATAAAATACACGTGAAAATGTAGGACCGCTGCGGGCACTGTAACTTATTACTTGTATTGAAAATTTAAATTTAAATTCTTAGGTTTTAATGAACCAAATACATCGAGAGAGTTTCAAATGATGTTAATTACATCTTAAATAAGTTATTCCATTAACTACACAAGTTATACACGAGAAGTTTTCTTGGAGTGCTTTCAATGAACAGTGTGAGTGTATAGAATTTTCACAGCTTTTATTAGAAATCTTAAACGCAGAATAAATTTGAAATAAACAGAATTTAAATAATAAATGATGTGTCAGCTAAGAAAAATTTACAGTGTGAGCGCATAATTGCCAACTTTAGTTCTTTATGGATACCAGAAAATTTTAATAGAATTTTTTTTAATCTTAATATATTTTTTTATTATATATATTTCTGTATACGTGCCAACATCTTAATTAATATTCCGTATTGTTGTTAGTCTCGCCCTTCTTTCACACCAGTAAATTTTTAGAGTAATATTTTGCAAATGCAATTGCGATTAAATAAGAAGAAAAATATTCTAAAAAGATACTGGTGCAAAAAAGAAGGCGGAGCTAACAATACTACGGAATATTACTTAGTATGTTGACAAGTATGTATTTCTGTAACAGTTTTTTCAATGATTAAATAAAATTAAAATTTATGTTAAAATTTTCTGGTAGCCAAAAAGTGCTAAAGTTGGCAACTGTATGTGAACAATTGTATCAGGTTCGTGTAATTTTAAAACATATAATTAATGTAAACGTGAAAGATTCAGGAATAAAAAATATAAATTATATTGTTAAAATTTTCATCAATTATCAGAGCTGCCAACCTAATCCGGCAAATTGTTAGTACCGCCCCTTTTTTTACACCATTTAATTTTTAGAACAATTCTCTTCAAATGTATCTGTGATGAATTAAGAAGAAAAATACTCTAAAAATTAAATGGTGTAGAAAAAGGGGCGGTACTGACAATTTGCCGGATTAGGTTGGCAGCTCTGAATTATACTGATGGAATCGCTTACTTCCAAAGAGTATTTTACATGAAATATTGATATAGACCGTTTTTTTTTTCTCTTAATTCATACACTTTTTTATTTAATTTTTGCGAAACATATACGCTCTTCCTCATATTTATAAGGACACTGGACGGTTTTAAAATAGTTGATGAAAAAATAATTGGGAATGAAATTGTGCTAGACACACTTAATTCATATATTCTGAAAATGCAATTGTTAATTAAAAAAAAAAAAAAAGAGTTATTCAAAAATATTTAAAAATAAGCTTTTTTTCCTCATTTTTAGATGTCCAAAATTATAAGGACAATCACGATTTTTATGGTTTATTTAACTTGTGAGTGAATAAATTATAGATTGATACGCAAACTTAATAATTGCGGGTCTAATATGTTTCATAAATAAGATCTAAAAACTTCACTAATGGATATTAGTAAGAAGCTTCAGGGTGGAACTAATGAATCTGTAGAAAAAAAATCTGTTGAAGAATTTAAAATTTTGAATTTTACTTTTAAATTTAAATAGATTTCGAGAAATTTTATTATATTCCATATTCTTGCATTTCATTGAATATTTATGCAAAATTTTATAACTATAACCACAGCTGCTAATATTCTAATAAATATTCCTCAGTACTGTTGGTACCTGCCTTCTTTTTTTCCCCCACCAATCTTTTTTTAATCCTTACAGGGGCAAGCAAATTTTTTTATTTAAAATCAACAGTCACCAGAAATCACCAACAATATTAAAAGACAAGAAATAAATGAAGTTATTATTCTAAGTTAAAGTAAGAAAAAAGTTTATAAAAAAAATTCCAGTGCCAGTTTGTGCAATTTTTAATTAAAATTTGCGGTTGTACTATGCAACCACTGCTCCTTCTCATTTAATCGTAATTACATTTGAAGAGGTTTACTCTAAAAATAAAGTGGTTTCAAAAAATGACCGAGTACGAACAATAGAACGGAATATAAATTAGAATGTTGGCAGCTATGATATAACAATTTTTTTTTTCTTTTTCTTTTTTTTTTTTTTTTAGTTGAATTCCTGAGGTTGCGGCAATGAGAAAAAGTATATTGGTGGTTTATTTTACTTTTTTTTATAGCTTTATTATATATATATATATTTATTTTATTTTATTTTTTATTTATACAAGCGTTTAAAGTTTGAAGGTGCTAATGTTAAATTCATATCGCAAACATTTATTAATATCTTAAAAAAAAAAAATATAAGTAAAATCTTTATATATATATATATATATATATATATTACGAGATACAGTGAAGATACTCAAACATAATCCATTATTATTTTTGACTCAGAAAAATATTTTTAATTATGAAAAGTATTAATAAATTCATATTAAAAAAATATATGAATTATTATCTATATCAATTTTTACATAAAATAAATCCTAATGCTTAAAATTATGGGTGTTCAAATTTGCAGCTCATTCCAGCTATCAATTTTCAAGATATAAATTTATTTAAGTCTTGAAAATTGATAACTTTCTTTTGGAGAGGCTTAGAGGGCCATTTATTATAAAGTTTTGCATGAGATAACGAAGAAAATTTTAAAAAGTAACATAAATAATCACTCACAGTCGTGTGTCACTCACACGACTTTCTCTTACCCTGAAATTTAATACTATAAATACAGGTTGGAGATTAAGAGGTAAGATAACGATGTTATGTAAACCTATGTTAAGCAATTCAAATTAGGCTTCGGAAGAGCCTTATACGATAATTAATTCTGTGTGAGGGGGGCTACCGCCCCCCTCAACCCCCGTTTCATTAATGCACCTACATTTATATAGAATTTAATTCGGTTATTAAAAAATAAGTCTGTTTTTAAAAAGTAATTTATTAAAATTATTATTTTTAAAAAAATTATCTTTTATGATAATGCAGACGATTTCCATATTAAAGAAATAGTATAACACTAAATATCCGAAAAAAGTCCATTTTAATCTCAATATTAAAAAATAAATAAATAAATAAAAAAAATACGATTTTTTTTTCTAATTTTTTTTTTCTTTAAAAGTAAAAAAAAAAAAAATCGATAACTTTGTTTTAAATTACCGCAGATCGGTGGTTCAACCATTCGTTTTAAAGGTATTGGCGAGCTCTTTTGAAAGATACCCATCTTGAAAATTTACTCCCCTCGAGGGGGGACCTTCCCCCCCCCAGGGGGGAGGCGAGGCTCCTACATACACATTTTTTTTCCCAGTTGACTATCTCTATTACAATATATATATATATTCGTTTCATTTGGTTTAGTGCAGTCTATAGACGTTAAACTCTACTTACCTGTAATTTCCCCCATAGATGTAATGTATTAGAATTCTCTTGATTGTCCCTGTACACGAACCATTTGCTTGATCTCAACGAAAAGCTTACTGTAGCATCCGTATATGATACACATTTAGAATACCAAGTTTGAACTTTCTGCCATAATTTGTTTTTGAGATATGCTGATAACAGACAGACACACACACAGACACACAGACCATTTGCTAAAAACATGATTTTCGTATACTCAGGGGACCTCAGAACGTGTAAATATAACAAAATCTCGCGGTCGAAAATTTGATCCAAAAACAATACTTTCTCTACCTTATGGGTAAGAGAAAGTAAAAATTAAACAAAATATTTTTAAATTTTAATTACGGTCAAATTATATACAACAACAGCGTCACCCCCTCCCCCCCCCCCCCAAAAAAAAAAAAAAAAAAAGGAAAAAAAATGATTATTTTAAGACATTAAGTGACAGAAAACAAAACAAAAAAAAAAAAAAAAAAGAAAAGAAAAGAAGAGAAAAAAGGAAGAAAGAAAACAAGTCCTGCTTTTCAGCGTTCTTATAAAACATCACAATATAGGAAAAGAAAAAGAAATGCGACTTTGAGTATTCGTGCTAAACTCCTTAATTTACGGTGGAAAAAATATTTGCAAGTGGCATTTACCCCACTGACTACTCGTGATAAATTTTTAATCCTTTAACACTTTCGCGACCGCGGACTTAGATTCACGTCATTTGAAAATCTGTAACTCCGCCAATGGGCGTTTCTTTTTTAATTTGTATGTCATTTACATAGCCTCCTAAACTAGATGCCTTCCGTGTGACTTGAAAACTTGGCTATAGTTCAAGGGGTAGACAGAGCCACCTGGTACAGATTGCGCGACTTTTTTATTAAACTGTTACCAATAATTTTACGAAGTGTGATTTGATATACATAAAAGGCGAGTACGATTAAAAATATTTAATGTGTACTTCATGCTATCTTAGAGTAATTTACATGAAAAGATGTTGTTTATGCGTTGTTGTTGTATTGAATTATTTTGTTTGCCCACAAAGTTTTTATTCATCATCATGCTATATTACTGCAGTTCATACCTTATGTAACGCCTACATCATAAAATAAATAACTTTCATTAAAGTAAAGGAAAATTTAAGTTTTATTGATGATCAATGCTGCCATGATAGACACTTTTTAATTGAAAAATATCGCACATTTTCCAAAGAGCAGTGTAATATGTATTAAAATATCTAAAATGTATTATATTCATATATGTATTTTCCTTCTACATAATTATCTACTGTAGCATTTAAGCATATATCTAAAGAACAAAAATCAAGAATAGTCAGGGTACTGTAAAGATAATAGTGCCGGTATTATTATTTATTTATTTATTTATTTATTTATTTTTTTTTTTTTAACCTTTTCTCTTAAAACATTTCCAGTGTGAAAAAATTAAGTTTTGTTCTAATTTTTGTGCGGTCTTAATTTTATTTTTCTAGATTTTCTTATGACAACCTAACACATTTTGGTAATAACTCTATGAAAACTAAAGATAAAGTATACAAATTGTATACTTTTCCGCACTGCCACACTCTCAGAAATTTAAATATGAAGACAAAATTGGGTGTTGCTATTGAAAAAATCAAAGATGTAGCTCATTTTATACTTAGATGACTCCTAATTCAAAATTTCACATTATTTTCATAAAGTACACTTAATTTCCTGTTGAATGATAACTATTAGATTTTTCTGCGTCGATTACTAACGAAATAATAGAGGGTGTTGCGTTTTTTTTCCCTCGAATTAAAATTAAAATAGCGCCCGCAAATCTTAAATGTGCATATCTTACCAGAAAACCATCCTGTACTGTTATAATAAATAAAATCCCTACAAGCATCAATGGAAAGAGCATATATAAACATGTTTTTTGACGCATAAATAAATTGCCGTCATCAGCTCGTTTTCGAATTATAAATTCTGAAATTTCGCTAATGATCGGTACAAACACGCCTGAATCGATAAAACCATGCCTTACTGAAATAATGAATGAAACCAGTAATCGAAAGAGCACAGACAAACGTGTTCTTTCATGCACAAATCAATTGCCCTTTTCAGCTTTTAGATATGTTCTATCGAGATGTAATCATTGAAAATTCGTTAATGTAGAAACAAAAAATTTATTAAAGTCATGGTTCTGGCTGTTTTATCGAGATTTCGCTCACTCCTTCCTCGTTTCTACATTTTTGCTGAAACTTAAGGGCCCGCTTCACTCACCGCCGCCGGAAGCCGAAGCTAATGTTATTCTATGGGAAATTTTTCTTTACAAATAACTTATTAACTAATACATGTTTTTAAATTCTGTTTTCAAATTCTGCAAATTTCCAGCTGTTAAATTGACGGACATTTTTCAAAAAAAAAAAATATTTTGTTTATTTTGTATATATTTTTTTGAAGCTGCAAAATACGAATTTTCAATATGTAAATTTTTTTCATTTTGCAATTTCAGAATAAAGTATTAAAAATTTAAAAAGTACATTTTTAAAAAAGGTCCGTCATTTTAACAGTTGGGAATTTTCTGAATGTGAAAACAGAATTTAAAAATATGTATTAGTTAATAAGTTATTTGTAAAGAAAATTTCCCCATAGAGTAACATTGGCTCGGGCTTCCGGCGACGGTAAGTGAAGAGGGCCGTTAAATGTAGATTTCTCGAGAACGGACTCACGACAGCAAACAGTTCACTCTTCGAAAATCATATTAGATTATGCCCTCTCGAATGAACATCATTTAGTTGATTTTTATTACTACACTATTGGGATGGTTTCCTGGTTAATATAGGACGGTATTTTTATTTTTTTTTTCATCAGATTGGAGATTTTTACCCTGCTTCTATAGCAATAAAAGAGGATTTAATGAAGGACATAGAATATTTTGACATATCTACTTGAATTCAGAGGTCCAAATTTTTTAAACCCGTTATATTCGAATAATACATGCAGAGCTGCCAACCTAATCAGACAAATTGTTAGTACCGCCCCTTTTTCTATACCCCTTAATTTTTAAAGTAATTTTCTTCAAATAGATTTGCGATGAATTAAGAAGAAAAAACTCTAAGAAATGACTAGTGTAGAAAAAGGGGCGGTACTAACAATTTGCTGGATTAGGTTGGCAGCTCTGTACATGCAATCGAAATGTAGTTTTTGAAAGAGTTTGAGAATACCATATATGCAACGCCTTCTTGCCAACTTGTATGGACTATATTATTCAATATCCATCACTAATTTTTTATTGTAATGTTTACCTAACAGTATGTCTGTCTAAAGAACTATCATGTATATAAAACATTATTCTTCATATTTATTAGTGATTATTAAATAAAAAATCTCCTACAACTTAGCAACACTGATGCAACATGATGTTGAATCTGGGTATTTATAAAAACTTAATAAACTGTTTCATACTCAACGTCTCATTGCCTCGTTATGAAAGGAGGTCAAACAAAACATTATTTGAAAGAATAACTATAGAAAATTATGAACATTCGTAAACTATTCATATAAGTGTGTGAAAAAGTATTTTTATCATTGTATTTTAATTCTTTTAAATGGAAAACTGTTAAAACTTTATAAACATTTTCTATTAATATTATTTCAATGAATAATTTGAAATAAATATATTTATATCAGCAATAGTTTTAAATATTTTGTTAGAAAAACTTGCTGCTCTTATAATTAGGAGAACCAGCGTGCTAGGTACTTATAGTATTATATTTCCCTACTACACTTTCTGAAACGTAAAAACGATTATATTTAATCATAGAAAATAACTGCATTACTATTCAAAAATACTAGTGCTGAAACGTCTGCATCGTGGGAACCCTCAAACAAAACCGAACCGGGGAAAAAAAAAAAAAAAAAAAAAAAAAAAAAAAAAATCTGAAAAGCATTAAGCTGATGAGCGCTGACATCTCAGGAAAAATACAAATAAACAAATGCTGTTTGAATTTTTATAGGAAATTTTGAAAAATCATTACTTTATTTAAAGTAATTTTCCATGGCTCAGTACCTAATGAGATAGTATTACACATATGGGGACGAAGAAATAAATTCTTATCACCAATCAGCGTCTTTTTTGAGCGACATAAATATCGGAAATACTTATTTATGAAGTTGGTTTTTAGTATTTTATTGGGATGAAATATAAGAATAACAGTCTTCAAGCGTATCTAATAGAACCAATTTTCTCTGAATTATAGTAAAATATTCCACTGTGCTTCAAAAATTGTTTTATCTGTGGCACTAGAAAACGTGCCAGTATGGCTTAAAGTGACACTTAAAAAGCACAAAATATAATGTTTCGCGTAAAACCGGTCCAGTGGTTAGTGACTCGCAATTAAGTTTAACCTTGAGAATGGCCATTTCGTACGAAGTGCCTATTGAAGAATATATATATATATATATATATATATATATAATTTACAATCTTAACTTATCGTGTGAACAAGATTATTGTTTCTTTTTTTCTTTTTTTATATCACTTTTACTTTCAAAAGTTTAATACGGGTCAACATTTTTTTTTTTTTTTTTTCAGGACTTAGTATTTAAACGTAGAAGTTAAAGTAAATGCTATTTAATTGTACATACAGGTAATTACATGGATAATAATGGCAAGTATAATATTGTTAACGCATATACAAGGGATACAGGCACACACAGAAAATAAATAAATAAAAATAAATAGAGGAATAAAATAAAACTGCCATTCATACAAAAATAAATATACATAGCCAACACTTTTATTTATTCTGGAGTATATTTAGCCCGCCTTATTTCGCACCACTTTATTTTTAGAATAAATTTCTCCAATATATAATCACGATAAAATATGAAAACTATTACTCTTTGAAAAAAAAAAATTGTGGTGTGAAATAAAGGCGGGGCTAAAAGTACGGAATAAATTAAAATGTTGGCAGCTACGTAACATACTGATCTAAAATTTCTCATTGCGTTACTACATTTCTTTCTTCGAATAAAGTGCTGTGAAATTTACGTTCTTTGTTTTCCTGGTTAATGTTTCAATAATAATGTTATAACACTACAACTAGGTTTTTCCGACAGGGATTAGTCTGAGCTACTTTGCTGAGAATATAGGATTACTGTCAACTTTTGACAAATGTAGAAATAATCAGTTAAATATCATAGCTGCCAACCTTTATTTATTTATTTATTTATACACCATTATTTCTTCAAAAAACTTTTCGAAAAAATTCCCTTGACAAATTTTAAAATCGAAGTAGCCCGGATGTCTCTCGTCAAGTTATTAACTTATGTAATTGTGATAACCATTTCGATTCATTGCCAAAATGGCAAAAATATTTAAAGTCGCCAATGGGGTTCTATACTAAAGCTGCGCCGTTTAGTTGCATAATATATTTTCAATGGTGACCATCCAATATCGCAATACTAAATTTAATTTCATATTGCTGTCATTTTAAGATCGATTGAATTATGTATAGGTAAATAAAATATTTCCTTAACAAGTTACAGTTGTAAATATATAAAATTCGCTATTAAGAATTCTTTATATTACAATCTGTATTTGTAAAAATTAGAGCGAAATTATAGGTGATCGAAAATAAAATTAGCTTACTCATAAATTAAATTCCGTTTTAACTATAACCTGTAATAAAATATTTTATATTATTTAAAAACACTAAGTACTTGCACATAATTTATTTTTAACCCGTTAGTAGTCGCTAGTTGGTCGATTTGCCGCCCATCCTTCAGTTTTTTCCAGATTTTTTATTCAATAGACACCAAAAAATTTTAGAAGTGGCATAATGATATACATAAAACGCGAATAAAAATCCATTTAACGTCGATCACATCACTTCTTAAAATTATTGGTGACAGTTAAATAAAAAGTTCGCAATCTGTAATAGGTGGCGCTGTCGGTAGTGGCTACTAACGGGATATGCTTACTGTATTTCTTTATTGTTCTGTTCTAACAGGCAGGGTACGCCTGCTTCGATGGTCACTATATTTTAAATGAATTTACAAAAGAATTGAATGACTATTTTTTATATCACTATATAAATAATCACTCTAAACCTTGCTTTGGGTGCCCACTGTCTATGGCAGCTCTTTTTCCTCCCGCAATGTCTGAGGTCTAGGTTTTCACTAACTACATAAAGTTTTTTTTTCTTCGGGTAGTTCAATTTGGGTATATATCGACGACAAGTGAGCAGCTATTATTCAAGAACTACGATTTTACGATGACTGTATCTCAGCATCTATTAAATGTTTTATTTTTTTAATCATGTATTTTATATTCCACGCTCTTTACATTTTATTACCATATACAGGGTATCAACAGTCGAAATATTTTCCCTGATTCTCTCACCAGTATATTTATATAATAAGTTTTACTTAATTAATCGTGCAAACTTATTGCTAAAAATTCCGAAAATAAATTTAAAAAAAATACTGGGGGAAAATTCAGGGAAAAAATTTCGAATATTGACACCCTGATCTATTTCTGACCAATATAATAAATAAAAGAAAAAGCAGATTTTCCTTTAAACGGAGTTAAATAAATAAAAAATAAATAGATTTCAATTAAACTTATTATATTACTATTTTTTACAATAAATGTAATAAACTAAGAAAAAAAAAAAAAAAAAAAAAAGACTTTTTAAAGAATTAACCCCTTACCTGCCGAGGAAAATTTACGAGAATTGTTTCTCAGTGCCACCGTTTTTTCGCAACTCTGAAATGAGTAAATTTTTCAAACACAACGTGAAGATCATTTTTAGGTGATTTTATTGCATTGCCAAAATGTATCTATAGTTTCAATGGTAGCAGCAAAATAGAAAGGATCGCATTTCGGAAAAACGTATATACACGCCCGGGGCAGTTAAGGGGTTAATTAAATAAATGAAAAATAAATAGTTGTTTATTATAAAAAAATATATATATATACATGAACATGAGGACATACCCTCCAACATACTAATTAATATTCCGTAGTATTGTTAGCCCCGCCTTCTTTTTCACACCAGTATATTTTTAGAGTATTTTTCTTCTTATTGAATCGCAATTGCATTTGGATAATATTACTCTAAAAATTTATTGGTGGGAGTAAAAGGGCGGGACTAACAATACTACGGAATATCAATTAGGATGTTGGAGAATATGTGAGGATAATAAAAAGTTTCTTTTTTTTTTTTTTTTTTTTTTTTTTTTTTTTTTTTTGAATTTAAAATCTAATGTAGGGGAAGGTAGGGGTACATCGGACCTATTTTGACTTTTTCAATTTTATTTTTGTAATTATTTGCCAAAATTGAATACAAATAGCTCTTTTAAATACTGTATGGTGTTATATACAACATATATATATATTCCAAAATTTTATAAAAAATATATCAATTATATATATATATATATGTAAAAAAAAAAAGTGCAATTAGGTCCAAGTTACACCACTGGTAGTGTACCTTGGATCATTTATTAAAAGCTACAGAAAAACTTAATTTTAAGTAAGAAAATCTATTTATTCATTAATACATACATAAGAATTCAAATAAACTTTTTTTTTTTTTTTTTTTCTAAATGATTCATCTGTCTTAATCGTATTGTCATTAAGTCTAATTTGAGTCTAAAAAGTGGTAAATATTAAATATTAACTTAAAAAAGTCTACATTAAGCCATATTGTGATTATTGGTAAAAATCCTCGCACTTATTTATATTCAAGATTGTAATTGGATAGGTCAGTTCCAAATGTTACATTTTGGAGCTGCATTTCTGATCCACCACACAATATGACCACTCCAAGGTACACACACTACTTGTGTTGGGTTCAAGGTTCACTATTCTGTTACTAAAAACGAAATTGCTAATCATGATGTTCCAGATCGGCTTTCAAAAAGTTGAGCTTGCAAGCAAACATAGATTACTTTACTGAGAACCCAAACAGTAAATATATTAACTGCATGTGATATTGTTTATATATCTAAATAAATAGATCTAGAAAGGGCATAGGTATGAGGTACATTTATGTCCAAGGCACACCACTTTCCCCTATTTAATATTTTCTACTGTTTTATCATTTGATTTCAATAAATATAATAGATATAAAAAAAAGAAAAAAAGATTTCGACTTCAAATGAAAGAATTAAATAAATAAATAAATACAAAGTTTAATAGCCGTTGATAAGATACGTAGACGATGAAATGAAAGAATAAATTTTGGAAAATAAAACGGAAAAGTCTTTTTTTTTTTTTTTTTTTTTTTTTTTTTTTTTTTGTCTAATATCTGAAAGGTTTGAAATTTTTTCTCTGAAATAGGTGAATTTTGATATACGAGCAAAATGCACCTCCTGTGAAAGTTTGAACGAAATTCTACAAATATTTGTTGAGTTATCCTGAAAGAAAGAGTTTAATATAGGATCAGACACCATAGACCCAGGTAAAAACGACGTGTATTAGTCTTCGTTTTATATTAATATATACCATTATATTTACAGAGCTGCCAACCTAATCCGGCAAATTGTTAGTACCGCCCCTTTTCCTACACCACTTAATTTTTAGAGTAATTCTCATTAAATATAGTTACGATGAATTAAGAAAACAAATACTCAAAAAATTAAGTGTTGTAGAAAATGGGCGGTACTAACAATTTGCCGGATTAGGTTGGCAGCTCTTTATTTATTTAATAAAAAACAAGTTTTTTTTTTTTTTTTTTTTTTTCTGTGTACAGAAATTTTTGTTCGCAATCCGCTCAAAGTAATTACTTTTAATCAAATTTCTTTATTAAACTAGGTGAATATATGGAGTTACCAAGATTTGTACTATGAAAAATTGCAAGTGCATAGTTTAAAGGAAATATTTTTTCAAAAGCTTCATGGATTTACATGCTGATAAAATCAATAAATATTTGAATATATGTATATACATAAACCATAAAAAAATATATTAACAACTTGAGATTTTTTAATCTTTGCTTTGCTCTTGCTTACTTGGAAGTGATTAAAAATGTTATTAATGGATTGATTTACAGCAACGTATATTCTGAAAAGAATTTTCTTATTAAAAAAATGACTTACAGTAAATAACATACAGCCTTGCTTATTTAAATGTACAAGCGTTAAAAATTCATTGATTTAAGATGAATAAGTTTTTTTACATTACTTACTACTTTAAAATTTTGCACTTATTTTATGACGAAAATTATTATTCAAAATTATCGGTAGGGAAAAATAAGAAATGTTCTAATTGTATTTTAAGAATGTTCAATCCATTTTAATTAAAACAAAAATAAGAAAATGAAATGGTAACAAAATCACGAACTATTGGTATGATAAAGGAAACTTGTCATGACACGCACACAGATAAGTCAAACTGATGTGTAGTTTACTGTGATTGCTCTATATGCAGAAGATGAAATTTGTGTGTCGCTGTGGAAAAATGTTACAGTGTAGCTGCATATTTGTTAATAAAAAATAAGAAAAAAGGATAACAGGTAATTTAATTTTAGACATTTCCGTAAGCTAAAATCATTGTTGCATTTATTATATACCAGTCATAGCTGTTAACTTAGCACCTTTTGGCTACCATAAAATTTTAACGGGAATATATATTTTATTTAACCCCTTACCTGCCGATGAAAATTTTCGAGATTCGCTTTAACCCTTTATATCCCAAATTATTTTATTTTTAGAAAAATAGTTTGAAACTTTTTTATTATATTTCTTTATGCATGAGAATCATCTCATCTTAACACATTCGAGACCGCATGATTTTGAATTTTTGACAATAACCGCCTGTGGGCGTTATTCTCCCCTGTTACAATGTTTCGGAACAAATTTTTTTGCATTCACATTTATATTAGAAATGGATATACATCATAATTATATTCTTTCTAATCAAAGTATTTGTGTCCATAGTATATTTCATTGTAAAAATGTGAATATTGGTTGTGTATTTAAGATATAAATAGCATACAAATTGCGAAAGAAACGCCCACTGGTGGAGTTACAGATTTTCAAATGACGCAAATCTACGTCAGCGGTTGCAAAAGTATTAAATTTAGCTTCAACTATAGCTTAACTAGAGGGAAAGTTTAAACTGTGGCGACTAAAGCTTATAGTCCCAAAGAAATCCTGCAGTAAATTTAGGCTATATTGAGGAATTTTTTTATGGGACATTAAAGTCCCAGTGGGATACAAAGGGTTAAAGTGCCATAGCTCTCTTTCAACTCTGAAATGAGTAAATTTTTCGAAAACATTGTCACGATCATGTTGAAGGTTATTTTACTGCATTGTCAAGCCGTGTCAGTAGTTTCACTGGTAGCAGCATACAAAAGATCGTATTTCAGAAAGACATATATATACGCCCGGGGCAGTAAAGGGGTTATTCAATGAATTATAACGGTTTTCACTGATAAAGTAAAATGAAATAAATTAAAATTTTCCGGTAGCCAGAAAGTGCTAGGTTAGCAACTATTATAACACTTAATTTTTGATTCAAACTTCTAAGATTCGTCCCGAAATTTTTATTTTATTTTATTTTTTTAAACAAAATTTTGCTTTTAGAATAGTTTAGAACACCGTGTAAATGCATTTTTTTAATACTTTTAGCCAACTGTTTCGAGTTCCTGCTGCCTTCGTCAGCGTTATCAGTACAAAGTTTGCAATCGATTTTTAACTAAATTCCCGACTAGCTAGGCATTTGAATCTTTCAGAACAGATCAGAACACTGTGACAATACATTTTTTTAAAATACTTTTAGTCAACTGTTTCAGGTCCTTACTGCCTTCGGGAGCGTTTATATGATTTAACAGAAAATTTATTTAACTAACTTCCCGACTAGATAGACATTTGAAACTTTCAGAATAGTTTAGAATACGGTAGGGAATGCATTTTAAAAATACTTTTAACCAACTGTTTCGGGTCCCGGCTGCCTTCGGCAGCGTTACCAGTACAATGTTTGCAATCGATTTTTAACTAACTTCCCGGCTAGCTAGCTAGCCATTTGAAAGTTTTATAATATTCTTCGACCACATTTCATGAAACCAGGGAAGCATCTGCGCAATTGCTAACTCAACGAGTCCAAACTAAAATAAGGGTGACAGTCATCTGACTCAGAGAAAATGAGCAATAACAGAGCGCGGAATTAATGGATGTTTTCCAAATTTCAAACTGCCGGTCAAGCTGGCATCCCTCTAACATTTTGGACGCGTCCTCACTGCTAGTTTTAGGATATGTGGCTGCACTGTAGTTCAAAACACGATAACAATGAATTTTTTTATTACTTTTAGCCAATTGTTCCAGGCTCCCGCTGTCTTTGGTAGCGTTTATATGATTCAACAGAAAATTTAAAAACATGGTTTATAAAAAGTTCTTTTTAATTTTTAATTACATATTTTTTAAACCGGGTGCAGTTTCCTCGAAGTTAGAACACATATAATATGCCCCAACTTCAAATTACTAATTTCTGGATTTCTAGCAAAACTTTAATAACACAGCGAAGAAAAAAAATATATATTTATTTTATTTGAATTTTATTGTGAAATTCTAGTGGCAGTCCAATTTCAATGAGATTAATTTTCTTGCACCTCCAGTGGTTAAATCTGCGAATGGTCGATGAAAGTATTAAATTGTTCTCCTTGTGATTGTACATAATAAAAATTTTCCTAGGTCATTACATGCTGGTTTATTTTTGCTGATAATTTCATAGTTGCCAACCTTTACGCCTTCTGTATAATTTGTAAAAGTCGGAAATTATGCAATTGTTATTTCAATTCAAATACTTTTATTTTAAAAAAATATAATAAAGGTTATATAAGGTAAAGCTAGGAGAGTTTGCCTATAATTCAACAGAAAATACAAAAAATCCAAACATTAATTTTTTGCTAAACTGTTGTTGAATGATTTTGAATTCCTTCATTGTCTATGCATTTCTTTTACTATTATATTGTTATGCTGTAAATAAAAGCAACAGCTAAAAATTAAACCAAAAGAGCTACTTTGAGCAATATCTCCTTACACGGTAGGAGTGACTGCGCACATGGGTAGGAGAGATTGTGCTTAATTATAACCACAATTAAATCGTTAACAATAATAATTGCCAAAACTGAATTCAAAAAACTGGCGTACAGTCAATAGAAAGATATTAAAACTTCTTCACACACCATAAATTTTAAGTCAGCACAACCGGTTTCGAAAGACCTAGCCTTTCTTCATCAGGTGCAAACACGTGCTACTGCCTTAGAGGCAAAAGCAAGACTGAAAGTAGGACAAAATCCAGAGGGGAAGGAGCAACACAAACAACCAATAGGAAGCATCATGCAGGGCAGGACCAATCAGAGGGGAACACATGTACACACACACACACACAAAAAGGGTGGGGGATGGAAGGAGCAATCAATTAAATTTATTATTTTATTTTATTTTATATTTTATATGTTTATTTTATTTTATTTTTATTTATTTATTTAATTAATATTATACTAATAAGTAAGTTTAATAAAATTTATTTATTTATTTATTTATAAATTTTTTATTTATTATTACTATTATTTTTTTTTAAATGAATTATTTTATTATAACTAATATTATGTGTAAACATAAAGAAGGAAATTATTTTATTGAATTAAACAAATTTTTCCAGGCTGTAGACAGCAAAGTGGAATCAGATTTTTCATTGACAATTTTATCACGACTAAGGTAAATAGCTAAATTTTCCAAAAAATCCAGTTCGGAAACGCGTTTGGCATGAAAGATAATTTTGGCACTCTTAAAATTAAAACTATAATCAAATTCCCAACTGCGCTTCGCAATAGAAGATTAAGAAATTTTTTGATTAACAACATACCGAGAATATTCACGTAAACGATATTCAAGATTTCTTTTTGTTTGACCAATATAAGATAAATCACAATTATTACAAGGGACATTATAGATACCCCACTTATGAAGCTCAGGAACAGGGGATTTGGTTGAAGGGAATTGGAATTTATTGACAGGTTTAAAAATAACGTGAAAATTGAAACGCTTCAAAGCTTTGGCAAATTTAAAACATAAGGGGGGATAAAAAGGCAAGACAACAAGATTATCAGGTTTAATTTTATCATCAATGGAAAGAGTAGAATTATAAGTTGGCCTACTGAACTTTTTTAGAGCTTTATCAATTATAGAGGGTCTAAAACCTCTTTTAATAGCAACAGACTTGTGTACGTGCGTTCCTCTCTGATTGGTCCTGCCCTGCATGATGCTTCCTATTGGTTGTTTGTGTTGCTCCTCTCCCTCTGGATTTTGCCCTGCTTTCAGTCTTGCTTTTGCCTCTAAGGCAGTAGCACGTGTTTGCACCTGATGAAGAAAGGCTACGTCCTTTCGAAACAGGTTGTGCTGACTTAAAATTTACGGTGTGTTCAGAAGTTTTAATATCTTTCTAATAATAATTGCACTTAAATGACATTGTTGTACGGTTTTTGCAAGCAAATATTTTTGTATCACGAATTGGTATGTTAATCTAATAATTTTAAAATCAGAAATTTAAAAGAATTAAAAAATTTTATTTAAAGAATGAATTTTAATCAAGTAAAAAAAAAAAAAAAAAACAGAAACTGAAACAGATAACATTACAAAAGAACATTAAGTTACTAGATAAATCGTTTAATTTAAAATTAGTACATTTCCTTTTCAATTTGAATGTTTTCTTGTTTGCTTACCTAATCTGACGTTGTCCACATTCATTGCACTTATTTTGTAAATGATACAGATTTCGTAAAACCAACTGAGAAGTTAACCCATTCGAGACAGATTGCACACTACCGTGTGCGCAATACTTTTCCAAGCCAAAAAGACGTATAGCACACATAGCTGCCACGTTTTTTTAATTTATTCCAGAATTGTCTTAGCTCCGCCCTTTTTTCACACCGTAATCTTTGTAGAAAAAATTTCTTTAATATATAATTACGAATAAATATTAAGAAATTTACTAAAAAATTATTGCGGTGTGAAAAAGGGCGGGACTAACAATATTCCGGAATAAATTAAAAAACATGTCAATGATATATGGCTGGTTCCACCCATTTTTGAGTCCAGAATTCGCCCAAATTTAAGTCTAGAATCCGCCCACAGTTGATTATTTGTTAAAATTATTTTCTCAAAATTTTCTGCACAAATATGTTCAAAACACAAAATCTAAATTTCGCTTTGTTAGAAATCATTTCGTTACAACTATAAAAACCTTTACTTTACTTTAATTTAATTTATTTTATAAAAATTTAGACGATTACAGATCTTAAGCTTAAAAGAAATTTGAGAAGGATGATACCTTTTGTTTGCATTCTGTTGTATCGCTTCTGTTTAGGTAGCCGACAACTGCACAAAATTTGAGCATCGTACTTTAAAATATTGCATACTTGCCAACTTATTAATTAATATTCCGGAAAATTGTCACTATCCGCCATTTTTTTCACAACAGCATTTTTTAAATGTATTTTTCTTCCAATTTAATCGTAATGACATTTGAAAATGCCGTAGCGTTTCAATATTTTTACGATCGTTACATTATACTTTCACCGCACTTTTCAGAAGGAAAATTATGCTGAAAGTATGAAGAAGAAAATCTCAAAAATATAGGAACGCTGTGACCAGAATTCCCAACTTTTATAATATATTCACAAGCATTTCTAACCCCGCCTTCTTTTCGCACCAGAAATTTTGTAGATTATTTCTCTTTAATATGTGACAACGATTAAATAAGAAGAAAATCATTTTTCATAATTTCCGGTATGAAAAAGAGGCGGGGCTAAAAATACTCGTGAATAAATTATAAAAGTTGGGAACTCTGGCTGTGACCTCTGCATTTGAAGAAAATTTCTCTAAAAAAAATGGTGTGGAAAAAGAGGCGGGTTTCAGCAATCTTTCGGAATATCTATTAGTAAAGTGGCAGAAATAGTTCGTACAGTCTTTGAATTCTGTTATTTTTTTGCACCAGTGTTATTATTTAGCAAATTTGATATTAAAAAAGGCCTTAAAACTTAATAGGAAATATATTGTATAAAAATACAGGTGGGAGAGTCCTTGAAAAAAAGGCATGGCCGTTCGAACCATGGCAGACATGATATTGCAAAACTAAATAGATATACAATAGCATTAAATAATTTGTGATAAATTTTCCATGAAGAAACACTGGCACTCAAGAGGTAAATACTACAAAGAAGTGACTTTTGTCGCTCGTTGACACTCTTGAATAATGTCCTATTTCGGATTCTGGGGACGGTTTCAAGGGCGTTTTTGATCTTTATTTTTATTCAACTAGTCATTGCAAATTGTAATTTGAACTGCTGAAAATTACTAGGAAACTATCAATAATATTAATGCTAAAAAATTCTGTTTGAAAATATCCTAAGTACCTTGCATTTCGTTTTAAAAAGGAGTGCAAATATTAAATCTGTTTCAATAAAGGGAAAGTTTAAAATTACTTTTTCAATTTTGTCAAAAACACGAAGCTTGCATAATAAGAGTATTGTGTAATTAAAAATAATTTTGACTTATTTCCCATAAAAATTATGTAAAACTTCATGAAGATAAAATTAATATTGTTTAAAAAATAGTTATTTTCATTTCAAGTAGGAACTATTAGAGATTCCAACCAGTCTATATTTTGGCTAAAAGTGATTTTGAATACCATTTAGGTAATCCCATTCTAAGTATACCGTCATACCTGCCAACATTCTAAGTAATACTTTCACGACCGCATGCTTTTGTCTTTTTAGCAGTAAGGTCCGCCTAAGGGCGTTATTCAGCCAAGTTGCAATATTTCAGAGAAAAATTTTCTGTTTTAACATTTATATTACAAATGGATATACATTATAATTATATTCTTTCTAATCAAAGTATTTGTATCCATAGTATATTCGATTGTACAAATGTGAATATTGGGTATATTCTTAAGAAATAAATAACATACAAATGGCGAATGAAATACTCACTGGCGGAGTTACAGATTTTCAAATGACGTGAATCTACGTCAGCGGTCGCGAAAGTGTTAATATTCCATAGTTCTATACCCCGCCATTTTTCAAACCAGTCTTTTTTTAGAGAATTTTTCTTTTATTTAATCTTAAGTAAGTTTGGCGAAAAGCGCTTTAAAAATAAAGTGGTGTGGGAAAAGGGGCAAGTATTAACAATGATACGGAATATTAATTAGACAGTTATGTGTACCGTATTTACTAGTATATATTCCATAAATGAGCTAAATCAGTTTTATGCCAGAAATTCGAATTAATAGACAACGCTATATTCATAGCCTCCTAAACTAGATGCCTGTCGCGTGGTCGGAAACTTGGCAACAGTTCAAACGGTAGACAGCGCCACCTGGTACAGATTACACGACTTTTTTATTCAACAGCCACCAAAAATTTTTTAAAGTGGGATTTGATATACGTAAAAGGCGAATAGAATCAAAGAAACGTGGATTATATATACTCCCTCCGTCCCAAATTAGTTGCTACATTTCAAATAGGCGGAGTCATAAATAACTTCTGATTCACTTCAGTAGATCAACACCAGTAAAATTATACTCCCTCCGTCCAAAATTAATTACTATGTTTGAATACTTTTGTACTAATTATTAATGCTAATGATTTTATGTTTTTTTTTTTTTTTTAATCAGTTTATGGGTGCTATTTGCTATGCTATTAAATCAATCAACAGCACTTACTTTCTGAACATTCTTTCCTTAAATCAGTACCAAATTAAATTAAAAACTTTGTCCAAAAATAATTGCTACGTTTGTGGAATGTCAAAAAATGAGAATACCAAGTTATGATAATACTGTGTTACAAATAAATAAATAAATAAAGTAAACTTTAGGTACACTCTTCAATTTTGCCTGTTTATTCACTTACACGTATCGCTGAATCAGTATATATAAGTATTTTTTCTCTAACGCGTACCATTGTTTGTGTACGGTTAAAAAACTAAAATATTAAACTCGTAATATGTACATATTTTAATTTTATTAAAGTTATTAGACAAAAACCGGTAGCAAACATTCTTATTATTATATTTTGTAACAGGAAAATACTATATAATACGGTGAAAAGAAATATTTCGCACAAAATATGTAAAATTTGTAACTTATTTTTGTCTGTTACTTTCATTTGCTTTATCTGTAGTACACGCCCACTACAGACATTTACATTTGTAATCCGGCCCACTTTGGAGCTACAGTTTTAAAGGACTGAAGATTTCTTTTACGTCTTTAGGGTTTTTCCGGTCGTAATTCTCCATTTTATTAAACACCTGTCTAGCCAACATTTTCTATAGTAAATTTCATTCAGATATAATTAGTTTCTTATTTTTCACAGTATACATTCAAAAATTGAAACTACTACTCATATAACATTACACTGTGTTAGAAAAAAGCTAAGTACCCATTCCATATTTGCCTATTTATTCATCCATACTTATCGATGAATAGGAACATATACGCAAATATTTCTAACACGTCCCATTTTTTTTTGGTACGTTTATTGCAAGGTAGCTGTTCTCTTGTTGTTGTAAAAACTCCGCCTGTTTGAAGACATAATCCCGCCCTTTTGTTTGTTAAAATGCAGGTTTGCTGTTTGAATAATTGGTTATACCTCAAAAACGAGACGTGATAGAAACATAAGATATACACTGCCGACATAATGTAACTAATAGCTATCAGTTTTGTGTGTACCGATATCGTGTCGCACAGTGTAATTTTTATCGCAAATAAAACGATTTTAAGTGATGTTTAAGGGATTTCCTGCATATAATATAGCTTCGGGATTACATGCCAGGTTTCGCGGAAGAATATTTTGACAACGAAGAAGATTTTGACAACTCGTATAAAATAACCCTTATTGAGGTGGGTTATTTTATACGAGTTGCCTCCGTATAACATCTTAATGTTTTCCATACATGTTTGCAAAGTTAAAAATACATTGTTAAGCTTTTCTACTTCTATATTTTGAAAAGCGACTTCAACGGCATCATTAAAGTTGTCAATATCCTTTTTAGGCATCTGATGTTGTAATGACTGTATTAAGTTAAAAAACCCGAGATCAAGTAGATTAAAATCTGGAGATTGACATTTTAGTTGAAAATTTCATCCATCTTCTACACATTATTCTGTGATATTGGGATCATCCACTGCCAAATGAGGCTTTGCATTATCCTGTTGAATGTATATAAGACTCGATTTTTGACTAGTTGGATATTTTTCACGTATAGGCGGCAAAACTGTTTCTATAATTATTTTTTGGATTTCTTCTTTGTTAACAATTTCTACAACTTTTGTCACAGCAGTTCCTTTCACACGATTTTTTGAGCTTCATTTTGCATTTTCTGAATAAACAAAAGACCATATTCTAGTTTTTCCATCAAACGTTTCATTTCTATTTGAGTCTTATCTTCGCCTTGTCACCGCTGCCACATACATTACTTTGGTAATAAACCTTTTGTGTTTGCAATGCCTCAAAGGTTCAGTTTCATCTAGGGTGATGTAAAACTGGTTTTCGTAATATAAAACTATTTTTCATCGATATGAATACGATCCAACATTTCCAAAAAACATCCATTAATTTGAACATGCTGTAAACAAAATCTTCCATCGAGTTTATTTTTTTCTGTTAGACTTGGCTTAATAGTGGGTGAAATACCCTTCAAAACTTTTCCCTCCTTGACAATCCTGTATAATGTGGATTTAGGAATACTAACAGCACTTGATAAACTCCGCAGTGATTGAATTCGCTTTATTGGGATATCTTTGATTTTGCTCAATTGCTGAGAAAAATCTTTTTTCTTTTTTTTCGTCCGCATTTACCAATTTTTTGTGAACTTACATTGTAAATTTCATCATCATTTATTTTTGACGTCTTTGCCAGCTTCCACAAACGGGATATTGTACTACGATGAACATTAAATTCAATCGTTGCAACATCTATAGCATCATGGCTCAGTTTATCATTTTTCAAATTTTGCAGCAAAAATTGCAATACAGCGTTACTCTTTGTATTGTCCATTTCCTTCTTTAGGGTATTTCCTAAATTATATTTACAATTATCGTCACTCTTTTATTAGGTCGAGTCACTACTTCATATTCGAGTAAACATTTCTCAGGGTTGAAAAATTGGTGCAGAATTCATACCAGAATAAATTAAGCAAAATTTTCTTCTTAATAAACCAACGATTTAATAGGTAGAGAAATATTTTAAACGAATACTGGTATGAGTTCTGCGCTTATTTTCCAGCCCTGCATTGCTTCTAAAACCTAGTATGCCGTGTTATATTCATTGTAGTGGTATAATTTTACTGGTTTTCGATCTACTAAACTGCATCGGAGGTTATTTATTACTAGGAAGGAGGAAATGCTTGGTAAATAAATGTTGTTGACTGATAGAATAGCACCCTGGAACCTCTGAAAAATGTTCAAAAAATTTATAAAATCATCAGTACAAAAATATTGAATTGTAACAACTAATTTGGGACGGAGGAAGTATCATATATTACTTCTTAAAATTATTGGTGTCAGTTGGAATAAAAAAAGTGACGCAATCTGTACCATGTGGCGCTGTCTCAGTGTTCCCAACTTTTATTATTTATTCCCCAGCATGTTTAGCCCCGCCTTCTTTTCTCACCAGAAATTTTGTAGATTATTTCTCTTTACTATGTGACAACGATTAAATAAGAAGAAAATCATTTTTCAAATTTCCGGCATAAAAAAGAGGCGGGGCTAAAAATGCTCGTGAATAAGCTATAAAAGTTGGAAACTCTGCGCTATCTACCGCTGAAACTTTTGCCAAGTTTCCGAGCCACGCGACAGGCATCTAGGTTAGGAGCAGGGTTCGTAAATATCATGATATTTTCGAAAATATCAAAAATATCCGATATTTTGATATAGATCCGATATTTTTGATACATATCCGATATTTTCAAAATTGTCAACTTATGATAAATATTTTCAGATTTAATGCAACTTAAACACCTATACGTATTGCACATTATATAAAAACTAATATAAAACATTATTCTAATATGAAATAGTAATTTTTATATATATAATTATAAATAATATAATTTTTTTTTTTTTTTTTTTTTTTTTTTAAACACTAACAAAATTTTTAAGTTAGACAATTTCTCTTTCAAAACACAAATTATAAAACTATCTCAAATCTCAAGAATGTTTTATTTCTGTTACAAAACTAAATACAACGTGAAATTTATTTATTTATGCTCAAAAATTTAAATAAAAATGTAAGTTTTTCTGCTTTTTCAGTTCCTAGCCTGTTGCGCAATTTTGAATGAACAAAACCAAAGCTAGAGAAAATTCTCTCTAAGGATGCTGTTGTTGGTGAAGCAGTATAAACAATTGATTTACTAACTTAGAAATTTTTTCTTTTAGTGGCTGTTCAATTTTAATATTATCCCACCAAATCAATGGCTCCACAGCTAAGAAATCGTCTTCAAACATAAAGTTCGGAAAGGGGGATTTTTTTGCTAAAAAAGTCATTGCTAGAAACAAAAGTTCTTTGTCTGTAGAACGCAAAAAATCAAATGCTCTCTGCTTTTGTTCTTCAGTTAATTTTCTTCCACAATATCGATGGTCTAACATATTTGCCGCTAAGTGTGCTGGTGAAAGAACCATTTTTCCTCTTGCTGATAATTTTTCTTGCACTTATTTTATTCCTTTCAGCTCCTCTCTTAAGTTACTAACAAAATTTCTACACATTGTGCAAGTTTAGTCTCATCTTTTTGCATTTCATCTAATGCTTTTGCGATGGGTTTTAAAATGTTTGTATAGTCCGTACAATTAACCATTAAGTTGACATCATTAACTAGAGTAAAAACAACACAGAAATTCTCATATTGAAATTACAGGAGCACTTTAGAAAAACATTTTCAGATGTGTAAAAAATATTTTTGTTAACTCCTTTTAGCATTTCATTTAAAATAAAAATTTTTATAACAATTGGAAATTTAAAGTTCTAATTTTTAGACAAAAAATATAAATATGATGAATAATCTATTTTCAAAATACTTCACATAAATGAAAATATCAAAAATATCGAAAATCCCGATATTTTAAAAATAAATATCGGATATATATCATGATATATATCCATGATATATATCGATTGATATATATCCCGAACCCTGGTTAGGAGGCTATGATATATTTCTACAAACCATATTTTTTTACACATACTGCATTGTCTGTAAATTAAAATTTCTGATATAAAACTGATGTACCTCACCTGCAGATTATATGCATCAAAATACGGTAAGCCGAAGAAAACCGCTACGAAAATTCCAAAACTGTTACTATTCGTAGAAAAATAGTTGTCAAAATATAGGTTAGTTGGAACTTCGCTAATATTCAGATTTAATTAAAAAACATATATAAACATACATTTGTTCCATATATTACGTAACTTCATAAAATCAACTGATAGAGACTTGAAATTATAAAGCTAATGCTGGTATTTTTAATTCCGATTATCACCAGAGCTGTTCTTTTTTCCGGGATGTTTAGCATTTATTTCTCATTTTATTATTAGTCTCCCTTCTTCCTATTAAAGTTGTCACATTGCAAGGAAATCTTTAAACCTTCCGTGGAAATAAAGAACTTGACAGTCTTTGCTTTAACTTAATAATCTTTCTATCAATTAAAAAATAACTAAAATTGAATTTATTTATGTAGGATTTAAACTCATACGTCAATTATTATTTCAAGTTATCCTGTAATTATCTGAAATGATAGATCACTTTAAGTCGTGATGAGACTTGTTCTTTTTGCGTATGAAACAGCCGGTATGATAATTTTGATAGAACATTCTATATCTGATAATGAAATGAAGTATTTGATTTAAATTATATAATTAAAATGTCTCGTGTTTCGTTGGAAATATATTTTTAAATCTAGCAAGCATTCCACTTCCTGTTGTAAACATATAATTTGGTAGTTTAAAATTAAAAAGTGTTATCGAATAACAGTTATTTGTTTGTCCTTTGGCCCCAGCGTTTATTTTTTGCGAGGTCACAGCATCAATCATTAAAAACTAATCTATCATAATATTGCAATTATTATGTAATTAGAACACCAGAGATTAATTTTATTAAAGAGCATTTGACATTTCTTAAATATTATGACAATAGGAAGTATACAAATTTAAATCTTGATTTAGTCGTCGATGTAATTCGTAATTTATGACCTATTCTTTCAGATATTTACAGCCTATTTTTAAGGTACTGAAAAATTGTGAGCTGTATCTGCATACTTGCCAACCACCTCATTAATAATCGTAACATTGTTACGCCCCTTTAAAACACGCCCTGTTTTTCACACCACTTTAATTTTAGAGTAAATTTCTCCAAATGAAGTTACGGTTAAATAAGAATAAAATTGATCTAAAAAAAAGACTGGTGTCTAAAAAAGGTGGGTACTAAAAATGTTGTGATTAATAATGAGATGTTTGGCAAGTATGTAATTGTATAGTTAACTGAATTTTCAATCACTTAAGTAGTAATCATAGCTGCCAGCATTTTAATTTATTCCGGAGTACTTTTAGCCCCGCCTTTATTTCGCACCACTTTATTTATAGAAAAAATTTCTCTAATATATAACTTCGATAAATTAATACAAAATTACTTTAAAAAAATAAGTGGTACGAAATAAAGGTGGGGCTAAGAATACTCCGGAAAAAATTAAAATATTGGCAGCTATGGTAGTAATTATATAATATCAGAGGTCTCAGAGTTTCTATATTTTTAAAATTATTTTATTTTACTCCCACCACAGTTTTTAAAATGAAAATTTTCGTAAAGGTTCTCATTCTAAAATAGGATAAATATCTAAAAAACATTTTTCCCCCCCCAAAATTTGTGGTGTTGCACAATAAAATGATCGTAAAAATATAAGAACGCTGCGACCCCTGATAATATTAAACGAAAAGAAAAATCTCTTATCAAATATTTATAGAATTAAAAAAGTAGAAATACAAAAAAGATGTTTCACAACTAATAAGATGAATTAAAGAAGAATAAGGTTAAATTTGACAAAACAAACATATTTAATAAAGTATTATATGGTAAAAATGACAGCCCCTCAACTGGATATCACATTCTTCTCTTTTTATAAATAAAATAATAACAGAAGATTGAAAATTGTATGGTCATGAAATTCTTTCGTATGAAATGACGAATGCTGAATTTGCATATTTGTATTTTGAAAGAAAATGTTGCTAAATAATTTATGATCTGTAATGATGTTGTAAAATTCAGAAATAAATCTACTAAAAATTTGAAAACATGGCATATTAGAAAATATAAGTATTTAAAAAAAAAAAAAAAAAAAAAACTAATCAAAATTGATGAAAAAGTGAAGACTTACACCTTTTTTACAAAATTCCACACACACACTCACACACACACACATATATATGTATTAATAATATAAGTCTTGTATTTCTTTTAATTTCTCTGTAATAAAATAAATAATATATTTTTTAACCCTAAAATAATTATTTACCTATATAGCATATAACTATTCTTTTAAGAAAATGTTCGTTTAATTTATAATTTATTTTTACATGATTTTTTTATTTGTTTGATTTAAAACATAAAATGCTTGATACTGTATCATATTGATAAAATATGATTTAGCTTTAAAAAAATATATATTTAAATTGAGAATATTATACATTAAAGGTCTCATCATAATTCATTTTTCTTGACTAATGTGCAAGTAATTGTAATGGAAATAGCTGGAAATAACCATTTAGAAAAAGAAACAGCGTTTATGTATTTTTGGAAGCCTATTTAGAATGTTTTTTTACATATAAACTAATTAGTCATTATTATGGTGATATTAACTGTTGCAATGTAGAAACGGAAGTCAGCAGTTGCTGTGAGATGTAACAATAAGCGTCCGCCGAAAATAATTTTTTGAAATAATCATTGAGGAAATTGCAAAAGAAAGAGCAGATTAACCACATCCGATCATTAAAATGTTTCTAGAAATAACCTTCCAGAATGATTATATTCATTCCAAATAAAGTTTAAACCTTTGCCGGCCCTAACGCTATAAAGCGTTCCAAACAGTGTTTCCAAATTTAGGGACACTTTTATTCAACTCTCACCAATAATTTTAAGGAATGACATTTGATACACAGAATGAACGAATAATAGGCCTCGCCACGTTCCTAGAACTTTACACTTATTTTATTACACTCTCACCACTATCATAAAATAATACATTTTTACATAAAGTTTAAACATGTTTTTTCACTAAAACAATTAAGAAAAACTTCATGGTTACGACATACCACCCAACCATATCATTATGAAGCGTAAAATTTTTAGTACCCACCTTTTTTTTTTCCACACCAATCATTTTTTAGAGTAATTTTAATCTTATTTAGTCGCAACAACATTTGGAGAGAATTAATCTAAAAATAAAGTGGTGTGGAAAAAGGGGCTTTAAAGTTTTTACGCTTATTAATGAGATGATTGGCAGATATGTTACGATAGTATTGTCAGTATAATAAAACGGAAGTAAAACTTTAGGAAAGCTGCGATGCCTGGATCAACTTTCGAAGTGATTAGTTACAACTAAAATTGTAAGTCCAGAGCTTCGCGTATCCGCTATTTTTGCAGGACACATTCAGGGATGAGACATTTTCGCCACCACTATTTTTATAGTATAATTTCCATCACATTTGATCACAACATATTACTATAAAAATACGGTAAACGTTTCTGTATAAAAATGGTAGTAGTAAAATAGACGGAATTTTCTCATCCATGAAAGTGTCAAAAAAAAAAAAAAAAAAAAAAAAAGGGAGAGGGAGGATTTAATATTATAAAGTTTATTTCTTGAAAGTTTTTAAGTTTAAATGTTACCACTCACTTAAAATATATCTATTGATTTGTGCATTCGACTCAAAATATCTTGAAAACAAACAGTTATTCTTAGTGCTAGGATATCTACATATTGATAAATAACTGAATAAATATGTTTAGATTGAAAAAAAAAAAAAAAAAATTTTAGTCGTTAAATTTTAAAACAGACAAATGTGACAGAAATACAGAACGCGCGTCATTACTTTTATAGCATAATCATACCTGGTAATACTTAATATACAGAGTAGAATCCTTCATCGGTTCGGGTAACCCGATTTTACTCGAACCCGACACGACCCGATCCGCGGTTCGGGTTCGGGTCCGGTTGACTGATTTATTTTTTGTGCGGATCAGGGTTGGGTCGGGTTGACTGGATTTTTTTTACTGCGGGTCGGGTTTAGATTTCAACGAATCGGGTCGACTTGAGAACATCTTTCAAGAAACTTTTATCTTAATAAAGTAGAAATTTGTTTGCTCTTTACACCCAAGATGAATATACGCTTACCTAAATTATCATAGTAAAATAAACATCCATATTCGACTAAAGCAGTGAACAACAACAACAAAAAAAAAAGGAAAAGAAAGCAATTATTATTTAGAATATAAGCTGCTGAAAACAGCCTACTTCTCCCACAGTAACCAGATGTATGATTCATCAATTTTGATTACTTACATCCTTTTAAAATATATTGTGAATTTAAACTGATAATTAATATTTTTTTCTCTTGCAGATGTTTTTAAGAAGTTATAGAAATGTAGATTTAGATGAGTTTATTTGGCGTCTGTAACATTGTATTATTTTAATATTATTCTGTGTATGATAAGCATTAAACAATAAAACTACAAACACTAAGCTTGAAACCCATTTTTGTACACTTGAAGTTCACAGCTCACATAAATAGTTAAAAATTATTATTCATCCATTTTTCAGATTTTTTAATTTTTAACTTAGTTGTATCTTAGTATTATGTAATTTACATTTTTAATTCTTTTTAAAATGATTTACCATACACACACAGAGCAGTGTGAAAATTTATAATTTAAAAATGATTTCCATGATTTTTAGATGAATTATTAATTTTCATTTAGATTCGGGTTTTGGGTCGGGTTCGGGTAAAAGAAATCGGGTTTCGGGTCGGGGTCGAGTATAAAGAAATCGGGTTCGGGTCGGGTGCAGGTTGCCAAAAATTCTTTAGTGCGGATTCGTATCGGTTTTGGGTTGATACAAAATTCACTTGTCGAGTTCGGATCGGGTAAAACCCGACCCTTGTAGGACTCTACGGAGCATTGTTTAATTCCGCTTCCTTTTTATACCATTTTTTCAGAGTATTTTTCTCAAATTTGTAATTAACCCATTGCAAGTGTTTTCCTATTTTGAACAGTAAACTCTGGCTCTAAAATGCTATGTTATATATATATATATAAAAGTATTACATAGTTGTGTTTAAATCGTTTAAATTTTATCCTCAACACGGGTATGATAGTTGATGATGAACAGGATATGAAATTTTAGCGCTTCGTGACTACTGGAAAATTTTAATAGGATATTTTGCTGTATTTAATCAGTGAAAACCTTTACAGAAATATAAAGAAAATTCTATCAAAATTTTGCGGTAGCCAGAAAGTTTTAAAGTTGAAAACTATAATTACAACATGTGTACAGACAGGGGGTAAAAAACGCAACATTCGACGTAACTTCGTTGCTAATCGATGCACAAAAATGTAAGACATGTCATTCAACAAAGAATTGTGAGTAATTTCAGAAAATAAAGTAAAATTTTGAATGGGGGTCGTCTGCATATTAAAACGCGCACCAACTTTGATTTTTTGCAATGTAATGCCCTAATTTTATTTTATATTTGAATTCCTGGGGTCGCAACAACGAGAAAAAGTATATTGGTTGTACATTTTACTTATTTTTTCACAGAGTTATAAGTGTTCAAAGTTTTAAGGTGCTAAAGTTAATTTCATATTTCAAAATTTTATTAACACTTTCGCGACCGCATGTTTTTGTCTTTTTGGTAGCATGTTTCGCCTTTGGGCGTTATCCTTTCAAGCTACATTATTTCAGAATAAGTTTTTCTGTATCCATATTTATATTTCATAGGAATATACATATATCTCAATTATTTTATTTCTAGTGAAAGCATTTCTATCAATAGTATTTTGATTGTACAAATATGAATATAAGGAATATTTTTAAGAATCATAACAACATAAAAATTGCAAAAGAAATGCCCACTGGAGGAGTTACAAATTTCCAAATGACGTGAATCTACGTCAGTGGTCGCGAAAGTGTTAATATCTTCACAACAAATAGCTTGATCGATATATATATATATATTTACAACATACAGTGAAGAAACCCAAACTTAACCCATTATCACTTTTAATTCTGAAAAATATTAATAAATTCATATACATAAAATTTATGAATTAAGACCTTTATTAATTTTTACATAAAATGAATCCTAATGCTGAAAAATACGGGTGCGCAAATTTGCAGCTCATTCCAGTTATTAGCTTTCGAGATATAAATAAATCTTTCTTTTGCAGTGGTTTAGGGGGCCATCTCTTATAAAGTTTTGCGTGAGATAACGAACCAAATCTTAAAAAATAACAGAGAAAAAATAAACAAAATATTTTTATTTTTTATTTAAGGGTCAAATTATATAATAACAGCGTCAAACGCAAAGAAATGAAACAAAAATGATGATTTTTAGACATTAGTGTTAGCATAAAATTTTTTTGTTTTCTAAAGAAGAGTTCTTCAAAACAAAACAATACAGGAAAGAAAAGTAAATTTGACTTTGAGTATTCATATTAAACCCTTATTTTACGTTGGCAAAATTATACACAAGTGGAATTTACCTCATCGATTACTGGTGATAAATTTTGAATCCTTTAAACGTACATTAGGAGAAAAAAAAATGTCAAACAAAACAAGCCCTGCCTTTCAGCGTTCTTCTAAAACAACAGAATATAGAAAAAATGAAAGAAAAAGTGACCTTGCCTATTTAGGTTTAACCCCTTAATATACGATGGCAAAAATATACTCCACGGACATTTACCTCATCGATCACTCGTGATAAATTTTGAAGTATTTAAATAATCTGGTGTGTCACTCACACGACTTTCTCTTACCCTGAAATTTAATACTATAAATACAGCTTGCAGATTAATAGGTAAGATAACGAGTACTGTTATGTAAACCTATGTTAAACAATGCATATTAGGCTTCTGAAGAGTTTATATGATAATTAGTTCTGTGTGAGGGGGGCTGCCGCCCCCCTCAACCCCACGTTTCATTAATGCACCTACATTTATATACAATTTAATTCTGTTATTAAAAAATAATTCTGTTTTTAAAAAATAATTTATTAAAATTATTATTTAAAAATATTATCTTTTATGATAATGCAGACGATTTCCATATTAGAGAATTAGTATAACACCAAATATCCAAAAAAAAGTCCAATTTATTCTCAATATTAAAAATATATATTTACGATTTTTTAAGTTTTTTTTTTCGTTAAAAAAAAAAAAAAATCGATAACTTTGTTTTAAATTATCGCAGATCGATGGTTCAACCATTCGTTTTAAAGGTATTGGCGAGCTCTTATGAAAGATACCCATCATGAAAATTTACTCCTCTCGAGGGGGGACTTCCCCCCCAGGGAGGGAGGCGAGGCTCCTACATACACAATTTTTTTTTCCAGTTAACTATCTCTATTACAAAATATATATATTCGTTTCATTTGGTTTAGTGCAGTCTATAGACGTTAAACTCTACTTTCCTGCAATTTCCCCCATAGACGTAATGTATTAGAATTCTCTTGATTGTCCCTGTACACGAACCATTTGCTTGATCTTAACGAAAAGCTTACTGTAGCGTCCCTATATGATACACATTTAGAATACCAAGTTTGAACTTTCTGCCATAATTTGCTTTTGAGATATGCTGATGACAGACAGACACACACACAGACATACAGACACATAGACATGCACACAGAACATTTGCTAAAAACAGGATTTTCGTATTCAGGGGACCTCAAAACGTGTAAATATAACAAAATCTCGCGTTCGAAAATTTGACCCCAAAACAATACTTTCTCTGCCTTATGGGTAAGAGAAAGTAAAAAACTAAACAGGCAAGGCTCATTGTTTAAAATAGAAAAATACAGGGGTGAAAAATTAGCGCAGAATTCATATCACAGTAAGTGAAACAAAATTTCAATCTTATTAAACCAACTGCTTTATAAGTAGAGAAATATTTTAAACAAATACTGGTATGAGTTTTGCCCGAATTTTAGAGCACTAAAAATAGGTGGACGTAGAAATTGTCAGTAAAAAAAAAAAAAAAAAAAAAAAAAAAAAAATGCGCATTCACAACTACTAGAATGCAGCGCAGACTTGTTAAATAGCTCCAAGACGACCGTCATAATTAAGGGGTTAACCATTTAGTTCATATATTGCTTTTCTTTAAATTATTATTTTAAGCGTAGTTTAGTCTTAAAAAAATATTTTTATAAATATATTTTAATAAAGAAAATATATTTTCGTAGAAATTATAAAATAAATCATACAATTTCATAGAGTTAAACTAAGTACGATTAAAAATGTTTAAGGTATACTTAATAAAAGTAAAAAAGTATTTAACAGATACCTTACAATAATTTGTCTAAAAAGATGCAATTTATGATATTTCTTTCTTAATTACTTTATTTGCCCAGAAAGTTCGTATTCATCATCATAAAACACCATTAATTAATATCAATTTTGTTCAGCAATATTATATATACCGGGTGATCCAAAAGTCACAGAAAAAAAATATATATATATTATTAAAAAATTACTGACTGTAGCTCTATGTGGTTTTCGCTAAAATGTACAAAAAAAAAAAAAAAAAAAAAAATTATAGATATAAGAAAAAAATATTATTTACATTTTACCAACATATCGTGCTGTATTCATATTATCCTCTCACATTTTAAACAGATACGCCTGATAATTGCGCAGCGTCTGACAGTCATTATAATCAATGACGGCCGTCACGTTGAACATTTATAGTCCTAGATACGTTGTTGAAGGTACTGCATCACTGTAAAAAAGTAATTTCACACTTAAAGCTGATGAAGGATATCCTGGTGAAGGATACTTAAACTGATTTTTTAATAAATCTTTTTTTACCTAAAAAAAAAACAATGTTCTTCTGTGCATTTCAGTGAAAACCGTATGCCAATGCCTTCGGCCAATGATTTTTAATAATATTTTTTTTTTCTTTTTAATTTTTTATGCGACTTTTGGATCACTCTGTATAGATATAGATATCAGAACTCGAAGTCAAGAAACTTTCATTGTTGATATTTCCACCTTTTTTGCCACCACTATTTTTATACAATAACCGCGGTCCTATGTATGATCAGCACTGCCAAAATCAGACACTTCTTTATTCAATAATCACAAATAATTTTGAAGAGTAATACTTAACATGCATATTAAATGATTGAGTTTAAAAGTAATTACGTAACTCGTTGCAATTAAAATTTAGTGGTAGATATTGAATAAAAAATTCCATAAAATTGACAGCACTGGTTACTACGCACAACTTGCCAACACCCCAATGAATATTCCGTAGTATCGTTACCCACGCCTTTTTTTTCACACCAGTAAATTCTCAGAGTAATTTTCTCCAAATTCAATTACGATTAAATAAAAAAAATGGTACTCAATAAATAAATAAATAAATAAATAAATAAGTGAAATATATATATATATATATATATATATATATATTGGTGGGAAATTAAAAGGCGTGGCTGGCGATACTACGGAATATTGATTAGGATGTTGGCAAGTATGAGACGCATTATAACATAAATACGGTAGATATTTTTATATGAAAATTGTAGTTGCAAAAAAGGCAAAAATTTCTCATTTCTGAAAATATCCTGAATGAGAAAAACGCAGACTTTGTGTTTTGATATATACATTATTGTCTTTCGTACAAATATAAAATAAATGACTTTTAATAAAGCGAAAGAAAAGTAAATTTTTATTGCTGATCGATCAGTATTGCCGTGATATAGACACTTTTTAATTGCCGAAACGTCAGTGGAGGCCCTACATTGAGACTCAAAACGGTTTTGGGCTGTGTCTGTCTGTCGCGCGATAGCGGCCGCAAGAATAGCGCTATTGACTTGAAATTTGGTGCACGTGTTCATGAGCCCCACGAAATCAGCTGTATAGTTTTTGGTATGTACTCCATTTGTAGTTCGTATACAGGGACACGCCAAAGTTTTTCTTATCATTACGGCCTATGGGAGGAATTTGTATGTATCAAGATAGCGGCCGCAAAAATAGCGCTATTGACTTGAAATTTGGTACACGTGTTCAGGAGCCCCACGAAATCAGCTGTATAGTTTTTGGTATGTACTCCATTTGTAGTTCGTATACAGGGACACGCCAAAGTTTTTCTTATCATTACGGCCTATGGGAGGAATTTGTATGTATCGCGATAGTGGCCACAAAAATCACGCTATTGACTTGCAATTTGGTACACGTGTTCATGTGCCCCACGAAATCAGCTGCATAGTTTTGGGTGTGTATTCCAATTGTAATTCGTGTACAGGGACACGCCAAAGTTTTTCTTATCATTACGGCCTATGGGAGGAATTTGTATGTACCGCGATAGCAGCCACAAAAATCACGCTTTCGACTTGCAATTTGGTACACATGTTCATAAGCCCAACGGAATCAGCTGCATAGTTTTAGGTGTGTATTCCATTTGTAGTTCGTGTACAGGGACACGCTAAAGATTTTCTATCATTACCGTTTATGGGAAGAATCTGTATGTACCGCGATAGCTGCCGCAAAAATCAAGCTATTGACTTCAATTTTTGCCGAAACGTCAGTGGAGGCCCTCTGTTGAGACTCAAAAGGATTTTGGGTTCCGTCGGTCCGTCCGTCTGTCTGTCTGTCTGTCGTGCGATAGCGGCCGTAAAAACCACGCTATTGACTTGAAACTTTGTACACATGTTCATGATCCCCACGAAATTAGCTGTATAGTTTTGGGTGTGCATTCCATTTGTAGTTCAAGTACAGGGACACGCCAAAGTTTTTTTTATCATTACGGCCTATGGGAAGAATTTGTATGTACCGCGATAGCGGCCCCAAAAATAACGCTATAGACTTGCAATTTGGTACACATATTCACGAGCCCAACGGAATTAGCTGTATAGTGTTAGGTGTGTATTCCCTTTGTTGTTCGTGTACAAGGACACGCCAAAATTTTTCTTATCCTTACGGCCTATGGGAAGAATTTGTATGTACCGCAATAGCGGCCGCAAAAATCCTTCGATTGACTTGCAAATTGGCGCACACATTCCAGCTTTCCATATAAGTAGCTGTATAATTTTCATTGCTATATTTTTTATAAACTGTGTACAGGGACACGCCAAAATTCTTAACATTACGGCGTATGGGGTAAATTTCGTTTAAACGCATTTTAATATCATTACTTTGCAATGAAGAAAATGAAACTAGAGTACGTGAGTAAGATGCTTAAACGTATGTTGCTTGAAGAAAATATGTGCTCTTAAGCTTTCTAATTAATGTACAGGACCTTACAAAAGTGTTCTGACAATGTCACTTAGTCATTCAAACGATGTTAAATTTGGAACAATTATTAATTTTAAACGCAAAATAAGCTGAATAGTTTTTACTGGTGTATACAATGTTTATGGTTCGTTTACAAAGACACACGAAAGAATTTCGTAACGTTAGAGCCTATGGACGAATTTTTAATTTAAGCGCGCACTTTAATGCGTTTATGCTGAATTGAACTTAATAAAGTTAACATACATTATAAAGATGCTTAAAATCATGTTTACTCTAAAAAAAGGTTATGTATAGACGAAATAATTTATGGGACCACACAAAATAATTCCGAGTATGTACTGTAATCATCCAAATGATGTCAAATTAGTTTGAAAGATTAATGAGCTATAATTAATTAGATTTATTCTTATTATTGGCGTTTATAATGACTGTGGCTACTTTTCCGGGAATACATAAAGGAATTTCATACTTTTATGGTGTATAGTCGGTATTTCTTAAAAGTTTATTTTAACATGGTTACACCCCATCAAATATAAAGAAATTTTATTAGAATTTTAAAAGCATGTTTTCCTGTTGAAAATTGTGGGCATAGAATTGATAATTAGTTTAAAGGTTACGCAAAATATTTCCGATATGCTATGTAATTTTTTTTTGTATGAAATTCGGTATTTATGAATTTCCGGGAAATAATACAAGACCGTCGTTTAATAAGAATGCATATTGTTGCGTACTTTGGGGTTTGTAAGTTGTCCGAGAATGAAAGGCGAAACTTGCGAAAATTCAGTGATTTATTCACAGAAAGTTCCAGAAGAATACAGGTCTATAAACCAAGTATCAGCTTCAATTGAACCAGTAAACATAGTTTAAACAACAGCCGTTAACAGCAAAACAACAGTACAAACTGTTTAGCAATAACACATAAAGCAAGTCTTATTCAAAGAGACTCAAAGCAAAGCAAGCATTTGACGAAACCGACACAGATCTAAGATTGGAAGCCTTGGCTAAAAAAATGCTCCTTTTATACTATTCTATCGAACACAGACAGTTCTGGAAAATTATCGTATCTCATCAGCCAATGAGATTGGAGCTTCCATATTTGGTATATCCCTAATAAGGATTTTCTCGTCAAGGTCGCCAAAAAAATCGCCAAGGAGGGAAACAGTCGCCAAATTTGGCGCCAAATCCATTTCTTCCCTTATTGGAGCTTTTCAATTCGTTTTTAAAGGAAAATTAGGCTATTTTAACGCTAAAACGACTAGAAATGCACAAAATTAGCATTTTATCGACTTACTAAGCCTCTTTGAAAAAATTTATACAAAAATAAATGCAATTATTTACAATTCCGTAACACTTTATATGATATACAAATAGGTATAGAAAGAGAGATACAGCGGGGGGTTGAGGGGGGCGGCAGCCCCCCTCAGGAATGTATCTGTTTATGGTAATAAGTCGATCGAATCAATATATACTATTATATAATAAGAAATAAATAAAAATGACCTATTGAAAAATGTCTGATGCAAATAGGACGTTGAGGGGAACTAATATTTCTAAACATTAATTATAAATAAGAAGTTTCTAATTTAAATTAATTTTCTTATAACTTACAAAATCTAATAATTTTGATTTATATTAAACAGTAAATATTGATAACACTGACTAAATACTTGATTTTTTTTTCTACTCATAAATTTCCAAAAAACACGATATTTCAAAATTAATTTACAATTACATAGTTCACTTTTTCAATGAACAACCCCCATTTAAACACATCTAAAAGGTACTGTATTTAATATTATCTAATTATGAATCTAAGTATGTCTAAAATAAACCGAAATGAGGAAATGCCAAAGTACTGTAAAAAAATATCTCTTCTACTATCACTTATTTCTTTAACACCTTTTATTTATTTATTTATTTATTTATTTTATTTATTTATTTATTATTATTATTATTGTTATTATTATTATTTATTTATTTATTTATTTATTTATTTATTTATTTATTTATTGAAAACATTTTCAGTGTAAAACAATATGGTTTTGTTCTATTTCTTGTACAATTTCAATTTCATTTTTTTAGATTTACGATAACCCCCTAACACATTTTGCTTATAACTCTATGAATGCTAAAGATAAGGCATACAAACTGTATACTTTTCCATACTGCCAGACTCTCAGAAATTAAAAAAGTAAAAATTGGGTGTTGCTATGAAAAAACAAAATCAAATTTGGTTTTCATTTTAATAAGTAGATGATCCCTAATTAAAAACTTTGCGTTATTTTCAAAAAGTGCACCTAATTTCCTGTTGAATGACATATATTATAGATTTTTCGGCGTCAATTAATAAAAAAATAATGTCAAATGTTTTTTTTTTTTTTTTTCCTCCTCGACTGTACATACCTGCCAGCATTCTAATTAATATTCCGTAGTAATGTTAGTACCAGCATTTTATTTCACATTAGTCTTTTTTTTTTAGTATTTTTCTCCTTATTTAATCGTAATTACATTTTTAGAAAATATCTTTAAACATAAAGTGGTGTAAATAAAGAGGCGGGTACTAACAGTGCAACTAATATTAATTAGGATGTTGGCAGGTATGCATAACATACATAGCTGCCAAGTTTTTTAATTTATTCCGGAATGCTGTTAGCCCCGCCCTTTTTTCACACCGTAAACTTTGTAGGAAAATTTTCTTCATTATATAATTACGATTAAATATGAAAAAAATTACTCTAAAAAGATTACGGTGTGAAAAAGGGGCGGGACTAACAACATTCCGGAATAAATTAAAAAACTTGGCAGCTATGAACATATATACATATACAGGGGCGGCCCATCCTTAAGGACTAGTGGGGTACGGCACCATTTATAATTTTTCTCGATTAATTTATATATATATATATATATATTCATTCTTTTATCTTATTTATTGTAACTGTTGAAATTGTTTTATATACAAAATAACAACGTCTATTCAATTTTTTTTAATATTCTTCTCTTTGTCTATAAGTCCTTTTTAGGTGTCATAAACCACTTAATGACTGACCGACCCAAGGCTGACAATAAAAACAGCGACCGAATGCTGCTTCCTTATGTCTAGAAAAAGGGCCAGCTTTAAACGACCCAGCTTTGCGTATTAACCCATTAACGCCCAGCGTCCTCATTTGAGGAGAGCTAATAAAATAGCACGTATATTTTTTGTGGTTTCTTGGAATAATTTCTGCTTTTTAATGACAGTTAATAGTATTTTTGTAAATGATCCCTCAAAGTTTCATGTGCCTGCTATTGATTATAATTACAATATTTCGATAGTTATGATTTTTCAATCATCTCATATAAAATTGTTTTTTGCGTAGATATACTAACTTAAGTCAAGTTGAATAAAAATATATATTATAATACTTTACTTTCGAGGTCTTTGTCAGCGAATTATAGGAAAATAATCTGTTATATCAAAGTTTTTTCACTAGAACACTAAATGTCTTTAAATGAAGATAGGCTTTAAATTTAAAACTATCAGAAGAACGGTTTAATTTAATATATTTTACTGTCAGTTGTCTATATTAATATAGAATTGAAATATTCATCAAAATATATTTTTCAAAATTAATTCGGGCGTTAACGGATTAATTTGTATAGTATTTATTCTACTCGAACAGCAGGTTAACAGATTTGGCGACAAACTGCTTTATCCGTATTAGCATGCCATAAAATTTTCGTTGGTGGGCACACGAAGTCTGATCCCTTGGAACAAAACCATAGAGAAAATAACAGTCTCATTTAAAATATATTAACCGCACAATTCCTGGATAAAATTCGGTGACTTCTGCATCACTTTTGTTTTTCTTCTTCGCATTATTATTGATATGACTTTTCGTTGCATTTTTTAAAGTTATATATGATAGTTTAAAATTTTAGTGTTTAAAAATGAATTATTTTGATAGTTAAAAGTATTTTTGTAGATTAGTGTTTGAGATAAAAGCTCGTAATTAAGAATTTTAGACCTCTCTAATTAAAGTATTTTGGATTTAAATGAAAAGAAGGAAAGAAAATGTGCAACTGTGATATTTTTCTTCATAGTGGAATACTAAAAGTTAATGCAAATAAACTGTGAAATTTTTAGATAAATAATTAATGGATTTACATGAATAAATGGATTAATAATCTGAATAAAAGGGTAGATTTTCCTTTTTCTTTTATTTCTTTATTTATTTTAAACTGATTTTTTTAAAAATACGATTTAATAGAAACTTTATTTATTTATTTATTTTTTTTTTTTTAAGATGACAGACCGTCTTTCTTTTTTCATTTATTATAACCTTAAAAAAAAACCCTTTTTTTTTTTGTATTTATTTCAATCAAGAATCAATCTTTAATTTTCAACAAACACAACGTTTAACAGTAACATAAAATTGTGTTTAAATGTAAGAATTTGATAGCCATAATTGAAAAGTTCTAAAATGATATTTTTCGATGAAATGTCAAAGTTTAAAACGAATTTTAATAATCTGCATAAAGGCGTAGTTTTTTTTTTTTTTTTTTTTTTTTTTTTTGTCTTTTATTTATTTATTTATTTTAATTTTTTTTAAACACGATTTAACAGAAACTTTATTTTATTTTATTTTTTTAAAATGACAGACCGTCTTTCTTTCTTCATTTATCGTAACCTTAAAAAAAAAAAAAAATCTTTTTTTGTATTTATTTCAATTAAGAATCAATCTTTAATTTTCAACAAACACAACGTATAACAATAACATAAAATTGTGTTTAAATGTAAGAATTTGATAGCCATAATTGCAAAGTTCTAAAATGATATTTTTCGATTAAATATTTAAGTTGAATTTTCGATAAATACATAATTTTATAATTTATTCATGAAAATTCAAAACTTGTAAAAATAAAGATATTTAATTTTAAATGCATTTTATAAATAATTTTCTCTAAACTGAATCAAAAATTAAGAAGTTTAATTTATATTATCTAAAATTAAGCTTTTAAATTGAGAAACATGGCATTTTTCTAATTTGTATCAGATTTCATTGCTCATGACTTTTTTAATTTCAATATACCTACTCCCAGATTGGTTAAAGTTTATTTTATTTTATTTTTTTAAGTTAAGAAACATGAACATAACATTTGAAATGTTTATTATTAAAAGATTTAGCCCATTATTCGTGCAAATTAAAAAAATATTACATGTAGAGTGTAGAAACAATTGAGTTTAAATTTTAATGGTTTGTAGTGACTAAAAGAGGGCCCTAGATCTGGATGATATATTCTTCCTAGGGAGCCTTTCTAAATTATACATAGTAACATATAATTATACACTCGGATTTATGCGAGTTTCGGAGAAAACCATGTAAAATTCCAAACGTATATGTCGAGGAAAGCGACCTGGTATCGAACTCAGCAATTCCAGCCTACCAGCTTCCAGATATTTAAATTTTGATATTCCATTGACCAGAACATTGCAGAATTTTGCAATTAAAGTCATAAAATATTAATATTTGAGATAAATTTATGTAATTTTTTTCTATATTATTAAATTTAAGATTCGCCATCAAAAGAATTTTTTTTACAAAAATTTACGTTTTGCAGATCTTCTTAATAATGTTTATTTTTATGTTTGACAATGAATATTATTAACGTTAAATTACACACTATACGACTGGTCGGGCTCCACCTGTGAAAATTTGCACGAGCCGCAACTGTACGTATATATTAGGTGTACCGGAAAGTTCTGTCGTTTTGAATTAAAATACTGACATCGGAAATTTATCCTGGATAAAATTTACGATATTCTTAGGTAACCTATAAGTTGGTTATTTGTAAAGTACCATGTAAACACTGTTAAAAAAAAATTTCATTTTATTAATTCAAAATGACATAACTTTCCGGCACACCTAATATATCCACCCACGGCACTTAAGGCATAAAACACAAATACGCAAAATTATTTTGTAAAACAATATAACGTTTACAAGTAGGCCTAAGGGCGAGGGTAAATTTTACATTAAACAAAAATTTTCGTCTACCGATGCGATATGTAAAGATTACGTAAGAAGTGAATTGCTCTTTTAAAAAGTGGTATGAAAATAAAGCAGATACTAACAGTGTCCTATAATAAATTAGTAATGTTATGAAGTATGGCAGAGGAGATGATTTAATCATTGTTACATCAATCAAATTCTATAATCATGTTGAAAAAAAAAAAAAAAAAACGTTTCCCACCCAATACACATTTCTAGTAACAGCATGAAAAAAAATTGGAAATGTAATTGCTTAGAATATAAACAAAAAATTCTTAATTTGGAACTTGCATTTTAACTTTCGTATTTTTATAACCTTGAAAAAACAGTTTTTCATGGCTCAATAAACTTAATTTATTTTCTTAAGAGGTAACAGTGTTGGTAGTTAAGTTATGAATGAATTCGAGATAAAATGACCTCATTTCCTGTTTGATTATTATTATTTTTTTAGAAGAGAAAGTGTTTTGATTGTTTAGAGACCATTTCATTTTGCACAAGAGTTAAAAGTATTTAATGTGTTTTATCACATCATAAAGAAAATGTTTTGATTGCTTTCTTATCCAATCTCAGCAATCATTTACACTTGGATGATTTTCTATTGCGGTAGTACGTGAGAAACATTTTCTGAAGGTTTTTTAGACGTACTTATTTGGTCTTCAGCTATTTATGCAGTTATTTGACTTAATTCTTTTTTAACTGGACATTAAAAAGAAGAAAAAAGAACATTAAATAGATTATTGTTGGCTATAATAAAGTTGTATTTCTAGACACGTTGAATGTAAGGCTTTTTAAGTCATTTGTTCACATCTTGATTTGGGGATAAGAAGATAATTGTAATTTTAAGATAAAAAAGTAGCTGAAGAGTTTTACAATGTTAGTTTATTTAAATCAAATCACCGGAAAAATTATTCAAAATTACTTAATAATAATTTTTGGTTTATTTAAAATAGGGCTTTTATAAATATAAAAATGAAATGTGAGTTTAAAATTTTAGTTAGATAAAAGTGAATAATTTACAAGAAAATTGTTGATCGTAATAGTATTAGAAAAAATTTCAAACATCTTACGGTAATTTCAAGACATACGTAGTGTCAGTCACACAGCAGGATGAGATTCTCGCTTTTATTCATTTTTATTTTTTTTTTCTTTTGCGACTATTATTATACAAAAATCATAATCGTATTTTACAATAGTTTTTTATGTTTAAATATGATAGCAATTATTTTTAGTAAACAGTGGTGGTAAAAGTAAACAAATCCTTCCGACCCAGTTAGAAGAATAGGTTGATTTATGTTTCTGCCAAGTGACTGACATTTTGAAACAAGATTGCAGATGGAGTTTATTAATAAGCATGCTTAAGATCTTGATAGGGATATGTACTCCTTATTCTTCATGCAAATTGTTTCATAAATACGTTTTTAGCGAGTTTAAATTTTTCAAGTGTTTCCATTATGAAACAATGCGGTGGCGGATTGAGTTCAAAACTAAAGTCGGTTATGACCTTCATTTGAATTAGTACATATGGAATTTCAAGAAAATCAATTTTCAGTTACTGCATTTCTTAGAGTTCGAAAATTTTAAATAGCCGTCAATGTTTATTGAAATAGGACTGCAGACCAAGCTGGCAACAATCTTATCGCAGGTAAGTCTACAGTCGAAATTTGTTTGAAATTAATTCAGAATTTCGAAAGTTATAGTAATGACAAATCTCCAAGTTGTCGCCTAATTTCAAGTGGCCACTATTTTGAAAAATATGACAGGTCAAGTTAAATAATAAATTTGATTGAAACACTTTCATTTGGACTATTCATATATCGAATTTTGAGGTATTATTATTATTATTATTATTATTATTATTATTATTATTTGTGTCATTTTGAAATCTTAAAGTGGCCGCCCCTTGGAAACAAAATGGTGAATCAAAAATACTCATCTAGGATATGTCTAAGATAAGTACACTGTCTAATTTTGCTTCCGATCTTCGGATTTATTCAGGGTTTTTGAAATTATTGTGATGACAAATTTTCAAGTGGATGCGTTTTTCTCAAGTAGCCACCGTTTTGAAACAAGATGGCTGATCAAGATAATTAACAAACTCGGTTGTGATCTTGATATGGATTATATATAGCTATGCGGAGTAATAAGCAACCCGATTCATTAATACATTTTTCAGGAAAATTTTAATTTTTGAAGTGGACGCCACTTGGAAATACAAATGACAAATCAAGTTGGCTAACGCATTTATCCAATACATGTTTAAGGTAAGTCCACTATCAAACTTTGGTTCGAATCGATTCAGTATTTCGAAAATTATCTCGATGGCAAATTTTCAAGTAAATTTGTATTCAAGTGAGCCTATGATTTCCCGTTGCCGCCATTTTGAAACGTGACACCGGATCGTGTTGTTTAATAAATCTGTTTGAGACCCTGATATAGGTTATATTTATATTAAATTTTAAGCAAAGCCGTTCATTAATACGATTTTAACGTAAAATTGAAAATTCAAGTGACCACCAAATGGAAATGAAATGACGTATCAACTTGGTTAACGAACTCACTCAAGAAAGTTTTGAGGTAAGTCCATTATCCGACAATGGTTCGAATTGTTATTTCAGAAGTTATCGTGACGATTAATTTTCGAGTGACCACGTAATTTCAAGTGGGCACCATTTTGAAACAAGATTGTAGATCAATTAAATAATTAAATTTTGTTGAGACCTTGTTGCAGGTATTTACAAACAGAGTTTTAAGAGGATCGATTCATAAATATCGTTTATTGAAATTTTTAAGTGGATGCTACTTGGAAATGGTTAACGAGCTCATTCAAGATATTTGTGAGATATGTCCACTATCAAACTTTGGATCGAATTGACAAAATATTTCGTAAGTTACCACGATGACAAATTCTCAAGTTGCCCGTGATTTCAAGAGTCCACCATTTTTAAATAAGATGACAAATCAAGTTGTCTAACGTACTTCTTTAAGGCATTTCTAAGATAAATCCACTATTCCATTTTGGTTCGGATTGATGGAGCTATTCTTTAAGTTATTGTAATGACAAATTTTCTCACGGATGCGTGATTTCAAGTGGCCCCGTAATTTTCAGTATGCCGCTATTTTGAAACATGTTGGAGTTATCAAGTTAATTAATAAACTTGATTAACACCCTGATATGGGTTATATATGTGTCGAAATTTAAGTAAATCGAACTATAAATACATTTTGTACCATGTGAGTCTGAAATTGTCAAATGACCGCCAATTGGAAAGAATACAACGGAGCAACATAGTTAACGGACTCATCTGAGATATTTGTAATATAAGTGCACTGACTAACTTAAGTTCAAATTCGTACAGTATATCGGAAGTTATCGCAATGAAAAGTTTTCAAAATTCCCCGTAAGTTCAAGTGGACGCCATTTTGAAACAAAATGATGAACCAAGTTGTTTAACGTGCTCCTTTAAAATATTTCTAATATAAGTTTATTATTCGACTTTGGTTCGAATTAACTGAGTATTTCTTAAGTTATTGCGATGATAATTTCTCAAGTGGCTGCGCTATTTCAAGTGGTCCGTTATTTCAAATTCCCTCCATTTTGAATCAAGATGGAGGTATTAAGTTGGTAAATAACTTTGATGACACACTATGTGTCAATCGAATTTTAAGTAAATCCGATCTTAAATACGATTTATACGATGTAAATTTAAAATTTTCAAGTCGTCGCCACTTGGAAACGAAATGGCGGAGCAAGTTGGTTAACGAATTCGTGCAAGATATTTATGAGAAATATCCAGTGAGCAACTTTAGTTCGAATCAGTTCAGTATTTCGGTTCGTTTTGACAAATTTTGCTTTATATATATGTAAACGAAGTGATTGAAGAAAGTCGATTTCTAAAGCAACCAACCTAAAAGCAGAAATATGCCCGTTTGCGATTGATTATATTTACCAGGGAATTACCACAAATTGTAAAGTTTGATAATATTATGATAAAATTTTTGTATGTTAATTTTTTTAAAGGGTTACAATATAACTTTTATTATGACGAATTTTAGTTTTAAAATGAGAGTTTAAGGTGAAATTAAAATGCATTTTTTAAAGGAAAAATACAATAGCTCATTAAAAACGACGTCAGTTTCTACTGATTAGAAGTATATTTATATAGTTGCTCTTGTCGTTGTTTTTAGAGCCACAGATTTTAGAATTAATGTTCTGAAGCAAAATTAAAGACTAAATAAAGATTAGATAATAATTTCTACGGTGTTACTTATTCTGAAAAAAAAAAAAAAAATATTTTTTAAATTCCTGACTATACCTATGAAGTATGATAAGAGATTATTATATGAAAACAGCAGACGTGTAAAGTTATTACAGATTGTCCGTAATCGTAGGTGCCAACTTGTACAATTTTAAAATAAGGATAATCACCACTATATTTTTAGAGAAGCTTCTTATATTAATTTTCGGAGATTGACGATCCCGAAGTTCACTATCATAAAATTCTGGTGTATTTTACGCATAGCTGGCAAATTTCCCGAAAATCGGGAAAATTTGGTAGCTATGCGCAAACCTCATGCAAGAATATTTTTAATAATATTTCTCTAGTATTAATTAACGGCGATTAAATAAGACGAAGATTACTATTTTTAAATACTTGTATGAAATGTATTTTGAATTGGTAATAACTTGACACCTTAAAAAAAAAAAAACTTAAAATAATTTTAGATGTTTATAATGTGAATGCTGTAATTGCCGTAATTTGTTAGTTCCCGATTTTTTTCCTTTGTGTTTTTTGAAGAGTGATTTTCTTCTTATTTAATAATAATTACCAGACTTGTTTTTTAATAGAAATGTTCGTTTTATATTTTAGAAAAAATTCTGTAATTAAAAAAACCGCAGATAACGTTAACCGGCCCTAAAGATCTAAAGCACTCGGTACAGTATTGGCAAATTTAGGGAGTCTTTTATTCAACTATCACCAATAATTTTGAAGAGTGATATTTGATATACATAACGGACGAATAATCATCGAAGTAATTAGGCAAATGTTATAGTTAAATTTATTGACGGCTGTTGAATAAAAAAAATAATCCCTAAATTTGACAACATTGACCAGAGAAGTGAAATTAAATTGGAGACGGCAAAGGGCTAAGGGAATAGAGATATGAATTAATCCGACAGGTTGGGAAGTTTTTAATTAATCACTAGAGACAAATACGGTATAATAAAAAGTAGTGTAAAAAAAAAACTCGAGTACAAACAATTTTGCGGAATAAATTAGCATAAATGGGAGATACATATATTACTAGCTGACGGACCGGACTACCAAACAATACGGACTGTATTACTATATTATTATACAGACTTATCGCCTGTCTGATTTCTTAATTGTATATATATATATATAAATATAGGGTTGACAATATTTTATTTTATTCCGGAGCATTTTTAGCCCCGCATTTATTTCGCACCACTTTTATTTTAAGAGTAATTTTTTCTTAATTTATCGCAGTTATATATTGAAGAAAAATATTCTATAAATAAAGTGGTGCAAAATAAAAGGGGGTTAAAAATAATACGGTATAAATTAAAATGTTGGCAAACCTATATGTATATATATATATATATATATATATATATATATATATATATATATATATATATATATATATATTCACACACGATGCTTTACTCGTTGTTAACGAGCAGAACGGTAATTTTTCTTATATTTTAATCCGAGATTAGTCGTGTCTATTTTAAGAACATTAATACTCACGTATCGGCCTTTTCAACTCCAATATCAGAAGGTGGAAAATCGAGAGGAAGAAACTATTTGCATTTAATTCCTCGAATAATCCTTATTCAATGGTAGTCTTTAATGAAAAAATGAGAGTAAAGCAATTGCGTATTTTTCAAATGTCATTATATTTATTTCTGTAAAAGACTATTAAAAGTATTATTTTTGGCTACTTAATTTCGTAATTACTTAAAATATTTAACTTTATTTTATGCCTTTTAAAAAAATTATTCGTAATTAGTCTTTAAATTACTCTGAATTTCAACTTAGATTATTTATTGAAAAGTTTATAAAAATTATTTTCATTGAAAATAAATTATTGTATTTTAAATAATTTATTTATCTAACAAGGAAACATTCAAAAGGTGTCATCTTCTAAAAGTATTGAGAAAAATATATTTGATTCTACTCTTCATAAAACACCAGAAAATGAAAAAATTATCGGCTGAAATGAATTACAGCGACCACAAAAAAATATCAAAATTAAGCATATTTGGCGATTTCACACTGATTTTGAGTACTTGGCGAAAAAGCAAAACACGGTTTTGTTCGTACACGGCAGTCTCGGTGCTGGCAAACGTATCGCCTAACAGCGCTAAATCGCCGAATCTGCTTAATTTTGGTAATTTTTTGTGGTCGCTGTAATTAATTTCAGCCGATAATTTTTTCATTTTCTGATGTTTTATGAAGAGTAGAATCACATATATTTTTTTCAATACTTTTTGAAGATGACACCTTTTGAATGTTTCCTTGTAAGTAATTATTAAAATATGCATGAGAAAATACGTTATTAACAAGTATTTCTCAACGCTTAATTGTTAAATTAACTCAAATATATTTTATTTAACAGTTAAAAATCATGTTTCAAATCGTCTTCTGTCTTATCCAGAGCCTGATTAAGGGGGAAGCACACATTATTTATACTTACACCGTTATTTTTTAACAAATACTTTCCTCCTATAATAAACAGAAAATTCTCATTAAAAATTATTTTAAAAGAATTCTGGTGTCTAATAACGGTGAGTAAATTGGATTGTTTTACACCGTTCATTTTTTATAGAAAAAATTTCCTCGTCAAAGCGTGGAATTTCTATGACATGAAGTAAAAAATAATTGTAAAAATATTCCGGTGAGAGCGGAGATAATGTGTGCTTCCCCCTTAATCAGGCTCTGGTCTTATCTCCCTCAGACTATTTATTCTCGTTATATGCTATGAAATGATCTTCCTAAAGAAAACTGGCGAAACAAAGGAAATTATCATATTTTAATTCACAAAAAATACCTTAAGCTACCTTAGCTGTTAAAAATTATTTTCTTGTGAGTTTTAAAATTAAAAATCCAGATATCAACAAGAAATTAAGATACGGACAAAGAATATGCTTACCAACATTCTAATTATCATTCGGTAGTATTGTTAGAACCGCCCCTTTTTTTCCAAGCCACTTTATTTTTAGAATAGTTTTCTTCAAATATATTTATGATTGAATAATAATAAAAATATTCTGAAAAATGACTGGTGTGAAAAATAAAAATGCGGAGACTAAAGGACTACGGAATATTAGTTAGAATGTTGGCAGGTATGCGAAGATTTCGCTAACTTGTAAGTTAACACCACGTAAATATAAAAGCTCAATATTCTTATTACGTTTCATTTATTGCTATTATTATTTTAAGTTTCAGAGCGTAGTCTTTGTCCGCAAATTCCAAGTCTGTGATATAGGTGGAAGATTTGATACTACCATAGCTGCCAATATTTTAATTTATTCCGGAGCCTTTAATTCGAACCACTTTATTTATAGAAAAATTTTCTTCAATACATAACTTCGATAAAATGAGAAAAAATTGTTTTTAAAAAATAAGTGGTACGAATTAGAGGCGGGGCTAAAATTACTCCGGAATAAATTAAAATATTGGCAGCTATGGATACTACTATTTACAAGTAAAACTTTTTATAAATTTTCTAAGATTAAATGTTTTAGAAGTACTATTAAATTATAGTGATATTAATTCTTTCGGAAGGAACGGAAATGTTGACAACAAAGTTTGCTTTTTTTCATAATTTAAATAAGAATTTGAAGTTAAAATTTAACAATTCAATAAGAACCTTAAACTTGAATAAGAATTTGGAAATAAATCTTAACCGTTCAATAAGAATTTCATACTATAATAAGAACTTATAGTATTATAGACGCAAAAAGTATTACTGTTTCGATAGAGTGGTTATAAATTAAGAGCCTCCATGTGATAACGCGTAAAATGATGAACATATTAAAAACCTTGGCATTTTTTTTTTTTTTTTTTTTTTTTAAGACACTTATTTTAATCATAAATAATTTTATTTAATAAAATAATTGATAATTAATTGTTATTTAAGTTATTAAATATATATATATATATATTTCAAACATATGTTTTGTTATTGTCTCGCACATAGCGCTTAAAACATCGAAAATAAAACCAAAATTAAAATAATGCACCTTATTTCGATAATTTTTTTTTTCTCCGTTTTACTTATATTTAAACTGCAAGGTTAAAATTATTTTATATCAATATATTTTTAATTTTTTAAAACTGAAAACTGAACATTGTATTTTAAAACTGTATAATTATTTAAATAGATTAAATATGTTTGTAAATGACGGTTTCATATCACCAAAGAAGTTAAAACTAAATTAATAATCCCGATAGTTCCAAAACACACTAACAGCTGATACTAACACACTAAAGCATAAAAAGGTTAATATATTCAGTTTGTTTTTCTGTGCAATGCAAATGAAAAATCTGCTTTTCTATGAATATGTACTCTACATTAAATGCGTTACAAAAATTTTATTAAATTTTTAAAAAAATTACCAGAAGTGCATTGAAAAAACTTACCTGAACGATACATGAAGTTATATTTTCGGCTTCCACTTTGAAAACCGCTACTTGCGACAGCAGAATCGGAATCACTATGGTATCCAGATATATCACTACTGCTTATATCGTCATCTCCATCGTCACCTAATTCCTTCATTATTTCCAAAACTTTAGTGCATCCTTTTGAAAACTTCATCAAAATCGGAGCTACGAGAGAATTCGGATCAACATCCTTTACTTCCTTTTTCAACTGTGTAAATTGAAACACAATATCCTTGTCAATCTCCACTCGCTTTCTCAGAATCTTTAACAATATGTCCAAAGAGTTATCAGTAAGGGTTGGCTCAATAACATTCAGGAGTGTCTTGTTCTTGATAAGACGTTCTTGAATTTCATCTTGGCGCAAACTTAGCTGTCTTTGATGACTGGCTTTTGTTGGAGCAGGACCGTAAGACAGAGATCGGGTAACCAGCTGTTTAGGCGTCAAGGAAAGATCATCTAACTTTTGTAGAGCAATTTTATATGAATAAATTATACGCTCAAATTCGATCTTTAAGGCTTCGTGTAAGTTCATCAAGGTTTTTTTATCGCTAGTACTGACTAATCCATGTTGACCCATACCTTCAACAGCTTTTTCTAGGGCTCTTCGACGTGCCATCATTTGTTTTTTTAGACGAGGCTCTGACAATGTTAATATCTAAAAAAAATCAAAAAACAAGATTTGAAAATTAGAAATCAAGGAAAAAATTTCTTAAGGAGCCATTCCAGGTAAATGTAGTGTACATTTACCTGGTATGTAATACATAATAAGGCAATGGGATAATACTAAGGCATTACATACATAATAAGGCATTTTGGATATCTGCTGCATATAAAAGCGGCAGAAATATCTATGTACACGCATAGATATTTCTGCCCTATCAATATTATTAACAATGATCAATATTTTATTTAATCACAAAAATCTGCGGTAAATGTTTGATAAAGATTTCTGTATGACATGGCTGCCAATCGTTCCGATTTTTGGATTAAAAAAAAAATATATATAGAAATTTTCTTCGTATTTAATCTTGAAAAACTGCTACATAAGCTTATAAAAAATTTCTTTAAAAAATATCGATATCCAAAAATCGAACAGTTGGCAGCTATGATATGGGGATAATGGTAGGAAATATTATTCTTCTGTATGATCAACACTAGCTTCTGCCATGGAATTATCCTAAGGTATTCATTAAAATGAATAAAAGATTTTGCTATTTTTTTTTTTATTTTTTTTTTCTGAAAATGCTAATACAATTTTTACTTATTGAAAACGAATGCAGTGACAATTATGAAATAATTAACAAACAGAAAGCAAAAGACAAAATTATAATAAATAGAACTCTTTAAACCTTCATAACCTTCATTTGTTCTTATTATTCAACGTAAAAAAAAAATAATTAAAAAAATCTGCCTATTTATTAAGTGCTACAATATTATTGCAATTTTTTATGCATATAAGCACAAATGCATAAGTTTTGTATAATTTTATTTTAATGTAATAAGTTAAGAATCAGATCGTCGTGAAATATTGAAAAAGAAAATATTTAAGAATTTAGTTGGTGGCAGACGCTTGTATATCAATATTATGATCTTTTGAAAGCGTTTGACAATTTCCACGAACAAAAATCTTTAATTTTTAAAATGAGATAAAACTGATAACCAAATTTACTTTTAAATGTGTAAAATATTCATGAGTAGTCTGACAATTTTAAAGGTTTTGTTAAGAAATATAAATATATTTTTATATTATATAGTAGTTTTTTACGAATAAATAAAACAAAGATTACACTTTAACGTTAGTAATCACTGTTATAATTTGTATGTATGTTAGTTAATTTTTCAAAAATATATATAAAAAAAAAATGATTTTCTTCTTCACAATACAGTCTGTGACTTCATCGATATATATTTATAAATATCATTCATATAAAAAAAATATATATGTAAGTATGGAACTTAAAATTAGATAATTTTATAGTTAGATAAACCAAACTTTTCTACTAATAAAATAAAAGGAGCTTAAAAACTTTCAATTTTATACAAACTATATTTTAAAAAGAAAAAATTCTCCAAATTTGCCTTTGCAGATCACTGACTTAAATTGAAAGACACATGAGAAATTGTGCATCTACTCTTTTTTTTTTATTTATTTTTAATTTCAGTTTACATACAAAATGAAATCTAAAACTCTATGAAAACGTCAGAAAACTGGCTTAAAAATACCTTCTTATCTGCATGGTACTACGATTTTTTGATAGCAACATAGCTGCCAACATTCTAATTAATATTCCGAAAAACTGTTACTACTCGCCCCGTGCTCTACATCACTTTATTTTCAGAAAAAATTCTTTAAATGTAATTGCGATTAAATAAGAAGATAAATTCTCAAAAAAAAAAAAAAAAAAAAAAAAAAAAAATGAGCTGGTGTTACCGAAATATTAATTAGAATGTCGGCAGGTATAGCAGTAGTATAAATATATATGTATTCAGAGCTGCCAACCTAATCCGGCAAATCGCTAGTACCGCCCACTTTTCTACACCACTTAATTTTTAAAGTATTTGTTTTCTTAATTCATCGCAAATTTATTTGAAGAGAATTACTCTAAAAATTAAACGGTGTAGAAAAAGGGGCGGTACTAGCAAATTACTGGATTAGGTTGGCAGTTCTGTATATTTAAACATTTATTTTAGTAACAATTTTCTGTGATTAATTCTATGAAAATTCCGCATTACTTGGCAACCATTTACCTTCAAGAATTAAAGAAATCCATTCATTCTAAAAATACATAAGTTATGTATATTTTGGTTAAAAATGATAAAAAAATCTATAAACGGTAATTTAAAGGGATAGGTCTCATTCAAATGAAAGGGAGAAAAAGAAGAAAAAAAAAACATAGTTAAATAACTGTGAAAACATTGCCTCTGAAATAATGTTCAAAATAAAGTCATAAAAATATATATAGAGGCAGATGGAATTCATCTTTTCAAGATGCTGAAACATTTCTATGTAAAAACTATTTTAACCCTTTGTATCCCACCGGGACTTTAAAGTCCCATCAAAAAAATTCCTCAATATAGACTAAATTTACTACAGGATTTAATTGAGACTATAGTTTAAGCTTTAGTCCATTTAGTTTATGCTTTCCCTATAGTTAAGCTGTAGTTTAAGCTAAATGTAACAGTTTCGTAATCGCTGGCGTAGATTCAAGTCATTTGAAAATCGGTAACTCCACCAGTGGGCGTTTCTTTCGCAATTTGTATGCTATTTATTTCATAAATATATAACCAATATTCACATTTTTACAATGAAATATTCTATGGATACAAATACTTTGGTTAGAAAGAATATAATTATAATGTATATCCATTTCTAATATAAATATAAATACGGAAAATTGTGTTCTGAAATGTGGTAACATGGGAGAATAACGCCCGCAGTCGGACCTTACTGTCAAAGAGACAAAATCCTGCGGTCGCGAAAGTGCTAATATGAGATAATTGTCATGCATAAAGAAATATAATTAAAAAGTTTCAAACTATTTTTCCAAAAATAAAATAACTTGGGATATAAAGGGTTAAAGAAGTTAAGCTATCATCAAATTGAAAATGTTTGTGTAAATTTACTGTGTCAATAATAATGCACGCAAAAAATTTCGAATAACATAAATTTTAATTTATGGGACAAAAAAATTCTTCATTTATTAAAATTTATTTTATTTAGCTTTAGGACAATCTGTTTGATATATAATTATAACCGTAGGTTATTTTAAGTTAGTGTAACTTGTAACTATTTTGAATTATATGGCAGTAATTCACGATTAAAAGTTATTTTTATCTGTAAAGTTACAAAATTAAACATGCGTTTCTCATCTGTAAATGTCACACGTTTAAAGCATTGGGAATAATTAGCTATTCCCTAGAGTTAAATGCGTGTAATTTAGTGTGAGTTTTACAAGTTTTAAATAAATTTATTTAGAAATGACATTAATATAGAGAAATCAGTTTAATTAGCTTTCATGTTGCAAAATATATAATTCAAAAACATGTCATACAAAATATATTATTTAAAAACACGTTATATATTATACTTATTAGATAAATACAGTGTTACCGTTGCCCGTAACATTCTATACCACTGTTTTTGTAAAGTTTTCTTTACATTATTGAATCGTATAAACACATTACAACTATCCACTAACCAAATTTCTTAATTTTCATCTTTAATCAGCATGTATAACAAAGAAAATAGCTAAAAGCATTTACATTTTTAAAATAAGGGTTATTACTAGTGCATTTTTTTTTTTTTTTTTTTTTTTTTTTTTTTTTTTTTAAGGAACTCCTGATATTAATTTTTTTCGATTTAAAATATTGAGGTTTTTTATTTAAAATTCCGGAATGAAATCTTTCTTGAAATCAAGAAGACTTGACAAAAATTAAATAATTACTTACAAATAATTTTTTTAATATAATTACAAATTAATTCCAGTAAATCCACATTAGATTAATTTCTTTTCTTTAAATGTAAGTCCCACTTATGGACATATATTTTTCATTCGACATTTTATAAAAAGCTTATTTTCGTTATCTGTGCTTATATTATAAAGAACACGTGACAGAAATTATTCTTATTAATACATGTTTATGGAAAATTTTCTGATCATATAAATATAGAGCATGTTCCTGGGAAATAGTTTAATATTCGAAATGTAACAGCAACTTGCATTAGTCGACATTTAAATGTTTGAAGAAATTATTTATCCGTTTCTAGCGAAAATTGGGCATATATATATATATATATATGCCCAGAAAATCCTTCATTTTCATGGATATCGCTATTTTAGAATAGTTATTTTCCCCTTATTTAACAGCAGTTTTTTTTTCCAAATAAAGCAAAAAAATTTCTTCGAAAATAGTCGTGTTCAATGTAAATGTTAGTAACTATGAAATAGCACGTATGACCGGACGCTTTCATTTACAGACGTTTTTTTAAATGTCTAGAAAAGTTCTAGACGCATTATCCTGAAACTTCAGTCATGTAAAGAACATATTATACTTCGTGCATTTTAGCAAAAGTTTTAGCCCGAAAGAAGAAAAAAAAATCGATAAAAATTTTAAGGGAAAAAAAATGTACTGTTCTTTAAATTACACTATTAAATGTTTCTACAAAATTACGAATCTTATCTCTAAAAAGTAATTTCCGTTTATTGTTAATAAACAGTAATAATGTTTGATGAAAGTAGGAATCATAGGAATCTGAAATGCTGTACGACAGTTATAATTAATTTATGCAAGATTTTCCTTTTTTCTTAAGATCTCTCCACCATTATTCTCAAACTATAAACATTTTTTTTTTTTTTTTTTTTTTGGACTTAATTTAGGACAAAAACCTGTATTCAAAGTTAGTGCTTGGGAAAAATAAGCTCAGTGGAAACCCTTGTAACTCTTAAAAAAGTTGCTCGCAATATTGCAAAATAATATACATTTTTTTTTTCTTCAATTTGAAATGTATGCATTTTTCTATAAAATATTTTTTATTGATATAAAACATCAACACTTTTAACAATATCAGTCAGAAATAAAGGTGAATAAAAACTAATTTACATAATATAACAGAGCATTCTCTTCGGAAGGAGATGCAACAATCATTCACCTTATCTATATATTTTTTTTAACTAAACAAGTCTATAATTTAATATAGGAATGTAACTGACAAGCAATTGCAAAGTTGTCAGTGCTTCTTATAATATTGTGTAGTTGTCAATGTTTAAGCTTTTTGGCTACCGAACATTTTTAATAGAAAGTTTTATTGTATTCATTCAGCGAAAACTTTTAAAGTAATCTATAAAAAATATCTGTAAATTTTTTTCTAGTAGGAAAAAAACGTAAAATTTGGCAGGTATAATATTGCATTAAGAGTCATTTTATCATGATTTATTTAATAAAGGGTTAAAGAAGTTAAGCTATCATCAAATTGAAAAGGTTTGTGTAAATTTACTGTGTCAAGAATAATGCACGCAAAAAATTTCGAATAACATAAATTTTAATATATGGGACAAAAAAATTCTTCATTTATTAAAATTTAAGCATAAGAATATTTATAAGTATCTAAAAAATCTAAGCTTCATTTAATTTCGATAAGAATTTTTGAACATTTATATATATATATATATAAGCAAGTAACATCTGATATTAAAGGATATATTCATTATTTACTTACCGTATGAATTTTGTTTACGATTAAAAGTGTTTAAGATTAATAAATTTTTATAATTACTAAAAAAAAAAAAAAAAAAAACTATTTTTTTTCATTAACCCATCAATCGAATCTGTCATATTTTATTGTAGCGAAATAAAAATATTTTTTCTTCAACCACTTTTCATAATGGAATGCTTGTACCTTTACCATAAACGGACTAAACGGGCAAAGTGATTTCTGACTAAGTTTTTTATAATTCCATCATATTTTAAAATATAATTATTTTATCTTTAAAAAGAAAATGGCATGGACTAAAGCGTAGTTATTTTTTTCTCTTTCATTAAACGTAAATAATAGCTCCTTTTTCATTAGATAATAATATTATTATAATAATAATAAAGCTTTACGTTTGATTTATATGTAACTGATGATGGGAAATGTAGTATAAAATTTCATTCAGATATCAAGAAATTATAATTTTATAACCTGTTTAGTTTGTTTCACCTAGATAACAGACTTTTTTTAAAGTGAACATGCGGAAGTTACGAAACATGGAAGCTCCTAATTAAGGTAATCACTTCTGTGACAAATAATTGATCGTCTCTGTTACTTGATATAAATTTCAGTTTTTATTTAAAATAATATATTTAAAAAAAAAGTAACTTTTTTAATATTTTATTAAATTTAGCCTTAAATGTACTCAAACAATTGCTAGTTCTACAAATAAATTGTATTATAAATCCATTTTGCTTTTTAAATTTTGAGAATATTTAAAGTATTAGTACGTAAAATTGTTATTTAATTAATGCAAATTTCGTTTAATATATGAAAATTTTAATTATCAAAGTTGAAAAATATTTATGTGGAAATCATTGGTGTCGTATAGTTTTTCAGTGTGGAAAAATTTCCAAGATAAGCATAGTTGCAAATTTTACGCTTTTTTCCTACAAGAATTCTTCCTTTATTTAAAATTTTTATTTTAACTAATCAGCGAAAACTGTTAGGAAAGTATACTTTTTCTCAAAAGTTTAGCAAGATTTGCAAACGATCAGTTTTTTTTTTTTTTTTTTTTTTTTTCAAATTAAAAAACTTATCATTGTTGAGATGTTTTCAAACATTGGGTGTTTAAAGAACTGGGTCTTCCTCGTGTTTTTTAATAAAGATTGGTTCAATCCTTTGCAGCGTGGCGCCAGCGCTTCTATGATGCCAATTACAGGGATGGAACACGGGCGCAACATTCATACCACTATCAATGTAAGAAATTTTTCTTCTTCTTAAATCAACGATATTATAGGCAGAGAAATTTCTTAAAGAGATTCCGGTATGAATTCTGCGCCCGTGTTCCATCCCTGCAATTACTAAGTTTCAACCGAAAAGACACATCCCAAAAAATTTTTGACGAATTTTAACTTATATCAATTTTTTTATTTTAATTTCGTTCGTATATTCCGGTGGTAGTATAATTTAAATGTAAGCAATTTCCTTGTGCCGCAAAGGGCTAAGACATCATTTAGGGGGCTGGTAACAAATATAGCTAAATCAATATTGTTTGTGATCACCCTGTATCATTATATGAACAAAATGATTTGCAAATTTAGAATACGTTAGTACAGATCCAGTGTAACACTTGGATGAATTTGTGTGACAAGAGCATGTTAAATAACGGATATATAAACAGAGCTGCCAAGTTTTTAAGCTTTTAAATCAGAATTGACACTAGTATTTTTAAATGGAATATGTTATATATATATTTTCGACGATTAATATTACCGAAAGCAGCTATAAATATTTTCCGGTTTGAAGTCGCCCGCCGAAAACAGTAAACTTGGCATCTATGTATAAGCATTTATTTTAAAACTTAAAAAAAAAAAAAAAAAAAAAAAAAAAAGCATGTTTTTATTTATAATATACAGGGTTTTAAACGACAATTATTCTCACTTTCAGACAAATTGAAAAAAAAAACACTTTTGAAACGTTATACTGTAATTGGAATAAAAATATCTTAAATATCTCATGAAATATGAGCATTTTTATTAAAAACATTTTCACTGCGCATACGTGAAAGTTATAATAATTTTCATTACATAGGTTAAAATCTAGATATATTGGGAAACTTTTGTCAAAAGTTTATTTGAATAGAGTAAAAATTAAGCAAATTGTTGGTATAAGAACGAGCTAGATTTTAATTATTTTTCCAGAGTTGAAATTTTTCAAGGGGCTTTTCACATGCCGCGTAATTAATTTGAAGATCCGATTATTTCAACCACGCTCCAAAAGTACTTTTTTGTGAATTACTTTTTAGTACTTTTTTAATATTTTACTTTCTAGCAAAAATTGTTTTCCGCTTTTTCTTTGGATAATTCTAGGGCTCGAAGGTAGTGTTAGGTACTGAACTATTATTAGAAAATATTGTTAAAAGAGGAAATGTCCCTGTGTGTGACTGACACTATATATACATCGAATGACACCTTTATATTTTCCTTGAATTATCTTCCTCTCTATTTTGAAAATTAGTGTCACCCATATAAATACATTTTTTAAATATATATTTAAATATTGAAAATACTTTTTAAGATGCTATTTTTATGAAACTAAGTAAATCTAAAACACAGAAAAATAAATAATATACATATTCTTAAAAATATTTAAATAAGCTAAATTTTCAAATCACGGAAAAAAATTCTTTTCTTAATTATAGAGCTTTTACACCCTTTTAGTTGTTTATGCAATGTTAAATAAATAGAGAGCAGAATACTTTAATAGTTTAACAAAGAACTACAGCCACTGCCTTTTACTGATGTAACCTTAAACATTTTAATTAATTATTAAAGGTAAAAATAATATTAAAGGCAACAATTGTATAAAAAAGTAAAATATATTAATAAAAATAACTTTTATTTATTTATTTATATTTTATTTACTTATTTATTTATTTATTTTTCGTGGAAATAACTGTATATTCATTTTAATACCTGATACTTCAAATAATTAACAGAATAAATAAATAATGTTAAAATATACGGAATATTATTGAAATTAAATCTAGGATAAATATCGAAAAAAGTAAATCTTTACTTGAGCAAACAGCTTTTATATTTTCTAACTAAAGTTAAGTAATTTATATAGCTTATATTCCAAGAACTTATTTCCAAGCTTATATTCCAAGAATACTGAAACTGGTTATGCCTTGAAAGATATGCTTAGAAAGGGAATTGATTCCCAAACATTGAATTTTGGCAGGAGATTTAATATCGTCATTTCGAATAGTAATATATTCAGATAATTTTGTATGAATAAAAAAGCAAATAATACAATTTGTAAATACTGGTACAAAATCTTCCTCATGAAACAATTCTTTTTCCAAGTAAAAGGATTATTTAAATAAAATAGTTTTGTTTAAAAAATATATATAGATAGATATGTCAATATTTCTGATTTATTTCAGAGCATTGTTAGTACTCGTCTTTATTTTCTATCCACTTTTTATTAAGAATAATTTTCTTCTTACTTAATCATATTTTTATATTTTTTCCCTATATAAACACATGATTTAGTAGGAAGAAAATTACTCTTAATAAAATCTGGTGTGAAAAAAGCGTGTACTAATGCTCCGGAATAAATTAGAAATATTACCATATCCATACTTGCCAACATACTAAGTAATATTCCGTAGTATTGTTAGACCCGCCTTCTTTTTCACACCAGTATCTTTTTAGAGTATTGCAGGGTTCCCACGGCCCGATTTTTTCAAGGACTCTTCCACCAGTATCATCTAAAAATAAATTTCTTATTAAATGTATGCTGTACATTTAAGAATAAATTTATCTTAAAATTATTCTGGTGGAAGAGTCCTTGAAAAAAAGCATGGCAGTGAGAGCCCTGTATTTTTCTTCTTATTTAATCGCAAATGCATTTGGAGAATACTACTCTAAAAATTTACTGGTGTGAAAAAAAGGGCGGGACTAACAACACTACGGAATATTAATTACGATGTTGGCAAGTATGCCATATCAGAAAATATCAGTAATACATTTACAGAAATGCTATTATTTAGAAATGCTATTTTAACTTACCTTAATCAGCTTCTTGCATGACAAAAGAACGGGAGAAGGATCATTTGGCATCACCGAATCACACAGATCTCGATGTGAAAAGAGATTTGCTATTTGCATGATGACACTTTCTGGCCTTAATATCTTCATCGGAAAGTTCAAACCATCGGATAAAAATACTTTAGCATAAAGTGCTTCGAGAATTGGCAGACTGTCAGGAATCGCTTCAATGAACATATCTACTGGAAGATCTTCCAAAATTGATTTAAATGTTGATCTGTGCAATCGATTGATAAAGTTCGCAGCTTCCCTGAATTGTTGCTTTTCGTACAATATGATGATCTTTTTCATTGCCACTGTTGGGCTTACATCGCAAATGGTCATACTGCTAAGATGTGATTCAGAATAACCTCTAACCCAGTTAGAATTTCTCCATGTCAATTTTTGAACATTTGTTCTTGAAGATCTGTTTGGACGGATACAACCTCCACCGCCACCAACTACGCCGCTAATCACTGCTGGACCACAACCTAGTCCCATAGTTCGTCCTGGTTGCCACGGTATAGCACAAGAAAGATGGTTCTCCATCAAAGGTGGTGGCACTTGTAACATAATCTTCGATGACACAGATTAACAAATTATTATCTTAAATTGCATAAAATAAACGTTTGAAATTTGTGAACATCTGAAGTCTGTTCTCACTCATTACATATATTAATGAATTTCAATTTAGAAGTTTTAAAACGATGTGTTCACTTCAATCAAGATCACATATTTTCCATTAGGTAAACATCTTTATTTATCTATTAATATATTCTTTATAAGCATTTCCATATAAAAGATAAACTGCATACTGATAAAAAAATAGTTATAAATCCAATCGCTACAGCCCAATAAGAGTGACAGTAAGAGACTTATTTCATTTGCGACAGAAAAGAGAATCACAAGTTACTCATCGGGAAAAAAAATCTCTCACTAATGTTTTCTTCTCAAAGTAAACAAAAAAACAAAAACTCTCCAGCATCATTCAAACTCTCAAGAGAATACCTCTTCTCTTCAACTTCTCATGTGGATTACTTGAAACACGTTTTCCAGCACCTGGCTGGAGAAGGATGTGAATTCAACCTAGAAAAATGCAACCAATCACACTAGAGATTCACCTGACGAGTTTCTGATCTTTTCTTCCCCTCACGTTCTTCTTAATGTTCATCTTTAAACGTTTCTTGGAGAAAGAATGCGGCTCTTTGCTATTATCAGACAGTGTGTCAGTGTTTTAACCGTACTCTAATTTACTGGTCAAAACAAGTTACGACAGTGCTAAGTGGATAAGTTCGATTCGATGCTTTGCGTGGTTATTATCAAAGCAATATTTTTATACGTTTTTTATTCATATTATGTTCTTATAAAATAAGCAATCAACGAGAAATTCCAAGTGTATCAAGAAACCGGTTTCCGCAACATTTTTTTTATACATATGTCGAAATGATAAACACAGTATTCAGAATGGTTGGGCTATCATTTTGTAAGAAAATAAAAAAAGTGAATTCAATTACACAGATATTCCGTGCGTGGTTGCCTTTAACAAGATATCGATGTTCGTTACTTGTTGAAAGAAATGAATGTTAAGGAAAGAAAAATAATAAAAAATGAAGATAATCATTTTTACAAGTAATTCGTTAGCTTATTTTTCAAAGCAAGATACCGAATAATGAACTAGAATCTATTACTTTTTAATAGACGATAAAATGTTAATGTTTTATTTCTGTTGCGAATTAGATATTTTCATTCAGAAATCTTTATAGAAAAACATAAAATTGCCTCTGAAAAATATAAGATTTACAAACTTTCTTTATAATCGAATATATCTTATATTTAAATTAAAGTTCTATCAAGGATTAAAATTACGAATCGACAAAAAAGAATTTTATATATAAAATAAACAAAATATCATTAAATATTTAAATTAAAAAAGTCTTAAACACCAGGAGAAAAAAAAAAAAAAAAACCCTGTTGAATTACGAAATCCTTGAGTTTTCTGAAGAAAAAAAAATAATGCTATAATAAATGACTCAAAAGACACATGGTAACTTATTTTTGATTCCTACATACACACATGTAACCGGAGTTACCAATATTTTTACTTAATCCTTAGCATTATTACTACCCATCGTTTGTTCATGTCACATTTCTTATATGCTAATTTTCTTCAATATGCAATTATGATTAAATAAAAATAAAATTACTTCTTAAAAAACTTAGTATGAAAAAAAAATTCGAATGTTAACAATTCCACGGAATAACTTAGAAATTTTGACAGCTGTGCATATCTATCTATAAATTCTATTTTGTCACGACAATGCTCAGAAACCAGAAAACAAATCCTGATAAAAATTATAAAGAATTCAAAATACAACCATAACAACTTATGTTTACATATTGAAAAATGCATAATTTTACTAAAAGAATATGAAGAATTGTAAAAAATAGAAAATAACTATGAAACCCCCCCCCAACCTCAAAAAAAAAAAAAAAAAAATGCAGTCATAAAGTCATCAGGGTTACTAACTATAGGGTAATTTAAAAAAATAATAATAATAAAAATATCTTTTTATAATGGTGAAGAATTTTCATAAAAATTCTCTAACAGTACCTAAAAAGGTTACTAAATAAACATGAAAGATGTACTAAACTAAACGTGAAAAAATGAATTATTAAACTTAACATTTTTACGTAAATAGAAATAACACAATAAAAATACATTACCATGTACAAATGTGTGGTAGTTACATGTGATTTCTAAAACGTATATTAAGTCAATTTAAGATGTAGTATATGATTCAAGTATAACTATTGAATCATAAATAGAATTTAATAAATATTGAAATTAAAGAAAACAATTTTTAAGACTTAATATTTGAAAATAAAATTCAAATAATTTAATTATATATAAGACATTATTAAACAACAAATTAAAAAATATTATAATATTGCATAAATGTCGACTTAATACAAATATTAATTAGACATTGCATAAATGTCGAAGTAATACAATTTTTCTACATCTTTTTGTAAGAGTTTTCACAGATTAAATAAAATAAAAATTTCTATTAAAAATTTCCGGTGGACAAAAAGCATAAAAGTTGGCAACTATGATATTTATTCATTTAAAATTCACAATGAATCTGAGGTAAACGCTCGTAATATAAGAACATACCGAGTAATTTAAATTCAAAGGATAATTAATAGATAAAAATGAAAAGGGATAAAATTATTTAATTAAATTAAACAATATGATAACAATAATTGAATGTTTTAATTAACTCAAGCAATGGAGCATTAACATTTTTTGATTCGCTAAAGCTATGTAACAGCAGAGCTCGTAGTCTCCCCTTTATTCAGGACACTTTCACTGTTGAGAAATTGACGCCTTTATCACTAGCACTATTTTTATGTAATAATCCCTAACCTATTCACTCACGACACTTTAATATAAAAACATATTAAATATTTCTGCAGAAATATAGTGGTGGCAATAAAGCCAAAAATTTTTCATTTCTCTAAGCATACTTGCCAACATACTCATTAATATTCCGTAGTACTGTTAGCTCCGCCTTCTTTTTCACACCAGTATTTTTATAGAGTATTCTTCTTCTTACTTAATCGTTATTGAATTTGGAGAATATTACTCTAAAAATTTACTGGTGTAAGAAAAGGGTGGAACTAACAATACTACGGAATATTAATTAGGATGTTAGCAAGTATGCTCTAAGTGACCTGAAAAAAGGGCGGAGACTTCTAGCTCTGTGTAACAGTCACGCTGTCGTAAAATCATTTGATGGATGAGAAACGAAAAGAAAACGCCAAATACTTTAAAACATATTTTAATGATTGAAAGATCTACTGTATATTATTTATAGGTATATAATTAAATCGATAAATTATGATATTATTAAAGTACATTTAAACTCTGCCTATTGGTGCGGAATATTTTATTATAACCAATAAGCTATAACATATGTTATTTTAATTTATACTTGAATTCATCATAAATTTTTAAACTTAAATTTTATGATATATAATCAATAAGAGAAATCAATTATTGCTCCCTTACTCATGATTTATTAAATCTTTATATTGGCTAACCCTTTGAAGAGCAACATAATTTACACTCATTTAATTTTGAAGGCAACAAAAGATACGAACAAAGTTATGACAGAAAAAAAAAAAAAAAAAAACACTTTTTCCTAAAGTGAAAATCTGGTAAAAAATTGCGGGTGAATTTTTGCTGTTGGGAATTAGTAAGAGCGTTCACGTGACGCAAACGCTGCGCATTAAAGGATTAATACATAGCTTCCAATTTTTACACTTTTTGGCTACCGAAAAATTTTCACAGAACATTTTTATATATTTTCATTGATTAACCCTTTCAGGCACAGAGTAGTATCTGCTTATTTAAAATCAACAGCCACCGGAATTCAAGAACGATATTAGAAGACAAAAAATAAATTACGTATACCCTGTGTGTTGTAGAAGTAAAGATCTATAAAAAAATTCCGGGATGAGCTTCTGCACTTGGGAATTGAAATTAGGTGTTGCAGCAGCTGCAACACTGTGCCTGAAAGGGTTAAATATGATGGAAAAATTAAAATAAATCTATTAAAATTTTCCGGTTGGCAAAATGCATAGAAGTTGGCGAGTATACTAATGCATTAAACAGTTATATATATATATATGTGTGTGTGTGTGTGTGTGTGTGTGTGTGTGTGTGTGTGTGTAATTTAATGAGCAATTTTAAAAAGACAAATTTCATGTTCATTAATGTATGATTAAAACCAACATTGTTTATATTTAAAATTAATTGAATATTACAGAATTCTACATTAATTTTAATTTTTTAATAAATCATTAAAACGTCATATTTGCTCTGAAGAGTTAATATCTGAATAGCCTTTTGAATAGTTTTATTTATTTATTTATTTTTTAAGGAATCTCAACTTTATTTTACAACCATACTTCACAAACAAATGCAACATATTCTGGAGAAGAATATACATGATACATCACGTGTAAAGATTGAAAATACATATACAGACCTGCCAACCATCTCATTGTGAACCGTACAATTTTTAGTACCAGCCTTTTTTTTTACACACCAGTCATTTTTTAGAGTAATTTTATTCTTATTTAATCGTAACAACATTTGGAGAGAATCACTCCAAAAATAAAGTGTTGTGAAAAAAGGGGCGTTAACAATTGTACGTTTATTAATGAGATGGTTGGCAAGTATGCATATATATCACTTCTCGACCTTTAGAATATGTTGTGATCATTCTTGCGAACATCGTAATTAATATTCCGTAGTGTTGTTAGTCCCGCCCTATTTTTCACATCAGTAAATTTTTAGAGTAATATTCTCGAAATGCACTTGCAATTAAATAAAAAGAAAAAAATACTCTGAAAAGATACTGGTGTTTAACAATACTACGGAATATTAATTAGTATGTTAGCAAGTATGGTTGTGATAATTAAACAGTTTAACGTGTTTTTATGAAGCGCTTTATTTCAATTTTGTATTTTCAGCATCATGTAGATTTTCTATAATTCCAGCTGAAAAAAAAAATAATAATAATAACAAAATAATAATAATAATAATAATAATAACAAAAAAAAATAACAAAAAGTTTTTTTTTTATTTTTTTTTTTTTTAAATAAGTTATACCACAGATTTAAGTAGTGCATATCGGGCATCTGTTATTAAATTTCTGGTTTAAGGCATGTCAATGCTTTTAATTATATGATATTCATTATGCATGGATAACACAGGCGACAGAAAAAAAATAATTTATGCTGTTGTCCAAATCAAAATTACAGAAATTTATCGTAAATAACGAAAATTTTACATTTAAAAAGCAAATTAAGATGTGTTACATATCTCAACAATCGATTTACTTAATATTAGAAAACTTTAAATTAACTCTTTAACTGCCGTTTATCTGTAGTAATGGTATATTAAAATATTTTTTTTCTTTACGCCTACCTTTCACGCCTACTGTTTATTCTAAGCACCAATTTTGCTGGTAAAATTACTTACTACAGCCTTATAAACAGAATTTCAGAAAAAAAAAAAAAAAAAAAGGAATCAAAACAGAGTGTGACACTTGTTCTTTATTTTGTTCCTTCATGTATTTTAGCAGAGTAAAAACGGCTGGCGTAGTAAAATTAGCTTACCACGACTTCCCCATTTTAAAATTGATGACTTTGTGGTAGAATATTTACCGCAGCCCGTTAAAAGGTTAAAACAAAGGTATATACATATATATAAGGTGACTAGCTGTCCTCGAAAACTGCCTTCGTCTCCAAAAAATTTGAACACATATGAGGATGTCGGTTATAAAGTTAGTAATGTTTTATTATAATAATTTTTATATTATTGATAAAAAAGGCTAAAATAAGTTCTATCGGGTACCCCATACATAAAAATTACTAAAATTTTACAATTTAAGATAATTTATTTAATTTGTCCTCGAGATTCGGGGACACCGCTATATAGTATATATATATATATATATATATATATATATATATATATATATATATATTAAATCACTGAATACTATCTATCCTTTTGGTTTAAATTCTAATGTTTATAATAAACAACATATTGTTTATTCCAAGGTTTCAAAAATTGAATTTTACAGTAATATTTATAAAACTCTAAATCACTCTTTATATAAAAAGACTACTAGAACTTCTAGGGGTTCTTCTAGGTCGTCTTCCCAACATCTGGACATTTCATATATATCACAAAATCTCAAATCCTTAGAAAGTATTTTTCTTCAGTCTTATAATTGGAAAGTTATACGTAATTTTATTTTTGGAATCAAAAAGAAGTATCTTCTTAAATATTTTAAAGTATTCCATTCTCATTCTTTTGATTCACACTTCAGTGATGTATTCTTTGATATTTTACACTATAGGGCTGAGTGTTTTAATATTAAACTTGATTTAAAGTCTGGTCAAAAAATAAATAACTCTCTCTTGGTGATAAATTTTTCTCATCTGGTTTTTAATAAACTTCATATTCACAATTTGCTTAATGATCCATCCAATCCTTTTCCCATCAAAAACTTCATCATTCAAAAAACTTTTAAATACAATATTACTTTAGGCAAAAAAATATTTAACTACAATAAATTTGCTAAATTTCTTACTTCTAATGATCAGCCTCCATGCTATTGTTCTGATTCCAAATATAAATCTTTTTTCAATACATCTCATGGTCATATTATTACTGGTGATATCAATATTGTGGAAAATCTTACTCTTAGATCTTTGATGAAGTATGGTACTAAATTTCGGATGCCCTCAAAATTCAAATTTATTGATATCATTACTCAATTTAATTTAGACTTGGATCTCTTTATCTACAAAATAGCTATTGATTATAATAAACCAGTGGAATTTTTTAATGAGTGGAAATTTAAGTTATTGGAGAAATTTAAACTTGATTTAGTTTATAATATGCACCATCTTTCTAATATCAAGTACTATGATTTCAAAGAAATTCATTCAGCAATTCTAGACTTACAGTCTAAATTTATTATTACTTATGTTGACAAGGCGGCTAATAACTATGCAATTATTTGCAAAAAGTATTATAAACAACTTCTTTTTGATACTATGGATACTAGTAATATTTTTCTTAAGATTAAAGACAGTATCGAAATTAAAAATAGGCATATATTTAATTATTATAAGTTGTTAAAAACTAAATGTAATAACTACAATTACCCTTATTTAGTAGTAATTCCAAAATTTCATAAAGATCCTATTAAATTTCGTACTGTTACTTTTGCCTGCAATGCCTATACTTCTAATGCTAATATTATGTTATTGAATATCCTTAAAAAATTACATAGTTATATTGTTTCTAACAAGTGTAATTTTTTTCTAAAAAATAGTTTTCAACTCAAAAATAAAATTAAAAATCTTACTGATATTACTGGTATAAAAACTTTTGATTTCATTGATCTTTTTAATAATATTGATATTAAAGATATGTTTGATATTATAAATAAACTTTTTGTAGAAAATTTGCAGTATTTAAATCTAAATGTATGCATAACTCCTTCAGCCTTTAAAACTCTGACTAGGTTTATCCTTTTCCATAATTATATTTTATTCAATAAATATTTATATAAACAACGTTTAGGATTGCCACAAGGTGGAATTGCTTCTAGCATATTAGCTGATCTATACTTATATTATTATGAGCGTGACATTGAGTGTACTAACTTTAAATTACTACGATACATAGATGATATAATTATATTATATTGGGATGAAAATCACACCAAACTAGATTTACCTGTCAAATATCCTGAAAATCTGTCTCTAAGTAGTACTGATTTGGATTCTAGTGTCATTAATTTCTTAGATTTAAAAATTATTCTTAATAGTAATGGCCAATTAGAATTTGACTTATACGATAAAAAGAAAGATTTCCCCTTTAAGGTAAATTTTTTCACTAACTTTAAAACATGCTTACATAAATCTGTATTTGTCAATATTCTTCTTAATTTTACTCTAAGGATCAAATATTTAGTGTCTGATAAACATCAAAAATTACAATTTCGATTCTTTAAAAATTTAGCATTAATTAATGGCTATCCCAAACACTTAATAAAAAAATTCTTTTAATTATTTATTTAATTATTATTATTATTTATTTATTTTTTTATTTATTTTTTTTTTCTCCTCATACATTTTATTCAAATTTAAATTTACGTTTAGGTATTATTATTGAATTTAATTTTCCATTATTTTCATCTTATTACTCCAGATGGCAGCACTATTCATGATTCAATATTAGGACTCATCATCTGATTTTTTTTTTTCAAGGATTTGAATCCTTATCCTACATGAATTCCACTGTGAATCCTAAAAATTACTCTATGGTCAATGCTATTTTGAACTAATTAACTGTGGATCTAACTGCTAACTGATTGTTACATTTTTACATGTGCGAGTGTGCGACGTTCATTGCTTCAATCTCATTTAGAAAGGTTAAAGTAATATTTTTATTCCACACTTTTATGGGATTAATTTTAATCTTATATTTAAATGGTTATGGTTTTTCATTTTTAGGTAAAGGTTTTATTATGATTATCGATTTATTATAGTTTCATTATAATCTTCGTTTTTCTGTATTGACTATGACTATTTCTTTATTGAGTTGTGTTCATATCAAATATTTTATTCAGTAAGTTGAATTTTTGTATTTTTATTTTAATCTTAATTTTATGGTTTTGGTTTGTCATATTAGGTTATAGTTTTGTTTTTATCTTCTCGTTTAATGGTTTTTCTATGGGTGTTTCGGGCCTGCGAACAAAGAAATTCTTAGCTTATGCTATCTTTGTTACAGAAAAGCATCCATATTTTAGCATATTTGCATTCTACCAGGCCCTTGACAAAGTTAGAATGCAAATAATGCTTTTTTTCTTTTTTTTTTTTTTTTTTCTCATTCCAATTTCCAATATTTTTTTCGATTTTTCTTTAATTATTCTTTGATTTGATATGGGTAGTCTCAGCTTGTGATCCGAGGAATTGTTTTGATACTGAAGTTGAGTCATCTTTAAATTTCATAAAAACATTTTTGCACTGATTATATTAATGTATTTCTATATATATATATATATATATTGAAATTTAATTTAAAAAATCTAGTCGTCCTACATGTATATAATCTTTAATTCATTATTCATGACTTTATTTATTTAATGTTTTGGATGAAGTTGGCATTAATAATGTATGTCTCTCTCTCTATATATGTCATTATATAACCTTTTCAAACGTTATTAGATTTTATAACATATATTTGGAAAGGCGTTTCTTATTATACAAAGTGTTTCTTTATTCTTTCTTTCCTTTTATTAATTCATATCTACTACACAATTCTTCAAGCCTTGACCACATACACACACGCATACGCGCAAAAAAATAAAAGATAAATAAATAAATAAATAAAAGATAAAAAAAATAAGAATAAAAATAAAAAACTGTGACTTAAAAAAAAAAAAAAAAAAAAATTAGAGAATTACAAGCATAATTTTTCATTGTCCAATAAAAACGTGTAAAACAGCTTTAGAAATCATCACATTTCAATTCTTTTGAAAATAATATTTTGAATCCTATTGTTTACAGTTGTTCACATAATCGATATTGCGTAGATCATAATAAAGCTAATAAATTGCTTTTTACCCAAGGGATACGAGGTACGGATGATTTCCCAATAGATCATAAACAAAAATTAATTTATTTTCATGATTAAACACTTTTTTTTTTTTTTTTTTTATCAAACCACTTTTTTAGTTGTGCCAATTTATGCATCACTTCATATCACTTTTTTTTTTTTTTTGTCAGTACATTTTATGTCGTTTTATATTATATCACTTAATATTATATTTACGCCATTTTATATTATACCACTTAATATCATAGCTGCCAATATTTCTAATTTTTAAATCAGATTTATCACCAGTATTTTTAAAAACAAATATGTCAAATAAATTTTCGACGAATAAACAAAATTATAAACTGCAGACATTTATAAAAACCAGTGACTTGGCACCTATGTGATATTATACCTATCCCATTTGATGAATTATGTGAATTTAGGGATTTATGCATACTTGCACATTCGTGAATATATAAATATACATTTTTTTGTGTGCTGCACAGTTTAAATAGTTCAAGTAGTCAAACAAATCTCTCTCTAAAAGGAGAACTGTCAACTTTTTAATGTATTCCGTATTGTTGTTAGTACCCGCCTTTTTTTTTCCTACCACATTTTAGAAGAGTAACTTTCTTCTTATTATACCGTAATTACACATAGCATAGATGCCAAGATTTTAATTTCTTCTGGAGTACTTTTAGCCCCACCTGTATTTCGCACCACTTTATTTATAGAAAATGTTTCTCCAATATATAACTTCCATATAAAAAAAAAAAAAAAACATTGCTTTTAAAAAGTAAATGGTATGGAATAAAGGCGGGGTTAAAAATACTCCGGAGTAAATTAAAATGTTGACATCTATGCATACAGGAGAAAATTATTGTATACTTAAAAAATAAATAAATAAATAAACGCCAATCCCAATTAATTTCTCCGCAAATCGTCGTATGAATATGCGGCTAGTGTAGATCGATTAGTATATTAACGTCTAGATTTTTAGATAAATTTTCTATCTCACAGAAAAATAATCCAAACTGAATATTTAGAAATGATAAAAGGAAAATGTAAAAGCAAATAAACAGGGACAATATTTAAGAAAATTATGTATTGTTAAATGTGAAAGTTTTCTGTCGTATTGAATTAAAAAAGCTGACAACATTTATATAACTTTTAACATTCTCGCGACCGCATGTTTTTGTCTTTTTGACAGTAAGGTCCGCCTGTGGGCGTTATTTTCATAAGTTACAATTTTTCAAAACAAAATTTTCTGTATTCGCATTTATATTACAAATGGACATGCATTATAATCTCATTCTCTCCAATAACAGTATTTGTATACATAGCATATTGGTTGTATAAATATGAATATTATTTTTAAGAAACAAATAACATGCAATTTGCAAAAGAAACGCCTACTGGTGGAGTTTGAGATTTTCAAATGACGTGAATCTACGTCAGCGGTTGCGAAAGTGTTAAAAAAGTTATCTGGTTAATACTTTCTTAAAAGTTGTATAATTGTTGTCCAGGGTAAATTTGTACTGTCAGTTGCTTAATTCAATACTACATAACTTTCCCGCCAACCTAATACAGAGTTGCCAACTTTTATAATTTATTCCGGAGCATTGTTAGCCCCGCCCTTTTCTCACACCGGAAATTTTAAAGAATGATTTTTATCTTATTTAACCATTGTCACAAATTAAAGAAAAATATACTATAAAATTTCTCGTGCGAAAAGAAGGCGGGGCTAAAATTGCTCCGGAATAAAGTATAAAAGTTGGCAACTCTGCTAATATAAAAATGCTAAAGACATGTACAGAGATGGCATAGCAATTTTTACGCTTTTTGGCTACCAGAAAATTTAGAAAAAAAATTCTCTGATTAAATTAATTAAATACTTCTGCTAATACTTTCCATTAGCAAGAAATGTAAAAGTCTAAAACTATCAGATGAAATGCTGATGCATTTAATATTTTACGATTCATGAAAACCTCACTTGCTTTTAAGAAATCAACCACTTTAAACAAACGGACAAATTATGCTTATTATTCATACATACATAAAAGTTGCCAGATTTTACGACTTTCCGAGTGTGTGGCTTACAATTCCTAATAAATTTAATATTATTAATTGTAAGAAGTAGTTTTTTTCGTTTAAATTCCATACTTGCCAACAATCTCATTAATAACCGTACAATTGTTAACGCCCCCTGAAAAAACGCCCCTTTTCTCACACCACTATATTTTTAGAGTTATTCTTTCCAAATGTTGTTACGATTAAACAAGACTAAAATTACTCTAAAAATTTATTGGTGTGAAAGAAGAGGCGGGTACTAAAAATTGTACGGTTCATAATGAGATGGTTGGCAAGCATGAAATTCGTGGAAATAATTAAAAAGAGTAAAAATTTTCTTGATTGAAATTATGATATTACAGAAAATGAAGTAAGTGCGTCAAACTAGCACTTAAACCTTTTCCAGGAAGATTGCAAAATCTGACGGCTACTGTACATATTAACTTGAAAAGAGACATAAATACCTCTGAAATGAATTTATTGTAACTAAATGATTAAAATAATATATTTGATTTAGGGTAGGACGAGAAAAATATTTCTTAATGCCATAGTTAACAAGTCTCCCTATTTCGGCGAGAGATTTCATACCAGAAATTTTCTACAGCAGTTTTTGCATTATTTAATCATAGAAAAGGAATAAACCATATTTATAATTAAATATACTGATAATAAATTTGATTTAAAATTTGAAAATACTAAGAAGTAGACTTAATTCAAAACAAAATAATAATAGTAATAATAATAATAAAAATAATAATAACATTGTCACAGAACTCATACCAGTATTTGTTTCGTTGGTTTAAGAAGAAAAAAAAATTCTTTTCTTAATAGTGCTATGAGTTCTACTCCAATTTTCCCTCCCTGTAATAATAAGAAATAAATTTGATAATAAAAATAAATATGAGTAAAAAAATTAGTCCAAAAGTATTAACGAGAATTTTAATCAATTTAATATACATCCAGTTAATAATTGATGCAATTAATAAGATGGTTTAAATCTTAAACAACCAGCCTCGCTCTGTCTGCAATACATTTTAGTTTTTAACCTACTGTGCAATCTGCCATTTTTGACATGAAATATAAATTAAAATTGTAGCTAGAATGCAATATAAAATAATTAATTCAATGTCAGTATTTGATTGAAATTTAAAAAGAAAATATTTTTAATTAGAGGTGATTTCAACCTCACATCCTGTTTGTCAAACTTTAAAGAATGAATAGCGCAAAGCAAAAGCATATTTTTTTCATTAAATATTTGCACACAATTGGACGTTTATAATTATAAATACAAGGTGGTTATAATTTAACTTCTGCTGTTAACGGCCACAAAGTAGCCGGAGCGGATGGTAGTCAAAGCGGGTGCGCAGATTAACACCAAAATTGGTATCTACGCGTTTCAAGAGATGCGTTCAAGAAATTAAAAAAAAAGAAAAAAATCTATAAGCAATGTTCTAGAACTGCTAATCTAATTAGGAAGATTGTTAGTACCGCCCTTTTTTCTACACTACTTAATTTTTAGAGTAATTCTCTTCAAATATATTTTCGATGAATTAAGAAATTGGCGTTCTTTTTTTTTTCTAAATTTTTAAAACGACAGTATACGAGAAAATTTCTTTTTCTTTTTTTTAGAATCGGGAGGGAAAAAAAGCAACATTCGACGTCGTTGCTAATAGATGCACAAAAAGGCAACTTAATAATTTTATAGATAGGGGTCATTAGGGATGTCCCTAAATAAAAAACCAAAAATTTCTCAGTCTAGAAAAGGATGATTTCATGTGAAGACGATATTTCTGTACAAAACTATTCAACAGAAGCATAAATAATTAAACATTTTCCATACCATGGAATTTTAAGTATGAATAAAGACTTCGTTTTTATGTATTTTAATTAACACTTTTACGACCGCACGTTTTTTTTTTTTTTTTTTTTAAGAGTTAGGTCCACGTGTGGGCGTTATTCTTCCAAGTTACGATATTTCAGAAGGAAATTTTCTATATTCACATTTATCTTACGAATGGATATACATTATAATTATATTCTTTTGAATCAAAATATTTGTATCCATAGTATATTTGATTGAACAAGTATGAATATTGGGTATACTTTAAGAAATAAATTACATACAAATTGCGAAAGAAGCGCCCACTGGCGGAGTTATAGATTTTCAAATGACGTGAATGTACGTCAGCGGTCGCGAAAGTGTTAAAAATAAAGAATTTTCAAGACTTATTTTCATGATTCAACTTTATAGGTTTAATGTTCATTTTCAGCTATAATTTGACAAAGCAAGTGCTTCATGTACTTACCACCGACAAACGGTGCTTATAGTAATTAGTTTGAATTACTGCCGCCAAAAAAAAAAAAAAAAAAAAAAAAAAAGCAAAGAAAGGTTCAAGGTTCTTTTCTGCACGAAAGCTAGATTCTTTTCCTTCAAAAAAAAAAGTCTTTTTCAAATGTATATAGATGGGTGCAATGCATCTAAAGGTATGTGTTGTGTAGTGAAACGTGTTTACTCAAATTCATATTTATTTCGAAATCACGTTATTGATTTATAACTTACACAAATTTATAAGAGTTTTCCATACGTCTCAAAATATTTTTGAACGAAATTTCTAATTATTGAGGAACATTTCACTATGTTTTCTCTGTATTTAATTTAATATTTATCGAACTTTGTCCCTTATTTCATAATTATTACATTTTTTATCATGTACTTTTTTTAATATTTCTCTATTTCAACGAACAGAAAATTAATTTGTGAGAAGGGTAAGCTGAAATTCAAGTGTTCGATCCTATATCACCTCAGAGGTTTCTATCTTTGTCAGATTTCAAGAATTTTCTTACAGACTATGACAATCAAGGAATGTAAACAGTTATTATTATTTTTTTTTTTCACGTAAAATGGTATTTTTATATTATACTATACATGGTTGCATTGTTTATCAGTAAGTTTTAAATGTTTAATTTGTGGCACTTCGCATTCTTTTTAATCAGATTTTCCGTACAGAATTCTTAATTGTATATATATGCTAAAAGAAAACAACGACTCTTATTTCATAGGGTCAACTTGTATGGTTTTTTAACACCATTATTTCTTTGTAAAAAAAATCCATCATGTTTAATTGCAGAAAAACACACACACAAAAAAAAAAATTTAAATTTTTTATTAAAATTTTCGGGTAGCAAGAAAACGTATAAGTTCGCAGCTATGTTATTTAGAAACACAGTGTTAAACAAAAAGAGAGAGATGTGAACTCTTGTAATCCTTTGCTGCAAAGGAGAACGAGTGAAACTTTTACTGCTAATATAGAAAAGTTATTAAGGAAGATTTCTTGGAACTTATGCATATTTTATTTATTGACGAAGAATTTCCGCCATTTTTATTTTTTATGTTAGTTATTACAATCACGTAATTTTAATTTTAATTAATTAATTTATTTTTTCAGGGCTTGAAGCCTGAATATGAGTGTATTTAAATTCCTAATAAACGAATACTTTTTAAATTAGTAGATGAACATTTAGTAGTAGATAAAAAATTAGTAGATGAAAAATTAGTAGATGAAAATTTAGTAGTAAATTTAAATTAGTAGTCCATTCTTTGAGTATAAGTAAGTTTCTTATGTGATCTTTAATTATCTAAATGGAATTAAATTGTATTTGACAAAAAAAATCTTAAAAATCACTCATAGGCAGAATTAGATCAGTGATCGCTATAAAACTGATTAAAAAAATATTTTCTATTAAAATTCTTCGCCTGTTGTAGCATTATACGTAGTATGCAGTTAAATGTTTCCTAACTACAGAAGAAAAAATAATATATTTTTTAAATCTTAGTTCGAATAAATAAAGCTGAGAATTACTTTTATGATTTCAAAGTAAACCTTAAATAAGGAAAGAATTTCAAATATTTTTAATAATTCTAAATTTATATTATAGCCATGTATAAAGAAGTAAGTGCATTTATTAACCATTTGCCAGCCCTAACGCTCTAAAGTGCTCTCAACACTGTTGCCAAATTTACGGACTTTTATTCGCAGTTAAAATTTAGCGGTGTATTTTCAATAAAAAAATCTCCATATTTGGCAACACTGACCGTAGATGAGTAAAATGAAATAGGTCAGGTAAAGGGTTATACACTTGATATTTGTATTATATCTGATGTTCGTTAAATTTTCTGTTAATTGCACTGAATTAAATCAGCAGAAAATATTTTATATTGAGGTATTGGTTGCATTTATTTTATTTTATTATTTATAAAAAAATGTGCTTTTAACTCAGAGCTCGAAGTTTCCGTTTTTTTTTTTTTTTTTTTTTTTTTTTCCTACCACTATTTTTATACAACAAACACTTTCTTATTTAATCACGACGCATTACTATAAAAAATATGATAAAGAATTCAATGAAAAATTAGTGGTATCACAAAAGAAGGAAACTTCTCACTTTTGAAAATGTCCTGAAAAAAGGGAGGAGACTTCGAACTATACATTAACCATAGCTGCCAATATTTTAATTTATTCCGGGGTAATTTTAGCCCCGCCCCTATTTCGTACAACTTATTTTTTAAAATTAATTTTTTCTTATTTTATCGAAGTTATGTATTGAAGGAAATTTTTGTATAAATAAGTGGTGCGAAATAAAAGCGGGGCTAAAAGGACTCTGGAATAAATTAAAATATTGGCAGCTATTCTTTAACTATATTTTGGATTGGTTCTCGGGGGTCGCATTTTGCGCCCTTTTTTTCAGGTCAATTTAAGTGAAGTGAAATTTCCGCCTTTTTTGCTGCCACTATTTTCATATAGAAATGTTTAACGTATTATAGGGATGTTAGTGTTCCGTCTTTGGAAGACACTCTAGCACTAGTATTTTTATCAATGATCTCAATCCTATTGAATCACAAAAATTTAGTGTAAAAATAAAATTAATATTTCTAAATAAAAATAGTGGTGCCAGTAACGTGGAACACTTTTACCCCTGTCGTATTGTTGCAGTAATGTGTCGGGATGAAATAGGATATTGATTATTGTATAAAATTAGTGGTATCAAAAAACGTGGATATTTCTCATCTCTGAAAGCTTCTTTAAAAAATGGTTGAGTCTTTAAAACAGGGGACAAAAGACTGCTGTTTGTCCTGGAAACAAAAATGTGATAACAATAGTATGGTCACCCTTTAAATTTGTTATTTAAAATAAGTAAAATTGAAATTCACGCAATAATTTGAAAGCATGTAGGTATGAAACATAATTTTGGGGATAGCAATGCATTATGAAATACGATTCTGTGTGATTATTCCTTTAACTTTATACTTCATACGCCATTGAAAATATATTTTAACGTTTCACTAAGAACTTGGTGCCAATTTAGGTTAAATTAGCCGCAATGGATAATTTTAGAAATTTGGCGCTGCATTTACCTGTTTTAGTAATAATATCATTTTAGTTGTAAGGACAGTTAAAATGGTGAAACATAACACGAAATTTCTAAAGATATTGGTTGCAGAAGTCGCCTTATATGGTATCTTTTTTGGTGTAGCAGGGAATTTTATTTTTTAACAGTAAAACATGTCCTATTTTCCTGAGAGCTTTGCTATAATCAGCTTTACATTATGGTTAACATATTACGTATACATTATCGATTTATATCAAATTAAATTAATGATATCAAAGCGTTCATGATGCCAAATAATTTAAGAAATTAATAACTTTATTTAGAAATATGAGTTTGTAAAAATGAAAATCTCGTTTTAAAGGGAACAAATGAGTAACCTTTCATCATCATTGGGTCCTACGACAAGAAAAAAAAAAAGACGAATATCCAGTAAGCGAAGCAATAAAGTCGACCTTTTCAGCAAACACATGCTTTAGCCTAAAGCAACATTCCAAATGATGAATTACATGTAGGTCAGTATATCAGATAGCAGCATTCATAGAAAATTACAGGTATTATTGCTCTTCAAAGCTACAAACTGAAGTTCAGCTATATAATCTTGCTTGTTTAAAGGGTATCTTCAACGGCTTTATTGAATAATCTGAAATGTAAATAGCGAAAAAAAGAAGTTTCGTGCTAATTAAAAAGACAATTCTATTAATTGCGATTAATCAATAATGAAATCCTTTTTTTTTTTTTTTTTTTTTTTTTCCTAAGGAGATTTACTATTTTTCCTATTTTGAAACAGTGATACTTTATAATGCATTTCTTCGAATCATAAAATATAATTAGGGTTTAAGTGGGGTAAGCGTAATCATGGGGGTTAGTGTAACCTCTGCTTAAAACTCAAATGAAAAGCTGAATTTGGAGCTAATAGTAATGCAATGAAATGCCAAAATTTCGATGTCAAACTGTGACATTTTCTGTTACTCTAATCGTGAACTCTGCACTTTTTGGTGAATAAACAAAGTTTTGTACGCAGATTTTGAATATGACTTCTGATTTATTCTATTTTTTAAGCGTTCGGTTTGCTACTCATGGTTACTTTTTGCAAGTATAACATTTTTGCAGGGAAATGTAACAACCCTTGTTACACTTACCTAAAACTTTACGTTCACATGTAAGAATTCCTTTTGAAGCTATCACAATTCATTCAAAGTTTTTTTTCCCCCCCACAAAGAAATTTTGCCAACTTTTTTAATTCTCTTACATTTTTCGAACTTTATATTTTACGTTTAAAATCATATTATAAATTAATATATATATATATATGATTGAGTATAAGAATCCAAAGAGGTCACAGAGGTCTACTACCCAAAAGCATCATATAAGAACTTCATTCTGTTACAATTTTTAGTTTTTAACTGCAGATTTTTTCTGTGGAATTTTTGCTAAATTTGTAAAGTACTCGCGGAGGTGTACGGGAAAGTTAGCAGCTCTGTAACGAGTTGTGCTATTTAAAAAAATCGAAAAGTTCCAGATTTATGATGGTTTTTGATATCTGGGAACATCATTTATATATTTATAAATGTACTATAAATGGTTTTAGTAGGCTAGTTTTAGTTAGGTTTTAGTTATACTTGTCAAAACTATGATGCAAGTGCAAACACAAAATTTTGTGTGTGTGTATGTGGCACATTGTTAAATTATAAAATGCTCATATTTTTAAAAAGCCAATTAGTTGTAGTTCATGCCTATAATTTTTCAGAAGTTTAAATATAGCAGGAGCCGAGTGAAATGAGGTCAAATTCGAACTATGCCAAAACTTAGTTATGTTTACCCCACTTCACATATTATCAATAAAACGTAATGGCTCTGGGGAGTATAGACTACATGAATTTTGTAAAAAGGAAATCACCTGAGACAGTTATAAAAATGTATATCATTCCAAAGTACCAACAAAATGCATTTACTTATTCACTTATTTTATTAAAGCTTTTGCTTATTATATTTTTTTATTGCTGTGGTAAAGTTACAAGCATTGAAGAGAAATTTAATGATTAAATAAACATTTTAAATAACCACTAATAGCTTATTTTCCAAAATAAATTTTACCACGAATTTTACCATGTTTTTATTAACTCGCTTTCTTATTTGTTTGTACAGTAGAAATCTTGTAATCGATTTTTAACCAATTTCCCGACTAGCTAGAAATTTGAAACTTTTAGAATAGCTCAGAGCACGATGGCAATGCATTATTTTAATACTTTTATTCAATAATTAAATGTTTGAAAATTTCTTATAATTGCTCTCTTTATTACGATCATTTTCTTTCAAGTTGATGGGATAATTATTTTTTTTTTTTTCTTTTAAGTATCTATTCATACACAGAATTGTCAAGTTTATATGCTTCAACAGAAAATTTAAAAGCGTGGCATATAAAAAGTTCTTTTTATCTTGTAATTATTTATTGCTAACTTTTCAATCGTAGATATTTTATCCCTAAACTGAACGAATTTAAACGAATTTAAACATAATGAATTTTTTCTAATGATAATTTTTAAATATTTTTATTGCTGTTAATACATCAACATTTTATTTATTTATATATTTTAAATTTACATCTTTTAATATCTGTGTAGGGAAAAAAATGTTTCTAGAGGTTGATGTTATTAATCATAATTAATTAAGTTAAAGTTATCCAAATATTTTAACGATTTAATTATTCTACGATTAATCTACGATCCCTACATTAGCAATTAAAAATATACATAATACCCTACTTTATATTAACCACAGTTTTCAGATTTTTTTCCATATTTAGTTACGGTATATTTTCGTCATTATGCAATTGCAGAACATAACTACAAATTATTAGGAATTATATGCCTCTTGAATTGCAGGTATGAAAAATGGCAAAAGTGTTTTCCCAAAAAATGAATGGAAACCCCATTATATAATGGTGTAAAAAGTATATAATGTATTTAATTTAAATATTCGAACAATTAGAATTAAAAAAAAAAAAAAAAAAAAAAAAAAAAAAAAAAAAAAACAGTGTTACCAATATGGGCAGGATTATCACAAAGTAAAATTTTGATAATAGATTTTTTATATAGTACTTTATTTTTTTAAATTGATAACAACGTATATTATACATCTATTTAAAGTTCGATAAGTGAAGATGATAGAAGAAGTGAAATCGATTAGTGAAGTCTCAAATATCATTAAAAATTGAGGTATTCAATTTTTCCTTTGTTAGAACTCTGTATGTAGTTCAAATTTCATGCAAACCTTAGATCATCTTCCTATGGACATCCGCATAGGTGCTAAGTCTTTGCTATTTTCAACGGAGACGTCATACTGGAAAGTTTTTATAAATGTTTCCAAATTACTTAATTATATTTATTCCTCGAAAGTATGTGGGATAGATTCCTTTTTAAAATTATTGGTTGATAAATCTGATTTAAAAATTAGAGATGTTCGCAGCTATGCTTCTATATTATGATAATAAACACTTGTAAACATAAGCAATCTGTAATTAATAAAATTAGACTCAAAAGAGTAAAATAGCAAAACGCCAGGAGTACTTTTAAAATTTATTTTTTAAATTATTCTAACCATCTACTTTACCTTTATTTTCGAAAAAAAAAAGAAAAATCTTTAACCCTTATCGCTCGTATGTCCCTTCTGAGGGGACATTAAAAAATCGAGCAACGCCTTAAGGTGTTCCTCTGCAAATGAAATGTTATTTTTCTAAAACGTGTTTCCTAAAACTATAGGCTACCTTTCGGCTACCGGGAAATTTTAACAGAAAGATTTATTTTATTTAATGATGAAGTAAAATAAAACAAATCATTACAATTTTTCGGTAGCCAAAAGGTAGTGAGTTGGAAACTATACGTGTGACGTTTTAAAGGAACGCCAAAAGGCGTGTCTTACGGAAAATATGCCGAGCGCAAAGGGTAAAGTGTCACTCCTATTATCGTCGACGATAGCCAAATTTAACGTTATTTTGTAGGAAAATTTGTTAAGAGAATTACTCGTGTAACATAATACATATAATATTTTTTAAATTCCATTTTCCTATCAAAAAGTTATTAAGCGTTAAATTTTTCTTGTTTTCTAAAAATTGATTTTCAAAATTTTTGGTATTTATTGTAAAAGTATGTGAAAAAAGCAATTAAAAATATTTATCGAAATTCATATTTTCAAAATGAAATATTAAAAATTAAAGATTAATTTTTATGAAAACAAGAGCGAATTTAACACTTTCGCGACCGCTGACGTAGATTCACGTCATTTTGAAATCTGTAACTCCGCCAGTGGACGTCTCCTTCGCAGTTTGTACGTTATTTATTTCTTAAGAAAATACCCGCCGTTCATATTTGTACAATATATTATATAGTATGGATACAAATACTTTGATTAGAAAGAGTATAATTATAATGTATATACATTTGTATTATGAATGTGCATTTTTTTTTTCTGAAATATTGTGACTTGGGGGAATAACGCCCAAAGGCGGACCTTAATGTCAAAAAGACAAAAACATGCGGTCGCGAAAGTGTTAACAGTTGCCAGTTTTTTTAATGTGAAAAAACGGAACCAAAAAATGTATATTAGGTAATGGGTGATTCTTTTAATAGATTTCGTCATAGACTAATGTAATGTTTAGCAGAGTTGCCAACTATTTTATTTATTCCAGAGCATTTTTAGCCCCATCTTTATTTCATACCACTTGAGTGAACTCTCAAAGAGGCTGGGCAATTACAAGTGAAAATATAACAAAACAATTACAATTATAAGTTTGAGAAAAGTTTTCAAAAACGATCTCGGAAAATGAAAAAAGTGAAAACTGCGACTTGCGTCTGCCATCTTGTGTTTCCTTCTTCACGCATACAGCTTATTTTGGGTTTTCCTTATCAAAATGAATATAAAAATGTAATACTTGAAGCAGTGTTGCCAGGTTGGGGACATTTTTTTATTCAATTCTCACCAATAATTTTGAGAAGTAATGTTTGATATACATAATAGGCGATAGATCTTCGAAGTGATTAGGCAACCGTTACAATTAAAATTTAGTGGTGGTATTAAATAAAAAAGTCCGAAATCTGGCAACACTGTCTAGAAATATATAAATAAATTAATATAACTTATATAAAAGTAACATACGCTAAATCTTAAATATATCTAAGATTAATTGAATAGTCATGCAAAATGTACCTAAAAAAAAAAAAAAAAAAAAATGTTAATATTTCATAAAAACTATTAAAATTATCATTTATAAATTAACTTTTTTTCAATAATTGACCAGGACTAAAGTATTTTAGCACTCAAGTATGGTTTCAAAAGTTATCTTATGATGTCATTTAACAGAGTTGCCACCATTTTAATTTATTCCAGAGTATCTTTTTCCCCAATTTTATTTCATATCACTTTTACTAAAAGAGTGTTTTTTCTTATATTATTTTAGTTATGTATTGGAAAAAAATATTCTACAAATAAAGTGGTGTGAAATAAAGGCGGGGCTAAAAATTCTCCGGAATAAATTAAAATGTTGGCGGCTATGCGTTTAAACGATTATACTGGTCTAAAAAAATAATGTTGTCAAAATTAGATTTTATAATTTTAGCCATACTTGCCGACATCCTAATTAATATTCCGTAGTATTGTTAGCCCCTTTTTTTTTTCACACCAATATTTTTTTACATTATTTTCTCTCTTATTAAATTGCAAATGCATTTCAAGAATATTATTCTAAAAATGTACTGGTGTGAATAAAAGGGCGGGATTATCGATACTACGGAATATTAATGAGGTTTTTGGCAAGTATGATTTTACCTGATACACGTGTTTTTGGTGTGCTGAAACCGAAAATGAAGTCAGTTTTTCTCTATCAAGTATAGATTTTTGAAAACACAGGATGTCTACCCACACAGCTTCCTCATTTTCGGTAGTTTCTAGTATGTTTCCATGATTAGTAATAATGATTCTTTTGCTTTCTTCAAAAAATGGATAAAGTTAATGTCTCTGGAGGTTAGCAAAGCATGGGAGCCATCTACTCTGTGATGACAAATCTCTGAACCACTCCTAGATGTCAATCCCTGACCGTCGCCAATTGTCCACTGCGCAGCTCTAGTGCGATGTTAAACTTACTTAATATCAACTTCTTCAAAAAAATAACCCACTTAGTAGTCCATCTGAAAAAAAAAAAAAAAAGATTCTGCGTACTTTGAATTAATGAAATTACTTTACAATGAGTAATATATTGCAAGCTAATCAATAAAATATTGCTAAGCAAACATTATGGATAGCAAAAACATGCGAAAAATGTTTCGAATCGAAGTAGTTAAACCCGACTCTTCATCAGTAAAAAAATAGATCAGTAATGTAAAAAGGACAGTTCTGCAACAGGGTGGAGGGACGGAGGGTCCATGAGGGTCAGGGTGGAGGCGCGCCTCCACCCTAGACCCACCGTCCCTCCACCCTGTTGCGGAACGTGTCCTTTTTACACTACTTAGCCATCATCTTGGAGGAGGGGGTGTTGCCACCGGAAGAATAGAAACTTTTAGACCGTTGCCACCGGAAGAATAGAAACTGTGTGTTGCCACCGGAAGACTAGAAACTTTGACGATCATCTTGGATGAGGTTTGGTGGTGCCATCTATCGGGGAGAAGGGGGAATTTTGAGGAGTTAGATTTATTTTCCTAAATTTCGGGACTTAGTATTTTTTTCACAATTTCGGGAACTTCAAAATTTTTTCGAATTTTTGCAGGGGGTTAGATTCGAACCGAAGGTAAAATAGTTTCACGGCTTGATAAGTGGATAAGGGTTCTATTTATCAAGCCATGAAGCTATGCTTGTGAGTGCACTTATAAGGTATATAAAGAGAGACGTTGCGTTAGTGAGTCATTCTGTAAAGTATCTTCGTACGAGGAAGATATGATGCGCTTTCGTGTGAATGTGAGTCATAATAAAATTTTGTGTTGTAACGATGGAGGTGTATCAGAACCCAAGTCACGCAGGAAGTTTTGGTGGTGTAAATGCCTTATTTCGTGCTGCCAAAGGCAAAATCTCGAAGAAGAAGATTCAGGACTGGCTGAGCGGAGTCGATGCATACACGTTGCACAAACCTGTTCGAAGAAAGTTCCCGACCAATCGAGTGATAGTCTATTCCATCGATCAACAGTGGCAGACCGACTTAGTGGATCTCGGCAGTTTGCAAAAGTTCAATCAAGGGTACCGCTACATCCTGACTTGTATAGACATTCTGTCTAAATTTGCGTGGGCGGTCCCTTTGAAGTAAAAACGGGGTAAAGATATTGTAAAGGCATTCCGCTCTATTTTCGCGACGAGGAAACCCAAGTCCCTGCAATCGGATGACGGAAAAGAGTATCAAAACAGACTTTTTCAAAAATTTTTGAAAGAAGGCGTGCGGTTTTTTACAACGAATAACAATACGAAAGCATCTGTCGTGGAGCGATTTAACCGAGCTTTGAAAACGAAAATGTGGAAATATTTTACCCATAATCATACCTATCGCTATTTAGACGTGTTGGATCAGTTGTTACACAGTTATAATCATACTTACCATTCAAGTATCAAGAGAGCTCCAGTTGAAGTAACCGCTGAAAATGAAAGCGATGTATGGGATACTTTATACGGTGACATGCAAAATGCGAAAAGAAAACCCTGCATGTTTCAACCGGGAGATGTTGTACGAGTTTCCAAGCAGAAATTAACCTTCGAAAAAGGATATGAAACGAACTGGACGGAAGAAGTGTTTGTGGTGACTGAATGTGTGAGAAGAGACCCTCCCGTCTACCGAATCAAGGACCTGTTAGAAGAACCCATTAAAGGAACCTTTTACCCTCAAGAACTTCAGAAAGTGAAACCAAAAGAGAATTATACGATTGAAAAGATTTTAGATAAGCGGATACGGAAAAAGCGTGTGGAATACAAAGTGAAATTTAAAGGTTATCCTAGCAAATTTGACCAATGGATTTCATCCTCTGATTTATTCACCTTATAAAACAAGTGTTTGGATTGTTGAAAGATCATTTGAAAGCATGTCGTTCTACGTGACGTTACCTTCGGACAGTTCCCTGAATTATTTTCCTGAGAATAAAATTTCACATTTTATTACGCGATTACCCGCCCCCGTTGAATTGAAAGGGGAATGGGAAGTAGGCCTTGTCGAATTTATTTACCCTCACACCTGGTATAATGTGAACCAAAATAATAATTTATTTGGTTTCGATTTGAATGACCAGAAATCTCCGTTTGGTAGAAGAATTCCCCCTGGCTTTTACGAATCTGTCGATGACATTTTAAAATCGATGTCTATTGAAGAGATTAAAAATAAAATTTCTTTCACTTATGATCCGCACACGAAAAAGGTGTGTATTAACGTGAAAGATAAAACAAAACTGATATTGCATGAGGGGATAGCGCAGATGTTAGGATTCGAACCAGGTGAAATCGCCTCGCCGGATATAAATATCGAGCAAACTATTTTTAGTACCTATGTCGCAGATCCCTGTGCGCATTATAGAGTGTTGCTGGTTTATTCGGATATTGTCGAACCCCAAATTATCGGAGATGTGTTAGCACCCCTTTTACGAATTGTTAATGTGAGAGGAAAAGATGGAGAAATGATTTGTGAGACATTCGACCGACCGCACTATTTACCTGTCAGCCGAAAATCGTTCGACTCTTTGGAAATCGTTATAAGGAACCACCTCGGCGAACTCACGCCATTTGAACGTGGGCGCTCGTACGTGAAGCTTCACTTTCGTCAAAAATACCTCTCGTGATGTTTGTTCCTTACCAGTGTTGTGCGAAATCTTTTGAAGATTACTATTCCCATCAGTCGGGTAGTGGTCTAAATTATTATCAAGGCACTACTTTACAAAAGGGATATGGATTCGGTGGACTGTTTCGATCCCTTTTTCGTGCAGCAGTACCCCTCTTCAAATCGGGAGCGAAAGCGGTCGGCAAGCAGTTGTTTCATTCAGGCGTGAACGTGTTGAGTGACCTGTCTCGCGGAGATGACATTAAAATAGCCGCCAAGCGAAGATTAAAAGAAGCTGGACAGACGTTAACCGACAAAGCCGCTACTAAAGTGAAGACGATGATAGGATCGGGCCGCCGGTATAAAAAGAGGAAGCGTTCTACCAAAGCAGTCATTCGACGTAAAGCCAAGAAAGTGAAGGTACAAGATATTTTCGCTTAAAGATGTCTGGACTTATCCATAAAGATTCTGCTGTCTGTGCGAAATCCGAATTGGATTTATTTTTGATCCCACCCACGCAAACGGCTATTGAAAAAGGATACTTTGTTGAATACCACCCTCTTGCGAATATTCGAGACGGAGGACCTGTGGAATTTAATATTTCCGGAAATGGTGAAGACTATATTGATTTATCGGCTTCCTACCTGTATGTGAAAGTGAAAATTACCAAGTTTGATGGATCACCCTTAGCGGAAACGGATGCAGTTGCCCCCGTGAATTTATTTTTACACGCCTTGTTTTCTCAAGTGGATATTAGCCTGAACGAAAGAGTGATCTCCTCGTCGAGTAACACCTACCCCTACCGCGCCTATATTGAAACGCTGTTGAATTATGGAGAAGATGCCAAGAAAAGTTTATTGACCTGCGAATGTTTTTACAAAGATGAGAATTTAGCTGCTACAGATCCTGCTGCAGACAACCCCGGATTGAAGATACGTTACGCACTCACGAATAAAAGCAAAACGTTAGATATGATTGGACCTTTGCATTGTGATATTTTTCAACAAAATCGATTGCTATTGAATATGGTTGACTTGAAAATTAAGATGACCCGAAGCAAGCCTGAATTTTCCTTAATGTGTAAAATCGATGCGGCGAAACCCATTCCCAACTACAAAGTGATTTTGGAACATGCTTCTATTTTCATACGTAAAGTGAAAGTGAGCCCCGGTGTATTACTGGGTCATGCCAAGGCCTTAGAGAAAAGTACAGCAAAGTATCCCATCGATCGAGTGTTATGCAAGACCTATTCGATCTCAACCGGAAGTAAATCCTTTATGCAAGACAATGTGTTTTTAGGAGCCATGCCGAAAAGAATTATTATTGGACTTTTAGAAAATAGTGCCTACACTGGACAATATGATTTAAATCCCTTTTATTTCTATCATCACAAGGTCAACTTTTTAAGTGTTTACGTGGATGGACAACCTGTACCCAGCAAACCCTTGGAATTGGATTTCGAAGAAAATAACTATATAAGAGCGTATCATCGTTTGTTTTCGGGATTTAACCGGGATACCGGCATTTATCTAACCCGAGAGGACTTTGCGAACGGACATACTTTGTATGCTTTCGACCTGAGCCCTGACATGTGCGACGGCCCCCATTTGAATCTACAGCAACAAGGAAATTTACGAATTGAAATCAAGTTTGCGGACACCTTAGAAAGAACCACGACTGTATTGGTGTATGCGGAATTTGAAAACATTATAGAAATTAGTAAAACACGACATGTGTTGTGTGACTTCCCCAACTGAAAATGAATTCTATAGAAATCGAGACTATTTTATCCCACGATCCAGTGACCAAGAAATACTTTTCCGGTGTTTTCCCCAGTGATCAAATACCCAAGAAGATCGAGCGTTATCCTGCATGTTTTGTATGCAACGTGGACAAGTCTACAGAAGCCGGAATCCACTGGGTGGCATTCTACCTATCCTCCCCTACAGAAGCGGAATTCATTGATTCCTATGGAAACAAGCCGAACTTTTTTAAAGGACCTATATCGAACTATGTATCTCAATTTTCACGAGTGGTGTTTAATCCACTTCCGCTGCAAAGTCATGTGACAGCTGTTTGTGGTCAATTTTGTGTGTATTATATTTATTGCCGATGTCGTGGCAAAACTTTGAAAGATTTTTTAAAGCAGTTTGTAACTGAAAATATATGTAACGACCATAGAGTCTATAATTTTGTATCCAAACGATTTCGCACACGTGCTCCTTTTTATCAATAAAAAACTATTTATAATGTAAACCTATGTGTCTGTGTTTATTTAGAATGGAGTTTCCACGCTTTCAACACCCTTTTACAATGCTCTTAGCAGGCCCCACGGGGGTCGGTAAGAGTTGGTTTCTGCGGGATTTACTGGCAGAACGACGGCGTATGTTTAACCCTCAACCCGATAAAGTCGTTTGGTTTTACGGCATCTCTCAAAAGCTTCACGAGGAAATTCCCGACGTGACATTCGTGGAAGGGTTTCCTTCTAATTATCGGGAATATTTAGGTACCCATTCTTTAATGATTTTAGATGATTTAATGGTGGAATGTGGGGGTGATGAACGATTAACCCACCTCTTTACCAAAGGAAGTCACCATTTAAATTTAAGTATTATTTTTATTACTCAAAACCTTTTTCATAAAGGTAAAGAAATGAGAGGTATTTCCTTAAACAGTCAATACTTAGTACTTTTTAAAAATCGTCGGGACATGAGTCAAATTACGCACTTGGGCAGACAATTATACCCGAGATCAACTCAGTTTTTTCAAGAAGTGTTCGAGGATGCTACCAAACAGCCCTTCTCTTATTTGTTGGTGGATTTAAGGAATGAAACCCCCGAAGGAATGCGACTCAGAACGCGTATATTACCGGGGGAAACCCAATTTGTGTACGAGCCCAAAAAAGGTTTAAAAGGAAAGCCCTACCGATTTTAATTCATTTGGGATCATGACGTTAACGAGGAAACAACTTCGAGATTTGGAGCTTATAAAGTCTTGTCCTCAAACCTTACGCAAGCATTTGTTAAAAAAATTACCGACTCGATCTGTGAAGGCTATTTGCGAATGTACCCTGAACGTATTAAAAGGAAACGTGCCTCTCTCCTCTCATCAGAAAAGATCTTTAAGGAAATATAAGACGACTCTTCGAAAAATTGGTACCAAGAAAGGAAGTTTATTCAACAAGAAAAAATTGATTGTTCAACACGGTGGATTTTTAAATATTTTAATTCCGGCTGCATTGTCTGTTTTAACCGGCATCATCAATGGAATTCGCAGCTAAGTATGCGTTGGTACCGGAAGAAGAATTTTCTAAGCATACGCCTTCTAAAAAGCAAATGACGGAATTTGATTTAGCTATGGCTAAAATATTAAATAGTTCTCTACCGGATCACGAAAAAATTCAGCACTACTACGAACTCTTAAAAAGAAAAATGGATTTGCAAGAATATAATTTGCCTTGGATGTCTAAACAACTCGAAGAAAAACCTGAAAAAGTGGAACCTAAACAAGTGGAGTCTATAAAACAAGAACCCCAAGAAGACTATGAAACCTTTGTGTTATCATCTCTAGCTAAACCCATGAAGAAACAAGCCGAAGCCTTATTAAATTTTCTCAAGTCTCATTCAAACAAGTTTAAGTGGAACCCGAAAGGAGAGATTACTTACAACGGAAGGACCATGGAACATTCTAATTTAGCGGAACTCTTTCATTTCATCTTTTCTGTGAATAAAAAACCACCTATTACAGGACAAAGTGAATTTTTGCAAGCCTTGAAAGATATGGGAGTACCCCAAAGTATTATTAAGAATCGATATTTGTCTTCAAGAAAAAACATTGTCAAACCGAAAAAGAAACTTATTGTAAAAAAACCTGTTGTTAAACTCAACCCTGTAACCTGGGAAACATACTAAATAAAATGAATTTGTATCGATCCATACGTGTGATTATTTATAGAATAAAATACACTTACCTGAAAACACGTCCTACTCCAACGGCTACCTTGAGAGAAATGAATGATAAGGAGACTTCTTATCAGCGACGCGAGGTCACGTGATTAGGGTGACATCACGAGTGATGTGATTGGCTATGCTCAGTCACGTGGTGAGTGACGTCACGAGTTATCTGATTGGCTACCTCTGGTCACGTGACGAGAGTCTTATCTTATCAGAGATTGCTTATCAGCGATCACGGCTCAGTCTACCATTTGATTTCGAGTGTGTTGGTTGTCTCGTCATGTCTGCAGTGAGTTTCACGGAAAACGGACTGAATGTCCAGTATGTTTCAAACTTCATCGAAAAGGAACAAGCAGATCGGTATTTTGCCGAGTTAAAAACTTTACCTTTCTACACGCCAACCTTTAGAATTCATGGAAAAAGTTTTAAGCCTAAAAGACAAGTTCTGGGATACGGCGATTCAACTTTGAGTTATGCCTTCAGCGGAACTCATGTGCCTGCTAACCCTTGGACACGTCTGGTATTGAAGTTGCGGGATCGAGTGGAAAAATGGACGGCTTCTACCTTCAACTATGTTCTGCTAAACCTCTACAGCAATGGATACAGCTACATACCTCAACATAAAGACAACGAAAGTGGATTAGATGCAACTTTCCCCATCGTAGTCCTCAGCTTTGGTGCCGAACGAACAATTGAATTCAAGAAGCCTAAAACACCTTCTACTTTGATTTCATTAGAACACGGTTCTCTCTACAGTATGTTAAAGCCTACGAACGAACTGTTTACCCACGGCATTGCACCGAATCCTATCATCAAAGATATGAGAATCAGCCTAACTTTTCGTCACTTAATACCCAACCCTATCATGCCACCTTTTGCGATACTTTGAAAAACTCTGATTGTGATACTTCGAAAAACTCTCATTGTGATACTTCTGTTAAAAACTGTTCTCAAGACATGTGTGAAGAATTGAATGTGAATGATTGGTTAAACCAATGGGTACGTGAACAATCTTGGGATCCTATACGAGGTGAATTTAATTTAAACTTTAACAGTTTTTTACAAATTGTAATAGAAAATAATTTTAATGTGAGAATCCACATTCGAAATTTTAAAGAATTACATACAGGTCAATGGATACCTACTAAAGAAGGCGTTGTAATGACAGCTCAGACATGGTATTATTTTCAAAGTAAGATTGAAAATTTTAATTTTGAATCAGTAAATGATAGTTTTATTTCTAACAATCAATTAATAATGGCTTACATAGATGAGGATTATTGTACTTTACAGCAAATGTTTTCTTTAAATCCTTCTGGCTTTTATTTAAAACCGAATGTCATTAAATTGTCCAAGGATCAAATTTTTAGGCTTAGAGAACTCAAAATGAGAATAACTCATTTTATTATTGATGCAATATTCACCGTTCAACTTCCTATGTTAATTCTAAATAAACCCCTTGTGTGTATTTCTCATGAAAATGAGCAAAGTGCTAAGGAAATCTTACTCGATTTTATCGTGTATGAAATTCAGTTAGGAATTGAAAATTTATTTCAATGTGACGGGTGTGTTTTTAATTCAGACGATCAAAATTCACACGAGTGTTTAATGAAATCTATGTTTGAAAAATATCAATTATATCGTGAAGAAATACTTTTAAAATTAAATATGCATGCTATTGTTAAAAAAATTAATTGTTCCTGTCATTACAACGACGGTTTCTTTAAACAATTAAATATGACCTTGTATGAAAAATATATTGAAGATACTTTATCCAAAAAGTAATGTGTGTTTATGAAAACGACTTCTTTAAACAATTGTATCCAATAAGTAATGTGTGTATATATTTTTATGGAATTTCAATAAATAGATTGAAACTGAATATCTGTGTCTGTCTGTCTTTGAAATATTTTGTTGATTTTATTTCTTAAAAGATTTAATTAGAAATATTTTATTTCATAAAAGATTCAATGAATTTATAAGTTTGAAATGACTATTTTATTTCATAAAACAACATATTTTTAAAAGATTCACTTTCTAGGGATTCAATAATTTATTTTAAAGATATATTTATTAAATCATATAATAAAACCATTTCCTATGCATTTAATAACTTATATTCGGGAAAAATATTGTTTCGAAAAGATATATTTTATTTCGTAAAACATATAATAAAACCATTTATTCATGAAACAATCCACTTGAAAAAAATTTTTTTAATAATCAAATTGAAATAATAATTGTTATTTTCCATTAATTAAAAGTGTAGACATTATCTCTTCATTAGAAATATGCAAATGAGTATGTTTCATATCTCCCGTAAGATATTATACCTGTACGAACACGGAGGGGGTGACTCACCTTGGAAAATCCACGAGGGGAAATATGCAAATGAATCAACCTCTACGATGAATCAGAATTCGAGAAGTTTCTCGTAAGATCTACAGAGCTGAGTCAGGGTGACTCATGGGGGGAACCCCCTTATCTAGATAAGCCGCTGCAACTCATTTCTCAGGTCATTCGTAGATTATCTACTGCCTAGACAACACGCATTTTTAGTTCTCTCCTTTAGCGACGCTCGCGAAGTTTTCTTCCCGTACATTAACTGTGTTTTTACCGCATCGTATATTGTGCTTTTCCCGTACCTCTATAATGGAAGGATACACCAACGACAATCAAGCTATGGATGTTGAAAATGCAGTAAGTATATTTATCTAGTAATCATTGATTTTCTAACTGTGTCTAATCATTTTTAGTGAAATATGAGATATTAAATTGTAATAAGAATTCTTTAATTTATTATTACTTTTTACGATATGTTAAAAAATAAATTTGATTTACACTATGCAAAATAGAATGAGTTTCAAATCTATTTATAATGTGTGTTAAAAATAAATTTGATTTACACTATGCTAAAATCTATTTTTATTTATAATGTGTTTAAAATAAATTGAATTTCGAATCTTTATTTTGATAAATGCGAAATCTATTTTATTTCATTCAATAAACTATATAAAGTGAAATTTAAGTATGTGTAAAATCTGTTTATGCTTAGAAATTATTTATTCTATAAGTGAAAATCTATTTATAATATGTGTTAAAAATAAATTTAATTTCAAATCTTTATTTTGACAAAGTGAAAATCTATTTTATTTATTATGTGTTAAACATAAATTTGATTTCGAATCTTTATTTTGATAAATGAGAAATCTATTTTATTTCATTCAATAAACTATATAAAGTGAAATTTAAGTATGTGTAAAATCTGTTTATGCTTAGAAATTATTTATTCTATAAGTGAAAATCTATTTATAATATGTGTTTAAAATAAATCGAATTTCGAATCTTTATTTTGATAAACTATATAAAGTGAAATTTAAGTATGTGTAAAATCTGTTTATGCTTAGAAATTATTTATTCTATAAGTGAAAATCTATTTATAATATGTGTTAAAAATAAATTTAATTTCAAATCTTTATTTTGACAAATGCGAAATCTATTTTATTTATAATGTGGTAAACATAAATTTAATTTCAAATCTTTAATTTGATAAATGCGAAATCTATTTTATTTCATTCAATAAACTATATAAAGCGAAATTTAAGTATGTGTAAAACTTGTTTATGCTTAGAAATTATTTATAATATGTGTTAAAAATAAATTTAATTTCAAATCTTTATTTTGACAAATGGAAAATCTATTTATAATATGTGTTAAACATAAATTTAATTTCGAATCTTTAATTTGATAAATGCGAAATCTATTTTATTTCATTCAAAAAACTACATAAAGTGAAATTTAAGTATGTGTAAAACTTGTTTATGCTTAGAAATTATTTATTTTATAAGTGAAAAACTTTGTATAGAAATTTTAATAAGTTTATTTATTTTTTTACAATCATATGACATAGAAATTATTTTATAAGTGAAAAACTTTTTAATTAAAACTTATTCTCATAAGTTTAAACTAAAAATTTATTATTCTAATAATTTATTTCCTTACAAAATTTATGACTCATACTTCATTTAAAGGTGCTTTTTATATTATTCAAATCAAAAAGTTATTATTATTATTGTTTACTTATGAGAAACTTAATTTGCATTCATTATAAATAAAAAATTTAATTATTAACTAGAAAATCAGTTTACTTATAATTTTCATCAACTAGTGTTGTTTATTTACGAGGGTGAATCAAATATAAACGAGACTTATTTTTTAAAATATTTATTTTGATTTTAAACGCACAAACAATCATAGTTTATTTTTCTACATAATCTCCTGATTTAGAAACACATTTTTCCCAGCGTATAGGTAATTTTTTAATTCCTTCCAGGTAAAAAGAGTCAGGTAGTGTTTGTAGCCAATTGCGCACATATGCTTCAACTTCATTATCGCTGTGGAATATTTGCCCTCCCAAAGCTTCCTTGAGAGGACCAAAGACATGGAAGTCGCAGGGAGACAGGTCTGGACTGTATGGAGGGTGTTCCAGTGTCTCCCAACCCAGTTGCTCCAATTTTTGTACGGTCAGGGCTCTCATTTTCAACACGTTCACGGCCCTCCACGAACTGTTTATGCCAAGCAAACACTCTAGCTCGCGACAGCGTCTCTTCCCCGAACTGTGCAGTCAATCTTCTCAAGATTTCGGCCGGTTTTACACCTTCTGCAGCTAAAAACTTGATAACAATACGTTGCGCAATAGAGGGAGGTACCTCCTGCTCGGACATCGTAACGATGGACACTGAGCGAGTCTATGATGATGAGTCACGTGCTTCCCCCACTCCTGACAAACCAACCTAACAGCCAATAACAGCGGAACGTTCTTCCATCACTATTGCGCGCGCAGATCCAAAAGTCTCGTTTATATTTGATTCACCCTCGTAATTTCCAACATCCTATACTTTGTGATTTATATAGTAATTATCGCTTATACAATAAAATGTTAGTGTTCAAGTAGATTCATGTTCAGTCATGTTTAGGATGACTCATCGTTTGATGAGTCATCGCATAGCTTATACAATTAAATGTTAGTGTTCAGACATGTTTAGGATGACTCATCGTTTGATAAGCTATCAATTAGATTATACTTATTCAATTTATTTATGTTGTATAAAAGTTAGATTTGCATAACCTTTTGTTTATTAAATCTTTAACTAGGAGAATTTATTTTTCTAAAAAATTTTTAAAATTTGCATACCTAATCCTATGTTTAGTTAAAATAGTGTATTGGTTTATTAAAATAGTAGCGTGTATGTATAAAAGTTAGATTTATTAAATCTTTAACTAGGAGAATTTATTTTTCTAAAATTTTTTAAAGTTGCATACCTAATCCTATGTTTAGATAAAATAGTGTATTTGGATTATTAAAATGGTAGCGTGTATGTATAAAAGTTAGATTAATTAAATCTTTAACTAGAAGAATTTATTTTTCTAAAAACTTTTAAAGTTGCATCCTATGTTTATAAAATGATTCGTTTATTTAATGACTCATCGAATAGATTAAATTTATTTATTTATGTTGTATAAAAGTTAGATTTGTATAACCTTTTGTATATGAAATCTTTAACTAGAAGAATTTATTTTTCTAAAATTTTTTAAAGTTGCATCCTATGTTTATAAAATGATTCGTTTATTTAATGACTCATCGAATAGATTAAATTTATTTATTTATGTTGTATAAAAGTTAGATTTGTATAACCTTTTGCATATCAAATCTTTAACTAGAAGAATTTATTTTTCTAAAATTTTTTAAAGTTGCATCCTATGTTTATAAAATGATTCGTTTATTTAATGACTCATCGAATAGATTAAATTTATTTATTTATGTTGTATAAAAATTAGATTTGTATAACCTTTTGCATATCAAATCTTTAACTAGAAGAATTTATTTTTCTAAAATTTTTTAAAGTTGCATCCTATTCGTTTATTTTCAGTTGGGTATTTCCTTCGGTATACCCGATGACGAACTTCATATGCTTTGTACTGTTGGGGAAATGAATGATGAGGAGTGGCGAAACCCCCAATGGGACGACGCCGCCCAACCTGAAGCCGACCCTGAACCCCAACCTGAGGCCCAACCTGAAGCCCAACCTGAGCCTTCTAAGGTATGTATTGTTTTGCATTAAAAATGAGAGTGTTTCCTTTTACAAAAGTTTTAAAAATTGTCCCTTTTACAAAAGTTTAAAAAATTGTCTTTCTTATTATAGGTTCGACCTGTTTGCCCTACTTGTGGGAAATCTTTTGTGGATAGATCAAAACTGAATCGGCATATGTCAACTCATAACAGAAAAAATGTTCGTGTGTCTCATTTGCCATAAGGAATTCTCCAGAAAGGACAACCTAAATAGACACCGAAAATCGCATCAGTCCACGAGTGAATTACAAGAATCTGTAGATCCTCAGCCCGGTCCTTCTAAGGTATGTATTATTTCTTAAAGTTTTTGTTTTGTGATACTTCGAAAAATTGTAACACTTTGATTAAAAATTGTAACACTTTAATTAAAAAATCGTTTTTTATTCTTTTATAGGGTTTCTCCTGTTCTGTGTGTTTGAAGGAGTTCTCCAGAAAGGATGCCTTAAACCGACATAAGAAGTTGCATGATGCTGACACTTCCACCTATCAATGTGCTACATGCCAAAGAAAGTTTAGCCGCCTGGATAAATACAACGCTCATCTAAAGAGTCATAACTACCCCTGCAAAGAATGCCAGTCCACCTTTTCCTCTAAGTCATCATTAATGAACCATATGCGACTTCAGCATTCAAATAGCCTAAGTGAGAGCCGGAAGAAACCGAAAACGACTCCTCCACCACTCTCTCGAAGACGACCCTATACACAAGCTTTGAACACGTTTAAGACGGTGCTCATTGAACCTACTGAAGCCACTCGGTACGATGTGAAAATCTTTTTAGAGTCTATTCGTACCGAGATACAAGAAAACATCCTACAGGAATTGTATGAGAAAGATTCCATCAAATGGTACCTGGTAATAAAAGTCTGCTTTGAAAGAGAGACAGCCGAAGGAGAGCTGGAAATTATGGATGCGTACTTCAGAACACCCTGCTACCAGCAACACACTCCTGATTTAATTGATGATCAAATAAGTGTAGGATTTATGAAGATTATTCAAAACTACGAAGAGTTCTTAGAGAGAGGTTCCGGCTGGGTGCTGAGAAACATCTACTACCTAGAATTCAAGTCTGCTAAATATAACCCTTTGAGAGCGAGTAGCTATCAAGAATTGCCAGCTAAACTGCTTGCCAAGAAAGCCATCTTAAATATACAGAACAGAGATAACAAGTGCTTCCTATGGTGCCTGCTAGCATACAAACTGAATTTAGACTACACAAGCAATCCCGAACGAGTCTCCCACTATTTACCTCATGAAGAGGAAATCAAGATGGGTAATGTTCAGTACCTTGTTCCCATCTCAAAAATAGGCCTCATAGAAAAACTGAACAATCTTAGAATCAACGTCTTCGGCTACGAAAACTCTAAAGTGACCATTTTAAGAATTTCCGAAGTAGAAGATGTTGAAGCTATCAACTTATTACTCCTGGCGAACGAGGAAGGTGCCCACCACTATTGTCTAATACGGAACTTTTCCAGATTAATGGGAGACCGCACAAAACACTATGGCAAACAGTATTATTGTTATAGGTGCCTGCATGGTTTTTCAACAGAACTTTTGTTAAAAGATCATGAAACAAACTGCAAAAAACACACTGCTCAAGCCATTGAGATGCCCAGCAAGGAGAAAAATATATTAGAGTTCACGGGAACCCACCTTCAACACCCTATCAGCTATATCATCTACGCAGACTTTGAAAGTTTGTTAGAACCTATTGCATCAGCTGCTCCATTCTCATCAAACTCCTACCTGCAACATACAGCCCGTCATACACCCTGCGGTTACGCTTATGTAATCGTAGGGTCTGATGGAAAAGCCGTCAAGCCTATCTTTAACTATCGAGGAGAGAATGCAGTCAAGCATTTTCTGGAAAATATCATCATGGAAAAAGATATCCTTGAAGACAAACTACGAGAAATTAAGCCTATGAAGCTCTCTACCCAAGAAGAGGAGGCGTTCCAAAATGCTACAAGGTGCAGCATATGTCTTCAACCGCTGTTACCCGGATGCATTAAAGTTCGGGATCACAATCACGAAACTGGAGTTTTTAGAGGTGCCGCCCATGCTAGCTGCAACCTTAATTTTAAGCAGCCTATGAAGATTCCCGTGGTTTTCCACAACTTGAAGAATTATGATGCCCACCATATTATGACAGAATTAGGCCATTTTCAAGACCATCAGATACAAGTTATCGCAACAACGTTAGAAAAATATATATCATTCACTTTGAAGAAACCTGACAGTCCTGTACAACTCGTCTTTCTTGACTCCTTCCAATTTTTGCCTGCTTCGTTAGAAAAGTTGGTGAAGAATTTGGATATTAGTCAGTTTAACATTCTAAAAGACCACTTTAATTCAAGTACCGATCTAAGTCTCCTCACCAGAAAAGGAGTATACCCCTATGACTACATTACTGGATTTGATAAATTCCAAGAAACAGTGTTGCCGCCTCCATCAGCGTTTTTCAACTCTCTCACGAACGAAGCCGTCGAAGAATCTGATTATCAACATGCAAAAAACATATGGGAAGTCTTCCAGATAAGAAACCTCGGCGAGTATCATGACCTGTATGTGAAGACAGATGTTTTGCTCCTTGCCGATGTGTTCCAAAATTTTAGAAGTCTTTGCTTACACTATTATAACATCGATGCTTCCCATTTATACACCTCTCCTGGACTGTCCTGGCAAGCCTGTCTGAAGATGACTGATGTTAAGCTAGAGCTGCTTACGGATATCAACATGCTGCTGTTTATTGAAAAAGGGGTGCGCGGGGGTGTGTCGCAGATTTCACACCGTTTCGCTGTTGCAAACAACCCGCACACTCCTCACTACGACTCAAGTAAGCCCTCTAGTTATATCATGTACTGGGATGCGAACAACCTTTACGGTTGGGCTATGTCCCAGTACATGCCTTATGGCAAGTTTCAATGGATGGATCCCTCTAACATTACTGAAGATTTCATCATGAACATACCCGAAGATGCAGCTGAAGGCTTCATTTTTGAAGTGAATTTGGAGTACCCGACAAATCTGCATGACCTCCACAATAGCTACCCACTTGCACCTGAAAGAATGACCGTGACAGAAGAAATGCTCTCCACCTATGCCAAGTCCTTGTTGCAGAACCAAAAGTATTCAGGAACACCCAAACTCATTCCAAACCTTCACAATAAATCAGAGTATGTTGTACATTATAGAAATCTACAGTTATACCTAAAACTTGGAATGAAGCTATTAAAAGTGAACAAGGTTTTGAAATTTCGACAAGCACCCTGGCTAAAAAAGTATGTAGACTTCAACACAGATAAACGAAAATCTGCAAAGAACAGCTTTGAGAAAGATTTCTTTAAACTGTTGAACAATAGCGTCTATGGAAAGACCATCGAAAATTTGAGAAAACGTCGTAACATAGAACTGTGTAACAATGAAGTCAGAGCCCAAAAATTAGTTGCATCACCGAATTTCACGACTTTTAAAGAATTTTGTAATAACCTCGTAGCTGTGGAGAGAACAAAACCCACCATCCTGATGAATAGGCCGATATACGTGGGTTTCTGTATCCTTGAATTAGCAAAGTTGCTCATGTACGACTTTCACTACAATTTCGTTATGAAAAAGTATGAAAGTCGTGCATCTTTGTTGTTCACGGATACAGACTCCTTGACGTACTGTATCCAGACAGCAGACATGTATCAAGATATGAAGGAAGATCAGCACCATTTTGACTTCTCAGAGTATCCAGAAAATCATCCGCTATATTCTACAACTAACAAAAAGGTCCTTGGAAAGTTTAAAGACGAACTCCACAGTCAAGCTGCTTACAAATTCATTGGATTAAAGCCAAAAATGTATGCCATACAGTCAGCTGGTGGTGAAAAGAAGACAGCAAAAGGCATATCAACCTGCATCGTAAGGAAGAAATTAAGTGTTCAAGACTATCAAGAATGCCTGCAAAAGGAGATAGCCACATATGAACAACAAACCAGAATCCTACAAGAACGTCATCAACTCTATACAGTTAATCAAAACAAAAAGTGTTTATCTCCTTTTGATGACAAGAGGTATCTGCTAGATGATGGAATCACCAGTCTGGCTTATGGCCATTACAGAATACCGCAGCATCCATAGTGAAAATTTTTGTATATATTGTTCCTGCACCTTGTATATATTTTTAAATTGTTTCGCACCTATGAATTTTGTTTCGCATCTATGAAAATTGTACAGATTGTTTCGCACCTATGAAGATTGTTCCTGCATCCTGTATATTTTAAATTGTTTCGCACCTATGAAGATTGTTCTTGCACCCTGTATATATTTTAAATTGTTTCGCACCTATGAAGATTGTTCCTGCACCCTGTATATATTTTAAATTGTTTCGCACCTATGAAGATTGTTCCTGCATCCTGTATATATTTTAAATTGTTTCGCATCTATGAAGATTGTTCCTGCATCCTGTATATATTTTAAATTGTTTCTGCATCCATGAAGATTGTTCCTGCACCCTGTATATATCAATTGTTTCTGCAACCATGAAGATTGTTCCTGCATCCTGTATATATTTTTAAATTGTTCCTGCATCCTGTATATATTTTAAATTGTTTCTGCATCCATGAAGATTGTTCCTGCACCCTGTATATATCAATTGTTTCTGCAACCATGAAGATTGTTCCTGCATCCTGTATATATTTTTAAATTGTTCCTGCACCCTGTATATATTTTAAATTGTTTCGCACCTATGAAGATTGTTTCTGCATCCTGTATATATCAATTGTTTCTGCATCCATGAAGATTGTTCCTGCACCCTGTATATATCAATTGTTTTGCACCTATGAAGATTGTTCCTGCACCCTGTATATATTTTAAATTGTTTCGCATCTATGAAGATTGTTCCTGCATCCTGTATATATTTTAAATTGTTTCTGCATCCATGAAGATTGTTCCTGCACCCTGTATATATCAATTGTTTCTGCAACCATGAAGATTGTTCCTGCATCCTGTATATATTTTTAAATTGTTCCTGCATCCTGTATATATCAATTGTTTCTGCACCTATGAAGATTGTTTCTGCATCCTGTATATATTTTAAATTGTTTCGCACCTATGAAGATTGTCTGAACCCATGCTTTGAAGACAACCTCAGAAAACTATGTGATGAGTTCTTCAGGTTGACATTTTTTATTTATTTTTATTTTTATTTTTTTAAAGGAACTAACTCCCGCCTTGCTCTACGGAGTGAAAAGGGGCACTGCAGGGCCTCGGGAGGGCAGTCTCCCAGGCGCTCAAGGTGAACTCTTTCTTTCTCTCTCTTCTCTTTTTTCTAACTTTATTCTTTCTACCTTTTTTCTTAAATTTGTATTCTCTTTCTAACTTTTTTCTATACATTTCCCTTTCACTTATTTCTCTAATTGTTTATGTATCTTTTTTCAGGCGAAGTCCCAAAAGATCGTGACGACATCTAACCCTCCTGCAAAAATTCGAAAAAATTTTGAAGTCCCCAAAATTATGAAAAAAAAATACTAACTCCCGAAATTTAGGAAAATAAATCTAACTCCTCAAAATTCCCCTTCTCCCTGATAGATGGCACCACCAAACCTCATCTAAGATGATACCCAAAGTTTCTATTCTTCCGGTGGCAACACCCCCTCGTCCAAGATGATGACTAAGTAGTGTAAAAAGGAGACGTTGACCGGCAGGGTGGAGGGACGGTGGGTCTAGGGTGGTGGCGCGCCTCCACCCTGACCCTCATCGTCCCTCCGTCCCTCCACCCTGCAGGTGAACTCTCCTTTTTACACTACTTAGATCTAGTTGCAATTTGAGAATAGAAACGCCTGATAGCAAACAGTAACGACACAAAGCATGTAAATGAAATATAGTAGGCGCAAATGCAGCATGAGCATTCCGGTGTACGTTGCAGTGTTTCTTTCATGCAGAATTCGTGCTTATTTTATTTTTATTTTTATACTTTTTCCTGATGAAAGGCCGTGCTTAATTATTTCGACCCGAAGCATTTTTACAAGCAAAACGTACAAGCCAGAAAGCTTATAAAATTATTTTTTGCCTTCATTCAGTCCCAGTATTTCGGTGCATTTTTCTGCATGTCGAATCCTAATTAGCTCTATACTCTCCACGTTTGATTCAATTTTTTTAAAGTTGATTTCAATTAACTAAGATTTTATTTTCTGATAACTAAACTGAACGTTCTTGACAAGTCATCCATTGCTTTTGTAATAATAATAATAATAATAATAATAATAATAATAAAAGTAAGTTTTAAAGCTGTCTTGATACTCAGAAAAAAACTAAAGCGGCAGGTCATATGTCAGCGATTGAATAGAAAGAGCAATCTATTTTAAAAGAGATGCCATGGTTTGATTTCCGGGTGGGACAGAAAATTGGAAAAATGCCTGTCTATTGAAATTGAAAAATCGATAAGAAAAAAAGTAAGGTTAAAGTAACAAACAAAAAAAAAAGAAGAAAAGAAAGATAGTTTTGTAGTCTTGAACAGCTAAATTTTTGCTCAATTAAAGATTGGACTTTGGGAAACTAAGTTGTGATCCAATATCACCCTATTCAGTATTATATAATATAGAAATATCAGTTCGATATCTTCGAGACTTGTACCTACGGATACGGAAAATTTTTTGAAGCAGGTTATGTATCTCTCCAAGTGATTCTTCAATATATATACTTTGTTCTGTCTTGAATATGATTTGACTGGTTTTAGAAAATGTCTGTCTGTCTGCGTGTCTGTTTGTGTGTGTGTGTGTGTGTATTACACATTTTGTGGACATTGTATCTCACGAACCAAAGAACGAAATTTAATCTGATATTTAGCTGGACCCTGACTAAACTGGTGCTGATTAAATTTGGGAATCAGTCGTTCAACAGGTAACAGTGCCATCCCAATCTCATTTTTTCTAAATTTTTAACATGGCAGTATAAGACATAATTTCATATGAATGTACAAAATGAGAGTTATTTTAAACACTTGATTGTAAAGATGAAATGAATTAATGATAACAGTAGTATTAAGCAGGGGAAAAAAAGTGTATGGAGGGAAAGAGGAAGTAACCTCGCAGGGGGTATAAATATTCAATATGGATATCTTTCGAAAGAACTCGTCAATACCTTTAAAACAAATGGTTAAACCATAAATCTGTGATAATAATAAATGAATAAATAACGAAAATAAAATATGTATATCTTAAGGAAGGAAAAAATAATCTCATATATATATATATATATATATATATATATTTATGTTGGTACAAAATTGACTCTCTTTCGGCATTTAGTATTATAATTGTTTCAGATAAAAGTTGTCTGCATTCATCGTGGAAAGTAATTTTAATAAATCATGATTTAATAAATAATTTGTATTGCGTGAGTTAGAATAAGATTACGTATATGTATAGAAGAAAATCTTGTGGTGGCCATAACATATTAATTTTTCTATGATAGCTTGTTTTTGAAACGGATATATAGGCTACTGCGCCATTAAAAATATTTAATTTATTTTAAAAAGTTTAATTTTTGTTCATTTTTCTTCAGTCGTCTGTGACCTTTGTGCATGAATTTCTGAGAAGATGATGAGTTGACCCACTTGAGATATTTCTTTGAAAATACTCGTTATAATTCAAGGTCAACTATCACAACACATAGAGAAGAAAACTTGCCACTATAACGCGGGTCTAAAATTTAGACGTTGAATTACGTATGGATTTCATTATAATTTTCTCTCCAGAATTTTAGCTATTGACAGTACTGACATAAATAGGAACCTGATATATATTAATCAATGATACTGCAAACGAGCACAAAAATGGAAAACCGCCGTACATTAATAAGTGTAAGTTTTGCTGACAGTATATGTTTGAAATAATTTTTATGTATTTTAATTTAAATAGGTACATCCCATTTTTAAATATACCAATAAGAATCATAAACAAATAATATTTGGCAATATTTGAAATAAAATCTCAACATTCGTCACATAATAATTTTAAGGCATAGATGACAAGTTTTCCAGTTTAATTTGCCGATTTAATTTAAGCATTTAAATAGTACTAAGATGAATAAATTAAAAAAGTGATTTTCACATACACTACTTTTCCATAAATGACCGGACACTTTCAATTTCTGACTTTTTTGGAGTATTTCAAAGAGTACTAGAGAAATCATCTTGAAACTTCAGGAGTGTGAAGAACATCTTGTACTCCTTATGTTTCAGTTAAAGTTTTGCCCCGAATGTAAAAGAGACAACAGTAAATATATATATATATGAGCACACACGCACACACACACACACACACACATATATATATATATATATATATATATATATATATATATATGAAAGTGTTTGGCATAACCCTGTAAAAATTAATACTTGAAATACAATCTGGCTGTACCATGTGATTATGAGACTTTTTCTTTTTATCTCTATAAATGTTTATGTCTCTACCACATACAAACAGGGAGATATAATGGTTTCTTTAAAAAATTGCAAAAAAAAAAAAAACTCTTTTTTAGCTATAATACGCAAGGTATTAAACCCAGTGCATAGCTATTTTCAGGAAATTTGACACAGCACACTGCAATAAAAGTAAAAAAAAAAAAAAAAATTATTAAATGTCTAATGAATTATGAGCATTTTTACTAAATAATTTTTATCTGCGCATGGGCAAGATTTAGCAAAATTTCATTTGCATAAGTTAATAGCCAAATGTATTGAGCTACTTATTTAAAAACCCCAAACAAGTATCGTATAAACTCAAAAAATTGTACGTGATGGAATGAACTGAATTTCAGCTGTTCCCAAAAATAAGAAAATGATAAGGGGGTTTCTCAATATTTATTTACGATCATCGATAAATGCATTACCATTCATTGAATCAATATAAAAATATGAGTAAAACCCCTTATAGTTTAGCTTTTCTTCGAGAGAAACTGAATAGCAGTTCAGTTTACAAGATACTTGTTTGGGGTTTTTATATAAGCAGCTCGATACATTTGGCTGTTAAACTATGCAAATGAAATTTCGTGAAATCTTGAGCATGCGCAGTTGAAATTAATTTAGTAAAAATGTTCATAATTCATTAGATATTTAATATTTTTAATTCTGATTACAATATGCTATGTCTAATATTGTATGTCAAATTTCCTGAAAATAGCTTTGCACTGGGTTTAATAACTTGCGTATTATAGCTAAAAAAGGGAATTTTTATTTTTTTGAAATTTTTTATAGAAACAATTATATCTCTCTGATTAAATGCGGTAGAGGCACAACAATTTATACAGATAATAATAAAAAGCCTCATAATCACACGCTACAGCCAGATCAGATTTCAAGCATTAATTTTTACAGGGTGATGCCAATCACTTTCATTTACCTTTAATTTTTTACTAGTCTCCCTTTTACTTTCGGGGCAAAGCTTTAACTGAAATATATGAAGTATAATATTTTCTTCACACTCCTGAAGTTTCAAGATGGTTTGTCTAGTACTTTTTGAGATATTTCAAAACATGCCTTAAATCGAAAATGCCTGGTCATTTATGGAAAGAGAGTGTAGTTATGCCATTTTTTACGCTTTTTGAGTACCGGAAAATTTTAATAGAAAATTTTACTTAATAAATCTAAACTCTTACAGAAATATATAAAAGCATGCTATGAAAATTTTCTGGTAGCCATAAAGATTAAAAGTTGGGAGCTATGTATTCGATATTGCGAAATACTTAGTAGCGATGGTTTAAGGTGATTAATCTGTAAATCATTTCCGAATGTTGTAAGAAAAAAAAATTCAACTGCATACATAAATAAGAATGAAAATTATGAGGTACGCATTTGTCACTAACGCTTTCCAACTGTACGTACACTTTGTATCGTTTAACCTTCAGCGTTCTTTGTCTGCGTTATCCCACAACGGACAGGTAGTAGGAGAGAAGGACAGACAGACTAATTGAATTCATAGTCCCTCTTAAACATTGTTGGAAAGTGTTAAAAATTCTTATCACAAACAGAAATGCAATTCCAGCAATTTCTAACTGTAGCCCTTAATGTATCTGAATATTTTAATATGACCCGACAAGTCTGAACGTTAAGCATATCATAACCCATACAAAACATTATTTTATCACATTAACAATAAATGTCATGATTTTTGCAGTAAAAAGATGTGATTTATAAAAATATTTTTCATAAAGCGCAATGCATTGACAATATTTGGGGTGTCCCTGTACACAAATCAGTTGTTCGGGGCCTATTAATTCTATTTTAAATAGGAAACATTCCATCGCGAACTAGAATATGTTATCTTGAAGAAATTATGAAAATATTTACGGACGCTGTAGACGGGTAGACGAACAGATAGACAGGCGGTCATTCAGACAGACAGACTAATTCACATGATATTCACTCTTAAACATTGTTAGAAGATGTTAAAGTACTTTATAAAAATGAAAACGCAATTCCAGCTGCTTCCTTGCATAGCCCTTAATATATCTAAATATTTTTTATGCGGCCCAGTAAATCTTAATGCTAAAGCATTTTTTTTTCCGAAAGCATTTTTTTTGGGCATATGAATAACACATTTTAATTTCTTTAAGATTTGTGCAAAATAAAGTTATTAATATAAAATTTATAGAAATATGCAATGTTTTGGAATACTTTCGTGGGACCCTGTACACGAATTAGTTATGGTATTTATTCCATTTTCAATAGTGAACACGATGATCTTGAATAACATTCATCAGTTTCAAGAAATCCTATTAATATTTACAGTAGTTAGAGAACAGAAAGATAGACAGACAAACCGAAGACTTAAACACTTTTCGACTTTGTTGGAAAGTATTAAAAATAATGCTACTTAACTATTCGAATTAAATCGATATGAAATTCAAAAGCGTACCATTATGAATTAATCTAATAATATTTGGAAATGTTTGATCTGAATATTTTTCACATCTTCACATCGCTGTTGTAATCTGTTCTTAGTAATATTCTATGTATTTCTGTTTAAGTTACTAAAATGATTATTTAATAATTATTTTTAATTAAAATGCATAGCTGCCAACATCCTAATTAATATTCCATAGTATTGTTATAACCCGCCTTTTTGTTTCACACCAACCTTTTTTTAGAGTACTTTTCTTCTAATTTATTCGTAATTAGATTTAGACTGAATTACCCTAAAAATAAAGTGGTGTGGGAAAAGGGGCGGGTACTAAAAATACTGCGGAAAATTAATTAGGCTATTGGCAGCAATGAGTATATATTATTGATTTCTTGAGATCCGCAATCATAGCATTAAACTCTATTTTTGAAATAAGGGGTAATAAGTAGTTTTCAATTATAGTAATAAGTCTATTTTGAGATTCCTTTTCTGATTTTAAAATAAATTTTGCACCCAGATGTTTGAAATCGACCAAAAATTACAGTTCAAACTTTCGCGAAATCTTTTATAAATTAAATCGTTCTAAAAGAATGATAAAATTTGTTTCATACATAATTATTAGCACAGCTACATCCAATTATGAATCACTTGAAAATAAATAAATGATATATATATTTTTTCTGAATACGGTGACCAATAATATAATTGCAATGTCGTGATTTACATTTATTTTGTTTATGTTTGTGTTTAAACTGGGAATTGAAGACGGAGAGGGTGGGGGAGAGAGAGACAGTGAAAAGACAGACCTTAAGAAATTATTATTGTTATTATTTTTTTTTTAAATAAAATAATGCTTTTCCTTTTTACACACATTTTTACACTAGGGGAAAGCAGGGATGGAACAAGGGCGCAGAATTCATACCACTATCAATGTAAGAAAATTGTCTACTTCTTAAATCAACGATATTATAAGTAGAGAAATTTCTTAGACGGATTCCGGTATGAATTCTGCGCCCGTGTTCCATCCCTGGGAAAGTTGTCCAAAACGGGGACGTTAACATATCTCTGTCCGTAAAAAAAAATCTATAAATAAGAAAAATGTGGCAAAGCATTTCCTGAATAGAACATGTCTTGGACTATCGGATGGCAAAGTTATTTTTAAAAAATTATCATTAGTATAGGCAGAAAAAACATTTTTCTGAAAAATGTGCAAGGTCCCCGTTTTGGACAACCGGTTGGGTAAAATGGGGTACTCATAAGAAGTAACGCAAATTCTAGTCCTAATGTGAAATTTTATTACAAAAACTTGGATTACAAAGAAAAGGTGAAGTTGATGCAAAATCAAGGTGCAGATAAGGTATTTTGTTACCTTTTCAACAGTTACTTGAATGACACAAAAAATAATCAAACACAGACCTCACATATGAAATTGACATCGCTTTTTTCAACACTTGAACAGACTTCATGTGCCCAACTTCGACAGCTGCTACATTGAATCTACCCCTCTTTGTCTTTCGAGTCAATGTAAAGTTCATTACAAAAAATACAAGTGTCCGCATCAGATGATAATATTGGGTCTTGAATTTTTTTATTTTCTTCTCTTTTGGATACCTTGGATTAGGTTCGGTGGGTTTCTTGACCAATTTTCTTTTCTGTTTATTCTGCTTTGCATTTTTCTCCTGTTCTACAGCTTTCAATTCTGATTTGTAAGGTGATGAAGTGAGTATGACAGTTTTACCTTTCCTCATGCCATTCACTTTTTTTTGCTAACGTTCAGTTCCTTGTGGTAGAGGCATTATTAGGCGAAGTGTTATAAACTGCACATTTCTGGGGTTCTATATCTGGAGATATTCCAAATGGTGAAGTGGTTGGTTGGGGTGTGACGTTTTCACACCTTGATGCTAAGTGAGGTTCTAAAGAGTTGCAAGCAGGTTTTTCAGTTGTTTCTGAAGGCGCAAATAAATGTTCAAGGAACACTACTCTGTTAAAGATATATATGCCTGTTTTTTTTTTAATCCATTCATAGCATTTTGCACAGTAGCTGCTCTTGAAAATGCAGTTCCGAAAAGTTTTCCTACCCAGTAAATTGTCACGTAGGGTCCAGGGTGATGCATGGGCCATTTTCTTGTCTCTTATTCGTCCTCTCCACACATGTATTACACACATAAATAAGCACTTGTACTCTTTTAAAACACTTTAAAAACGAAATAACAATTATAAATTTATCCTACTTCCATGGCGTCCAAAATGGGGACGGCCCCGTTTTGGACTACCGTCAATGTCCCCATTTGAGCCGACCATGACGTATGCTAAAAACGTGGCGTCCCTACGCATACGTGTCAGACAAAACTATAAAACAATATGTGAAAAAGTAAATTAAATCTAGACGAATACATAACATACTTACCAAATTCGAACGATCAACGGTCACTTGATAAGATCCAATAGAGTGCACGGCCACAATCGAAATGAAAATCGAAAAAAATTGAAAAATTTGTAGAAAATAACAGAACCGGCTAAATATGTCAACAACTAGATTCAAACTTGTATATAGCCGAATTAGAATTATCGTAGACTATTGGATTCAAAGAAAACAGCACTAATCAATGAGAAACTGGACGTCCCCATTTGGCCCGCCGTCCCCGTTTTAGACAACTCTCCCCTACTTTTTTTTTTATTATTTTTATTATTTTTATTATTTTTATTATTTTTATTATATTTTTTTAAACAACCTATATTTAGTGTCTGTAAAAAATGACTTAATGTAGATTACTTTAACAAATATATTTATTTGTCTGGGGGAGGACACATGTGAATGTATTTGTTTTGGGTGGAAATACATGAATGTGTGTGGTGTGGGGCATATATGAATATGTGTGAGGATCAAATAGAAATACATCGATTATATATTTTGTCAAATATTTGTAAAATTTAATATATTTATTATAAATGTCTAAGTGCGTAAATTGATTATTTACAGGGCATACAGTAATTAATTACATTAAAATTATTTTTTGCTTACATGCCCGGTTATCCCAATTTGGTTCAGACATGATTGTACGTCATCATTAACTTCAAGGAGTAGGCAGGATGCCTGTTCCGGCTTCATTGGTCAATCCACCGCTTTCTCGGACGCCCTCTGTCTCTTTTGTCTTTCGGAGTGTAGTCAAAGGCAACTCCAGGGAACTTTGTCACTGGCATGCGTTGTACATGGTCTTTCCCTTTAGTACGATATTCTTGTACTCTAAGACATAAGTTGAATATCTTCAATTCATTCCTGATGTCTTCATTTCGGATCTTGTCGGTGATTGTGCAGCCCTTTATTGATCTTAGATGTCTCATTTCTGTTGCTTGAATTCTACTCAGATCCTGGCTCCTCAAGGTCCATGTCTCTGGGCCGTGGAGCAAGACAGGTGTAGCCATGACTTCATAAAGCATAAGTTGAGTTTTTTTTCGTGTTCTCCTCTTGAGGGTTTTACTCAAGGTTCCGCAGATGTGTTGGAATTTGTGCAATTTCTTTTGTATTTCGTTCTCATATTCATAAGTAAGATCACATCCTAGGTAGGTAAAGTGCGATACTTGTTCTATGACTTAATTTTCAATGACAATTTTTGTGCGAATAGGTTCTTTACCTTTGAAAGCCATAGATTTGGTTTTCTTTATCGAGATTTTCGTTCCATAATCTTGACAAATTTCGTGAAGTCTATACGTTGATCCCTGTAGATCGTCTTCACATTTCTGAATTATAGCTTGGTCATCCGCGAACAGCAGTGTGTTACTGTTAGTGTCCGCATTTAGCCTAATTCCTGAGGCGACCGAACTTTTCCATGTTCGTATGATGTCGTCTATGTAGAGATTAAAAAAGCTTGGAGATAAACTACAGTCCTGTCTGACTTTTTGGTTAGTGTCAATCTCATTGGTTTTGTGTATACCGATGAGTATCATTGTATATTGATATAAAGACTGTTTTGCAAGTCCAATTTAATTTTAGTTCTCTGGTTAGTAATGCCACATTTAGAGACTTTTTAATTCAATATCCACGAATAAATTTTAACTGTAATGGTTTCCTAGACACTCCGAATGCTATTTAATTCGTCCATTATATATATCAAACATCTCTCCTCAAAATTATTGGTGGTAATTGAATTAAAGAGTCCCTAAATTTGGCAACAACGTTTACAGCGTCAGGGTAGGCAAAGAATTAATGCTATAGATAAATTTTGCTTAGGGAGTCGTCTTCATATTAAAACTTACATCGACCTCATCTTTCGAATGTTTGCCCATTTTTGATACCATATTCAAACGTCTGAAACCAATGCAGTTCGAAAAAAGATAATATTTGCATAATTTTAATGAATTCTTGATAGAGTTGTACAGGGTGTCGACAGTCAAAATTTTTTCCCTGATTCTTCCACCAGAATTTTTCTCTCAGAATTTTTAGTAGTAAGTTTGCTCGATTAATTAAGTAAAAAATTCTTATATAAATATACTGGTGGAAAAATGAGGGCAAAAATTTCGATTGTCGTCACCCTGTTATAAGCGAAAATGTATTAGGGGGTCCTTTCATATATTAAGAAAAAAATAATTATGATCTCGCAAAAAATGTAAACTATTCATTCAGATACTAACCGGAAAGAATATGAAAATTTTAAATATAAAATGAAATTAAAAGTGCTAAAGACGTGGTTTTTGTTTCTGAGTTCCTAACCAGGAAACCATCCGAATAGTTTAATAATAGAAATCGATTAAATTATCTACATTCGAGAGAGCATAATCTAATGAGAGTTTTGACGCATAAACTGTTAGCCCCCGTTTTAGCCATATGGCAAGGAAAAATGCATCTTCCATGAAAAGCGACAATGATTTATTCAGTACCCCCAACTGAGAATATTGGCAAAAGCTCCTTCTCCAACATGGCAATGTATTTTTAACTATTAATATTACCCCCACATTCTACTAGCTCTGATTTTCCAGTGCTCCAATTCGAACCCCACACGAGAATGGAAAATCCGCCATGCTTTACGGTTGGTTGCAATCGATTTAGGCTAAATTCTTGTGTGGGTTATCTCTAGATCCATGTAAGTCCGCTACATAAAAATTGAGCAAAAGTGGATTCATCTGAGAAGATGACATGCTGCCAAAATGTCAAATCATATTTGGACATTGCAGTCACTCATTCTTTTCTTTTCTTAATATTGGCTGCAGTGAGAAGAGGTTTGCGTCTAGCAGTTCTCCCATAATATCTTAACTTATAAAGATATCTGATATCTGTACGATGACTCACATTAAGCTGTGTTCCCACATCTGCAGCTTTACAACGAGGATTCTTTTCGAAGATCGTTTTTGCAGCCCTCAGTTGACGTGGTGTTGGTCCAGGTCAACCTGAACGGGGTTTAACAGTTTTTTATTTTTTTGGTCAATTTTGAATTGCACAATCACCCTATTGACAGATAACAGAGGATTCTACAGCTTTAAGGCGATTTGCCTCTGACTTTTACAGCTTCATATTATCCAATTATTCCCCCTTGTTGAAAATTGCTGAATTCTTCTGAACCAGGGTTTCGAGGCATATTTTAAGAGCTTGACAATATGTTACTTTATATAAACCTGAATAAATAAATATATATATATATATATATCAGTTATTACCTTGAAATTTATTAATGTTCAAAAATTCAGAGTGTATATTTACCGTAATTTCTGGAAGATAACCCGCAGGTAAGATGTGTCATTTCTCCACCAGAAATTTTATTTATTGTGAAATCTATACTTTTTCGAAGGAAGAGCTCGTACAAATATAAATTTATTTATCAATTGAAATTTCTGGCGCAAAACTGGATTATATAACCTGCGGGGTATCTACCAGAAATTACGGTAAGTATGACTTGTCTCTGAAGATGCCATATTGTACGGTTTTTTAGCACTAATATTTAAAAAAAAATCATCAAGTTTAATCACAGCTAACTGCTAAAAAGTCTTATTAACAATTTCTGCCAAAAATTACCACAAGTTGGCAGCTATGTTTATAGAAACTGCTACGAGTAATATGCTTACCTGTTGCATGTGTGGTTGCAGACACAGTGACCTTACCAACATAAATTAAGTGAAAATTGCCGAATGGTAATCAGCCAATGTGGCCCAGTAGTGGTGCGTCCGCACGGTGGGCGGAATGCCCGGGTTCGATTCTCGGCTCTGGCATTTTTCGCAGTGTTCATATAAATTCAGGCTTGTACTTTCCATCTCTAAAATAAAACAATAAAAGTCTGGTTAACAGCTTTCCTGGCTACAAACTGCAATTTACTTTATTAAGATATCCGAAAGACGTTTTTAGAAAATTGTAAAATGATAATTATTTATTAAAAAAAATGAAATTTTAGTCAAAAAAATGTTTGTTACGTACATTTGTGGATATGGTTTAATACGAAATTTATTTAATTATTACAAATATTATCATTCTCAAATAATGGAAATTACACTTGCGGACGCATTTATACAGTTTGATGACAATTTTGACTATGACATCATTTTAACAAAGTTCTGCATTCAATACGAACTGACTCCTGATTTAAATGATCGGTTTATAATTATCTCGCAGCAATCGGATTGTTTCTAATGAAGAACTAACTATAAATGCTTATATTTAAAGTCGTATCGATCATTCTTTATCAAAATTATTCATTGACATCTAAGATAATGATGTCGTTTCATCATAATCGTAATACAATGCTTCATACTTGTGAATAAAATATTGTTTTCTTTGTATCACTCTCCAGTCTGGCATCACTTTAACCGGCAGAAGTATTTTGCTTTCATTTTACTTGTACAGAAAAGATTTTGTTTCAAATTTTTTTGTATTAGTTTCTTTTTCTTTCTTCCTTTTCCTTCCTTTCTTTCTTTTCTTTCTTTCTTTTCTTTCTTTTTCTTTTTTTTCCCCATTTATACGTGGAGCGTAAAATGTAGATTCTCAAATAGGCATTGTCGGAAATACACTTTCGAATTTAGACGTTTTGTGAAAAATGTAAAGTAATTCATCATGGTTTCTCTTAGAACTCCAGGAGTAAAAAGACCGTGTTATATTTTTCATATTCCAGCAAAAATTTTGAACCGGAGATGAAATGGGGATCAGTTGCAAATTAAAGAAAAAATATAATGCTTGGATCCCGCTATAAAACAAAGTTATTGATATGCATTGTAGTTCTTGAAGACGATTTTGTTGCTTCTTGTAATTATATATGTTTCTTTATATAAGAACAAGGTTCCCATGGTCCGAATTTTTTCAAGGACTCTCCCACCAGTATTATCAAAAAATAATTTTTTTTCTGAATTTTACACTATACAGTTAAGAAGAAATTTATTTTAAGATAATGTTGGGAGAAGTGTCCTTAAAAAATGGCGGGTCGTGCAAACCCTGGAGAATAGTACAAATATATATTGATCTATAAAAATTTCTTTAATACCATCGACAGTTTTTCGTACGTGTTTTATATAACATGAAAGAATTTTTTAATCAATTTAATGCCATTTTTAGAAAACTTGTTATAATATAATAGATGCAACATACTGTTATTATAATATAAAAATATTAAATATCTGAAAAAAATATGAGAAATTTTTACCAAATTAATTTTTAACTGATGCGCAAGGTTTAATAAAATTCCTTTTGGTTAATTTATTAGTAAAATGTACATATTTTATCTAAAAAAAAATCACATATTCCGAAAATTCAGAAAGGTATCGCTCATTGAAAGATTAGATTACGAGACCTATCAAACGGAATCAAAACGATAAGAGATTTTACTCATATTTTTATTTTGAATCAACGTACACCATATTGCTGTTAATTGATTCAAAGTAAAAAGGTGGTTTAAACTTATCTTGAAAACTGCAGGCATACTTCTTAAATTGCGAGCAAGAGGACAGACAGACAAATACTTTTGTAATAATTTTTGTGGTACTTTAAGAAGTAACTTTAAATGTTTCGCGAAAGAAACATAACATGTAAATCGTTGAGTTAAGGAATACGTAATTTTAGTACCACCCTTTCAGTATTAAAAATCATTTGTTATATTTTTCTGTTATTAAATATCGTTTAAAAATAATATAAAAAAAAAAAATGTTTGTTGTAAAATATGTTAACTTTGTGATCCTTGTGAGTTTTAAACAACATTGCAAACAAATGAAGTACTTTACCTATTTTGTAAACCTTTCTTTATATTTAATTGATAAATACGCGAGATAATACTTCTTTTCATGCAATAAAAATTCCTTAAAAGACACAGTCAGAATTCAAATTAAAATCAAACACAAATGAAGCGTGCCTTTGCTACTCACTGTTGTTCTTTTTCACCTTTTATGAATACCAAAAGACAGAAAACATTTTTTAATCTGTTAAAGTCTACTCTGTGATAGGAATAAAAATGTAATACTTTTAAACACATGCACGTAAATGTTATACTCTAGAGATAAGTCCAAATGATGGCCGCTGGGCTAAGAAACTGGCTATATATGTATATATTTTTTTAACAAATTATTATATAGCTTTCGGAATTTATGTTTTAAACAGACAATAAAATATCAAAGACATTAATGTTTCCTGGGTAATCCTGTAAATTATTTTTCAGAAAAGTTTTGTTATTAAAATAAACTATATTGCATACCTGGTAATATTTATAATTTATTTCGGAGTACTGTTAGAACCTAACTTTTTTTACACACCACTTCGCATGTAGGGAATTTTTTCCTACTACGAAATTACCATGATATAAGAGGAAAAATGTTTTTTTTTTTTAATTATGAATGAAAAAAAAAAAGGTACTAACGTTATTCTGGAATAAATTATAAATATCACGAGATATATTAAATGAAGAAATTACCGTATTTTCTGCACATGATACGCTGGTGCAGATAAATCAGTTTTACACCAGAAATTTTAATTAACGAACAAAACTATATTCAAGTCAATGTTTCGGATGTTGCGACTTTTTTATTCAATATCTAAAACTATGTTTTAAATGTAACGGCTTCCTAATCACTTCGAAGATTAATCGTCTATTATATATATAAAATATCACTTCTCAAAATTATTGGTGATTGTTGAATAAAAAAGTAGCAAAATCTGGCAACACTAATTAGAGTTACCAACATGTCTTAACACTTTCGCGACCGCTGATGTAGATTCACGTCATTTGAAAATCTGGAACTCTGCCAGTAGGCGTTTCTCTCCATATTTGTACGTTATTTATTTCATAAGAATACACCCAAATTATCATATTTGTACTTTCAATATACTATGGATGCAAATACTTTGATTAAAAAGAGTATAATTATAATGTATATTCATTTGTAATACAAATGTGAATACAGAAAATTTTCTTCTGAAATATTGTAATTTGGGAGAATAACGCCCACAGGCGGACGTTACTTTACCTCACAACCACGGTGTTCACAGGCGGACATTACTGTCAAAAAGGCAAAAGTATGAGGTCACGAAAGTGCTAATAATTTCGAAGCTTTGTTAGTAACATTGATTACAAATTAGAGTAGACCCCGGACAAGCAACCTTTTTATTCTCGAACATAACCTTCCCACCAATCCACCAATTCATTCATTAAACCATTTTTTCTACCGCGAAACCGACACTCCACTACCACTAAAGCAGGCATTCAATCTCCTTGAAAGCAGGTTTCCTCCAAACAATTTTAAACATGCAAAATCCTAAGAACCAGTTGCTAAGAAAACGATTATCGCCAAAAGAAGGCGCAAAAATTGCAGCGATGCTCGTGAAATTTTACTTCGTAGCCAGTATAAGGAATCCGTACTCCACTTCTATCTCTACTCAATGGTTACTATCCACTTTTAATCCTCACACATTTTTTTAAAGTAATGTTCTCCAATATGTAACTGAAATTTAAATAAGAGTATCATAGTTGCCCAGACATTGGACTTTTTTATTGAGCCTTTTTTTATAACGTCATTATATTCTATTTAATGAAATTTCCAGTATGAAATTAATGCGCCTGACACAGTGTTGCTAGACTTTGTCAGGCAACACTGCGTCAGGCGCAAAGTCTGGCAACTATGAAGATTATTACTCTTCCAAAAGGTTGTATGAAAATGCCGTAATTTCCTACGTATACTTTCTTAAACACCACAAATTTATGCAACAGTAAAAGCGATATATTTCTACGAAGAGATTTGCCGTACAAATATAATTTCGTCTGTTAATGAAAATTTTTGTTATGTAAATAATTTATCTGACATGCGCGCTATATGCAGGCAATTATGGGAATCCGGGTACGATTGTGTCCTACAAGTATATCTTTATATGTTAATTAAAATTTATTGTATAAAAGTTCTTTATCTGACCTGTGGATTATACGCAAGAAAATACGGTAACAGTTATCTGAACAATTTGGTCTTACAATAGATAACCGTTGATAAAGTTTCAACAGTTGTACACGAGAAACTTTTACTAAAATACAACATATTGTTATACTTCACTCATGTTTCTGGATCTACCATACAATCAAATTTACCGAGCTGATTTGCTGGAGTTCCGTTTCAAAGATTTTAGAATGATAAAAATTTAAATGAGAATATTTTAGTTGTGGTAAGTTTGCGTAGTAGGTCATCTTCTCAGGGAAGACGTTACATTTAAGTAGAGGTTCTCTTTTGTAGGCGTACTGAGAAGTAATTTTTACAAAGTTTAATGAAAGATTCCTTGAAAATCCGAATCATAAAAATTAAGAATTTTAATTTAATTAATTTTTTGTCTTTAATTTGTTAAAATAAATTTATTATGTGAGGGAATCATAAAAGGTTTTTTAGAAATAATTCATTGCTGCAGAAATGTTAATGTGATAACTAAGTTAAAATTACGACATTATTTAAATCTACAATTCTTTGAGAACTGAATGTGTTACGCTTATTCAGTAATAAAAGACAGTAACAAAGTTAAAAGAAAAGAAGTAAATGATTCTTTTTTACTAATTTGTAAAAAAATAATCTGGTATGTCACACAAACAACTTTCTCTTACCCTTTCTCTTACTGTATTTCAATACCATAAAGAGATATTGCAGATTAAACTTAAGATCATTAAGGTAAGATAATACCATAGCCTCCTAAACTAGATGCCGGTCGCGTGGCTCGGAAACTGGCAACAGTTCTAGCGGTAGACAGCGCCACCTAGTACAGATTGCGTGACTTTTTTATTCAAATGCCACCAAATTTTTTTTAAAGTGGGATTTGATGTACATAAAAGGCGAATAGAATTAAAGAAACGACAGTTATATATATCATATATCACTTCTTAAAATTATTGGTGACAGTTGAATAAAAAAATCGCGCAATCTGTTCCAGGTGGCGCTGTCTACCGCTTGAACTGCTGCCAAGTTTCCGAGCCACGCGACAGGCATCTAGTTTAGGAGGTTATGATAATACAGTTCAATCTGAAATATGTTATAAATTGAGGTCATGAGTTCTGAATTGTTTTCATTTGATATGCATATACTGTTTTTATTCTTCATTATAAAAGTAAATAAACATGCTTCTTGCGTTGTTAAAAGGCAAGTAAATTTGTTCACCTTTATTTCGTGATATTCAAGATTTTTTTTTTTTTAACCGTTGTTATAGCATTGAGACTGCATAAGTTCACAAAACTTCCAAAATAACGCATCTAATTCTGAAAATTTCACTAAACGTGAAATGAAGTAATTTAGATTAATTATTTATAAATTATATATCAGTAGTTGATATCCAGTCAATTGTGAACTTGTATAATTATTTTAATTATACCTATATTTCTTCTTGGTTAAAATACAATATATGTGTCAACGCAAAATGCCCATAGCTTATATAAATAACATTATTACACTGAGTAGGGAGACGAGGAAATAATTTAGACTACATATACATTAATCGCGGTTAACAGAAGAAATTAAGGGATCAGCAAATTCCAGCGTGTACGTGTAGGATTAATGAAGAAATTTTTTAAAGTCACAGAGTTTTTCAAGATTGAACATGAAATAATTTTTTAATTGAATGTTCTTTGAATTTATATTTCACCAACAAAAGAGGTTTAGAAACAAGTTTATTTGACGAATTTTTCTGTGTGAGGAGGGGACTATCTCCTCTTTAAACTCTCCATTCAATTATAACAGCTACAGTTATAAAAAGAAAAAAAAGTCAATGCTATTAATAAATTTAAAAGTTTATTCCAAATTATTGAAAGAACTTTCACCAGCAATACGCCTTGAAACTTAACAATCTTGATCAAATTTTTCTGTGACAAAACATGCGAACTTTAAAATACGAAATTTGAACTTCCTGCAGTTATTTGTTTTTAAGTTACTCTAATAACAAACATACATACAGATCGACCGCTAAAAACTTAAATTTTCTATTCAAGGCAAGGCACCTAAAATCGTGATATTATTCAAAACACCTGAGCTGAAAATCGAACAACAAAATATACTTTGTTTACAGTATGGGTATGAGAAATTAAATTTCCTTTCCTGAACAGTGTTCACTGACGTAGTAAAATGTAGCGAAGCATTTTCTTTTTTTTTTCAATGTTCTTTTTTTTTACAAACGTTCTTTTTTTTTACAAAGCAAAACGTTCTTTTTTTTTTCAATGCAATTGCATTGAAAAAAAAAAGAACGTTTAGCTTAATTTTGAGTATCCCTGTATAGTATCTATAAACTATATACACATCACATTGTGTATTTAAATTTAGTCCTATATGAAAAAGACATAACACAATCTGAAATTCACTTCCAGCAATTTCCAAATATATTCCCAATATATGTATAAATAATTGGGCCTGTAAACGAATGTTGAGTTTTTTCCATACTATAATCTACATAAAACATGATTTTATGCGTATAAAAAATCTGTTCATTCCATTTTGTTTAGGGGAGTCTATAAATGTTACACTGTACTTTCCATAAATTTCGCCCATAGACGTAATATATTTGAATTCTCTTGGATGGCCCTGTTCACTAATCATTTGCTTGGTGTCAACGAAAATTTTAGTTTAGCATCTCTTTATGATACAGATTTAGAATACCGAGTTTGTACTTGCTGCTACCATTTGTTTTTGAGATATGCTGATAACGGACACACTCACACAGAAACACGCATAGAGAGACACACAGACATACATACAGACCAACCGTTAAAAACATGATTTTCTGATTCAGGTTATCTAAAACATGTAAATATAATAAAAACTCATTCTCGAAAATTTGACCCAAAAACAATACTTTTTCTAGCATATATATGTAAGATTCCAAGATGAATTTTTGCAGTTGGAAATTTCGCCTACGGGCAAAGACGCAGAGCATTAAAGAATTTAAAAATATTCTATTTTTAAGTACATACAATACATGCTACAGCTCCGATGTTTTTCCTGACTATTTCAACACTATATTTATACTGCAATTTTTAGCATAACTGATCGTAGCACATACTATAGAAGATTAAAATATAGGAGAGAGTGGGGTACAATTTTGGAAATTTAAGTTGTTTACTCACAAAGTAATAATTTCTCGCTATTGAAAATATGTGTGCATATTACCTATATGTTGGGTCTTATGTGGCACTCAATCAAAAGCAATAATTATGTTTACTTTTTTTAATACATTTTTTTTTTTAATAACAACTGACAAAATGGACCATTGTACCCCGGTTCATGATATGGGGTACTATGAACCACAGGTCAAATTTAAAAAGTATACTAATGTAGTATGCTTTTAATAGTATAAAATGTAGAATATATTATATTTGTTTATTTATGTCTTCTATTCATACAAATAATGTAAATTAATGAACATTACAATTAGAAAATGATACTCTAAACAATTTTTGTGTCAATGAAAATCTGCTGTTTTCTTGTGAAGTTGTAGAGTCTGGAAAACTCATCATTACAATAGCTTGAAAATTTACAAGAGATACAGCAACACTCTCAGGAATAAATGTAGAGATCTTAATTAAGTTTTCATTGCATGAATCTCACAAAAACAGATTCTCTAAGTTTTATTTCTGTGATTAAACCAACAAAATGTAAAAACGTCTTTTTCGTCAAATTTATTTGTATTATTATTTTTTAATTGCATTATTTAATTTAGTTTGTTATAGCTGTATGATATTTGTAAAAATATAAGAATACAAAAGTAACTGAATGGTTATTAAAAATAAATAAGAAGAAACCTCAAAGTAATTGCTTTCTTATTCATCTTTGAAGACATAATAGATCTAATTAAGGTTAAATCTGAAATTTTTATATATATTTTATAGCTAACACTTCAAAAATGCAGATTTCGTAAATCAGTTTATTATGATCGAGAACTGAGGTAAATGGACCATGGTCCATTGTACCCCGTTTCTTTGTGGTCCATTTTACCCCGTCTGGACCTCTGACAGCAAATGATTAAAAAAAAAAATCCTCTTAAAAATATTTTAATGAGATGAAATATAATAATAGATGACCTTTGCTCTTTATTGTGCTAAATGGCCTGTTCCAGATCATTATTCTTTAAAGACGAAAAAAAAAAAAAAAAAAAAAAAAAAATGTTTAACTAAAAAATATTTACTTTTGGCTACCGTAAACTAAACTTCACGAATAAAATGGCTACATTGTTGGTTAGGCATGAAGTTGCTTGCTAAATTTCATCATTGCAGCGCTGCTATCTATGTAACAAAATATGAAGCATAAAAATAAATAAATAAATAAATTATAGGGAGTGGTCTATTGTACCCCACTCTCCCCTAATCTTATTTAAAAAACATAAATGAATAACCTGGTATTGAGGCAAATGAATAATTTCATATTTTGGCATTGAGGCACTTCCAAAAGTTGTTAAAAAATGCTTTCGAGAAAAATACATTAAAATTTTATAATATATCTCACTCTTTTTGTTAGACGATTGAACTTACTTAATTGTTTGACTTTTAATGTACAAGGTTCGACAAGTAATTTTAAAACTGTCAAATTTAAAAATATGTAAAAGAAAAAAAAATGATGTTTTAACTATAAAATATACTTCTTCTATTTATTATCTTAATTCTATTAATTATCTTAATTCTATTAATTTTTCTGTTAATTATCTTAAAGAAAAGAAAATAATTCCAAACTACTAATTGAATCCCAGATACTTTTCTAGCTACTTAACATAGTTTCATTTTTGCGGCTTTCATACAAAGGAAACATTGATACTTTTCAGTTGTTCAAAGATAAAATTTAACTGATAAATTTATCAACATATGATACATCTATACATAAAAACGAGTTCTTGTCAAGGTTAACAACCGATGTAAAATAAATGGCAAAAATGTGTAAAAACATAATAGGCCTTAAGTCATTACATTCAATAAACCTAAATAAACAATTCAAATGTAGTCAGTATCGAACAAATGAGAAACTGTACATGATGATAATATATCAAGTTCTAAACGGCAAAAAGTGTATTATGTAGTCTTTCATATCAGATATATGTCATTGATTGACTACGTGTCAAGAATTATTTTTCTACTTCTATAGCTCATATCTAAGTTTTGTATTTCGCTAACATACTTTTTTGTAATTTTGTTGATAATTTTTATGCGTTATTTATTTTAGTAATTAAGGAAAGAAATTACCATGATTTTAAAGGGAAATAAAATAGAAATTTAATCGCATGTAATAAATGAAAGCATTAGTAAAAACGCTTATATTATGACCAACATTTGAATTTTCGTTTTTAAAGAATGTTAAGTAAATCATTTTCTTATTAAATGAGTCATAGGAAAACATAAAATTCTTTAATTTTATAAAATATTTTACGAATTCAAATAGGTTTGTTTGCCATCTTCAGAAAACGTTTGCTGCAACACCATGAAATACACTAATTTACCAAGGTGTATATTTTTATTTGTATAAATTACATACCCTTCACAGCGAATATTGAGTCAAGCATATAAGTCTGACATGTGTACAGATAATAAATAATTTTTTTTAAAAATTGACTAGAGAAAATATAATTGATCAGTGCTTAAACAATGTTTTTTTTTTTTTTTTTTTTTTTTTAATTGGGTTGTTTGGAAAGTAATTTCGTTTTTCTCAGCAGAGGACTTAATTGTATTTTTTCACACCATCTTCCCAATTAAGCTGCATTACCATTATATATTGTGACAGCTGATATAACAAGGTTTTCTTGTAAAAAAGTTCGTTTTATTCTGCTCAATAGGTTTTGAGTGGTGCCCTATCAAATAAAGAAAATCGGAAACAACATTTTCGGCATATTTAGTTTTTGCTATCAAAAAGGAAAGAATGCTGTTCAAACAAGGAAAAAAGTATGCGATGTGTATACACAGAAAATTTATTTAAAGAAAGCCATTGTCAAAACTGGTTTACCAATTGTTGTTCTGGAAGTTTTGACGTTGAAGATGCATTACGTACTGGAAAACCAGTTTATGCTAATGAAGACAAAATAAAGTATTGATTTATAAAAACTGCCAAATAACAACTCGTGAGATCGCTAAGAAACCGATCAAAGTGGAGAATATATAGTTCAATAAAATATTTATGCAATATTAAAAAATAGTCTTTCATTTTTAAAGGAAAAAACAAAATTATTTTCCGAACAACCCAATAATAATAATTATTATTTTTAATATTATTACAACTAATTTTTTAAAGATATACGTGGGGTAAAATTTACCGAAATTTATAATGATTTTGAATACAATTCTGCCAAAAATTCAAATTTCATTTCATTTTTTTTTTTTTTTTTTTTTTTTTTTTGATTGTTCAAGCACTAGTCGATTCTATTTTAACCCTCTGACCCCCTTTGAAAAATTGCAAAACTGTAATGTTATTTTTGCTGCACAGAGTTTTCAATGTACTAAAATAATGCTCATTTTAATTTGAAATTAAAAAGGTAGTTGTGCACATGATCAAAATCTTTATGACTGTTAAAGACTTTCAAACTTGAAAAACGAGCTGAAACTTTTGTATTATATAGTTTTGAATAATAAATGCATTGTGGAAAAAATAACAGCTCACTGGTCGGATATATCCATTAGCGGCAGTTAGGTGGTTTTAAAGAAGTGTGCATACTTGCCAACCATTTCATTATGAACCGTACAATTTTTAGTACCCGCCTTTTTTTCACATCAGTCATTTTTTAGAGTAATTTTATTCTTATTTAATCGCAACAAAATTTGGGTTTTTTCATTGGGCGTTAACAATTGTACGGTTATTAATGAGATGGTTGGCAAGTATGAGTGTGCCAGATTTCAATAAGATTGGTGTTTTAGCTTTTCCATGGGTTGAAATTTAGAACTCATACCGGTATTTGTTTAAAAATTTTCTCTGCTTATGAAATCGCTGGTTTAAGAAGAAGAAAATTGCATTTCATGTTTCATAAATACCGGTACGAGTTCTGCGCCAATTTTTCACCCCTACTTTTGAGAAATCGTGTTCACCGCTTTTCCGGAGGATCTCAGGAAACTTTGACATAGCGGCTGAAATTTCCAAATTTTTTAATGGAAATCTTACATAATATTGTTTAAATATTGCTAGTTTATATACTTAAAATTTTGAATAAAAAAATTATTTATTATATTAAAAAATTTTAGATAAAATATGCTTTTTTAGACTATAAACTCATATAACCCTTTAAGGATTTTTAAACTGTTCGTTTAAGACAAAAAGTTCAATACAAGCAGTATTTTCTTATTCAGCACGTTGGAAAACTGCTTGATTTGAATTTTTTGGCTTAAATTAACGCTTTAAAAATCATTTAACATTAACATTGTTTTTTGAAGTTGTTAATACTATTATTTTTCATAATTCATCATTAGTTCAATTTGTGGATGAAAGCCTCTCCTAGGTGATTCAATCTGCCCTGTTTTCTGCAAATCTTCTCCATTCTGTTCTTCTAAACTTCACGATTTCCTCTTACTAACAACACAGTGGTCTCTTCCTTGGCCTTTTCTTATCTCTCGGTATCCAAAATAGGACTTTGGTGGTCCATCTATCATCATTTCTTCTGGCAAGGTGCCCAGCCCAGCTCCATTTTAACTTCTTAGCTCTAGAAATAACATTCGTAACTTTGGTTTGCTCCCTAATCCAAGTGCTTCGCTTTCTATCTCTACGGGGGAGTTCTAATATGCATCTCTCCATACTTCTCTGAGTTATTTGAAGTTCTTTATATATATATATATACAGAGAGAGACATGCATAGTTGTCGTGTATGCTTTTCGCTACCAGAAAATTTTAATAGAAATTCTTTTATGTATATTTATATCAGTTCACTGACTAAATACAAAACAAGTCTATTATTTTTTCCCGGTAGCCGAAAAGCAAAGAGGTTAGCATCTATGCACATATGTGTGTGTTTGTGTATTAAATTAAATAATTTTTCCCTTTATTTATTACTTTGAATTTTATTATTTACGCCAAGCTTTCTGGAATATTTCCGATGAGTAAAACATTGATCCTTAGGCTAAACCATTACTGTGAATTTTTAATACAACTTTTTACGAGAAAAAACTCCACATTTTTATTCCTAGTAAACTCATAGTTGCCAGCATTTTAATTTATTCCTCAACATTTTAAACCCTGCCTTTATTTCGTACCACTTTATTCACAGAATAATTTTCTGCAATATATAACTACAATTTAATAGGAAAAAACTGTTCTTTAAAAAAAAAAAAAAAAAAAAAGTGGTATGAAATAATGGCGGGGCTAAAAATGCTTCTAAATAAATTAAAATGCTGGCAACGCTGGTAAACTGCTGTAAATGTTCGTGAAATATTTTACTAAAAATTAATGGTAATCAAGGCAACTGTTGATTAATTATCCCTTATCACACCAACCCGCAGCAATGCTGCCAAGCTTAAGCATTTTCTGTGTTCAACAGTAAGCTCCGTCTTTTGAAGTTCCTTACAACATAATATTTTTTAACAAAATCATATTACTTGTTTTTGATTAAATCGTTTAAGTTTCATCCTCTGCAATTCTAATTTTTAACCGACTTCAAAAAAGAAGGAAGGTTCTCAATTCAAACCGTATGTTTTTTTTATGTTTGTTAGCTCATAACTTCTGAACGGATGCTCCGATTTTGATACTTTTTGTTTTGTTGAAAAGGTCTTGGTCTGCAATAGGTCCCATTGTAATATCTTTACAATCTAAAGAAAATACAGGGTGCCCCAAAAAATTAGTCCTAACTCTTTTAACTGTTAAACGGCTGAAGCTATAGTGTTAAAAATGGTATGTAAGTATAGCGAAGTGGCCATGCAGTACAAGATTAAACCACTTGCAGCACCACCTGGTGGAAAATAGCGGAGTTAGTGTTATTATCTAGAAATCGGTTCTAGGGGAAAAAGTGAGTTACAAAGTTGAAAAGTATCATCGATTTAGTACAAAAAGATAGTTTAGACATTCATGCTAGCATTCCTATCTCGGAAACGGTTCAAGACAGGGGGAAAAGGTGAATTATAAAATTGCAGGGCATCATCGATTTAGTACGAAAAGATAGTTTAGACATCGATGCTAAAAATACAATGCTATAAAACGTTACACTATGCACACTTGAGCTACATTGCACACATTGTAGCGTAGCTGGTGAGACATACGTTATATAGTTCAAAATACGGTTACTTGATACTTTTTGTTTTGTTGTAAAGATCTTGGTTTGAAGTAGGTCCCATTGCAATATCTTTACAATCTAAAGAAAATAAAACGCCATCTGGTGAAAAACAGCAGAATCAGCGCTACTATCTCAAAAACGGTTCAAGATGGGAGAAAAGTTAATTACGAAGTTGTAGAGCATCATCGATTTACTACGAAAAGACAGTTTTTAGACATTATTAAGGCAATACAATTAATTAGACAATATAAAGGCTCCCTAGTTCAAAATACTGTTACGGTAAGCGGTCACACCGATTAGCGCAAAGTCGTTTTCAACCAACTTCAGAAAAGAGGGTGTTCTTAATTCGAGCTATGTGTTGTTGTTGATGCTTGTAAGCTTATAACTTCGTAAGAGATGCTCTAATTAACCGGCTTCAAATAGGACGTGGTTCTCAATTCACACCGTATGTTTTTTTGTTTTTATTTTTGTTTGTTAGCTCATAACTTCAGAAGAGATAATCCAATTTTGGTACTTTTTGTTTTATTGTAAAGGTCTTGGTCTGAAATAGGTCCCATTGCAATATCTTTACGATCAAAAGAAAATACAGGGTGCCCAAAAAAGTCAATCCCGACTCTTTTAACTGCTGAACAGCTGCAGCTATAGTCATAAAAGTGGTATGTAGGTATAGTAAAGTGGATACGTGCTGCGTGATTCAACCGCCTACAGCGCTACCTGGTGGGAAACAGTGGAGTTAGCGTTCCTATCTCGGAAACAGTTCAAGACAGGGGTGAAAAGTGAATTATAAAATTGCAGAGCATCATCAATTTAGTACGAAAAGATAGTTTAGACGTTAATGCTAAAAACAGAACGCTTAAAACGTGCATTTGTTTGTTCACAATCTCCTATTTTCTGCATACTTGAACGACGTTGCGTATGTTGTAGCGTAGCGCGTGACATTTATGCTATGTAAAATTCAAAGTATGATTATTGTAAGCGGTCACATCGATTAACGCATAGACGTTTTAAACCGACTTCATAAAGGAAGAGGTTCTCAATACAAACCATGTTTCTCATTGTTGTTGTTGTTGTTGAAATTTGTTAGTGTTAGCTTATAACTTCGTAAGAAATAGGATTTAATTTTAATACCATTTTTGTTGTCATAATGATCTTGGCCTGAAATAGGCTTCATTATGATTTCATTAAGATATAAACAAATTACAGGATACTCACAAAAGTCTGTTCTCACTTTAACTGGTGAACACATGCAGCTACACTGGTAAAAGCAGTATGTAAGTATCGATGTTAAAACTTCTGTCCGTCAGCTGCAATGCATATTTTGCTCTTTCTTTGAACTTTATGCTGCGCAAATTCCAGCGTAGCGGGTGACACGTATTCACTGTAAAATTCAATATATATGCCTAACAGAATTTTTGGTTACGAATACAGCGTATACGTTCTCTGCATTTCTAAAGACTTTTTAACTTAACGTATATTCATTCAATAGATAGTTTTTTGCTCATATCCGATAAAGGCAAGAAAAGTGATACAACTTAAAAATGCAACATTTGAGAATAATCAATTTAAATATAACTTGACTAGAATAAAACTGGCACAACTGTCTCTCGAGTGGATAACTTTCTAAATGGAGATGTAACTTTTTTGTTCACATTGGGTGCATTTCATTTATTTTTCAGTGACATAAACCATTTTTTGAGTTATGTCACTTTTCGTGGAAGTTGTGATTTGTGAATCTGCCGTCGAACGTCTTTTGATGTTTTGCTATATGAATAAATTTTCACTGAAAAGAGAAAAATAAAATCTTTTTGTAAAAAAAATAGAACCGACTCCAAAAAGCAACTACTATTCAAACAAATAATAATAATAAAAAAAATTGTATGAAGTGAAACTAATTGCGCCTAAAAGTATAAAATAATTTCCTTCGCCAAACAACCTATAACACTACAATTAATCATAACTTTTGAAGTCGGCGCAAAATTAAATAAAAATTGATACTTTTATTCAATACAAATATCAAATCCTATTCAAAATACACATCTCACATTGTCACCTGCAAAACTCAGCCGAAAACTATTTTGTTTCAAGAAAACAAATAAGATTTCGTAAGCAGCAAAAGTTGGCGAAGATGCTGGTATCTCACGTCCTTGGTGAAAAAAAATCGCAAAATTATCTGGCAAACATATTTAATTTCTTTGGGATATCATGATTAATTTGATAAGGTATATTAAGAGAGTAATCAAGAATATAAAACAATACTTCGTACAAAATACATTATGAAAATATACATCTTGCGTGTATATTTTTGCAATACGCTTTGAACGCCAAATCCAAAAGCCTCCAAGGATTATAGTTGTCAAAGTTATATCAAATTTGCAAAGGAAACTCTAACTTCGTAGAAACATAAATACCGCATTGTGAAGAATGTTCACTGTACTGTGTAGATACTACCAATGGACAATTGTATACAGTGATAAAATAATAAAGGAAACATGAAAATGGATCATTCGAGACAGCAGCATTTGTTGCTACCGATCTAAAAAGAAACCTTTAAAAACTAATTAAATTTTATTTAATTTTGCGCCGACTTCAAAAGTTATGATTAATTGTAGTGTTATAGGTTGTTTGGCGAAGGAAATTATTTTATACTTTTAGGCGCAATTAGTTTCACTTCATACAATTTTTTTTATTATTATTATTTGTTTGAATAGTAGTTGCTTTTTGGAGTCGGTTCTATTTTTTTTACAAAAAGATTTTATTTCCGTTAAGTATGCTTAATGCAACTACTGTGTATATCGTCAATACTTCGCCAGTAAAATGTTAAGCACAAACATGCAAAATCCTTTTTAACTAGTATGTTGTGGCCACCACATGACTTTCTTCTATCTTTTCCTATACAAATTCACTCATTAACAATAATAATAATAATAATAAAAAAAAAAAAAAAAAAAAAAAAAAAAAGTGTGACTTCAACAAATTTTTACATTTTACCCAAAATTTTGTCAAAGTCCCACTTTTTTTTTCTCTCTCCCCTTAATTCTATCAAACTCCCACGGTTTCCGTGTTTTGACAAACTTAGAATAATTTTCACATTTTACCCAAAATTTTGTCAAAGTTTGTCAAAACACGGAAACCGTGGGACTTTGACAAAATTAGGGTAAAAAAGCAAAAACTAGTTTAAGTTTGTCAGAACACGAAAACCGTGGGAGTTTGATAAAATTAAGGGGAGAGAAAAAAAAAATTTCTAAGTTTTTTTTCGTAAAAAGTAAAAAAAATCGATAACTTTGTTTTAAATTATCACAGATTTATAGTTCAACCATTCGTTTTAAAGGTACTGACGAGACCTTTCGAAAGATACCCATCTTGAAAAATTTTCTCTATATCACCCTGTTAAAAATTTAGAAAAAGCGGGATGGCAACGCAACCTGTAAGACGATTTTTACCAAAAGTTGATAGGCACTAATTTATGTCATGGTGCAACTACATACCAATTTGTATGAAATTCTGTGCAGTGGTTCCAGAGATACAGTTGCCACAAAATTTTGTCACACACACACACAGACAGAGACAGACAGACAGACATTTTCTAAAAATGGTAAAATCGTGTTCTACATGTCTCAAAACGTGTAAATCCATCAAAAACCCGAAATCGAAAATTTTTACGAATCCAATACTTTCTTCTATTGAAGATAGAAGAAAGTAAAAAAGTGGGACTTTGACAAAATATTGGGTAAAATGTGAAAATTATTCTAAGTTTGTCAAAACACGGAAACCGTGGGACTTTGACAAAATTGGGGTAAAAATGCAAAAATTTGTTTAAGTTTGTCAGAACACGGAAACCGTAGGACTCACATTTTACCCAAAATTTTGTCAAAGTCCCACTTTTTTTTTTTTTTTTTCCCTCTCCCCTTAATTCTATCAAACTCCCACGGTTTCCATGTTCTGACAAACTTAAACAAATTTTTTGCATTTTCCCCCCAATTTTGTCAAAGTCCCACGGTTTCCGTGTTTTGACAAACTTAGAATAATTTTCACATTTTACCCAAAATTTTGTCAAAGTTTGTCAAGACACGGAAACCGTAGGACTTTCACAAAATTAGGGGAAAAAAGCAAAAATTAGTTTGTCAGAACACGGAAACCGTGGGAGTTTGATAAAATTAAGGGGAGAGAAAAAAAAAAAAAAAGATTTTTTTTTCTAAGTTTTTTTTCGTAAAAAGTAAAAAAAAATCGATAACTTTGTTTTAAATTATCACAGATTTATAGTTCAACCATTCGTTTTAAAGGTATTGACGAGACCTTTCGAAAGATACCCATCTTGAAAATTTTTGCCCTATATCACCCTGTTAAAAAGTTAGAAAAAGCGGGATGGCAACGCAACCTGTAAGACGATTTTTACCAAAAGTTGATAGGCACTAATTTATGTCAAGGTGCAACTACATACCAATTTGTATGAAATTCTGTGCAGTAGTTCCAGAGATACAATTGCCACAAAATTTTGTCACACACACACACACAGACAGACAGACAGACAGACAGACAGACAGACATTTTCTAAAAATGGTAAAATCGTGTTCTACACCTCTCAAAACGTGTAAATCCATCAAAAACCCGAAATCGAAAATTTTTACGAATCCAATACTTTCTTCTATTGAAGATAGAAGAAAGTAAAAATAAAGTAATGTTTTACAGGAACGCCCAAAGGCTGGACTTGTTTTGGAATTGACTGAAAATTTTTTTCATAAATTTCTTTCGAATAATCTGGTGTGTCACTCACACGACTTTCTCTTACCCTGAAATTTAACACTATAAATACAGGTTGCAGATTAAAAGGTAAGATAACGAGTACTGTTATGTAAACCTGTGTTAAACAATTCATATTAGGCTTCTGAAGAGTTTTATATGATAATTAGTTCTGTGTGAGGGGGGCTACCGCCCCCTCAACCCCCCGTTTCATTAATGCACCTACATTTACATAGAATTTAATTCGGTCATTAAAAAATAATTCTGTTTTTTAAAAATAATTTATTAAAATTATTATTTAAAAAAAATATCTCTTATGATAATGCAGACGATTTCCATATTAGAGAAGTGGTATAACACCAAATATCCAAAAAAAAGTCCATTTTATTCTCATCATTAAAAAAAAGGGAAAAAAATTAAAAAAAACGATTTTTTTTTCTAAGTTTTTTTTTTTTTTTTTCGTTAAAAGTAAAAAAAATCGATAACTTTGTTTTAAATTATCGCAGATCGATGGTTCAACCATTCGTTTTAAAGGTATTGGCGAGCTCTTTTGAAAGATACCCATCATGAAAATTTACTCCCCTCGAGGGGGGACTTTCCCCCCAGGGGGGAGGCGAGGCTCCTACATACACAAATTTTTTTCCCAGTTAACTATCTCTATTACAAAAAATATATATTCGTTTCATTTGGTTTAGTTCAGTCTATAGACGTTAAACTCTACTTTCCTGCAATTTCCCCCATAGACGTAATGTATTAGAATTCTCTTGATTGTCCCTGTACACGAACCATTTGCTTGATCTTAACGAAAAGCTTACTGTAGCATCCCTATATGATACAAATTTAGAATACCAAGTTTGAACTTTCTGGCATAATTTGTTTTTGAGATATGCTGATAACAGACAGACACACAGACAGACACACAGACATACACACAGACCATTTGCTAAAAACATGATTTTCGTATTCAGGGGACCTCAAAACGTGTAAATATAACAAAATCTCGTGTTCGAAAATTTGACCCAAAAACAATACTTTCTCTACCTTATGGGTAAGAGAAAGTAAAAATACACAGATTGAAATCTATATTGAATATTACACACAATATATTGTTTTAATTTAAAAAAAAAAAAATCATAGATTTCTAGCCCTGTGTAAAATGTTGCCACTAAGCAGTATTATTTTATTAGCAAAGTAATATATGCAAAGTTGTCAATTACCACAAACATTTGCTTTTCGTTTTTTTTTTTTTTTTTTTTAAGAGTAATTTTCTTCTTCAGTTATAAATTGGGGAGAATTACTCTTCAAAAAATGGCGTGTATAAAAGACGGATACTAACAATGCTCCGGAATAACTAAAAAATTTGGCAAATATGTAAATGCAGTAGTCGTATTCTTCACCCTTTTTCTAAGAATACTTTGAGGGATGAGAAATTTCTGCCTTTTTTGTTACTAGTACTTTCACGCAGAAATCTTTATCGTATTTCAGGGATGGAACACGGGCTCAGAATTTATACCGGTATTTGTTTAAGAAATTTCTCTACCTATAATATCGTTGATTTAAGAAGTATAAAACTTTGTTACATTGGTAGTGGTCAGAGCCTGATTAAGGGGGAAGCACACATTATTTATACTTACACCGTTATTTTTTAACAAATACTTTCCTCGTATAATAAACAGAAATTTCTCATTAAAAATTATTTTAAAAGAATTCTGGTGTCTAATAACGGTGAGTAAATTGGATTGCTTTACACCGTTCATTTTTTATAAAAAATATTTCCTCGTCAAAGCGTGGAATTTCTATGACATGAAGTAAAAAATAATTGTAAAAATATTCCGGTGAGAGCGGAGATAATGTGTGCTTCCCCCTTAATCAGGCTCTAGTAGTGGTATGAGTTCCACGCCCGTGTTCCACCCCTTGTATTTTTATCAAGGATCACAGTGCCTTACTTTTTTTATAGCACTATATACATATACATATTTTTTAATTTAAAAGCAGCCTAAGGAATAAAGTCGGTGATTTATCAAATTAACGTCAAATGTTCAAAAATAGTGACATGAAAAAAATCAGACAGCTATAACCCCTGTTTCACAGTAATGTGTCGTGACTAAATAGGATAGAGGTTAGTATTGGACACATTGCAGGGGTACCCCGTACTTGCACCGTACTTGCTTCAGGACACTTTGAATGAGGAGAAATTTCCGCCTTGTTTGATATCATTATTTTTACACAATAATCTTTATCCCATTTAATCGCGACACATTACTCCAAAAATACGATAAAGATTTCTGTATGAAAATACTAGTACAAAAAAAAAAAAAAAAAGTTATAAATTTTTCAATCCTGTAAGTGTCCTAAAAGAGTGACAGAGAGTACGAGGGTTGCTATTTATATTTCTGGCCTTGGCAACAGTAAGTGTTGCTAGGCGACCGCAGACGATTTTAATCGAAAGTTTGATATTTTTAAACGTAAATTCAGCAGACGATTTACCATTATAGCTTTATTTGTGTTGTTGACAGTAAATTGAAAAGTTCTTCTCTTACAAAAAATGGAATTGAATCGTGAAAATTTTCGTGCGATTATTTTTCATAACTTTCGACGTGGATTGTCAAGACAAGAGTGCTTCGATGAACTTAATTCTTTATACAGCGATAAAGCGCCATCCTACAGCACTGTAAAAAATTGGTATAACGAATTTAATCGTGGTCGATGTTCGATCCAGGACGAATCCCGTGCAGGTCGTCCAAAATCCGTTGTTGTGCCAGAAAAGATCGATGCTGTGCGTGAACTGATAAAGCAAGATCGTCATGTGACATACCGTGAGATTGAGGCGTCTTTGGACATTAGTATGACTAGCATCAATAAAATATTGCATGAACATTTGAGCGTAAAAAAAAATTGTTCGCGTTGGATCCCGCATAATCTGACAAACGCTCAAAAAAAGGCTCGTGTCGATTGGTGCAAGGAAATGTTGGAAAAATATGTTCAAGGTACATCAAAGGCTGTGTATAACATCTACACAGGTGACGAATCATGGATCTATGCATATGAGCCGGAAACAAAACAGCAATCAACTGTATGGGTCTTCCAAGGCGAGGCAAAACCAACAAAAGTTGTTCGAGGAAGAAGCACATCGAAACAAATGATTGCCTGTTTCTTCGGCATTAACGGTCATGTGGCAACAGTGGCGTTAGAGCAACGCAGGACGGTCAATTCTGAATGGTACACGACCATTTGTTTGCCAGAAGTCATCGGAGAAATTCGAAAGAAGCAGAAGAACAGGCGAATCATTCTTCATCATGACAATGCGAGCTCTCACACTTCGACTCAAACAAATGCATTTCTGACTGAGCGAAAGATTGAACTGATGGGTCATCCGCCGTACAGCCCTGATTTGGCACCCAATGACTTCTTCTTATTCCCACACATCAAAAATAAATTACGTGGACAACGATTTTCGACCCCCGAAGAAGCGGTTGATGCATTCAAAACGCATGTTTTGGAGTTACCTCAATCGGACTGGAAAAAGTGCTTTGAAAATTGGTTCAAACGCATGCAAAAGTGTATTGATCATCATGGAGAATATTTTGAAAAACAATAAAACCAATTTCGATCCTACATATTTGTTTTTTCATTATTAGGCCATTGATGATCATGGAGAATGTTTTGAAAAACAATAAAACCAATTTCGATCCTACATATTTGTTTTTTCATTATTAGGCCAGAAATATAAGTATGACCCATGATAGCAGTAGCAAAAAAGATGGAAATTTCTCATCCCTGAAAATGCCCTGAAGAAAAAGACAGGGAGTACGACCCCCTGTGTATAACACAGGAAGGAATAAAGAAGAATAATTAAAAAAAAAAAAAAGCCAAAAGAAAAGAAAAAACACTAGAGGTAAATGCATTTCTAAATAAAAATTTGTATTATAACTACGACTCAAGTTTATTAAATTAGACCATCTGACAATGCTTAGTCAGACGGTCTTAATATAGTTATGCTCTTTCTCCTCTAGGAAGTATTAAAAAGTCTTATTTGGCATTTATTTTCTAAATGTGCATTTAAAAATAGTTATAAATGTTAAAAAATAAAAAATAAATAAAAAGGTCGAAGTCGAAATTATCTTTTATGTATCAGAAATAGTTTTTGGAAGAAATGAAATTCATAATTTAAAAATGCTTTTTAAATATTAGTTGAATTTTATTTAAATCAATTTACAGTCTTCTATATATATTTGTAAGGAAGATCTGGTATATTCTTCTGATGCTAGCAGTCGTTTCTGTGGTAAAAGAGTCAATAATTAAACTGCAATGCATACTACTTTGTCATATTTATTTTAATCTTGTAAGCCGGGGTAACCACGTAGGCGAGGAGCCAGTACAATATTTTAAACAGATTACATTTTAACAGTCTTAATCTCAAATACAATATGGAAATTCTATTACATAGTCTTATTTCGCATGACTGAGATGAAAAAAAGCAATATTTTAAGCATGCAAGCACTTTTATATGAGGGGAAAATGAGAAGAGGCTAGGGAAATTTTCCCCTACTGACGTAATGTCATGTGATCACAAAGTGTGTAACTTAGTACTTTTCAATTCTTCTATTTGTTTCTTCCTTTTCAGACAGGGCGTTGACCAAGTCTAAAAGGATATTTTTGGTCTGGAGGGGGAAAGACAATTTGGAAGAAATACGTTAAAATAATAATAATAATAATAATAATAATAATAAATAAAAGATTAATTTTCCTAACGTTTATTTTTAATAAAGCGGAAATGAAAGTTTAGACTTGCAAAAAACAAATTTGAGTCATTATTAAAGAATATATTAATTAATATAAAAAGACCTAATTAGAGGATTTTTTATATTACATATATATTTGAAATCTTTTGATGCAGTATCAGAAACAGTGTTCACACGGCCATACACATTCTTACACCAGTATAATCTTAAAATAAATTTCTTCTTAACCTTTGCCGAGCCGTGTCATCGCTGCATTGACACCAGTTATAAAAGTTCATCCCGGAATTCTGTTAGCAAAATTTTACTTTCATAGCATAGTAAAAAAAGTCATTAATTTTAATTTTTTTTTTTTTTTTTTTTTTTTTTTTTTGTTCATAAGTTTTGGGGGCAGTGTAATTTAAAAAAGCACAATTACCTTGCGCCGCAAAGAGATAAATGTACTACAGTGTAGAGTTAAGAAGAAATTCATTTTAGAATTGTAGTAGTGGAAGAGTGCTTATAAAAGTTCGAGCCGTGAGAACTCTGAAAATTGTCGACTTTTATAATTTATTCTGGAGCATTGTTAGTCTCGCCTTTTATTCAAACAACTTTTTTTTTTTCACTGTAATTTTATCTTATTTTATCGTAGTTATATCTTAGAGAAAATTATTCGCCAAATAAAGTGGTGTGAAATAAACGCTAGAAGTAAAAATGCTTCAGAGTAAATTGTAAAAGTTGACGACACTGCAATATCCTTTATTTAAGGAAAGATTCAATACTCTGTTTAGATCGTTGGTTGAACTCGTTAACAGAAAATTTATTTAAAGAATTTATTTACTTTTTAGAAAACAAAATATATCTTTTAAAATTAATATAGAAAATTATTTTTCATATTATTTTATAATGCATATAGTTTAAAATTGAAAAAAAAAAAAAAAAAAAAAAAAAAAAACTCAAATGTTTAATTTTTTGTATGTATTTAAAACTCTGAAAAAATTACTTTTAAATATTAACTAATTAAAAAAAAAAAATAAATAAATAAATGAAATTTGTCGCAAATAAAAACAGCTATGGTTATTTTTGTTTTTATTTACTTTTAATGTTGAAAAACTTTTATTATTTATTTTTAATCGTCCAGATTACAAATAAATAATAATAAATTATAATATTTACGAACGTGAATAAAACTGAATAAATATCTGTAAATAAATTAAATAAATAAATTAATTAATTAATTAATTAATTAAAAATAAAAAAATCCTTAATCCGCTTAAAAGTCTTTTATTTCACTGTAAAAATAAAATAAAATAAAAATTAATACACGTTTTGCTCTCAACTTTCCAGAACAAACATAGCTCTTTAATACGTAGCTCTAAAAATGTTTCAAGGTAAACTGATAATGATATTATAAATAAAACTTTTACTGAATTTGCCTCTTCTTTAATTGTCTTTATGACCAACAGTATAAAATTTCATTTTTATTTTTATTTTTAAAAATATTAAATTTTTTAAAATTTATAAACGATTTTAGCCTTCTGTTTATAAACTATTATGAAACAGATATTTGTTTCAAGTCATCATTGTTATGTTACATAAATGAATTACTATTAATACCAGATTTATTTCATCTAAAGAAAAAAAATATCTTAAAAAAAAATTTTTTTATATTTTCTAAATAAAATTAAAAAATAGAATAATGTTAATATATTATTTTTTATTATTATAGATTTCTAACCTACTGAAGAAGGAAACCCGAGAGGCATTTTTTTGGTAAACTAAACCTGTTTGAAAAAAAATTGCTGTGGTACTTTATCTGGTGAAGTTACCGAGTTTTTCTTTATTTATGAACAACAACAACAGTAGGCCGGCATGCCTGACTTCGGGAAAATGACATCATAATGCCGCGGGCTGTATAACGACTGACTGACCTGCTAACGCTGACCAGACAGCACTGAAAGAGCCTCGTTTTGTTGCACTACAAGTTGCGTGGTATCTTCTTTAGAATACTAACATCACGACTTTTGATATTTTGTTGATAGGGTTGGAATTCAAGGTTGGAAGCCCCCAGCGGAATAGGGCCATTCTTTTTAATAGTTTCTTTCTTTATTTTTTCCCTTGTGTTCTACCTTCAAACGTGTGTTTAGAAGAAAACAATTAATTTAGAGAAAATAAGTGGATAGACAATACTTTATATTTTTTTATTTACTTTTTGTACTTGTTATTATCTTTCAACAAAATAACGTTTATGCTTTTTAATTTATTTATTGAAATATATGAGAAATGAATTATCTGAGTTGAATTTGATTTTGGGTCAAAAATTTTAACGATGCTTGGTAAAATTGTAATAAAGAAGATTACAGAATTAAAGAAAATGCATTCTTTCTCAACACTAAATTTAATGATAATAACAACAACAATAATAATAATAATAACCATATACATTTATGATCTTCTGACATGCGATCAACAAAATAATAATAATAATAATGAATAAAAATAAAAATTATTATTATTATTTTCATACAGAAATCTTTACCGTATTTTTATTGTGATGTGCCGTAATTAAATAACATAGAGACTATTATAGAAAAATAGTGATAGCAATAAAGTAAAAAATTTCTCATCCCTGGAAGTGTCCTGAAGAAAAAAGCGTAGACATCAAGCTCTGGGTTGGGTCTACGTCTTCAGTACCCCTAAAGGTATTATTTGAACGGTACATCAGGGCAGCGACAGGCCCCATTTTCCCCCTGATTCTTCCACCAGTATTTTTCTTTCGGAATTTTTTATAATAAGTTGAACGATTAATTAAATGAAAAATTGTCATATAAATATAGTGATAAAGGTTGTTTAACCCTTTCAGGGGCGGTGGTATATATTTTATACCACCTAATTTCAATTCTCAACGGCAAAAATTCATCCCAGAAATTTAAAATAAAATTTTGCTTTTTTACCTTATCTGAAAACATTCATTTATTACTTTTCTTCTAATCTTGATCTCAGACTCTGGTGGCATTTGATTCTAAATGAACTTAAATTCATTGCCCCTGAAGGGGTTAAATGTTGTTTTTGTGGCTTAAGGCCTCTAGAGTCCTAGGCCTGTAGGTTGAATGTCTTCCGTGGTGGTCTTTCTAAGGGGTACTAGCTATATACTTAATCGAATATCAGAGAAAAAACACGGAAAACGCCGAACGTCTAGGCCAGTGATCGGCAACCACATTTTTGAACAAAGCCAAATGTCAACAATACAACGATTAAAATATGTTTTGGGAGCCAAAATTTTTTAACCTAATTTATATTGGCTCATTTATTCTTATTAACATAATTAGAGTATTCCTAAGTCGACATTTGCTAAAATCTCAAGGGGCGAAAAATCTGCGTGTGGCTCGCGAGCCGCAGGTGGCCGACCACTGGGCTAGGCCAATGAGTGTACCTGGGGTCGAATCCGGTACTCCCGATCTGCCAGCTGTCAGGGCAGAAAAGCTCGCCACCGGTAAAGCTATAGTGGCAAAAAATCAAAAGGAAAAAGCGAGTCTGCAGCCACTCTGAATATGGAAGATAATGCAGCTGCAGAGGACTTTACGCGCATCAGCCACCTTTAATATACATGACAGACCTTCACCGTCTCGAGTACAGAATCCGTATCTTATCGGTTTTGACAATGTAAAAGATAACTGATATGTAAAAATTGTGTTCCTGGATGGACGCAAAGTTGTTAGTAACAAAAGTAATCTAACTTCTGAAGTTAGGTTTTACTAATATACTGAAAGAACATTCTGTGAAATGTCACACCAGTCACAAAATTTTACAAATTAATATTATAAAATTATATAGTAGAATAATTTTTCTATTACTTTAGTATTATATACCTTTGCTTCCTACGTTATGTTCTAAAACAGTAATGAAACAAATCTAATATTTAAGGGATCAGGCTCTTTTGAGCGATGGAAATATCAGCAAAAAATTATCATAATTCTTTCTACAATAACTTGAAAAATAACTACTTTTAAAACTTGTAACTTTTATCATGTATTAGGAAAAGATTTATCTCTCTATTATAGCTCTCAGAAAAATTATATGTTTTTATCTGTTTTTTTTCTTCTTATATATGTAGTATATATATATATATATATATATTAATAGTTTATTGAAACGTAGTAAAATCCGAGCAATAGCAGGGATGGAACACGGGCGCAGAATTCATACCGGAATCCGTTTAAGAAATTTCTCTACCTATAATATCGTCGATTTAAGAAGTAGAAAATTTTCGTACATTGATAGTGGTATGAATTCTGCGTCCGTGTTCCATCCCTGCAATAGCTTTAAGACCATTGAAACATACATAGACCAATAAGAATAAAATTTCATCAAATTACAATTATCTGTGTAGACGGATTGTTAATTACTGAAACAATCAATTTTACTGTTTGATTTTTGAAGCAATAAAAATTACTTATTGATTTTTTTTTATTTATTTAAATTAATTTAACGTCAAAGTTATCTTACTATTATTCCTAGATAGTTTCTATTTAAATAATGTGACCCGTGCGTTAAAACTACATGAAACCCAAAACAAAAGATTCAAAAAAGCAATGAGAGAATAAACAACTAAAACACTTTTTTTCACAGATTACTTTTCAATTAGGAATAGCTCAGAACGGTGAAAAAACTGGTCAGAGGAGACATTTTTCACTGTTGAGCACCAACGTGCGATTTCCTTTGCTAGTGGCTATAATAGCAAATTTCTAGTAGGCTCCCTATTGTACATGAAAATAATTGAAGTTGAATATGAAGAAGAATGTGAAAAAATTATTTAATTCGAGAACTCAGATAACCAAACAAAAAAAGATTATATATATATATATATATATATATTTCTCACAGGATGAAGCAATTTTCAGTCACATGGATTACATCAAGTAAAATAAAGGTTTATTTGTTCCTAGCAGACGAAGAAAAAATGATTCTATCAAGCAACATGGAGTCCTCAAATTGAGTCAGACCATACATTAAACACTTAAAAAGCAATTTTAATTAGATTAGATAATTATTTTGTTTAACTTTAGTAGATTTGATCCGCAGTTCGAAATAATAACTTAAATTTGTACTTAATTTAAATTTTAGTAATGCTGCAAGAACCTTGGTTTAAAATTGCTTTCAGTTTGATATAAATATATATAGGGGAATGTCTCCGGTTGTTGGCACAGTTTTGATTTTGGCTTATAACTTTTGATAGAGTAATTATTATACAAACATATTAAAACCAATGGAAAGCGAGAACCCTCAGCTAGTATTTGATAAAGTAACTGTATCGATTCCGTCAACCAGAAAATTTTTATCACCAATTTTATAAAGTGGTCAATTTTGGTCAACAAAAAGTTGTGTACTTGGTTGTGGGAACACTTTAAAAATACGCTAAAAATGGGAATATAATAATAAAAACCACCCTAAATACAGAAAATAACAAAATTCATTCATTTTGCAAGGATTCAGTGGCCAAAATAACAACAGAAAATGGCATTTTTCCAATTTTATTCGTCATCTTCTTCGTCCTCCAAATCAGGAGTGCAATGCTTACAAGTAAAATAATTTGCGTGCATATTGGCACACTTAAATGTGCTAGATCATCACACTCGATGCATTTGATTGAGTTGTCTCTTATTAGGCATGGTAGCAGGTGCTCCAAACAGATGTTGCAGAAGTCGACATCATTATCAGATTGTGGATGTTCCTATTTTTAGCGCGCTTGGCTGGTAGTTTGACAGGTTGAATTGCTTTACTTTTTCCCGGCTTCTTCTGGAGGGACACAAATGCTGCAAGGAAGTTCATATTCTCGAGCAGTCGATTTTATGAATTTCTTATCTACTAAGCAATACTAAATGGCTTTAATCAGCGCATTAAAATCCATTTGTTTTGGATCGGTTGTCTTTTCCGGGGTTGATAAGACTAAAAATGCCCAAAAATGCATACAAATACTAATAAAGTATGTTATGTTGACATAAACGACCATAGTTGATAATTTGTAAGTCAAACACACGCTTTAAATGAAAACAACAAGTGTGCCACAGCCGTTTACATGAAGGTGCCCAGAACCGGGAATGGAAGCCATTTTTACAATGACAGAAAAATCAATGCTCTGTCCACATTTTGGCTGAATTCTATATTGCATATCAAAAGATAATGGATTTACTGCATGAATATGCATGAATATGCATTACACTTACATTTTTGAATTAATTCATTTCGATTTATAGCATTCTGAAAATATTCACAAATTACTTTTGTAATGCTTTTTTTTTTTTTTTTTCAGAATTTTTTTTTCTTCTCGATGCTTGCACTTATTAAGCAGATGCTTCTATTCACTTCGGGGATAGCACAAAAACTGCATGCTGTTACAATACAAGTTTGGCAGTACTCAAATCCACCCTATTCCCTTTCTGTTAAAAGATATAGTGGGGTGCCCATAACCAAAGAATGCCCATAACAGGAGACATTCCCCTATATATAAATGTTGTGCGCAGGATTACATCCAAATGATACATCGCATGAACCTAAAAATGTTTTTACAAAAGGGGAAATATCCTATAATTAAAATGACAAAAATAATTTTCCCAGAAAGCTTTATTTTTTAGAAAAAAAATGTAACAATTATGATAAAAAAATTATCACTATTTTTGACGTGATTATGTTTATAATTACAAAATTTTTAATGTTGAAAAGCTAATTGCAGAGTTGTCAACTTTTATAATTAATTCCGGAGCACTGTTGACTCCTCCATTTTTTCATACCAGTAATTTTGAAGAATAAACTTCTTCTTATATTTAATTTTTGTCATATATTGGTGAGAAATATTCTACAATAATTCTGGTGCGAAAAGAAGGCGGTCCTAAAAATGCTTCTGAATAATTTATAAAAGGTGGCAACTCTGCTAATTGGTCATCATTTTCTATATTAGGTCAACCGGAAACATAGCTGCAAACTTAGCACGTTTGGGTTACCGGAAAATTTTGATATATTTTTTTTATTATTTTACTTAATCCGTGAAAACCGTTGCAGTTCACTGATTAAATAATATAAATATTTTTGTTAAAATTCCCAGTAGCTAAAAGGGGCTAAGTTGGCAACTATGACCGGAAAGTTCTGTCCTTTTGAATTAAAATACTGACACCGAAAATTTACCCTGGATAATGTTTAACATATTCTTGGGTAACTTTTAAGACGATAATTGGTAAAGTGCCATAAAAATGTTTTTAAACAAAACTTTTCAGTGTCATTTTATTAATTCTAAAAGACAGAACTTTCCCGTAGACCTAATATTTATATGTCATGTAAAAGCTCTTAAATTTCTATTAAATTCTGGCTAACCATCACAGAGATATTGGGTGCTGAAGATTTTAAAAAATCAGCAATTTTAAATGTCAAAGCGGCAAAAATTCTCTCTGATATTTAAAATAAAAAATGTAGATCTGTTTTATTGGCTATTATAGAGAGATAAAGCCTCTTTGGACATCTGCCAAAAGTTACAAGGTTTAAAACTAATTATTTTCTGAGTTATGGTAAATAAAGAGAAGATAATTGTTTTCAGAGATTTTCTCTTTTCAAAGGAAATATATTTAAAGTAAGTAATATTATTAATCTTAAAAATTACATCAACTTGAGATAACCAGTTACTTTGTTTGGTCTGCGTATGTTTCTGGCGGTGATTTATTTGACTGACTATGCTTCGTTCGCATCCTTTTCTCTTATTATTAAAGGAATTATATACATATATATATGCATTGGTGCTGATTTAAAAAATATAACGAAAAATTTCTGTCACGTCGCGTTTCCCTGACAAATTCAATTTTACTTCCATTTTTAAAACATACATAATATTTACTCCTCTTAGTCAATCGTCTATTTTATGTAAGTCACCTTAATAAAAACAAATGAAATAGTATGTTGGCGATTTTCTTTTAAAAACTGCACCATAATTTAATGTATAAAGTACTCAAGTAAACTTTTCGTTTTTCTCTGGACCAAAGGCGGCTCGTGCGATCTGGCAACAGTGGATTTCAACAATTTAAGCCTACAAAAAAATAAATCGATTGCTGAAAAACCAATTTTCTGCACCAAGAATCGATCATTTTACAAAGAATTATGTGTATAAAATCCACTGTTGCCAGATAGTACATGCAATATTGTTCGAGAAAAAAAAAATAAATATAAATATATATATATATATATATATATATATATCGATTTCTACTTTACAAAATCCTGACGTGATGGAAAAAAAATTGGAGGTCATTTTCGAAATCAGTTCACTAAATAACATAAAAATGAACAAAACTTCTCTTGTATTTTTCAAAAACTTTAATTTCGCAGGTCTGATATATATATATATATATATATATATATATATATATATTAATATATATATATTAATATATATATATACTAAAGTAGAGCTAGGAAAGTTTGCTCACAATTCAACAAACACTATAAAAAATCCAAATATTAATTTTTTTTGCTAAACTATTGGTGCATACTTTTGAATTGAACCTTCTTCTATACATTTTCATTACTATTTTGTTGTTCTGTTATAATTTAAAATAACAGCTGTAATAAAACCAAGACAACTACTTTATGCAGTCTCTCCTTATAGGGTAGGACTGATTGTGCACATGGGTAGGAGAGACTGCGCTTAATTATAACTAAAATTAAATTGTTAATAGTAATAATTGCATTTAAATAACATTGTTGTAAGGTATTTGTAAACAAACTTTTTTTTTTATTAGAAGTGGATATTTCAATTAAAAAATTTAAAAAATCAAAAAAAAAAAAAAAAAAAGTTTAAAAAGAATTACAAAAAGTTATTTAAAGAAAAAATATTACAGAAACAGAAAAAAAAAAAAAAACAAGGCTAGATAAAGATAAACAATTGTAAAATAACTTTAGGTTATTAGATAACACGTTTAACTTAAAAATTAGTACATTTCATTTTCAGCTTTAATGTTATATTGATTGCTGATCAAATCTTTCGTTGCCCACAACCTTTGCACTTTTTGTTGGCGTAGCTAATCGTGTAATCACCTGCCACAGGTTAACCAGTTTGAGTCGGATTGCACACAATGTGTGAAATTCATTTCCCAGCCAAAAAACGGGTAGCACACCGTGTATGCAATGATACATGGCTAGTACCGCTCACTTTTAAGCCCAGAATCCACCCACCGTTTAATATTTATTAAATAAAGTTTTTTTTTTTTCCCTCAAAATCTTCCGCACAAAAATGTTCGAAACACAAAACCTAATTTTCACTTCGTTTGAAATTTTCTCTTCTTAATTTTAAAATCATTTACGTTTATATATTTTATTTTATTGAAATTTAAACGATTAATATCTTTAAAAGTATTTTGAGCAGGCTGATATTTTTTGCTTACATTTAGTTTTATTGCTTCTATTTAAGCCACTGACAGCTGCACAAAACTTGAGCAGCATACTTGAAAATATTGCGAAACTAAGCAGATAAAAATTTAAATTTAAAAACTTTGCGATAAATTTCTTACAGGCTAACATTCACATTCTAAAGGTAAATCCCAGCAGAGGCGTGGCTTTTGGTGATAATGCCACTTCCCCATAAAATAATGATCATTTTCAGATTCTTGGAACAATCTCCAAAAAGATGCGCTGTTTCAAATGGGTTGAACTAGTCCAGCCTTTTGAAGAGGTTATTTCCTGGTACAGCTCCAAACATTCAACAAACTCATCCTCATTGTCTTGCCATTACCAGTAAGCTACAAAATCTCTATTAGTATAGAATTTTATAAAAATCATTGCACAATCTCTCCTAAATAGTAAAAGCGCAAATTCTCCTATTTTGGTAGGAGACATTGCGCAGTCTTTTATTTAACAAAAAATATATTCGCTTTTAGGGAAAATCATGGTGCTCATACTGTTAGTCTAGGTTAGTAGCTTTTAAGAAAATGTTTAATTTAAAAATATTTTGTACTACTATCATTCTATAGAAATTCCTATGAAGGGTTATGAAATTCCAAGCATTTATTTTTGAAAACGTGACAAAACAATCACGTTATAGCCTAGACTCTTGAAGCAATCCACATATGCATTTAATTAGGCACTTCACTATTGTTGTACAACCAGCTGAAATCGCAACTCGCCCACTCTAATCTTTCCCGCCGATCCCCTATGTGCGCAATCTCTCCTAGCTTTACCTTATATATATACATATTTGGGTGTCCCAGAAATAAAGTATATATCCCAGGAATGGAACACGGGCGCAGAACGCAAACCACTATCACTGTAACAAAATTCTCTTTGACTTAAGATACACAAAACTTCCTTGTATTAACCCTTTGAGGGGCAAGATAATGTTCCTCATTGAATATAAATTGCCACCAGAATTTTTCTCTACATTATTAAATTAAAACTTTGTTTAAAATTTCCAGGGCAAGTATTTGCAGTTGGTAATCAAAATTCGGTGATGTACGTAGCTGCTAACTAAGGCGTTTCTTTGCTACGGGAATTTTTCAGCAGTTTTCTGTGTTTAAACATGATACTTTTTTTTTTTTTTTTTTTGCTACAAAATAATGGTGTTAATAATATGTACGTTTTGACACCTACAGATATATAATATATCCAACCGCTCCTGAAAGGGTTTATAAGAAGACAAGTATCTTACAATAAAGTGACGGTACCTTTTTAGCGATGTGTTAATTTGATTACCCGGCATAACTCAGTTCTTACAAATATAATTCCTTAATTAAATTACGAATATTCTACAGTAAATAAGGTAAATATATATATATATATATATATATATACATATTAACTAGCATCACCTATAGTGTTCCCTCTTTTATTTTGCCTATGGAGTAAACAGTACGTTTTGTTGACTCGACGCCTTTGAATGAATTATATGTAGGTCGCTTGAATAGACGTGTATACCGAACGAAGCTAAACAGAATATTATCAAACGTAACCACATGAACATTATGATTTGAAGAGCTGGTAGTTGCATGAAGTTGCTATGGCAATTAAATCTGATGACGAGCTCAACTGATAAATGTGCGCAGCAATATTTATGGTATTTTCAGGCGGAGCTTATTGTCTGTAGCAGTCGTTGCTGGTCTTTAGATTTGGTTTTTTGGTTGAGAACAAAAATGAACATTTCTTACCAATCGATACGGTTACTTACAGCTAGCAGCCGACGAATTTTAAGTTTTTTTCAAGTCAAAATCATTCTTTAAAAAATTGGCTTATAAAAGGTGGGTCTATTAATGATCCAGAATAACTTTAAAAAGTTAGCTGCTAGGGTATTTAAATCTGACTTCACAGCAATTGGTATAAGGCATTTAAATCTGATTTCACAGAAATATGTAGAGTTTTAAATCGGATGGCATAGGGTTTATATGGTAGCGAAAACCCAATTATTTTTTTCCTATTTTTTTCGATAGCTTTTTATTTTTTTCGGAATTTTTAATAGTAGAATTGTACGATTAATTAAGGAAAAAAATATATAAATATTGTGGTGGGGGAATTAAAGCCAAAAGACAGGTCTGTAGCCACCCTGGCTTAATAAAACATGTCGTGAGTCGGAAAAATGTAGGCATTCGAGTGAAATATGAAATTAACAATGCTAAATATGATAATCAAAATTTTCCATTCCTTCTTAAATTTTAGGAATAAATGCGCTATCTTGTTTTACGGTTGATTACAATAATCAATACACATATTGTAAGGTGTAAAGAAAATACCATTTGTTGTGCTTCCGTTACATAAGCCATTTAAACGAAAGAAAAAAGATTTATAGAATTATATTACAGCTGGCTATTAAATATAACGAAATATTCTGTAAAATTCTTATAGTAGAAATGATGTAAAATGTGAAAGTAACGCGCAAGAGTAGAGTTATAAAATTCAAAATAAAGTATTCGTACATCACTGATCCCGAAACTGTTAAAAGTATAGTTTCGAAGTCAATCTGTTTTGGCGAGACACTTAACAACCCAATATACTACTAATAATACTGTATACATCGATTTTCAAAAACATTCATGTATTGGAAGCTAATATTAGAAAGAAAAGTACTAATTCTCCGGTAAAGAGCAAAAAAATTGGCAAATATTCAGGGGTAGAATATTGGCGTAGATCTCTTACCGGTATTTATGAAATAAAATTTTCTTCTTCTTAAACCAACGATTTTATAATATAAATAGAGAAGCGTTTTTAACAAATACCAGTATGAATTCTGCGCCAAATTTCTACCCCTGAAATAATTTAAATTGACATTTTACAAAGATTATACTTTACTGAAAACTGCAAAATTTTCCTAGAGATTTTAACATACTAAATTTTTTGCAGGATTATTCCATGGCGGAAGGTAGTGACAGACACAAAGTAAAATAAATTTTCGCTTTTTTTTTTTTTTTTTTTTTCGCTACCTCTATTTCCAACCAGAAATCTCTATTTCATTATTTTTTAACTTAAATGTTTTATTGCTACGCTACATATATAAGCGTGCCCGGTTTCTTTCTTTCTTTCTTTTTTTTTTTTTTTTTTTTTTTTAATATTGAGATAAACTTAATGAAAACGCAGAAACCGAAAGAAATATTTGAATATTTGCATCTCAGAAAGAAAAAAAAAAAATAAACTTATCCGAAAAAAACATGGATCAATTTTAACAATTCATCGTTAGATATTTTTCACTTTAAGAATTAATTTCAACTTTAGAATACATAATCAAGATACAAAAGTGTTTAAAAATTATGATTTAAATAAATACTGGGTGATCCAAAATTCACAGAAAAAAGAAAAAGTATATTATTCAAAAAGTATTGGCTGTAGGTCTATGCAGTTTGCACTAATATGTACAGAAGACATGGGATTTTTATATATAAACAAGAAAAAATAAATAGTTGCATTATTCATGAACATATCGGGCCGTTTTTCCAGTATCCTCTCACATTTTAAACAGATCCGACTGATCGAATAACGGCATATTGCGAATACTGAAGCTTTTTTTAGGAGAATTTCTAAAGCCAAATATCTGATGGTAACTCTAATGAATGACGTCCGTCACATTTAGCATCTATAGTCCTAATTACGTTCTTGAATGTTCTGCGCTGCTGTAAAAAAATTAATGCCATAATTAAAGGGCTACTTGATTAGGAAAATTTAAACTAATTTGCTAACAAATCTTTTGTTAACTAAAAAAAATCCCATGTCTTTCTACGCATTTCAGTGAAAACCGCATAGTGCTATGGTCAATACTTTTTTAACAATACCTTTTTCACTTTTTCTGTGAGTCTTGGATCACGCTGTATAACTTATATATTTATCTCTAGAAACAAAAAAAAAATTTCGAAATTTTTCCGAAGCTTAAGGTTAAAAATTATGAAAGGACTTACAGTGTAGGTTACATAATTTTTAATTCTTTGATACGAATTTCCGCGATTTTGTTAATTTAAAAATCAGCAATAGTCTTTTAAGTAGTTCCTAAAGAAAATCCAATCATTTATCTATATATAAAAGACTGTTATAGCAGACATGCCAATATGTCTATCTTTTCCCGGAACATTGTTATTACCTGCCTTCTTTTCATACCACCTATTTTTAAGAGTATTTTTCTTTCTTTTTTTTTTTTTTTCTTTTCTTTGTTATTTATTCCTTTTAATCGCAATTACATATTGGAACATATTAATCTACAAAGAAATTCGTGTGAAAAAAAATATAAATAAAAAGTATTGCCTTGGATAAATTTAGAAATATTACCATGTCTATTAAAGAATTTTTTCAAAACTGAATGTCGTTAAAAAATAGTGCTCAATACTTTCATTCTAAACTATTTTTCCTATATTTTCCGCACATCCCAATATTTAAGATTACTTAACCCTTTCAGTCGCAGTGTTCCCGTTGATGAAACACCTAATTTTAATTCTCAAGTGCAAAAACTCATCCCGGAAATTTTTTAGTAAAAATTTACATTTGTAACATAGCAGAAAAGGCCCTTTTTTTAACGTGAAAATTTAAAATTTCTTCTATTTTAATTATGTTCGTAAATTCCGGTGGCAGTGTAATTTAAATGATCCGAATTACCTTGCACCGCAAAGGGTTAAATTACTCCGGAAGAAATTGAAATGTTGGGATCTATGCAACTTTTACGAGTTTTTGTTGTCGATAATGTTTACTTATAATGTGATTTATTTATTAAATTAAATATTATTTGAATTTAATAAGGTTTACTTACAGATGTTTCAAACCGAAAATTTCTCGAAAAGGAACAATGCTAATTTCTTATTTTTTAAATATTTATGACAAGCTATGTGTATAAAAGCCATTTTTAAAATTAGTTTAGTAATTTTTAAAATAAATTAAGTAGTGAACGTTAAAGTGTTAAAAGTTTAATTTCATTTAAATCTTACGTAACACTTTCGCGACCGCTTACGTAGATTCACGACATTTGAAAATCTGTAACTCCGCCAGTAAGCGTTTCATTCATAATTTGTATGTTATTTATTTCTTAAGAATAGTACACCTAATATTCACATTTGCACAATCAAATATACTATGGATACAAATACTTTGATTAGAAAGAATTATAACCTCCTAAACTAGATGCTTGTCGCGTGGCTCGGAAACTTGGCTGCAGTTCAACCGGTAGACAGCGCCACCTGGTATAGATTGCGCGACTTTTTCATTCAACAGCCACCAAAAATTTTTAAAAGTGGAATTTGATATGCATAAAAGGCGAATAGAATCGAAGAAACGTCGATTATATATATCATATATCACTTTTTAAAATTATTGGTGACAGTTGAATAAAAAAGTCGCGCACTCTGTGCCAGGTGGCGCTGTCTACAGCTTGAACTTAGGTACCCTATATAAAGATATATAGATCTATATATAGGGTCCCTACTTGAACTGTTACCATGTTTCCGAGCCACGCAACAGGCATCTAGTTTAGGAGGCTATGGAAAGTATATAATTATAATGTATATCCATTTGTGATATAAATGTGAATACGGAAAATTTTGTTCTGAGACATTGTAGGTGGACCTTACAGCCAAAAAAACAAAAGCATGCGGTCGTGAAAGTGTTAACACTTTTGCGACCGCATGTTTTTGTCTCTTTCCCAGTAAGGTCCGCCTGTGGGCGTTATTCCTCCCAGTTACAATATTTCAGAACAAAATTTTCCGTATTCACATTTAAACTACAAATGGATATAAATTATAGTTATACTCTTTCTAATCAAAGCATTTATATCCATAGTATATTAACAATACAAATATGGGTATATTTTTAAGAAATAAATAACATACAAATTATGAAAGAAACGCCCACTGGTGAAGCTAGAGATTTTCAAATGACGTGAATCTACGGCAGCGGTCGTCAAAGTTTTAAGAAGGACATATCTTCGTTTCTTATTTTATTTTATTTTTTCTGTAAAGCATAAAATCATATGTAGTATCAATGTAAACATTTTACCGTGACAAATTGATATTGATTGTAAAATTGATATTGATTATAAAAGTAGTTGGGGAAACCTTTTTTAAGTTGTTAAAAATGATTGAAGATGAAATATCGTGAAGGAAAAATATGTTTTGTATTCGTATTTATGTATGTGCATATATAAATGCAAATGTAAATCCTTTAGATTGAGTCAAAAGGAAGATAACGATCTAAGACATTAGGAATTAATGTTCCAAACCATTGTTTTATGATTTTCTTATAAATATATATATAAGAAATCTGTGATTTAATTTTACGCATCATATGTAATTTTGATAACGTTTAAGGAACTTATCCTTGTATTAAAATAATATTTTCAAATTACCGTATTATTGGTTGTTATAGACTGTATATTTCATCATCAAAACTACAGTAAATGGTCGAATTTTTTTCAATAATTGATTAATATAACTAACATAAGAGTAGCTCTATTTTATTATTATTATTTTTCTTTTTTTTAATCATATTAAAAAAAATGACGTATTATAATTTTGTAATTAAATGAATTATCATAGTTATCGGCATTCAAATAAAATGCACTTGTATCAACTGTGTCAAGCACCCATACAGACACACAGAAGAATTTTTGAAGTCATTTTTTCCTTTCACGATGTGTGAAACATGAAGATATCGCAAAATTTTTTGATTTTGAGAAATTTACAGATAAAAATCTGATTTTATTAATATAGATAATGGTTCGATTCTATTTCAAGAAACTGTTTATAAAAATATTTTACATTATACAAATTATTACTATTTTTTAATGAAATTCAAAATCAAATTAGAATCCATTGATTATCTTCTACTTTGAATAAGTATTTCAGAAAATGCCAATATATTTTAAGTCTCTCTAATTTGTGTGATTAAATTAATTTTATCTTCATTGACTCTTAAGGAATTTGCTTGTAAGAAATATCATAAATATTAACACATTTTTGACTAGTCATGAGTTAACTTGTTTCATTAGAAAGACAAGATCCGCTTTTAGGCGTTCCGCTAAAACAACACATCGTTTTTAAAAGCATTTAAGACATTCGTGTTTAATAATTCATTGTATGCATAGCTCCCAATATCCTAATTAATAATCTGCAGTATTGTTAGTACTCGCTTTTTTTTTTTTTTTTTACCAGCCTTTTTTTAGAGTACTTTTCTTCTTATTTCACCTTAAATACGTTTAAAGAAAATTACACTAAAAATTAAATGGCATAGCTGCCAATATTTTAATTTATTCCGGAGTACTTTTAGCCCCGCCTTTATTTCGTACCACTTATTTTTTAAAAGTAATTTTGTCTTACTTTATAGAAGTTATATATTGGAGAAAATTTTTCTATAAATAAGGTGGTGCGAATTATAGGCGGGGCTAAAAGTACTCCGGAAAAAATTAAAATATTGGCAGCTATGAAATGGTATACTGAAAGGGGCGGTACTATGAATACTCCGGATTAGATTGCAGAGCTGCCAACCTAATCCGGCAAATTGTTAATACCGCCCCTTTTTCTACACCAGTCATTTCTTAGAGTTTTTTCCTTCTTAATTCATCGCAAATATATTTGAAGAAAATTACTTTAAAAATTAAGTGGTGTAGAAAAATGGGCGGTACTAACAATTTGCCGGATTAGGTTGGCAGCTCTGAGATTGGCAGCTATGTTATGCTATAGATGTATATGTTCTTCGGTGTAAATTAAATTCAGAACAGATATTTTTCAAATTCACACCCGAAATATTTATTTAAATTTCATTTTTACTAAATATCTACGAGTTGTCACAATCGTCATTTAGTTCTTGTTGTAAATCCGTATACGAGTGTCTTGCTTCGCTGCATACGGCGCTGAGGAAGTAATCGTCAAACATGTATCGCTATCTTTATGAGCTACCGAGATGTTTACAGCAGAGTTCCCAACCTTTATAATTTATCCACGAGCATTTTTAGCCCCGCCTTCTTTTCGCCCCAGAAATTTTGTAGATCATTTCTCTTTAATATGTGACAACGATTGAATAAGAAGAAAATCATTTTTCAAAATTTCCGGTATGAAAAATAGTCGGGGCTAAAAATGCTCGTGAATAAATTATAAAAGTTGGGAACTCTGGTTTACAGTTGTCAAGAGTTAATGCGTTTCCTTAGAAAGACCAAACTACTTTTTAACGTTCCATTAAAACAATACATTATTTTTAAAAGGATTTTACGCATTCGCGTTCAATTCGTCGAGTATTGGTGTATATATTCTTCAGTGGCAATTACCACATGAGTTCCTGAGTATAAAGTTTAAGTGATTTAAGCACGAATACAAACAATCATTTTGTTAAATAATGTAAATATGCGTGCATCAAAGTGTCACCGTAATTTTCGGCGTATAATTCGCAGGTAAGAATTGTCAGTTTTGCACCAAAAATGTTAATTGACAAAAGAAGTTATGCTTGTACCAGCTGTTTCTTCGAAAAAATATACATTTTTCAGTTAAATAAAATTTCTAATGGAGAAATGAAATATCTTACCTGCAGATTATACACCAAAAATTACGGTAATTACATTCTACATATGAATAATACTCTGTTAATAATACATCCTCTTGACAAAAGGTTAATGTTTCTTATGTCTCTTTGATTTTTTTAATGTTTATTGTTCTTTTAATTATTAATAATAAAATATGTTTTAAATTTATACTTTTAATTTTTTAACAGTCTAAATATGGATTCGTTACTAGTAATATTCTTTTGAAAGGATTTTCTGTGAACGCTACATATATAAAAATTTTCAAATTCTCATATTTAGATTGGATGCATTAGCTTTTATTTTATGATTTATTTATTTACTTTTTTTTTTTTTTTTTTTTTTCATTTCAGTAACCAACACATATATCTTTTTTTCTTTTTTCATTTTAATAGCCAACCCATGCAACAATTTTAAACAGTATGTTCTTATTTAAACAAGTTTGGTAAAACATATTAAATTCTCCATGAACATTTTTTACATTACATTATACATTTATACATTACAGAAAAAAAAAATTACATACAGAGAAAGCATAGAAAGCAACACAAAGTATAGTAAATGTCGTGAAACAACTGAAAACAACATTTTTCTTTAAAAGAGATCATTTAAAAATTCTCCATAGAAAGAGGTTTTAGACGTTTCATTATTTAGGGGAGTAATACGTAAACTTAATTAGACTATAACCAATCTACAATTAAGAGCAATTTATCTTTCTTCAAAACATGCAAAAAACTCTTTCTAGAAAATTACAGGTTATTTCAAGATTTTCTTAGTAATGAGTTCTTTGCATGAAGCTACTCTTTCGAAAAGTTTATTTTCAGTATAGTTAAAAATGTCATTTAGCCTCAATTGCACTTAACATGACGTGAAAAAATAAAATATCAGTATTCTCAGACACTATTAAGACAAACAAATAATTAGATTAATTTAAAAAGGTCAATTGTAGATTAGGTTAAATTAAAAACAGTCTTAAAGAAAATCATTAAGGACATAGAACAAATGTTTTTTTTTTTTTTTTTAAATCGTAGAAATTAAATACAATAATAAAAGGAATTCAAATATAAAGTTTACGATTTTTAATTTGAACATGTAAATAGAAAGGTTTCATAAGCTTTCTATGCTGATTTAAATAAGTTTAGTAAAAACTTTATGAGCTATGTAACATTATACGTTATCCATCGTCCTAATTAATATTCCAGAGTATTGTTAGTACCCGCTTGTTTTTCACACCAGTCTTTTTTTAGAGTATTTTTTTTCCATCGTAAATACATTTGAAGGGAATTACTCTAAAAATTAAGTGGTGTGACAAAAGGGCGGGATACAAACAATACTCCGGATTAGGCTGGCATCTATGTACTGTATTTTCAAAAGGTTTAGTTAAAGTTCAATAACAAGAGTGCATAAATTTAATGTATAATTACTCTAAAATTTTACAATGCATGAAAAAAAGGAATTTTAAAGGAAATACTTATTTATAACCCTTTGCCGGCCCTAAACGCTCTAAACATTGTTGCCAAATTTAGGATATCATTTATTCAACTAACACCAATAATTTTGAGGAGTGATATTCAGGGGTCGTGCTCTTCGCCCTTTTTTCAGGACGATCTCAGGAATAATTTTTTTTTAAATTTATTGCTACCAGTATTTTTACGCAATAATCTCTACCCTGTATATTCGTTGCCCGTTACGATCAACTATCACAATAACCAGCAGTATTATCGAATAAAATTTGTGGTGGCAAAAAAAAGGGAAAATTTCTTATCTTGGAGAGCGTCCTAAAAAAAGGGCGGAGAGTACGACCCCCTGGTGTTATTTGCATACTTGCCAACCTAACCCGGAAAATTGTTAGTTCCCGCACCTTTTTGTACACCACTTAACCGTTTTAATGCTAAAGCACTTTTAGAAACACAACCTTAAATTGCTATCGGTTTTACAGGCTTCAATAAAAGTTTTTCCGGTGTAAATATTTAATTTTCGCTTTGTAAAATATTCGAAACCCAATCATGCCTAAGTGGAAAACCACGCCGTGCAGTAAAAATTAAAAAAAAAATCTAAGTAAGCAGCAGCCGAAAAGGCATATATAAATGTGTATTATTATGCATAAATCCTTTACCTTCGATAGCTCTTTCTACAGAAATTAAATATGAAATTTTCTAATGATCTATAAAAACACACCTAATTAATGAAAACCACGCCTTATTGTAGTGTATGTAAAAGGCAAATTTAAGTATCATTAAAGAATGAATAAAAACAAAAAACGTGTTTTGCCATTAATAATTGTTCACACGTAATGCTTTACGAAAATTTAAGAGCAGCGAAAAAATCCAAATTTAATATAGTTTTCCAAATGTACAATTCAGCGTAGTGAAGGGTGTGTATTTTGATAAGATTTTATCGAGACTCCGCCCATTCTTTTCTTTTTCCAACTTATTTCCCAAATATAAGGATATATATTTTAAAAATGATGAAACGAGCGTCGTAGAATCACGTTAGATATTTCTCTTTTGAAGAACTACATTTAATTGATATCAATGATCAAACTACTAACGTCGTCTTCTGTTGATATTTTTTTAGTAATAAAAAAAAAAAGTTATTAGATAAAACACAATCACTCATACAATTATCAGTTAATTTATTAATTCTTTTTGTGTTTTACAAAGAAATAATGAAAGAAAAGAACTTTATAATATATATATATATATATATATATATATATATATATATATATATATATATATATATATATTACTTTTTGTAAAAGAAAATATGAAAGAAAAATGATAAAAGGATGATGTTAACAATTGTATTTTCCTGCACAAAGGCCATGTAGCCTTTTTTTACAGCGAGCGCAGATGGGGTTGGAACGCTTTATCTCACTCTGCTTGTTACTGCAGACCACACATTGATGTAAATTTCGTCACTTTCTTCATTCTCTGCTTCCAATGTCTCATTCTCCTTCGTACCATTATGCACCAAATCATCGTCCAAAATAATGTTGCGACGCAACATAACCAAATGCTTCACGTTACGTAGAAGTTCCGATTGACCGATTGATTTTTTTAAAGTAAAAATTAAATTAAACTTCCGGTGTTATCGAGAATGGTATCTCTCGAAGCGCGATAGCGCTGCTTAGCAGTCAAACGGTTATTTTTTAGAATAATTCTCTTGAAATATATTTACGATTAAATAAAAAGAAAAGCTCTCTTAAAAAAAAAAAAAAAAAAAAAAAAAAGGCTGGTGTGAAGAAATAGGCTGGACTAACAATCTTCTTGATTAGGTTAGCAAGTATGTATTTGATATCAAGGACAGAACACTTTCGCAGAACTCATACCACTATCAATGTAACAAAAATTTCTACTTCATAAATCAACGAGATTATAAGCATAGAAATTTCTTAAACAAATACCAGTATGAGTTCTGCGCCCGTGTTCCATTCCTCTGTTATACATAATGGACGGGTAACCTTAGAAATGATTAGGCAACCGTTGCGTTTAAAATTTAGTGATGGATATTAAGTAAAAACGTCCAACACTGACCGGAGAAGTGAAATTAAATAGGAGCTAAAACAATTTATTTTAAGCAACTGTAATTACAAATCAGTTAAAGAAAGAAAAAATGAAGTTTAGTAAAAAAAAGTTTATGAATAAAATTCAAACTACATAATATATATATATATATATTTGTGTGTGTGTGTGTGTGTGTGTGTGTGTAATCGCCCTTCTTATACTTTTTGGCAGCTGGAAAATTTTTAAAAAACATTTATTTTATAAAGTCACTGAAAATTGTTAAAGAAGTATATAAAAATTTTCTATAAATATTTTTCAGTAGTCAAAAACTGTAAAAGTTGACAACTATGACATACATATATATAAATAATGCTATAGTATATTACTTTTAAAGAAGTAAAAATGTCAGTAACAGAAAAATAAAAATAAAAATTTAGTCATTGCAAAAAAGTTATTGCAATCATGTAAGGAAAAAAGCAAATACTGTACGGAAAAAGCAAGAGTGAGAAAAAACAATAAAAAAATAAAAGACAAAAAGGACAAATATAATAAAGGATGCGCTAAATGCAGCTGTGAAATATTGTATTTTAAAATTTAATAAAAGTATTTTGTGAAAATAATGGCTAAGGTATGTAAGTATATCGCTTGTATATTTCGATACAACTGCATATCTGCCATCCTTTCTATTTTTTAACCAGTTTTATCACCAGTTTTTTTTTTTTTTTTTTAAGTAATATGTTACATACATTTTTGACGATTAAATAAGCTAAAACGGGAGACTTGGTGTCTATGCAATTGATATACTTGATATCGTCGAAGAAACACGACAATTATTTTTAAACGCTTTCTTAAATAATTCACACTGCATAAGTAAAAGTCACTGTAGCCCTCCGATTTCTCACAAAATGTCGTATATTGCAAAAATTATTGGCATATTACAGAGTGTCCTAAAAGTTCTCATAAAAAAAAAAAAAAAAAAAAAAAAAAAAAAAATCAACGAGAACTACAAGAAAAATGAACATATGGAAGATTCATATATTTAATTTGAACAACTTTACTAACAGATGAATGATATTTTTCAAACAAGTCTTCTCTTCAAGCCTTTACATAGTTCTTACTCTTAAATTGTGGCATCAAAAAGCATGCTTGAAATAGCCCCTTTTCCTCTCCACTTCTTTATATATATATATATATATATATATATATATATATATATAAAGAAGTGGAGAGGAATGTGTGTTTTCAATTATCCAGTATAATAAAAAGCTAAAAATCTTTTTTTTCTAGAGGTTTCTACGTACAATATTCTAAGTTTCTTCTAAATTTTGCTAAATATACAGAAATTTCGACAACGCACAAAAGAATCATCTGTATATTAACATTCAATTGCATGCTTGCCAACATCCTCATTAATATTTAGTAGTGTTGTTAGTCCCGCCCTTTTTTTCAGACCAGTAAATTTTTAGAATAAAATTCTTCAAATGCAATTACGATTAAATAAGAAGAAAAATACCCTAAAAAGATACTGGTGCGAAAAAGAAGGCGGAGCTAACAATACTACGGAATATTAACATTTTCGCAAACTTACCAATCATCTCATTAATAACCGTACAATTGTTAACGCCCCCTGAAAAAACGCCCCTTTTCTCACACCACTATATTTTTAGAGTTACTCTCTCCAAATGTTGTTACCATTTAGTAAGACTAAAATTACTCTAAAAAATGACTGGTGTGAAAAAAAAAGGCGGGTACTAAAAAGTGTACGGTTTATAATGAGATGGTTGGCAAGTATGACTTTCGCGATCGCATGAAAGAATGTTCCGCCTGTGGGTGTTACTTTTTCAAGCTACATTATTGTAGAACAAGGTTTTCTGTATCCATATTTATATTACATATGAATATACATAATAATTTCCTTCTTTCTAATAAAAGAATTTTTATCTATAGTATTTTGATTGTAGATGTATGAATATAGGGATTATTCTTAAGAAATATAGCAACATACAGGTTGAAAAAGAAACGCCCACTGGCGGAGTTACAGATTTTAAAATGACGTAAATCTACGTCAGCGGTCGCGAAAGTGTTAATTAGTATGTTGGCAAGTATGAATTCAATTGTAAACATTTGATGGTCTTCATGAACTCCAGAACGAAGGTAGACGCGGAATGTAGCAAAAAAATGCGCAATAACCGAAGAATACCGAATGAACTTCTTACCGAGCTGTCATATATTTTCGCACCACATTTTTTTATTTTTTTATTTATTTTTTTTAAGTTACCTTCGTCTTATTTAATTACAAAGTGTTGTTATTAAGGAAAGCTATTTTTGCTTTAAACAATTATTGGTGTTAAAAAGTCCGTAGGATAGGCAACTTTGCATTTACATTAAATTATTCTATTTAGTTAAGAAGTATATTAACCAAAAACCTCATTACAGTTTTCGAGTTGTAGGACTGTTATATATCAGAACACTAAGTAAAAAATCTATTTGTTTTATTTTTAATGTGTAACGCGCTCTTCATATTACTTTTTAGAAAAACACTTACATAATAAAAAATTTAAATGTTATAAATTAGGTACTAACCAAGCAATAAATAAATAAATAAATGAAAACTTATTGAAAATATAATGAAAATATTAATAATCAAATTTCAGTTTGTTTTTAAAAATATAATGAATAATTGCGTTGATTTGATTTAGTTTTAATAAGCTAATTTGCATCTGACCATCTCTCTCTTTCAAACAAGGTAATGGATTAAAAAAAGAAAAAAAAAAAAAATTAACATACAGACTCTAGCTTGTCATTTATAAGAATGAGTTAAATCTTGTCCGGTTGACTTTTTCTAAAAGGTTAGTAGACGCCTGTCAATCGACTGAAATTTTTAATTGATATTAATGTAACTTATTTTGAAGCGGAAGTCTGTGGCTTTCATTGTGAAAAGAAGCTAATTAACAACCGTACAGCGTTTGAAAGAAAAAAAAATGTAAATTTTCTATGTAAAATTTTCTATGTAATTCGTAGATGTTTATTTCTTTTATTGTATTCTTTGATCATTTTTATATTTGAACTACTTTTTGCATTTAGAACAAGTGCAGTTTCTCAAATATTTAAAAATAGAAAAACGCATATTGGATATTTGAATGGCTTCTTATACTAAGAAAATATTGCAAGTTAAAAAAAAAAAGAAAAAAAGTAATGCTAAATATAAAAATTTTGGTTGGTTTTTGAATTACCTTTAATGTTAAATTTTTATTAAGGCATTGTAACGTTCTTAACCCTTTCAGGCGCAAGCAAATTTTCTTCATTTAAAATAAACAGCCACCAGGTATCACCATCAATATTAAAGACAATAAATAAATAAAGTTAAGACGTCTGAGTTATAAAAGAAAATTCTAAGAAAAATTTCTGTATTTTTATAAAAAAATTCCGGGGACAGTTTTTGCAATTTTGAATTAAAATTTGTGGTTGCAATATGCAACCACCGCCCCTGAAAGGGTTAAAGAAGTTCATAGTTGCCAACTTCTACGGTAACCAAAAATGGCTAGCATAAAATTTTTATAGAAACTTTCATTTTATTAAATCAGTGGAGACTGTTAAAGAAATGTATAAACAATTTCTATAAAATGTTTCCGGTACCCAAAAAGCGTGATATGCCAACAACGAAGTTAAAAAATTGTCGCTTGGATAACAATATCAACGGTCGGCGCGGTAACTTTTTTAAATACAACCTTTTTTTTAAAATTAGAAATAGTAAAAGTTTGCAGTAGTTAATTTCGATTGATTAATACGGAGATTGCTCTAGAAAAATAGTGGTATTCAAAAAAGTGACCGACCTCAGCCTTATATTCAGGGATGAGAATTTTCCGTTGATTTTTGCTACCATTATTTCCATACAACAAACTTTATCGTATTTTTAAGAAATTTTTTGTGATTAAAAGGATAGAGATTATTGTATAAAAATAGTGATAGCAAAAAAAAAAAAAAAAAAAAAAAAGGCGCAAATTTCTCACCTTTGTATAATAAACATAATATTGTCATATATGCTGTCGGTATGTAATTTTTAAAATGAACGCCGTTTCAGTATTCATTTGTTGTGTATATCAGATATATTAACATTTTTAATTTATTCTGGAGCATCTTTAGTGCAAACCCTTTTTTTTCCCACCAACTTTTTCTAGATAGGTAGTTACGATTAAATAAGAGAAAATTTACTCATCAAAAAAGTGGTTTGTAAAAATGAGGATACTAAGAATTCTCTGGAATATATCAGAAATACTGCATATATTAAGTTTAATTTTAGAAACTACTTTTAAAGTTTAAATAATTTAAAAACAATATTTCATCCACAAACATATTATAATAAACAAAAAGTTTAAAGAAAACTTAAGGTCCACCCGCGGCCGAGCTTTTCTGCGCTCAAAGCTAGTAGACGTGAGGTGCCGGGTTCGATCCCAGGTCGCGCTCGTTGGCCTAGCCTTTCGGAGTTTTCTGTGGTTTTATCCAAAACTTGCTTAAATAAGGGCCAGGACGTCTTAGAAAGATATCCACAGGAAGTACTCACCCTCAGGCTTAGGACTCTAGTGCAGTCGTTCGGCCTTGATCCCAAAATACAACACATAATAAAAACTTAAACTGCAGATCTATTATTTACCTACAAAGTAATCAATGTCTTTAGAAAATGTAAAATAACAATTATTATAGCGATCCTTACAATACATAATTTCTATAATTCAAAATTAGTATGTTCGAATGATTCTTTATTATATCGTAATGATATTCATAATAGTTGTTAACAAACGCACGTAAGTGATAATAGAGATAAACACGAGATAAATAGAGATAAACACATTTCTCGAGATAAACACAATGAATATACATGTAATGTGGAATAATTGCTACACGTATGAAATGCTAAATGAGATATAAAAACTTGCTAAATGCGTGACATTTAAAAGTTATCCCTTGAAAATCTATCCTTATTTAATAATTAAGCTTAATTTAAAAAACTTGTGTTTCCAATTTATTTATTTTTATTTGTTCGCGATTTGCTTAGTTATTTGTAAAAGAAAATAGAAAATAAATCAGTATTTTTTCAACCACAACTCAAACAATGGCAAACACAGTAAGAACTTTTTTGCATTTAAATGTATTTCCGCTGTACTATTTTTTTTTTTTTCTACTGTACTTTAAAGAGGAAAACGTCATTTATTTATTTATCTGTAATTTAATATAAAATTAAATTACAAGTTTAAATTGTAAGGCAAGATGACTGGAGATTCAAAAATTTACAACAAATGAAAGATTTGAAACTAAAAGTAATGATTTTAGGATAATGGTTTTTCTATTGATGATTTATCCTTCGAGAAGTATAATTGTATAGCTGCCAGCATTCTAATTCATAATCCGGAGGATTGTTAATACCCGCTTTTTTTTTTTTTTTTTTCATACTAGTTTTCTTTTAGAGTACTTTTCTTCGTATTTTGTAGTAAATACATTTGAAGAGTATATAAAGTGTGGGGAAAAAAAACTGCACATTTCTCGCGCCTAGCATTTAGGACCATTCTAAAGGCTTGGGAGGTTGCCAGATTGACCGACAGGATGGGATTTGGTAAACATTCAGCCATTCGTCTATCCCTTATCACTTGTTTTCTCTCAATCATAAGGATTATTACCCCTATTTAAACACTAGACCCGTTGAGTCAGCACTTGCACAGAGGCTCCCATGAACTCAAGGAACGAGGTTGAAGAATGCTACAAACGCCAAATGTTGAAACTGGATTTAAACCCAACATTTACTAATTGAAGACCAAAGAAAAAGTATTGAATAACTAGAAAAAAAATAATCTGTAAAATTTAATTCTGCTTGTTAATACTACTAATAATGTGTGAAGTTTAATGCAAGGTCGCAGCATTCCTATATTTTTAGGCGGGTTTTATTCTTCTGTCATCACTATTTCAAAACAGTAACTATTTAAATAATATTATAGCATTAAAACCTTCAAGAAAAATTCAATTTTAAAAGAGTGATAACAATATAATAAAACGCACGTAAAAATATAGGAACTGTGCGATCTCTGTTAATGTGTATTTTGATTATATATATATATGTATTTAATAATCTCATGTAAGTTTATCCGCAATTTAAAATACTCATATATTTAAATTAAATTAATGGCCTTAAAATGCTTAAAAAAATTATGTGCATTCCCTTCTGAGAAAAACAGAAAAGTTCATTTTTTTCCTTTCCTTGTTACACATTCACTCATAGAATCGTCGCGTGCTAACTCAACCTACCTAAGCAATGCATGTGTTTTATCACATGTTCTATCACTTCCTTTTAGCTACAATAAGAAAATAGATGTCTTATTATGATATAGTAAGTGACAGCGCTCCTCCATTCAGAACATTTTAAATAGCTTTTATCAACAGACATTGATCAAAAGGAGTTTATCTTGATGAAAATCATAAAAATTTTGGGCGCGACTTCGAAATAGATGGTTGACATCTTCAGAATCAAAGCAGAATTCTTAGCAAGGAAGGTGAAAAAAAGGTCATTAATCTAATGTCGCATAATCGTCACGCTTGTAGAAATCTTGTTGTCTTTGAAGTTATGTCACATGTTTGACTTTCTACCGTTCTGGATCAATAGACGTCTAATCTCGTCGAAAAAATGTAGTTTATAACTGAAGCATTTGTAAGTCTTGTTGACACTTAATGAGTCTTGTCGTAAGAAGCTATAAATATTTATCTGATTGTTAATACAGCTCTTCAAAAAATAATCTGATTATAAAATTCTTAATTCTAATTTTCTAATATCGTATTTTCCTATGTTAAGCCGCAGGTCTGCTAAATCAGTTTCAGAACGGAGATTTTAATTAAAAGAGAGAGCAATTTTTAAACGATGTTTTGTCTCGATTAAATATACCATTGCCAGTACAATAAATTTTCTGGTGCGAAATTGGTTTATCTGGAAAAAAGTGGTACCATAGCCATACTTGCCAACATTGCTAATTAATATTCCGTAGTACTGTTAGCCCCGCCTTCTTTTGCACACCAGTACGTTTTTAGAGTACTTTTCTTCTTATTTAATAGCAATTGAATTTGGAGAATATTCCTCTAAAAGAATACTGGTGTGCTAAAAAAGGCGGGAATAACAACACTACGGAATATTAATTAGGATGTTGCCAAGTATGACTATAGCTCCCTACTGTTAAAATTTTTAAACAACATTAATTCAGAATAGTTATCCTACTCGTATTTAATTGCAAAAATTTTATCTTAAAATAAAAGAGTATTTTGTTTTAAAATGTGGTATTCAAATCTCTTCCATTTCTTTCAGGAGACTATATCAGAAATTTTCTACAGCAATTTTAAATTTATTTATTTATTATTATTGAAAATAATAGAGGTGATAAATATGATTTTAAAACTTTGTTTGTAGGTCGTGTAAAATTACGTTTTTCATGAAAAACGAGTCCCGCCATCAGGAGTTCCTCTAAAAAAATGCTTTACTTAAAAAAAAAAAAAAAGAAAAAGAAAAAAAAAAAAGCGATTTTAAGTGTTCGTGTTTAACACTTTATATGCTACTGGTGCATATATATGCCAGTGACATTTACAGAGTCAGTCACTAAGAATAACATTTGAATAATTCAATCACAAATCCGTGAAATTATTTTAATAAATAATATAACGTTTTAGAAGAACGCCAAAAAGCGTTCAAGATAGGAAATACTGTTCAAAATAGAAAAATACCCCGATAACAGTGTGTTAAAATTCTAAATGTTTGCAGTTATGACACACGCATATTTTCCAACATTTGTACGTTTTCAATACTGTTGATTCGAAAAAAGTGCATTAAATATAATAATGGTTCTGAGTTGTTTGTAATTTTTTTTCGCTCTCATTGATCCTAATAAGATATTTATAAAGATTACCAATGTTTATCATTTGGAAAAAATTTAAAAAAAAAATAGTAAGCGTGACAGTATAATGTTAATATATATAATTATGAAAAATAGAAAAAGTTAAATATTTGTAGGTTAAGTTAATGGATCCGTGTCTAAGAATAAATAACTATTCTGTAAACATACATATTTCAGAGACTACAAAGAAAATGATTTCGAACTCCTTAATAAAACCTGAAAATTGTATGTTTATTTCATGAGATCCCAGACTTTATATATTTTTTTGTATTGTAAAAAGTAACATTTTTTTTTGAGTGCTTTAAAAATCATAAAAAAAATTATATGTTCATAGATGGAACTCTTATGATAAACTTAAAAATGCATTCTTTCGACGCATATTTTTAAAAATAGCATAAACATTCGAGTTCTTGTTATTTCATAAACAAATTACAGTTATTCATGAATAAATTTTGTGAAGAGATTATGCACATAAAACATATCGAAAATTTAGATTTTTGACAAAATTTTAATAAAAATACTAAAAATTTAGATAGATTTTTTTTCTTTCTCTATTTATCAATACGTGCATTTTTTTACAACTTCTCATAATATTCATAATTTACTTTCATTTGTTTTACTTTTGGCTGACAACCAGTTATATTTTTTTCTGTTCGCGATCTTTTATTTAAATGAAGTCTATAATAGACTTTTTATACCTCAAAACTGAACAATTTTCAGCTTTACCATAGTTACAAAATTTTAATTTATTCTGGAGCATTTTTATCTCCGCCTTTGTTTCGGACCACTTTATTTTTAGGATATTTTTCTCCGATCTATAACTACGATAAAATGTGAAAAATTCATTGTTTTAAAAAAAGTGGTATAGAATAAAGGCGGGGCTAAAAAAAATCCGGAATAAATTAAAACATTGGCAACTCTGTGTTACATGCATCTCTTGCTATCTAAGCGAAGAGTGTATGTTTATAACGCAAATGGCGTACTATTGCTACCACTTTTATTACAACATTTTATTTGTAGGCTCTAGTTGTTTATTGTCAGTTTTCCAATTGACACATGCATACTGTTTCTTTTGCCGAGCTGTGATTTAATAAATGCATACCTGCCAACCATCTCATTAATATGTGTAAAATTGTTAACACCCCTTGAAAAAACGCCCTTTTTTCCACACCATTTTATTTTTAGAATAATTCTAGACCTGCCAATTATGCTAATTTATCCGTAATAGTGTTAGGCCTCGCATTTTTTTCACACCAGTATATTTCTAGAGTAATTGTCCTCTTATTTAATCGTGAGCGCATATTGCTGAATATTACTCTACATATTTATTGGTGTGAAAAAAAGTCGGGCCTAAAGTTATTACGGATAAATTAGCATAATTGGCAAATCTATAATTTTCTCCAAATGTTGTTACAATTACATAAGAGGAAAATTACTCTAAAAAATGATTGGCGTAAAAAAAAAAAAAAAAAAAACGGGTACTAAAGTATTACGTTTCATAATGAGATGGTTGACAGGTATGTAAATGGCATATAAACTTGGATATTGAAAAAAAAATCCATTTTAGAATCCAAAATCTTATCTAGTGGATTTAGACTATTTTCATGCTTAAAGATAAATACAGGGAGTTACATTCTTATTTAAACTTTTGCAAACATACTTTAATAAAAATTTTGCTAAACCACATCTTTCCATTTTCCAGTCTAAAACTAGTAGGCATAGTGGGTTTCTGATAATTTCCCATCATATATTTGTTCTCAAAAAATTCTAGTATAGCTTATGTTATTTTTATATTAAGAGAAAGTATCGATCACTCGGCAAGGTTGCAGAGTAAAACACCCCATTCAAAAGGCCTCCGCTTCGATACATTTACCTTATCCGAATTTGCAGTTTAATTTTATTAGGACCAGTTTCATATTTCAGCTTCTGCGCAATTTCATAGTATTTCTCATCCAATTAGAACAGCCATAGTCAATGGTGTACATGGAAGTATCATAATATGTACAGTCACCCAAAAAAAAAACGCCACCCCCCCCACCTAATTTCGCCGTAAATTATCGTAGAAACATTTGACTGGTACCGATCGATTTGTAATAACGTCTAGTTTATAACGGTATAGTTAGATTTTACTTAGGGGGTCGTCTACATATTAAAACTGACATCAACTTCATTTTCTTTTATGGTAACCCCTATTTTTGACTTCATATTCAGATTTCTGAGATCAAGGCGGTTTGAAAAACATACCTTTTTATATACCTTAAATCAATTTTAAATAGAGTTACACGTGAAAATGTATTAGGGGTCCGTCTATACATTTAGAAAATATAAATCACGATCTACCACCCAGTGTACATTATTTATTAAGTTTCACACCGGAAAAAAATTTCAGAAATGTTAAGTATAAAATAAAAAAAATGACTAATTCACAGAACTTTCTGAGTTAGTTTATCAATTAAAAGATTTTTGTTGGTTTCTATTGATTAAACATCAGATAGTTCACTTCATACGAAGAAAATTAAGTAGCTTGAATAGATATTAAAATATCTATCAAAAGAAAAAAAAAAAAAAAAAAATGGTTTTAAATTTGTTTGAAAATTCAAAATTATTTTAACTCAAGCTGCCGTATAATTGTCTGAAACGGCGGCACTCAACGTGGTTCCCACGGCCGTTTCACAGTGACAATGGGAGTTTGTTCTGATACTGCAGTACTTTCATTTTCTTTAATTGACTTTTTTAAAATATTAAAACAGATTTTTTTATTTTTATTTATTTATTTATTTATTTAATTATTATTATTTTTTTTTTCATGACATTATTAAAAACTTTTACATAAATCTCCACGATATTCTTTTGCTTTTATATTTTATAATGTGTAACAAATTAATACGTAAAATAATAAATCCTACTACTTAATGGGATGTTCTAAAATTCTACACTTTAACACAGATACCGAAGTGGACGGTGGGTGTAGAAAGGCTGACTACCCTTAATTTAAATCTTCACTTCAAAAGGTCAAAATGTTACATAACTCTTTTTTTTTTTAATTTTTTTTTTTTAAGGAAAAAAGAAGAAGATAAGGAGGAGAAAGAAATATCAAAACGAATATAAAGCATTATAAACGTTAATACCCTTTAAACACTGGAAAAAGGCGGGGTTTTGTATTGTGTGTCATTTGGGAGCTGTAGAGTGCCAGAAAATTACTTTATGTAATAAAACTTTTCATTTAAAGGGTATTTAAAGCAGCATTATATTTAATACATAGACTATTCAGAAAAAAAAAATACCATTCATCTGGTTCATGAAAAATAAAGAACATTTTCTGGCATTGCTCTATGTATATACATTCTTGTCAACCTATCCCGGAAGATTACTGGTCCCGCCCCTTTCCGTACATTTTCTTCACATCAGTCTTTTTAGAGCCGTGTCAGCCATCGGTGGCTGACACTGATCTTTCCATTTAGGCTAAGTCAGCCGGCAGTGTAAAATATGATATAAAACTACAGAACTTACATAGTTTTAAGTAATTACTGACAATTTATTTAAAATTATCTACATGTTTTTTTTTTTTTTTTTTTTTCTTAATAGGATTTTTATAGGATTATATCGTTAAGGCCTAATGGGGTTTATTGAAACTCGATAAACATAACACGCTTCTAAGCAGCATGTGTGGCCTGAATGGGATTTCCATAAGAATTCGCGTGGCGCTCAATGAGTTAATCGTAAATGTATTTGAAGTTAATTACTCTAAAAATTAAATTGTGTACACACAGGGGCGGGAACTAACAATGTTACGGGTTAGGTTGGCAAGTATGCATACATATTTTGCTTGATTTATAAAAATTTATAACACATTTTCTTCTTTTTTTTTAGTATTTTGTGTTTATATCTCTCATTAAAAATAAATACAATATTCATATATAAACATTTCCATACAGTAATGTATATAAACATATTGATTAAAGAAGATTTGTTGATATTATATAATTATTCTTCTATCTGTATAGTATATTAACACAAATATATTTTGTAAATTTCGCAGCATCGAAAAACAGCAACATAGCTTCCATATCAAGGCTTAATGTAAATAGCCACGCCTTTTCACAAATTTTCTAAAACTTTATAATATAAAGCAAAATAATTTTGCATATTTGTAATTAAATCATTTAAGTTTTGTCTTCAATAATCGATGTAGTAAATACCATTGTGATTTATGCATACCAGCGTCACATATAGAGTCAAATAGGAATATGCAAATTTGTCTTTTTTTTTAAATAGTGTTTCAGCGAATCAGAGGCGGGGCTTCTTTTCGTTTGAAATTCTTTCACAATCCCTCGCCTACATTGTGATAACTTTACAAAAATATGCCAATTTGTATAATAAACATCGAAATATTGCTTAGGAAACAATAAAAATAACATAAAGGTAAATTAAAATAGTTTTCCGTCAAATTATATACAAACATTTTCTTATAGAGGATACGGTGACGGCCCCCTAACAGGAATTAAAAGTGAAATATCACTGTAACTCAAAAAATAATGTTAGAAACGACCTGTAAATTTGGAAACCTATGTTTTTGATGATGCCCGTTCTATTCGTGCAAAAATTAACATAGGTCATAATTCATAATTTTTTCAAATATGAATTTATTAATAATTTTCATAATTCAAAAAATGTTTTTTTAGCAAAAATTTGCATGGAATATGTTTGGGTTACTTCATTCTAACGAATAAAAAAAACAGAATTTAAATATCATAATTATTTCGGAAGATATGATTTAATGTTTGTCACATTCATTTAACATTAGCATCTCCAAACTTTGACAGCTTATAACTCTATGAAAAATTGAGCGAAATATATAAACTATACCATTTTCCGTGATGATTTGATCCAAAGAATTCAAATAAATTATACAAAATGGGGGTTACCATTGAAAAAAATGAAGTTGATGTCAGTTTTAATATGTAGACGCCCCCCTAAGTAAAATCTAACTATAACATTATAAACTAGACGTTATTACAAACTGATTGGTACCAGTCGCATGTTTCTACGATAATTTACGGCAAAATTAGGTGGGGGGGTGGCGTTTTTTTTTGGGGTGACTGTACATGGAAGTATCATATTTTTCATTCTACCAATCTATAACTACTCGTAACATCTTATTGTTTGAATTGATTTATATCATACGAAGTGTTAGTGTTACCAAAACTACATACTAAGAAAATAAGAAATGAACGTCATGCAGTTAGCATAGATTATTAACACTTTCAAATTGTACGCACTCTTTGCTTTGACCTTGCCAGTGTGATCACACAACGTACAGAAAAACACACAGGTAGACAATTTGAATTCCTAATTACTCTTAATCCTATCACCATGTCCTAGAAATCGGAGACATGCATACCTGCCAACCATCTGATTATGAAGCATAAAAATTTTAGTACCCGCTTTTTTTTTCACACCAGTCATTTTTTAGAGGAATTTTATTCTTATTCAATCGTAACCAGAGCCTGATTAAGGGGGAAGCACACATTATCTCCGCTCTCACCGGAATATTTTTACAATTATTATTTATTTCATGTCATAGAAATTCTACGCTTTGACGAGGAAATATTTTTTATAAAATATTTGTTTAACGGAAATATTTGTTTTAACGGTGTAAAACAATCCAATTTACTCACCGTCATTAGACACCAGAATTCTTTTAAAATAATTTTTAATAAGAATTTTGTGTTTATTATACGAGGAAAGTATTTGTTAAAAAATAACGGTGTAAATATAAATAATGTGTGCTTCCCCCTTAATCAGGCTCTGATCGTAACACTATTTAGAGAGAATTACTCTAAAAATAAAGTGGTGTAGAAAAAGGGGCGTTTTTTTTCAAGGAGCGTTAACAATTTTACGTTTATTAACACTTTCACGACCGCGTGATTTTGTCATTTTGACAGTAAGGTCCGTTATTTTCCCCAGTTAAAAAATTTCAGAACCAAATTTTCTGCATTCACATTTATATTACAAATGGATATACATTAAAATTATATTCTTTCTAATCAAAGGATTTGTATCCATAATATATTTCATTGTAAAAATGTAAATATTGGGTATATACTTAAGAAATAAATAGCATACAAATTGCGACAGAAACGCCCATTGGTGGAGTTACAGATTTTTAAATGACGTGAATCTACGTCAGCGGTCGCAAAAATGTTAATGAGATGGTTGGCAGGTATGCACTTGTACATTAGATAAAAAAATGTAAATCAGCCATGACAATTGTGCACTGCACTTTTGCTCTCTAGTACCAGATCTTCAGGTGAGATGTCACTGGTTATGACCTCTCAAAAACAGTTTTTTTAGCATAATAAAAGTGTCTGGGTGATAGGGTTAAAAAAATTTTAAAAGTTAAAAAGCGCTTAATAAAATCGAAAATGTAATTCCATCAATTTCTGGTTATAGCCCTTTAATATATCAGAATATTCTTGTGTGGCCCTGTAAACCTTAATAATAATCATACTGTATTCAATAGAAAGCATTTTGTTTATGCATATAAATAATAAAAGTCAATTTGATTATGACCTGTGCAAAATAAAATTATTAAAATGTGGTGCATAGGAATATTTCTTGTAGAACGCAATGTATTGACATTTTTTCTAGTGCTTTCTACACACACCAATGGTGGTGTATAAAAACCCACATTTTCAATTGGGAACAATGCATTGTGAACTTAAATAACATATATTAGTTTCAAGGAATTCCATGAATATATACGAGAGTTAGAGCGCGGACAGACAGATGGACTAATTCATATCATAATCACTCTCAAACATTTTTAGAAAGTATTTGAAACACATAATGAAATCGAAAATACAGTTGCAGTAATTTGTAATTATAACTTCTAATGTATCTAAATATTTTTGTGGGGCACTATAAATCTTATTTCTAATGATTTCTGTAGAAAACCTTCTTTTGTGCATATAAATAATAAATGTCAATTTCATTATGATTTGTGCAATATAAAGTTATTAACCCTTTCCGGCACAGAGTAACTCTATTCATTTAAAATCAACAGCCACCGGAATGCAAGAACGATATTAGAGAGAAAAAATAAATGAAGTTTTACCTCTATATTATAGAAGAAAAATACTATAAAAATTTTCTGGGGTGAATTTTTGCATTTGAGAATTAAAATTAGGTGTTGCCGCAGCGGCAACTCTGTGCCGGAAAGGGTTAAAATGTGATTTATACAAGGCTCGTACGGCCACGCCTTTTTTGAAAGACTCTCCTGCCAGTACTTATATGTAATACATTTACTTTTAAGTTTTAAGGCATTTTTGATATCAAAATTTACTAAATAATAACACTGATGTAGAAAATTAAGAAAATTCAAGGACTACGAACTATGTTGTAGAAATACCTTTCATAGAACACAATGCTTTTGAATTCCTTCAGGTAAGCCAGAACACATACCAGTGTAGTCCCCATTTTCAATAGGGAACACCCCATAGTGAACTGGGAAAAACAACCAATATTTACGAGTGTTAGAGCGTAGACAGATAGATAAACAGACGGACAGTCAGACAAACCGAAGTCATAAACATTTTTCAACTTTGTTGGGAAGTGTTAAAATTGGAGAAATAAAAGCCTTTTGTTGCAATTTCTGCTTTAAAAGTCTTGATTTGTAATTTAATTATATTTAACTAAAATGTAAAAAAGGTCATATTTATACAATAAAATAAAATTTTAATTAGTAGTACATTAAAAACATTTTTAATTAGATAAGTACAATAATAAGAAAATAGAAAATGCTTAAGTCAATATACATAATGTTCCTGAATTCAGGTAACAATTTTTAAGGCTAGGTAAAATACGTATAAAGAAGATTTTTTTAAATAGCAATAGGGGATGATCAGTGTAGGCGGAAAAACAAGAAATGCTCAGTAAATGAAAGGTAGATAATCAAATAATATTACAAAAAGTGTTCAAATGTGCACAACACTTGTATTAATACAATGAGTATTTCAAATACATGGATTAGAAACAACATTATTCCTATGTATATATTTTTGTTTAACCATTTGCACGAAAAATTTTTTTTTCTAAAAATTCAACATTCAAAAGCCACGCCCACATCTGATAAAAAATAACAAAAATCTACTAGTTCTTAAAGGGTTAACATTTTCGCGACCACATGTTTTTGTCATTTGACAGTAAGTTCTGCCTGTGGCCGTTATTCTCCCAAGTTACAATATTTTAGCACAAAATTTTCTGTATTCACATTTATGTTACAAATGGATATACATTATAATAACATTCTTTCTAATCAAAGTAGTTGTATCCATAATATATTTGATTGAACAAATATGGGTATTGGGTATATTCTTAAGAAATAAATAACATGCAAATTGCGAAAGAAACGCTCACTGGCGGAGTTACAGATTTTCAAATGACGTGAATCTACGTCAGCGGTAGCAAAAGTGTTAAGATGACATTTGCGGGTATGGGTTCCTATACAATTCTGAATCCTTATGATGGGATCTATCTCCCCATAAAGCTTGGCCCATGAATTTAGAAACACTCTGTATATATAAAAAAATTTCTTAGTTATTTTTTTTTTCTTTACTGAATTTTATTTCGTAAAATTATTTTCTTGCCAAGTTCTTAATATACAGTGTTGCCAGATATTGCCAATTTTTTATTCATTTAGTCACCAGTAATTTTGAAAATCGATATTTGATATACGAAACAGGCAATTAATCTTCGAAGTCATAAGAAAAAGTTACATTTAAAATTTAGTGGTGGAATTTAACAAATAAAAGCTGCAAAATCTGGCAACACTGTTAATCAGTGCTGCCAGATCTGGTGGATTTTTTAATTCAATAATCATCAATAATTTTGAGGAGTGATATTTGATATACGTAATTAATGATTAATTTTCGAAGTGATTATTCAATGTTACGATTAAAAATTATTGGTAATTGTTGAATAAAAATTCCGCTAGCTCTGGCAACACTGCTGTTAATATAAAAATGTAAATTTTGTAAACTGGTTCTTTTCTTATTTTTGAAAAACAATTGAATTTTAAAACCTATTAAAATCTTTTAGTTCTAAAAGATCTTCAAACATTATTTGTTGTTTTACAATAAAAACAATTGATTCATTTAAAAATAATTTTAGGACTTGTTTTATTGAAATTTGATGAATAATCCATATTGTTACTTTCATTTAATATTTATAACTATAAAACGCTATCATAACACGAAAATTCACAGATGATATATACCTTCATTATAATCATTATTTATCCTTTAACATAAAATTATAAAAATATATCATATTTCCCCGTATCACTGTTTCCTATCAGCTAAATTACTAACGATGATGTAAAGCTGCTAACACCTTAATGAGCACTAAGGAAATGCATTTCCGTAGCCTTACAAAAGCAAATGTGTAACAGAGATAATAGAAGTATACTTCGAAAATTATTATTATTATTTTTTTTTTTTTAATAGCAAAGAATTGAGCTCTAAAATTTAGTCAAGATCATATAACGATAATAACTGCTTGCAAACTAAACTAAAAAGCAATACGTATTTAAAAAATATGAAAGTAACATTTTTAAATACATAATATTTTCAGCAAACGTAATTCATTAAAATTGTGCATCATATTGTTGGATGGCAATAGAAGCTTAGCAAATATTTTTATTTTTCTTAAACTTAGTATCACATTTACTACAGCTATTTCCTTTTTATTATTTTACAGTTTCCAAAATCAAATAACGATAATAACTGCTTGCAAACTAAACTAAAAAGCAATACATACTTAAAAAATATGAAATGCACATTTTTAAATACATAATATTTTCAGCAAAGATAATTCATTAAAATTGTGCATCATATTGTCGGATGGCAATAGAAGCTTAGCAAAAATTTTTATTTCTCTTAAAACTTAGTATCAAATTTACTACAGCTATTTCCTTTTTATTCTTCTACAGTATCCAAAATTTTTATTTATGCTAAGTCTACAAGAACTCACAAACGTTGGAAAAAATAATAAAAATTTCATTTAAAATCTTTTACTAAATGCTGTTGATCAGGCTTAATATTTTCGGTCATTGAACTGCGCCATGAAAATCTTCTACTCAGACAGGGATTTTGTACCAGACAAAGAGATTATAGTCTCGTTGCATCATTTTCCCAAGCATTAATTTAAGCTACAGAATTTTCAAGTATTTTTTAGAAAGTGTCTATTTAAAGATTTTTCACGGTTGTAACTCAACAGTTAACTTTATAGAAACTGTAAACTAAAACCAATCCGCTAAATTTTCTAAGAAATTTCTTTTAATCTTCTAGAGATTCGGTGAAAGTAATAATATACTGGTAAGTTAGTAAGTCAGTAATTGTGAATTGCTGAGAAAAGTTTAACCGATAACAATGAATATTTGTAAGATCTAGCGGGAAAAAAATAGACAAAATGCTACATGCAAGTATTTTTTTTTCTAACTATTTATTTAAAGGGTATAGCCGGTTAAGCATACGAAAACTGCACCAGCGTCGAATGAAGAGTACATGCCTTCTATTTATTATTCATAATCTAAAACATCTTTGCACTTAATTTCAGTCTGCTTTCTCCAACAATTAGGGAGAAATGTGGGTAGAAACCCTAAACATTAAATTTGAATTTTTCCAAAACTATTTGAGATATCTCATCGAGGTTGAAACTATTTATAAATAACTATGGATTGCATATTATATATTTTTTTGGAAGTTTTGCGCGATTAAAAATGGTGGAAAACGACATGTATAGTTTTGAGTGATGATTTTTTTAATTATATACATGCTTACCACCAAAGTGACACCTACTAAAAAATACAGTTTATTTGTTTACTAGATAGCTATTATATATAAAAATTACAGAAGGGTCAAATTGGTAGAACATAGTTGAAAAAAAATAAAATCCATATCATGTGTCCGTATAAAATAGTGTATTTTGACAGAATCAATCATATAAAAGCACAGATATAACTGCAAATGAGAATTATTTAGAAACAAAAGTTGATCTTCGTCACCATTTTATTCAGTAGTTGTTTTAATTACACTAATTTCATCAATTATGGAGATCAAAAATAACATTTATTTCATAACGTCTGATATAACAACAGAACTCGAAGTCTCCCCCAATTTTTCATGACACTTTCAGGGATGAGAAATTTCTACCTTTTATGCAACACAATTTTTAAATAATAATCATTATCCCATTTAATCACTACACTATCCCACCGGAACTTTAAAGTTCCATAAAAAAAATTTCTTAATATATCCTAAATTTACTACAGGATTTCATTGGGACTATAATTTAAGCTTTAGCCCCTATAGTTTAACCCTCGTTTTCCCAAGATGGGGTCATTTTGACCCCATTTGGAAGTTGAAATTTAGTTAAGCCCGCCTCATTCAAAAAGTGCGCTAATTCGCCAGAGAAACGTAACCAGTGGAATGTTGCAATTTCTAAACGATACAAAAAGGCGCGGTTCTGGTGATTTTCGCCAAACGTGCCAAGCGGCACCTGAAAGCAATTTTTCCGCAAAAACGCCTTGACCTTGGGAAAGCGAGGGTTAAGCTAAATTTAACATTTTCACGACCGCTGACGTAGATTTACGTCATTTGAAAATTTGTAACTTCACCAGTGGGCATTTCTTTCGCAATTTGTATGCTATTTATTTCTTAAATGTGTAACCAATATTCACAATTTTACAATGAAATATACTATGCATACAAATACTTTGATTAGAACTAATATAACTATAATGTATATTCATTTCTAATATAAATGTGAATACAGAAAATTTTGTTCTGAAATATTGTAACATAGGAGAATAACGCCCACAGGTGGACCTTACTGTCAAAAATTCAAAATCATGCGGTCGCGAAAGTGTTAATAGGCGGTAATTCTCATGCATAAAGAAATATAATAAAAAAATTTCAAACAATTTTTCCAAAAATAAAATAATTTGGGACATAAAGGGTTAAAAAGTTGGCAGTTCTCCAGATTAAATTAGAAATTTTGCAGATATGTATATTGCTTATGACAAATGTAAAGTGCTAGTGTATAATATTTTGAGATTACTTTTAGAAGTTCAGGGTAGAGCCCTTAAATAAAATAATAGGCCGGCGCATCACCGCCATTTTTTTGCCTTCGAAAAGGACAGCATTCCCGCTTGGCGTCCTTATCGCTTCCATAATGAATTTAAGAAATCTTGATCTGAAGCTAATCCGGTCAAGATAAGAGCAATAAGCAACAATAATATTCCTAAATACACATTGTTTTCACAGTAAATTCTCAGGATTTCATTTTATTCTGAGGATATCCTGTGGATGTACTGGGGTAAGATGTTTTATTAGGGCGTTTTCTGTTTATTTTACAAAATGTCGCCAAAACTCAAATACACAGTAATAGAAGGTCTGTGAACACTTTATATTCACTTCTTGAATTATTATAGCAGTTTATTGCTAAACAAACTTCCATATAAATAGTGTACTTAGCTAAAATTATGAAATATAATAAAACAAGTTACTCTAAAGTAACGTAAGACGAAAAAAAAAAATGTCGTTTGTTTATCAGAGAAACGTGCTGGGTACATGTACCAACCCTAAGGCAACAAAATGCCTGATGCGCCAGCTCGTATATATAGGAGAGCCTTAGTTCAGGGTAATCTATCACATTCGTATGAGATAATACAGTAAAATCACGTACAACGCGACGGCAGAGATGACAAATAAATAAAACAGTTTTATTTTTTTTACACCACTAAATTTTTAGAGTACCTATTTATTGGTTCGTCCACTCGATTTAGTTTTTATATAAAACATTTGATTTGATATAAAATTAGTGGTGCTAAAAAATAAAATTTTAATATTCATGAGGCAAACTTGCACTTGCGTTTTTACTGTATGTTGAAAGGTTTCGGTGTCGATTAAATTTCTGATCTTTCACTGTACTGTCGAGTTGACGCATCTTCTTAAAGACAAATATGGTAACAACTAGGTGTGTGTGGGATTTTAATATGTTATCGAAAATTCTGTTTAAAAATGCAGCTATTTTACATAATGATTATTCCACAGGCAATTGCTTGTGACAGAGCTTGAAGTCTTTGCCCATTTTTTTAGGACACATTCAGGGATGAAATATTTCCTCTTTTTAGTAACCATTATTTTCCTACAGAAATTATTACTGTATTTTTACAGAAATCTTTACCGTAGTAATGTGTCGTGAGTGATTAAATGGGATAGAGATTTTTGTAGAAAAATTGTTGTAGAGAAAAAGCAGGAGTTTCTCATCCCTGTAATAGTCTTTAAAAATGGGCGGAGACTTCGAGTTCTGTTGTTTTATCAGACGTCACGAAATAAATGATATTTCTGATATTACAGCAGTCCATAATCTATCAAATTAGTGTAACTAAAACAACTATTGAACAAAATAGTGACGATGATCAACTTTTGTTTCTAAATAATTCTCATTTGCAGTTATATCTGTGCTTTACATGATTGATTCTGTCAAAATACACTATTTTATACGGACACATGATATGGATTTTATTTTTTTCAGCTACGTTCTACCAATATGATCCTTCTGTAATTTTTATATATAATAGCTATCTAGTAAACAAAGAAACTATTTTTTTAGTAGGTGTCTCTTTGGTGGTAAGTATATATAAATAAAAAACCGTCCCCCAAAAATTTACATGCCATTTTCTACCATTTTTAATCGCGCAAAAATTCCGAAAAAAATATGTAATATTCAATTCATAATCATTTATAAATAGTTTCAACCTCGATAAGATATCTCAAACAGTTTCGGAAAAAATCAAATTTGACAATTAGGGTTTCGACCTATATTTCTCCTTATATGTGTGTGTGTGTGGGGGGGGGGTATCTGTCTGAAATTAAGTGCAAAGATGTTTTAGATTAAGAACACTAAATAGAAGGCAAGAACTCTTCATTCAACGCTCGTGCAGTTTTCATATGCTTAATCGGCTACACCCTTTGCATGTGATTATTTCTGAGAATTCACTATAACGAGATATTGAGAAATGCATCAATACAGTAGATGCTTGTACAACGCGGAGGCTAAATGAATACTGCAATTTTATTTAACACCACCACATTTTTAGAGAATCAATCTATTAGTTTAACTACACCTGATTTAGGTTTATATATATATACAAAGCTGCCAACCTAATCTGGCAAATTGTTTGTACCGCCCCATTTTCTACACCACTTAATTTTTAGAGGAATTCTCTTCAAATATATTTACGGTGAATTAAGAAAGCAAATACTCTAAAAATTAAGTGGTGTAGAAAAATGGGCGGTACAAACAATTTGCCGGATTAGGTTGGCAGCTCTGTATATATATAATGTGGGTGGTTTGATACAAAATTAGTGGTGTTAAAAAAATAAAATCGTAGTATTCATCTGGCAACCCTGTCCCTGCGCTGTACGATAGTCTACTGTACCTGTTAGATAGCTACCAACTTGTACAATATTTTGCTACAGGAAATTTTTAATACAAAATTTTAATAATCTTTTCTGGCAGTTTTCTTACATTAAACATTATTATTATTATTATTATTATTATTTTTTTTTTTTTTCAAAGAAAGAATGGTGTTAAAAAAAGTTGGCACCCATGTTATTAATAGTTAATGTTTTTCAATGACAGTTTTTTTTTTTTTTTTCATATTATCCTGAGGTTTTTTTTTTTTTTTTTTTTTTTTTTTATGAAGTATTGTTTTATGAAGAACAGTTTTTTCCTACGTCACTCATGTCGTATGCTTGAAAATCACTGAAATCATTTCATTTTACTCAGTGCATTTTATTATTATTAATATTATTATTATTATTATTATTTCTTCTAATTTTATTTTACATTATATTTTATTACAAGTCGTTTTTACTTTTATTTATAAACATTTTTGTTTTATAATTTTTGTTAATGGCTCCAATAAATTTTTTAATAAGAATTCATTTTCTTTTAGTTTATATTATCACTTGTTTACATTTTGTATGTTACTTCTTTCATGCTGTATGCATGCCTATTTTTATCGCCTTATGAAAGGTTGTAGACAATGTTTTCGACCGGAAATAATTCTTGCGAGTTTTTGAGATTTATGGTGTGTTCTTATAAAAATTTCAGTTTTTTTTTTATTATTATTATTGTTTATTTATTTATTTTAAGAAACCTGCTATGCAATATGAAATTTATGTAATTAACCTGTATTTATTTATTTAATTTTATTGTTTTTATTTTTTAATGTTGTTCATTTACAAACAAAAGTCAATGACAGAGTTTCTTCACAGTTATTTTAAAATTACGTAAGTTATTTTCCATTGCATGTTTATCGAAAATTTAAAATAATATTTTACATTAAAATCATATAACCATTCATTTAGAATATATATATATATATATATATATACATATTAAATATTAAGCTCTTAAAACTTATTACTTTTAATATGTATTTTAAAAATGCGTCTCATTTGTTACAAATGACTTGAATTCACAAAGAAACATTTCATCATAAAATTCTTTTGAAATTCTTTAAGGTTTTTTTTTTTTTTGTTATTTGTAGTACTGAAATATGCTGACACTTTTTATTAATATTTCTTCAGCAACGGGAAAAATAAATAGTATGTTCAGGAAGAGATTTTTTCTTATTTTTTCATAACAAATATTTAAATGTCATATGTAAAATTCTTTCATATTCGGCCAAGTTCATTTACAAATTTACGCCCCTATTTGCCTTCATAAAATGACACATCAGTTTTATCAATTTTCTTTTGCACGTGACCTAACTGGTTTCACGTGGATTTTATTTAGAAAGAAACATTTTGTCGGATCTATTATGTTCTATTCTCCCTGAAGGGATTTGTCGTTAACAAGCTAGCGCGGCTTTAGTAGTATTTGATTTTATAAGTCCATTGCCCCGAACTTTTTCGTGTGTAATATAACATCAGAAAAAGAATTTGCTTTTATTATACATGGATATTGTGTGTATGTAGAAATATACATTTGTGCATTATAAAAAAATATATATATATTTTATTTAATGCAATCATAAAACTCATGCTTAAAATTTTTAGAAAAGCTAGATATATATATATATATATATATATATATATATAAACTATTATACATATTTTAGACATTTTTTTTATTGCATTCGACATGTTAAAAAGGTAGTGAAGCATGTAATATGACGAAATATTTAAAAGTATAAGAAACTCTCAATTGTAAATTAGTAATATTTATAATAATAATATTTATTATTATTTTATTATTATTTTGCTTTTTTAAGCTAAGCAATATTTAATTCATTCGTCTATTAATTTGTTTTAATGAGTGCAGGTAACGCCAAGACAACTTACTATGATTACTTGAGTTTAAATAGAATATTACAGAATATATATATACATACTTGCCAACATACTCATTAATATTCTGTAGTACTGTTAGCTCCACCTTCTTTTTCACACCAGTATTTTTATAGAGTATTATTCTTCTTACTTAATCGTTATTGCATTTGGAGAATATTACTCTAAAAATTTACTGGTGTAAAAAAAAGGGCGGAACTAACAATACTACGGAATATTAATTAGGATGTTGGCAAGTATGTATATGTATCAAATGAAAATCACGAGAAAGTTAAAACTCTAATTATACCAGCTCATAAATTTGTTTTGAATATTTTCATTTTAACCCCTTAACGCGCTCTGTCCTCGCTGCGAGGACGCAACATTTAAGATCCAGCTGCAAAAATTCATCCCGGAAATTTTTTAGCAAAAATTTTTGTTTATAACATATCAGAAAACGCCGGTTTTTTTAACCTTAAAATTAAAAATTTCTTTTAGTTTAATTTAAATCATGAATTCCGGTGGCAGTATAATTTAACTGATCCGAATTGTCTTGCGCCGCAAAGGGTTAAAGTGTTTGACTACATGTAGTCAGTGTTGCCAATTAAGGGACTTTTTTATTCAATATCTACCACTAAACGTCTGTAAAGGCTGCCTAATCACTTTGAAGGTTATTTATCTATTACGAGGGTTGCTATTTATATTTCTGGCCTAATAATGAAAAAAACAAATATGTAGGATCGAAATTGGTTTTATTGTTTTTCAAAATATTCTCCATGATGATCAATACACTTTTGCATGCGTTTGAACCAATTTTCAAAGCACTTTTTCCAGTCCGATTGAGGTAACTCCAAAACATGCGTTTTGAATGCATCAACCGCTTCTTCGAGGGTCGAAAATCGTTGTCCACGTAATTTATTTTTGATGTGTGGGAATAAGAAGAAGTCATTGGGTGCCAAATCAGGGCTGTACGGCGGATTACCCATCAGTTCGATCTTTCGCTCAGTCAGAAATGCATTTGTTTGAGTCGATGTGTGAGAGCTCGCATTGTCATGATGAAGAATGATTCGCCTGTTCTTCTGCTTTTTTCGAATTTCTCCGATGACTTCTGGCAAACAAATGGTCGTGTACCATTCAGAATTGACCGTCCTGCGTTGCTCTAACGCCACTGTTGCCACATGACCGTTAATGCCGAAGAAACAGGCAATCATTTGTTTCGATGTGCTTCTTCCTCGAACAACTTTTGTTGGTTTTGCCTCGCCTTGGAAGACCCATACAGTTGATTGCTGTTTTGTTTCCGGCTCATATGCATAGATCCATGATTCGTCACCTATGTAGATGTTATACACAGCCTTTGATGTACCTTGAACGTATTTTTCCAACATTTCCTTGCACCAATCGACACGAGCCTTTTTTTGAGCGTTTGTCAGATTATGCGGGATCCAACGCGAACAAATTTTTTTTACGCTCAAATGTTCATGCAATATTTTATTGATGCTAGTCATACTAATGTCCAAAGACGCCTCAATCTCACGGTATGTCACATGACGATCTTGCTTTATCAGTTCACGCACAGCATCGATCTTTTCTGGCACAACAACGGATTTTGGACGACCTGCACGGGATTCGTCCTGGATCGAACATCGACCACGATTAAATTCGTTATACCAATTTTTTACAGTGCTGTAGGATGGCGCTTTATCGCTGTATAAAGAATTAAGTTCATCGAAGCACTCTTGTCTTGACAATCCACGTCGAAAGTTATGAAAAATAATCGCACGAAAATTTTCACGATTCAATTCCATTTTTTGTAAGAGAAGAACTTTTCAATTTACTGTCAACAACACAAATAAAGCTATAATGGTAAATCGTCTGCTGAATTTACGTTTAAAAATATCAAACTTTCGATTAAAATCGTCTGCGGTCGCCTAGCAACACTTACTGTTGCCAAGGCCAGAAATATAAATAGCAACCCTCGTATGTATATCAAATATGACTCTTCAAAATTATTGGGGAGAATTGAATAAAATGGTCCATAAATTTGGCATCATTGCAAGTAGTACAGGGTTATACTCAGAGCCTGATCAAGGGGAAAGCACACATTATCTCCGCTCTCACCAGAATCTTTTTACAATTACTTTTTACTGCATGTCATAGAAATTCCACGCTTCGACGAGGAAATATTTTTAATAAAAAATGAACGGTGTAAAACAATCCAATCCAATCCAATTTACCAATCCACACCAGGTTATTTACTTTCTCTTACCCATAAGGTAGAGAAAGTATTGTTTTTGGGTCAAATTTTCGAACGCGAGATTTTGTTATACTTACACGTTTTGAGGTCCCCTGAATACGAAAATCATGTTTTTAGCAAATGGTCTGTGTGTCTGTCTGTGGGTGTGTCTGTCTGTTATCAGCATATCTTAAGAACAAATAGTAGCAGACATTCCAAACTTGGTATTCTAAATGTGTATCATATATAGATGCTACAGTAAGCTTTTCGTTAAGATCAAGCAAATGGTTCGTGTACAGGGATAATCAAGAGAATTCTAATACATTACGTCTATGGGGGAAATTGCAGGTAAGTAGAGTTCAACGTCTATAGACTGCACTAAACCAAGTGAAACGAATATATATATATTGTAATAGTGATAGTCAACTGGGAAAAAAATTTTGTGTATGTAGGAGCCTCGCCTCCCCCCCTGGGGGGGAAGTCCCCCCTCGAGGGGAGTAAATTTTTATAATGGGTATCTTTCAAAAGAGCTCGCCAATACCTTTAAAACGAATGGTTGAACCATCGGTCTGCGATAATTTATAACAAAGTTATCGATTTTTTTTTTATTTTTAACGAAAAAAAAACTTAGAAAAAGAATCGTATATATATATGATAAATAACGTAATAAAATTTAATCTTAAAATTTAGCAATTAATAGAACTAAAACAATAACAACACACAAAAATATAGAACTGAATTTAACATAGAGGAAAGACTGACACAAAAAGTTGCGATATAGATTAAGAACCAATGAGTTACAATAATAACTTAAAATACTTACGCCGACATGAATGATAATAAAAAAGGACCATTAAACAAGTGACAGAGAAAACAAATAATTAACCACAGAATTAATTGCATATAAATGCTTATAATTAGAAGTATACTCATCAGGGGGCGAGTACTTCATAAAGCTGTGGAAGCTGCATCGATTTCGTAAAACAATATTGCTAATCATAGCAATTTATATCATTTCACTCCCCGATCGAAGCAGCAGAACGTTATAGAATGAGAAATTAAGTGAAATAATAAATTAAAACAAAGATTAAATAAAATGTTCATGGAAACCAAAAAGAAAACGAGAAAGAAGCATTGAAACCACATGTAAAACAGTTAACACAAACTGGAGAAAAGGATGATGCCAAAACAAAAATTGAAATTAAAAATAAAAGCTTTACAGAAATTGATTAATCGAATGAACTTCAGAGCATTTTCATTAAAATTAAATACACAGAATAAATATTAAATGAGAATACTAAAATATATTTTAAAGTTAATTAAATTTTAAAATAAATCGTACATGAAACATTAATCCTTAAATCGTTTAAGGAAAGGACTAAAGAATGAATGCATAAGACATCAGTGAGCAAGCACCATCTATCGGTTAGCTGTATAAACAATAAGTGAGTTAAATTATTTCAGGAGAAAAAGCCAATGCATTAAGGAGTGTAATTAAGAAGTATTGACTGCAAGATTAAGAGAATTTTTAGCACCAATCAAATAATAAGAGTTATGAATATTGGAACATGTTAAAGTTAAACCTAAATTAATTAAGCTAAGAATTGAACTCATTAGTATTAACCCAAAATTAATTAAACTTGAAGTCAAAGTATTAAGAAGAATTAAACTTAAAGTATTAAGAAGAATTAAATGTTAAGTTGTAAAAAGACTTAATCACAAGCAATAATGCCAAAGAGCACACATAATTAAAATTAAAATTTTAAAGATGATTTTTTTTTTTTTATAATATGGATTGATTGTTCAAACTTAACAAGGGAAGCCTCCAGTAGCCAGATGCATACAATTAAATTTAACGATAAAAGAGTTCAAATTTCATAGTACCAACCAGAAAAAATAAAAAGAATGTAACTTGCAGTAATCCCCCCCATTTTTTTTTTAATTATAATTTTATTCAACATCAAACCCTCCCAACCAACCAGCCAAACAACACCACCCATCCTCCTTAATCAAACATCTGCCCACCCATCCACCATATATATATATATATATATATATATATATATATATTTAAATTCAACCTTAGTAGTTTTTTTTTATTAGTATATATATTTAATATTGAGAATAAAATGGACTTTTTTTGGATATTTAGTGTTATACTACTTCTCTAATATGGAAATCGTCTGCATTATCATAAAATATAATTTTTTTAAAAATAATTATTTTAATAAATAATTTTTTTAAAAACAGAATTATGTTTTAATAACCGAATTAAATTTTATATAAATCTAGATGCATTAATGAAACGGGGGGTTGAGGGGGGGTGGTAGCCCCCCCTCACACAGAATTAATTATCTTATAAAACTCTTCCGAAGCCTAATTTGAATTGTTTAACATAGGTTTACATAACATCGTTATCTTACCTCTTAATCTCCAACCTGTATTTATAGTATTAAATTTCAGGGTAAGAGAAAGTCGTGTGAGTGACACACCAGATTATTCTTTTTCGATAGCTTTCTCGGATGTCTCAAAGATTTCTTTTTTCTTTGAGGAAAAAAAAAAAAAAGATTTTTTAAATAAAATTTATTGTTCAAATTATTCTTATGTAAGAGACGAAATATTGCTGATATTTTATATCCAAATATTCATATTAAAATATACTATTAAAGAAATTTTTTAAATGACATTTTAATTCTTTCTGATTTAAAGATAAGACTTTTTTTTTTTTTTATTCCAAATAAAAAATGTTTAAGACCCTCACAAAGTATATAAATTAAAAAATAAATATCAGATTATAGAGAATGGAATGGAAAATCTAAATTTGTAGTACATGACTGAGTGGCAGTAATCATAAATCTGTCAGAGCCTGATTAAGGGGGAAGCACACATTATCTCCGCTCTCACCGGAATATTTTTACAATTATTTTTTACTTCATGTCATAGAAATTCCACGACGAGGAAATATTTTTTATATAAAATGAACGGTGTAAAACAATCCAATTTACTCACCGTTATTAGACACCAGAATTCTTTTAAAATAATTTTTAATGAGAATTTTCTGTTTATTATAGGAGGAAAGCATTTGTTAAAAAATAACGGTGTAAGTATAAATAATGTGTGCTTCCCCCTTAATCAGGCTCTGAAATCTGTTAAAAGAAAAAGAAATTCCAAACTGACGAACATGATTTCAGTTTTTGCAACACACTTTATTTCGTGCACATTTCAGGGATGATGCTGCACAGAACGCAAATTTGCTTATTAATTTTAAAAAGGGGAATCGTCCATAATTATCAGTTTTCCGGGAAGACCAGGCACTCTGCTTTATAAAATTATCCAAATTATTTCTTTCCTATTTAAATTGCGGGTTACATAACAAATTAAACAAGGAATAAGTCAAATGTTCAACACACGGCACATGAACCACGTTTCCTAAAACTAGCAGTGAGGAACTGTTCAAAAGCTTGGAGGGGTGTCAAATTGACCAACATCTTGGGATTTGGAAAACATCCTGTAATTCGGTGCTTTCTTATCGCTTATTTTCTCTGGATCAGATGACTGTCTCCCCTATTTTAACACTAGTCTCGTTGAGTCAGTGGTTGCGTAGAGGCTTCCAGGGTCTCAAGAAATGTGGTCGAATAATATAGAGAGATTTTCGCTCTAAACAATCACAAATAATTTTTAAATATTTGCAAAAAGATAATTCACCTCTCTTTTTCATGGTACTTCTCTCATGGGTTACCGATGTCCCCCATACAGTGCCTGCATATAAGGAAATCACGCGACACGCCATCTTGTCCTATGCAGCGACATACCCCAAATAATATAATGCACATACTTAACACTTTCGCATCCATACAGTTTTCAAAAAATTTCTATTCTATCGCAAAAACTTTTTCTGTAGTTTTTCATTAAAATTTTCTTGATTGCATGCTTTCCTGTTTCATTAATAATGCCTGTCTTTTGGCGTTTTTCTAGAACTTTAAATTGTTTAACAAAAAGGTTTTACATGCACTTGTTTAACAATTAAACGTTTTACTGATCGCATGCTTTGCTCTTTTAAACTATAAATCCCACCTGCGGAAGTTTCACTTTGAAATATTTATATTTTATCCTTGCTTTTTTAATAAATTAAATTATATTAATAAAACACCTATATATTGTAGATTTATTTACATTTGCAAAATTTAATGTTTATTATATACTGTTTCCAATATTTTTGTAACATCTAATAAAATTAAGAATTCTAATAAAATTAAATCTAATAAATTCTAAATTCTTTATTTCCAAATGACACTCATCCAGGTCAACTGTTATTAAATTTTTAACGTACTGCGACCATAGATATAGTAATAATACATAGACTGGTCATTGACGGGGAAAAAGTGTTGCCTTTTCATTCGGGAAAAAACGGCCATTTTACTCTCTTATGGATATTTTTTCCCGAGTGAATATACACGGCAATAAATATAGATAATTTAGCAAATAAAATTTATGAATAATTTATGTACTAAAACAGAATGAACAACTCCAAATACCCATTTTTCTTTCTTTCTTTTCTTTTCTTCTTTTTTTTTTTTTTTACTACTCTCTAGTATACTCATATCTGCACAAAACTAACTTTATTTTGGCATTTATTATTATACTTCTTTGAGATAAAAATCGTCTGCATTCATCATAGAAAATAATTTTAATAAGTTGTAATTTAATAAACAATTTGTATTGCGTAAATTTGTATAGGATTATATATAGAAGAGAGTCTTGTAGTAGCCACAACATACTAGTTATACATTAAAACTTCCGTGGCTGCTAACTACATTTAAAAGAATTTTTTTGAATTCTATATTACTTACTAATATAAAATAAAAATAAAAAAATATTAAAATTTTAAAAAAGTATTCCTTTAAATATGAAGACAGTAATTATATCATAATAATAACAAAAGAACTGATTATAAAATTTATATTTTTCATAAGTTACTTTGATATAACTTATTTATGAAAACTTATCCCATTTATTTCCATATATTTATTAGAACACTTAAAAGTCGCGCAATAAATCGGTATTTTCAAAATTCATTAACATTCTATTCTATTACTGTTTTCGAGTTTTAACTCTCTAATGGCTGATGCCAAAAAACTTTTTCGTCATCAAAAATCTCTGCTCGTTAACATGGGAATGATAGATCTATATAAATTACTATATCTATGATTGCGACCTGCTAGTAACGAATGTAATTTCATTGAATGACACTACATTGATATCACCAGCAAATAACAAACAGCCTATGTCCCCATACTCAAATCACCAAAAAACACAGTTATCAAGGTTTTCCTTTTTCCCGGAAGATGTCTTTTCGCTTATTTTTAATGGAAAATTCTAGTAACTGTTTTCTTGTAATTATCTGCGGTTAATCGTAATGAAATATACTATTTCAAAATAGTAGAGATGATTTTTTTTAAAAAGAACTTAAATATAGGAAACTAAGGAAACAAAGGGCGCATTCGAAAGTATTTCCCGGTCACTTCTTGAGTTGGGAAATGACGTCAGGCGGGAAGTTCGGAAAATTAGAACTACCATATAGGAGCCTTACGAAAAATGACCGAGATATAACTACTTCCGTACACATCTCATCTTCCCGGGAAACAAATACATATATAAACAAACATGGCTCCTATATGGTAGTTCTAATTTCCCGAACTTCCCGAGTGACGTCATTTCCCAACTCGGGAAGTGACCGGGAAATACTTTCGAATGCGCCCAAACAAACAAATTGCCAAGAAAACAAAGGTAGTGTCCCGAGGCGTGAAAATATTAATCGTTATGTTCATAGATGCCAACATTTTAATTTATTCTGGAGTATTTTCAGCTCCATCTTTTGTTCATAACACTTATTTTTTAAGGATTAAATTTTCTTATTTTACCGAAGAGCTATATTGCAGAAATTTTTTTAACAAATAAAAATGTGCAAAATGAAGGTGGGTTTAACAATACTCCTGAATGAATTAAAATATTGGTCTCAAAGCTATGTTACATACCGTGACTGTATTATTTGAAACGCAGCCACTTTCTTGAACGGAATGTGTTATCTACCCGAAGACAATGCATATGTTAAATTGAGAAATATCTTTAAATTGTGTTATAAAATTTTAATGGTTGTTTTTAATTAAAATAAACTATTACTTATTTTAAATATCCTTTATTTCAGTAAACACTACGCTATACTTGCCAACCATCTCATGATGAACCATACAATTTTTTGTACCCGCCTTCATTTTCACACCGGTCACTTTTTAAAGTAATTTTATTCTTATTTAATCGTAACAATATTTGGAGAGAATTACTCTAAAAATAAAACGGTGTGAAAAAAGGGGCGTTAACAATGGTACGGTTATTAATGAGATGATTGGCAATTACCAATATTACCGCCATCTTTTTCACACCAATCTTTTTTAGAGTATTTTTCTTCTTATTTAATCTTAATTACAATTGGATAGAATTACTCTAAATATAAAGTGATGGGAAAAAAGGGGCGTCATTAATTACACTACGGAATATTAGTTAGAATGTTTACAGGTACGCATTTACCAAATATTTCCTGTTTCAAAAATTCTCTAATTTACTTAATCTACTTATAAACTTATTAGAAAGTACATTACTACGTATAAACTTATTAAAAAGTACAGTCAGAAAAAAAAGCCCCCCCCCCCTCCCCCACCGCTCACACCTAATTTTGCCGTAAATTGGCGTAGAAACAGACGGCTGGTACCAATCGATTTGTAATAACGTCTGGTTTATAATGGCATAGTTAAATTTTGCTTTAGATGGTTGTCTATATGTTAAAACTGGTTACGTTTTTTCAATAGTAACCCCCATTTTTTATAATTTATTTGAATTATTTCGATGAAAAGCTGTCAAAGTATGGGGATGCTATTGTTAAATTAATGTGACAAACATTAATTCATATCATCCCAAAAAATTATTATATTCAAATTCTGTTTATATATACAACACGCATATATATATATATATATATATATATATATATATATATATATATATATATATATATATATATATGCATGCGTTAGAATGAAGTGACCCAAACATATTCCATGGATACTTTTGATAAAAAAAAACCATTTTTTGAAGTATGAAAATTATTAATAAATTCATTATCGAAAAAATTATGAATTATGACCTATGTTAATTGTTGCATGAATAGAACGGGTATCATCAAAAACATGGGTTTCCAAATTGACAGCTCGTTCCTAACATTATTTTTTGAGTTATAGTGATACATCATTCTTTATTGCTGTTAGGGGGCCGTCACTTGTTATAATCTGTATCCTGTGCAGGGCCTGATTAAGGGGGAAGCTCGCTCTTGACACATTATTTATACTTACACCGTTATTTTTTAACAAATACTTTCCCCCTATAATAAACAGAAAATTTTCATTAAAAATTATTTTAAAAGAATTCTGGTGTCTAATAAATGTGAGTAAATTGAATTGTTTTACACCGTTCATTTTTTATAAAAAATATTTCCTCGTCAAAGCGTGGAATTTCTATGACATGAAGTAAAAAATAATTGTAAAAATATTCCGGTATGAGCGAGCTTCCCCCTTAATCAGGCCCTGATCCTGTGTGAGTAAATATCTGTATATATTCTGACGAAAAACTATTTTAATTTAGCTTTATGTTATTCTTAGTGTTTTCTAAGCAACATTTCGATGTTTATTATACAAACTGACTTATTTTTGTAAAATTATCGCAATGAAGGCGAGACATTGTGAAAGAATTCCAAAAGAAAACAAGCCCCGCCTCTATATCGCTGAAACAATATTAAAAAAACTAGTTTGCATATTTGTATTTAACTCTATATGTGACGCTGGTATGCATAAATCTCAATGGCATTTACTACATCGAATGCTGAAGACAAAGATTAAATGATTTAATTGCAAATATGTAAAATCATTTTGTTTTATAATGCAAAGTTTTAGAAAACTGCGTAAAAGCGTGCCGCGTGCCTTACGTTGCAAGATAGGAATATACCCGAACCTGAAATGTTAAGTCTTTCCAGGGGTGCAAGAGTTTCCGTCTCAAGACGGAAAATTTACACCAACACATTTTTATCAATAATTTGTATCATATTCGTGCTTTGATTTATTGCGATTGAACATAACAGAAATTATTGATAACGAGCGCTGGTGACAGTCTTTTTTGTTTTCGTTCTAAAATAGGTACACAAATATTGCATAAGTCGCGGTTATTTTTTTTCTCAATTTGTATCTGATATTTACAAGGTGTTTCAGAACACTATACTACGAGTTATCACACATTTACCGTTCGAGTAGTCACAGCAAGAAATCGTGCTTTGAATTGTAAAATCACCAATAGCTTGTTAAAATGTCTTTCTGGACTTCGGTAGCCTGGTCGATAGAGCGTCGAGGTCGTCGTTGAAAGATTGCGGGTTTGATACTCGAATCGGCCAAAGACCATCGTGTATTCTAATGGCATAGCTAATAATATTTTAATTTATTTCAGAGTATTTTAAGCACCGCCTTTATTTCGCATCACTTTATTTTTAGAATAAGTTTCTCCAATATAAAACTACGATAAAATAAATAAAAAAATTCTCTTAAAAAAAGTGGTGTGAAATAAAGGCTGGGCTAAAAATACTACAGAATAAATTAAAATGTTGGCAGTTATGCAATGGTGGCTGATGCACGTAAAATCCTTCGTGGCCGAAATGTCCTCCATGTTCCCTTCCAAGTTGTACCTCTAGAAAGTCACCGATGCAGGGGAGCTATCTCCCACATAGAGAATGAAAATTGTGATGGCATATTTCCGGACCATCCAAAAGGGTCAATCCCAGACCGTCACTAGTATATCTCAGCGCAGCAATAGTAAGAATTTAAAAAAAAAATCAAATGACATGTCTTTGTTTCCGCATATGTTTTCGTGCACTGTTAACATGTGTATTCGCGCAGTCTTAGCAACAGATTTTTTTTTCCCCTTGCATCCTTCACCAACATTTTTAGGCACATCTTGTACATTATCGAAATCAATAAAGCAAATTTTCTGTATAAGGAAAAAAGAATCAGATTCATTCTTTTGAAGCATTCGTCGAAGTGCTGTTTCTTTTACTATTTGTAAATAGATGAGTTTCAGAAGTCTAGGACTGCATTTAAAAAAGGGAAATAAGCTGATGAATAATGCAGATTTAAAGAAATAGCTTTAGTCTAGACAAATAACACAAGAATTTTTCTGTTATGCCGTATATTTCATTTACATCTTTTGCGTAACACCTAACAACTGTTATTTTTTCTTTTCCAAAAAATTTAAGTAAATATTAAAATCGTTTTCATTTTTATTTTTATTTTTTAGCAGAAAATCGAAAAATTATAGTGATTGCCTTAAAGCAACAAATTTCACAATTGTGTAAAAGAAAACAAATATATATATATTTAATTATTAGGGTGTAATTTTAATAAATTATTTAAACAATGGGATTTTCTTTGACATATTAACATTGTAGATATTTTTAATTACATTCATATTCATTAAAACAAAGCGAAACTTTTAGTAAAAGTAAATCGAAATACATAAAATGTTAATATAATCCTTAAATATTTTAACAATTCCAGTAAAAATCTCACAAAAGAAAAATTAACCAAACATTTCTCAACGCATTTTATATGTGGCCAAAGAGAAAATAACAGGTTCATGGTTTTAAGGATTTTAAATTGCAGGGTAGTACAGTGGTGCCAAATTGGGGCTTTTTTTTTATTCAATACCCACCATCAAATTTTAATTGTAACGGTTGCCTAATCTCTAGGAGCGTAATCGTCTATTATTTATACAAATAGCACTTCTCAAAATTATTGGTGACAGTTGAATAACAAATGTCCCCAGTCTGGCAACACTGGTGTAGTATATACACACACACACATATATATATATATATATTACGGGAAAGGGGAGATGATGAATTGTTAATGAAGTTCTAATATAACTGTAACTTTGAAGATTTGCCACGACGACAATTAAAAAGTTGTCTGTTTTGAGATTTGCTCATAAAATTTATTGAGAGAGTAGAACCAAATTGCAAATGCCAGTAATTTAAAGGGAATAGGTTAGGCGGTAAATTAGGGAAAACAAAAATTTTCATTAAATGAAATTTCAATGTAAATAATTATTATTAAAACACTTTATGTGAGAATTAGCGTTCATAAGCAACGCGTTTTCAAAAGGATAATATGTGAAAATGTTACGTATTCCAAAGTTAAATTTTAATGCAATAGTAACTGAAACAACAGGTTAAATTTAAGGTTACCACGATGTGTATTCTAGAACCACAACAATTTCCTTAGCAAATGTTGGGTAATATTTTTTCTACAATTAAGATTAATTTCTGCTCTAGTATTCGTTCTGGAAAATAAGGACTGCGGAAACTCTATGAATATTATATTGACTCTCCTATGATAGAAAATGGAACCTTAAAAAAAAAAAAATCTATCTCTGTATATATATTCATGCATTCATCCATGGAAAATTATACCGTATATTGGAATTGACAAATTTTCCCTCTTTCATGGAAAGCATGGAACAATACCTTAAGAAGAAATACAATTTTTAATGATGAACTGCATTTGACAACACAAGTTCTCCAGGTGAAATTTATTTGCAAGGCTTTCATTGTAAAAATTTCGTCATTGGAGTATGTAGAATCTAAACCGAATTCCAGAACAGATGCATGAGGCACCTAGCAAAAAAAAAAAGATCTTGAAGCTGGATTTAAGAAAAACATATGACTTGAACTTTTTATTTAAACCGGGCTTGAAGATAAATGATATTAATATCTTAAAAGTAATTTGACTTTATAATTATTCTTAATCAACAATTTTAAACATTTTTTGCACGGAAAAAAAATAAATGAAAGCTAAGCAAATTAATTTGACCCTTTAGCAAGGGGTTGTTTAATTTGACTTCCGATGAAGACCAAGCTTTATTCAAATCTATTGAAAAATAAAACAATTGTAAAAAGACATTCAGAAGAACATCTTTCATGTCTTCAAGAATTAAAATTTGGAAATCTTCATCTTTTACCTTAATTACAACCTAAGAGGCGAGATTCCCCCCCCCCCCTATGTTTTAAGCTTAGCTAGAAAGCAATGCAGAGATGCTATCATAAGGTTCAATAATTTCAATACCCTGTTCCACTTCCTTAAGTGTTAAAGTTCTGAAGATTCTCCTCTTTTACCTTAATTAGGGCCAAATAGGAAACATTTTGCTAAATTTCAAGCTTCTATTGGAAACCACTGCAGAGATACGATAAAAAGGTTAAAAAATTTCAACACCATCTTTCAACTCCTTAAGAACGGAAATACTCAATTTCTCCGACAGCCAAGGCCCATGTTATTCTTTGGGAAAATCTGTTTTTCCACAGTTACTCATTACCTAATGTATTTGTTTGAATTCCATCTTCAGATTAAAAAAATTCACAATCGTACTCGTTTCTCAGTTAGTAATCGCTTCCAAAAAAAATTGAATTTTCATTTTTTAAATATTTTACTTTCTAGGTAAAAAATGTGAAAAATGCACTTAATTATTTTTTAACTCAAAAATAAAATATTAAAAATTAAATATATATATATATATATATTGAAAAACACGTGCTAATTTAAAGGTTGTGAATGTTCTGAATATGAAAACGGAATTTAAAAAAAATAGATAAAGAGTAATTGTGGAAACAGAATTTCTTATGGAATAACATGGACTTTGACTGACGACCAGAGCCTGATTAAGGGGGAAGCACACATTATTTATACTTACACCGTTATTTTTTAACAAATACTTTCCTCCTATAATAAACACAAAATTCTTATTAAAAATTATTTTAAAAGATTTCTGGTGTCCTATAACGGTGAGTAAATTGGATTGTTTCACACCGTTCATTTTTTATAAAAAATATTTCCTCGTCAAAGCGTGGAATTTCTACGACATGAAGTAAAAAATAATTGTAAAAATATTCCTGTGTGAGCGGAGATAATGTGTTCTTCCCTCTTAATCAGGCTCTGCTGACGACGAGATTAGTTATCGTCCGCTCGTGGGGGTCTGCGTCATGAAAGAAACCTACTGTCCAAATATCATCATTTTAGTATCAGCGGTTTGGACTCGGCGTTCATAGATGAATCGGCGATATTTCACGTTTATTATACTTAATAAATCTATAAGGTTTCCGTTATAGATTTTAGCTTATGAGTCACAGTTTGAAAACTATTTATGCAGTATGAGTAGCTCAATAAGTTAATACCAGGGCCTGATTAAGGGGGAAGCTCGCTCTTGACACATTATTTATACTTACACCGTTATTTTTTAACAAATACTTTCCCCCTATAATAAACAGAAAATTTTCATTAAAAATTATTTTAAAAGAATTCTGGTGTCTAATAAATGTGAGTAAATTGAATTGTTTTACACCGTTCATTTTTTATAAAAAATATTTCCTCGTCAAAGCGTGGAATTTCTATGACATGAAGTAAAAAATAATTGTAAAAATATTCCGGTATGAGCGAGCTTCCCCCTTAATCAGGCCCTGGTTAATACTGATTGTAAACGTTACAGAGCCAGAAAATATCATAATTAAACATTTTTCATTGTTTAAATAGGTTATTTTTATTATTGCCAATCACTAATGCGAATATAAGTAGTCAGTGGAGCGACAAGCCAAATTATGCTTAGAAATTGAGTTTAGTTTGCCATGTCTGGTAACAAAGAAAGTGCTTATTTTTGCGAAAGGTAGATGCATGTAGAGTAGAAAAATACAATGTTCCCCCAAAAATAATTGCACATAATTTTTTTACAAGCAAAAAAAGACACGCAGCAGCATTTTCATAAAAACTGTTTAAATGCTTTCAAAATTTATATTTAAAATTTTACAATATATTATATTTTATTTTTTCTATTGAAAAAGAATAAAAACGTTTCAAAACTATTTGTAAAAAGAAAAATATATTTTTTTTTCTATGAATGTTATATGCATTTTAAAGGGACTTTGCACCTTTGACGACGTTGCTGAAGTACGTTTTATATAAAAGCTTATAAATTCATTTAACATTTACAAATTGAACTATATTAGGTTTGTCCAATAAAATACGTATTCAGGAAACATTTCCTATGGAATTATATATATATATATATATATATATATATATAGATAGATAGATAGATATTACAGATTTGAAATCCTTAAATTACGTTTTCTCAGTTTGCATTTTTTCATGAATTCGTCCTCTTCAAAATGCTTAAATTTCTACAGATATTTAAGAAGAGATTTAATAACTATATATATATATATATTATGTTTGATAGAACCTACCTAAAATAATTATGGATGGGTTTTCCAATATTTTTAAAAGAAAAAATATTAAAAATAAATATAACAAAAAGTCCTTTTTTTTTTCCTCCACATAATTTTTACACAGACAGGCACTTTTTAATTATTTTCTCAAAAGTTAATTATTGAAATTAAAAACTCACCCCAAATTCTTTTAAGTAGGTTTTATAAAACATAATAAAAAATTAAGTATTTTCTTAAATTTATGTACAATTTATTGCTTTTTGAAAATCATGAATTCATGAAAAAAATGTAGACTCAGATTAAATGAAATTAAATCTGTAAAAGCAGGGCCTGATTAAGGGGGAAGCTCGCTCATACCGGAATATTTTTACAATTATTTTTTACTTCATGTCATAGAAATTCCACGCTTTGACGAGGAAATATTTTTTATAAAAAATGAACGGTGTAAAACAATTCAATTTACTCACATTTATTAGACACCAGAATTCTTTTAAAATAATTTTTAATGAAAATTTTCTGTTTATTATAGGGGGAAAGTATTTGTTAAAAAATAACGGTGTAAGTATAAATAATGTGTCAAGAGCGAGCTTCCCCCTTAATCAGGCCCTGTGTAAAAGCATATCAACAACCATAATAAATGCTGCCTGAATGTATATTTTACTCAAAAAACCCGATATAGTTTAATTTATAAAAATTAATCAGAAATATAAGCTTTTATATGAAATTACTTTAGTGGTGTGTTAAAGGCGCCAAGTCCTTTTAAGCAAAATGCCATTACTTATGCAGGGCCTGATTAAGGGGGAAGCTCGCTCTTGACACATTATTTATACTTACACCGTTATTTTTTAACAAATACTTTCCCCCTATAATAAACAGAAAATTTTCATTAAAAATTATTTTAAAAGAATTCTGGTGTCTAATAAATGTGAGTAAATTGAATTGTTTTACACCGTTCATTTTTTATAAAAAATATTTCCTCGTCAAAGCGTGGAATTTCTATGACATGAAGTAAAAAATAATTGTAAAAATATTCCGGTATGAGCGAGCTTCCCCCTTAATCAGGCCCTGTACTTATGCAACTAAATAACTTTTATTTTTAAAGGACATTTATTTTGAAACTACATACGCACTGAATTCCGTTTTTGTTTTTCGTTTGCCTCCGAATACAGTTATTTACGTACTATATTTAATTATTATTATTATTTGTAGAAGTATACTTGTGTAATGCTAATTATGTGCATTATTATATAATCGACAACAATAATTTCGATATATCTAGTAAGAACCTACTTTCTTAATATAAATAATGTAATTAATAAAATTATACTCTAGAAACTTAAATTTAATTAATATCTAAAAGCAAATAAATTCATACTTTTTGCACTACAGTCGTTATTTTAAAAGGAAACAGAGAATAACTAAAATACTTTCTGGCAAAAGCCTATGTATTGATACATATTTCAAACAAATGTTCAGCAGAAATAAACAATTAAATAAGAGTAATTGTAATAACATTAATTTCATAAATAACAAAATAATAATAAAAGACATCATGATGTTTATAAATGTACTAGCTGTTTTGCCCGTTTCTTGCAAGGGAATTTAATTATTATTCGCAGTATACATAAAAAAATATTTATCTTAGTTGGAGCTTATTATGCTGATGAAGATAGAGAATGAATTATCATAGTTAGTAAGTACAATTTGTAAATTTTCACTCATACTTTTATGTATATATTGTATATATATATATATATATATATGGGTCATTCTCTGAAAAGTGGGCTTAAAAAAAAAAAAAAAAAAAAAAAGTTAGCCCAAATAAAATTGCTCCATTATTTTTTTTATTTTTATTTTTTTTTTAATTTTGTGCATGTACACATACGTTACAGTTAATGAAAAATAATATAAACCAAACTGCATCTGATAGTTTTTTGAAATAGTATTATTTTTATTAATTAGAAAAATGAGGGAATGATTGTGAGGGAATGACAAATTTCTTCTAGAAACTACTTTACAAAAATATGATTAGGTTTAGTTGTATGTTCAAACACTAAATATTTATTAAAACATATTTTTATTACTATAATAACATAAAAAGGCAAATTTGATTTCTTTTAGTTAACTTTATAATGAATGAGGGAATGACGTATAATAAAAATACTGTATTTCAATCTAACGTTTGAGAGCCTTATGCAACTCATTATAAAAAGTTTCGAACAGAATACAAAATGGCTTTTTACTTTGCTGCTATACAAATTAAGTTTGACTTATATAAAGCACGTGCTGCCATTAATGGAGTAAGTAGGGGTGTAATTATAGTTTGATGAGGGAATGATATCTAATACCAGGGACAACAATAAAGTGTGTTCTAATTTCTTTCATTGAATAATACATAAATGTAGTATAATGGAAAATATTTATTAAAGTATGTTTAATAAATTTTCAATTAAAATAATCTAAATATACGTGGTTTAATACCATAGAAACCATTTTATTTACAAACATGTGTGAGTGGGGACACAGGGAGGGAATGATATTTTGCATTTAAAAAAATATTTTAAAATTATATTTAAATTCCAGTAACCAAAGAATTACAGTTTATATGCATAACTTATTAATACTGATAGTTCTGACAACTCTTTGTTTTTGTGATTTTAAAAATATGCCCAGGGCCTGATTAAGGGGGAAGCTCGCTCATACCGGAATATTTTTACAATTATTTTTTACTTCATGTCATAGAAATTCCACGCTTTGACGAGGAAATATTTTTTATAAAAAATGAACGGTGTAAAACAATTCAATTTACTCACATTTATTAGACACCAGAATTCTTTTAAAATAATTTTTAATGAAAATTTTCTGTTTATTATAGGGGGAAAGTATTTGTTAAAAAATAACGGTGTAAGTATAAATAATGTGTCAAGAGCGAGCTTCCCCCTTAATCAGGCCCTGAATATGCCCTCAAGATTACTGGGACATGAAATGACCACTTTTCAGAGAATTACTCATATATCTTTTAATTTTCATAATTTTTTGTGCACTGATATGAACATAATTTTTCTGAACGCCTCAAAGACGTAATTTCTATTGCCATGAATGTTCCGAAAAACGAGTACAAAATCTAGTATTCAAATAATTATGTATTAATCTACATTTATTTAATTTAAGAATTAGTTTTTTTTTCTGTTTTAATTGCAGAGCTGCCAACCTAATCCGGCAAATTGTTAGTACCGCCCCTTTTTCTATACCCCTTAATTTTTAAAGTAATTTTCTTCAAATATATTTACGATGAATTAAGAAGGAAAAACTCTAAAAACTGACTGGTGTAGAAAAAGGGGCGGTACTAACAATTTGCCGGATTAGGTTGGCAGCTCTATAATTGTATGGTGCGTTTCAAATAAAATAGAATAATGTAAGACTTTCTTTACAACTTTTTAAAGAATATTTCGTATTTATTGCTTGCCGATAAAATATGTTTTATATTCAAAACAATCTAACTTTTAAATGGAAAAAAAAAAAAAAAAAAAAAAAAAAAAGAAAATTATGTGATACGCATTGATTATTAACACTTTCGAACTGTACGTAATCTCCGTATCGTTTAACCTTCAATATTCTTTGCTTACGTTATCACACAACAGACAGACAGATCAAGGCGTTACTGCAGAAAAATTGCTTTCAGGTGCCGCTTGGTACGTTTGGCGAAAATCACCAGCTCCGTACCTTTTTGTATGGTTTAGAAGTTGCAACATTCCACTGGTTACGTTTGCTATCTCTGGCAAATTAGTTCACTTTTTGAAAGAGTTGGGCTTAACTAAATTTCAACTTCAAAATGGGGTCAAAATGACCCCATCTTGAGAAAGCGAGGATTAAATCATTGAGAACTTAAATAACATAAAGGGGCAGTCAGAAGGCCAGATAGACAGACGGACTATCAGACATAAGATACACTAATTCAAATAATATTCACCCTTAAAAGTTGTTCATAAAGTGTTAAAAACGACTAATGTAAATGAAAATGCAGTTGCAGCAAATTTCCAATATTAACCTTTAATGTAATTGAATATTTTTGTATGACCTTGTAAATTTTAAAGCTAATCCTACTATATTATATAGAAGACATTCTTTTGCGCTTATAAATACCATATTTAAATTTCATTAAGATGTGTGCAAAATAACGTTTTTAAAATATGGTTTATTTATAGGAATACCTCTCATAGAACGCAATGCTTTGGAGTAATTCCGGATGTCCTTGTACACAAATCAGTGGTTGTGTTTACTTCATTTTCAAAAGGGAACATCTGATAATGAACTTTAATAACATATTTAAATTTCATTAAGATTTGTTTAACATAAAGGCCCTGAAATATGGTTTATGGAAATACTTCTCATAGCTTTGGAATACTTTTATGTGTCTCTGTACACAAAACAGTGGCGGTATTCACTCCTTTTCCAACAGGAAACATCCGACAGTGAACTTGAATAACATGTATCAATTTTAAGAAATCCCATGCATATTTACGGGAGTTAGAGCATGGACACGTACTCAGACAGACAGAATTGAGAATTAAAAAATAAAAATTAATCTGCAAGTGCCTATTAGGGAACATTGGAAATTTTTTTTAAGAAATACCATGTTAAACCCATGTGAAAAAATTCACATAAGTTGCATGACTTGGCAAACGAACCTGAATGGTAGCAGCTCTCGCCCCGCACGGACTAAAGGGGAAAATCTTTTTCTTCGGAAATTGCTGTGATAATCAAGGTTATTCATATTACTATTAATGTTACATAATCAATAAGACTATTGATTTAACAAAAAAGAAAGAGAGAAAAACCATATTTTAAAGATCTAAAAATAAAATACTTTTAGACCTTGGAAAAAAAAAAAAAAAAAAAAAAACTGGAATTCTTATTTCACCTACTAAAGAATTTATGAAATACAATCTTTTAACACATACAGAGGAACAAAAGAAAATTGTGGGGAGGGGCAGTTTTTAAAGCACATTTGCGCTTTGGAACAACAAAAGTTTAAATGCATCCCTGTCTAAGATAAATAAGGTGACATGAAAAGACTAAAGTTCAGCCCTTTCTTCGTATTCTGTCCGTTTCAGTAGTTTAAAAACAGCGAAGAGATATACAAATGAGATAATGCTTTTGAAAAATACTCATTCCAAGAATTGTAATTAAGTAATTTAAAAATTTCAACATAAATGAATAAAAGGTATGTTTTTGCATTAATATGCAGTCAAATTAAGATTTAAAAAAAAAAAAATCCTTCTGATTTCATTGTTTTTTAAGAGAAATTCTAACGTTGAGCATATTCATCTATAGTTCATTTTTGAATCATTTACAAAATAATTAAAGAGCTTTATCAAAATATGTAAACTTCTATGTACAAGCTCTTAGCAAACAGTCCTTTAACTGAATATCCTTTTTTAAACTGCAATCTCCGTTTCATTCAATCGAAGAAAAGTACTGCAAGCTATTACTGAAGTTTAAATAAAAAGTGGTCTTAAATTAAAGAACCTTTAAAAGACCTGCATTATGAATAAATTTTTTGCACAAGTGTGCCGTACTTTAGAAAATAACCTTTTTTTTTTTTATTAATATTCTTTCAAAGTTAGTTTTAGACATTTTCATGAATTTAATATAATCATTATGACTGTATGCTCTGGTTTTCTTTCATCATTCGAGCTAATCATTATGACTACAGAGACATTATGCCTGAAATACGTGAATAATTTTTGTTTTATTTTATCAACGGTTTCTGTCAATTATAAGTTTTTTTTTTTTTTTTTTTTTTTTTTTTTAATAGCGCTTACGTTATGTTAGACCTTAATCAGTTTCTGCACGATTGTTTGAATATTTTTATCGTTATTAGCATTCAAAAATGCGACTTTCTTATAACATTATGATTGAAAACTTAAAATTCAAATTTTGCGGCTTGTATAAGTAATTTTAAGTGTAAAACTTTTATGAATAGTTTTCAATATCAAATATTTGAAAGCTGAATTTCTGAAAACGTATTCTGATTTTAAAGCCTAATTTTCCTCTCTTTAATTTCGAATGTTTTTAAATATTTACTTTGATTTCTTGCATTATCACATCTTTGTATGTTTTTTCATACCCAGACTGTTCAAGGCATTTCGATCTTTTTTGAAGAACCCTTTGATTTTCGGCGAATATTTGGCAGAACTCCAAATTTAAGTTCGTAATACGTGACTTGTGGTGCTAAGATCGTAATGGTTCACTGATACGTAAAGATTTTGATCCCTTTCTTATCAAAAGTCCACACCAAAGTATAAACATTAAATTTTTAAAGGTACTCTAAAAGGAATTTTTAAAGGTTTGACAACGTATAAAAGTGTTTCTTTTGTTTTTAATTAAATACATTTTTACTTCTTATTCTAAATTAAACAAAAAGGTAAAAAATTTAAATATGCATTTTGTGAGTAAAGGCTAAAATTTTGTGTTTGAAACGAAATAACAAAGTTTTAGTAACCTTACTTGTCTTTTATTAGACAAGAGATTCTTAAAAAAAATTAAATTCCTTTTAAAAAAAGAAGTTTAAGTTCAAATTTGACTTTTTAAAGAACTGTAGTTTCCGGTGTATAATCCGCAGATAAAATATGTCATTTCTCCACCAGAAATTTTTTTTAACAGAAAAATCTATTTTTCTTCGAAGAAACAACTCGAAAAAATATAACTTAATCCGTCAAATAAATTTTCTTGTGCAAAACTGACTTATCTGACCTTCGGATTATATGCCGAAAATTACGGTAATTATATTTCTTTGCTTTTTTATCTAACAATATCGCCTATAATTTAAGGAAGAAAAAAATAGCGAAGTTCATTTTTAAACGTCTAATATTTAAATATACCGTATGGCTACTATTGTTTCTTAAAATATATTTTCAACAATTAATTAGATAACTGATAAATATTTTTAATACTATAATTGTTTCTTAAAATAAAGAAACAACTTTTTTCCCCTTAAGATACTGAAGTTAATGTCTGCGGATTACAAAATATACATTATTACCATACACTAATCCCGAAAATTATATCTGTATTTTTAAAACATAAAAATAGAGCAAATAAATAAATAAATAAATAAAAAGGAAAGAAAGAAAGAAATCTGAATATACGAGCTTTACAAAGTACGTTGTCAATAATTGTTAATATTAGTAGCACATTTTTTTCTTATTAGCTTCATATATACTTTTTTATACCTACAGTACTTTATTAAGTATGACAATAAACATCTTGCTTAAAACAGATTTAAAGCATTTTCTATAATAGAAATAGTTAATTTCTATTGTGTTTTCTTATAATAACATAAGGAATAAAAGGTTTCTTTGACCTTAAGATACTAAAGTATATTTCAACGGATTAAAAAGATATGCATTATGTCCCTATCAATTGACCTAGAAAATCATTATTGTGCTTTTAGAACATAAAAATGCTACCAGAATGTTTATGGAACATCTTATACAGATGCTATTTTAAAAAGCCCATCCTATGATAAACGATGTTGCCGTATCAGAATGATATGTTCTTTAACCTTTGCCAAACCTTTGGGCAGTTATTTTTTAAACCAGTTTCCCTGTTTAACCTAGAATCTTCTTTGAATAATCATTATCTCCAATCCTTCCTGAAAACTTGTTGATGAAACAGAGAAATTTAGATATTCAATGATTTTTTCTGAGATACAACCCTTTGAAAAATAGCTCTTGGGATACTGATATGAATTAAATAGCAATTTTAATTTTAAAAAATGATTTCAATATTTTTGGTTCAATTAGATTAGCTTTAGTAAATTTACACAAGAAAATAGAATGTTAGACAAAAAGATTTTGAATTTCTTAATCATGCAATCAGTATATCATAAAATTATGTACACAGTTTGTGTATTATTCCTATTGTTTTGCGCTGTTAAAAATTTAGTACTTTTTTTTTTTTTCTTAATTCCTCCAATTTCCTGCATAATCAATCCACAAATCAGATAAATCAGTTTCAAATGAGAAATTTTATATAACAGAAAAATCTACGCAGAAATACCTCGAAAAAATATAACTTCGTCTGTTAACCCGTTAGTAGTCGCTATAAACAGCGCCACCTATTGCAGATTGCGCACTTTTTATTTAACTGTCACCAATAATTTTAAGAAGTGATGTGATCGACGTTTCTTCGATTTTATTCGCGTTTTATGTATATCAAATGCCACTTCTAAAAATTTTTGGTAGCTATTGAATAAAAACATCTGAAAAAATTGAAGGATGGGCGGCAAATCGACCAACTAAGCGACTACTAACGGGTTAATTAAAATTTTTAGTGTAAAACTGATTTATATCATACCTGCGAAGGAAATTAGGGTAATTGAAAAAATATATATAGGGAAGAAAGAATGTGGGATTAGTCTAAGTTTAATTAATGATTAATTATTGCTAATTTGGTTTAAACAATGGTTTATTTTTCATCACTAGAAGCTGAAGGTCAGCTGAGATCTTTTATTTTTCTTATGACAAAGAAGTCTATCTGAGAAATTCATTACATGAACTTGCCACTGAAATGTAGCTTTTTATTTTCATAACCCTACAAATAAATACAGATCTACCAACATTACTCATTTATTTCGAAGCATTGTCAGTACTTATATTTCCACCACTTTTTTTGAGCAGTATTTTTTTCCTGTTTACCCGTAATTATGCACTAGAGAACCTTATTCTACAAAATGCAAATTGGCTGCCCTACCAATGCTCCGGAATATGCTAGAACTAACATATCTAATTTATTCCGAAGCATTGTTAATGGCTTTTTTTTTTGCTCGCCACATTTTGTGAAGATTAATTTTATTTTTATTTAATCGTAATTACATATTGGAGAAAGCGGCTGCACTTTTTAACAAGCGTGAAAGTTCCGTTTTTCTTTAACGAAAACCAAATTCGGCATACAAACTGGAATAAACTTCTCATTTAAGTACATTTTTATTTACACATTGCAGGGGGATATTTATGCAATTCCAAGACAAAACTCCGCCTATAATAACTTTTCTACAAATGTATACATTATAATTAAGATATGAATGATTACACGAAGTAGTATCATGATACAAATAAATATAAAAATGCAGTATATCATATAAAAAAAGATATAAATTTCTGTAAATAATTATCTCCTAGAATGAATTACAATGGTACGGAGAAGGCGATAGAAAGAGTGCAGATGTATACAAACTCCTTAAAAATACGTATCCCTCATAAAATTTGTTAAATGTAATGTAGGTATAGCAGAAAGAATGCACTCTTTTCGGAAAAAATCTTACCAATTAAATTATTACAGATAAAGTCATGTTCAGAGCTGCCAACCTAATCCGGCAAATTGTTAGTACCGCCCCTTTTTCTACACCACTAAATTTTTAAAGTATTTTTCTTCTTAATTCATCGTAGATAAATTTAGAGAGAATTGCTCTAAAAATTAAGCGGTGTATAAAAAGGGGCGGTACTAACAATTTGCCGGATTGGGTTGGCAGCTCTGGATGTTTCTTTCTTTTTCTCACGTAAAATATAATCTCTTAAAATTTTCTGGTGTCTTTTAATAGTTTTCCCGACACGAGCGTTTTAGAACGTTTAGGTTAGCTGGAGACATTTACATTTTGAGCGCTTTAGAGAGTTAGGGCCGGCAAAGGGTTAAATGTCTATAGGCAATAGTTTTCCAGTGATCTTGTTATTATTTCAGGATTTTCGTAGCCTGGTGTTTAGGGAATATTTATAATTCCTTGGATACATTACTTTATTTTATGATTTTTAATAAAAGTTTTCTATATTTTATTTCTGTACAGTGAATATTTAAGAACGTTTGGCTGTAAAAGAGAATAGGTGAAAAGTTCTGCCTTTTATATACCATTATTTTCGAACAATAATCTTCAAATATATCAACAAAAATACGTTAAAGACTTCTTTATAAAAACAGTGGTACTAACAAGGAAACATTCAAAAGGTGTCGTCTTCAAAATATATTGAAAAAAAAAAATGTGATTCTACTCTTCATAAAACACCAGAAAGCGAAAAAATTATCGGCTGAAATGAATTACAGCGACCACAAAAAATTACCAAAATTAAGCATTTTTGACGATTTAGCGCTGTTAAGCAATAAGTTTCCTAGTACCGAGATTACCGTGTACGAACAGAACCGTGTTTTGCTTCTCCGCCAAGTACTCAAAATCAATCGCCTAACAGTGTGAAATCGCCAAATATGCTTAATTTTGATAATTTTTTGTGGTCGCTGTAATTGATTTCAGCCGATAATTTTTAAACTTTCTAGTATTTTATGAAGAGAAGAATCATAATTATTTATTTATTTATTTATTTTTTTCAATGTATTTTGAAGGAAATTACTAAATTTAAAATGAAATTTGTTTATAAACTCAGTAGGGGAGAATTCAGATAATTGTTTTCGACATACGTAAATATGTAGTTGAGATGAAACAGTTTTTAACTTAAATAAATACTTTTCATCTGCTTGGTTATAGTGAAAATAGGAGAAAAATTGTTCTATGAATACTATAATAAGTAAATATTATTGGGAAAAAAAAAGTTTTAGAAGAAGAAAGAAAGGAAGATAAACAAAGTAAAGAAAACGAGAAAATTTTCACAACTTTAATTTGAAGTTAATAATGTAATAAATTATAAATATATTAAAATTTAAAAAGTAATAACAATATATATATAATTTAATAGTACAATTTTGTCAAGTATTTCACGATTAGAAAACTATCATAATCACCCAAATAAAAAAATCATTTTAAATAAAAAATTTCAAAGAATTCGTCTGTACTACAATGTGATTTACAAATAGTCTTTAACACCATTCCTAGATAATACCCTATACGCCTCTAATCATTCTTTTTTTAACATAATTTATTATTGATGTTTTATTATATACGCTCCCTATATGTAATATCCTCGCAGTTTCTTTATCAGATTTCTATACAGCTTAGTTTATTTATTTATTTATTATTCCATTTTATCTGACCTCATCTGTAAAGCATCAGACATGCCATTCTTTTCTGAATCCCCACCCGCAGGCTTACATTAATAAAAATATGATTTGTGGACAAAATACTTCATAGATCTCAGTGAAGAGAAACGGGATCATTTAGAAGCATGTTCAATAGCCTTAAGGTGATAAATAGCGCTATTATACGACTGCCAGGCTAAGAATCGTCGTTGTCTGGGTGTTGTACTTTATGTTGTATAACATGTATGTTGAAGAGATTCTTGGCCAAAATTTTCTGCGTTCCAAGAGGTAATTTGGAATTGATATACAGGTTAATTGCTGTAGCATTAAATACTTTAAAATATTTGCTAGTTGCAGGACAAACATACTGAATGAAACGTTAAAACATTAACAGCGATTATAACAAATGTGTACATGACAAAAGTTGTTAAATTATTTTACGATTTTAATAAAGAACGCATTTAAATAGGGTGTGTAAAATGTAAGATTGTCCTCAAAAAAAAAAAAAAAAAAACAGGGGGGGGGGGAGGTATACCACTTTTTTATAGCAACCTTTGTATTAGTTAATCAAAGATAAGCACCGTAAACCATTACTAAAATGTAGTAATAATAAAGGGATATTTACTAAAGGAACTGCTAAAAGTCCGGGATTTGTATGTTTGTAAATGCACAGTAATGTACCAGAATTCTTTTTTACGCCAGTGTTAAAGAACAATAAATTATGGCATACAATTTTTAATGATGATCATACTAATTAAAAAGATTCAGTTTTGTTCTCTTTTTAACTAATTTAATGCTATTCAGGCAATTTAAAACGTAATATGTGCATATTATTTAGGTTTCTATGTAAAAGGACTATGTAAAACGCATGTCATTTCACGTTGAACAGACCTTATCAAAGTAACATAACATAATTGGTTTAATTCATTTTTAAATCATTCCACCCAGTCCTACATCACCTCGCTCAGAGATCCCCATCAGTAGGCAAGAGATCTTTTCTCTTAGCTGGTAGACGAGGGTACCGAATTCGATCAGTCGTAGTACTCATCGACTTTGCCATTTATGGGCTAGAAACTTTTAAAAAATTAAGACATTTTTCCTAAATAGTAATAGAAGATTGGGTTCATTGCGTACATTTATAGCTTTAAACGAATCGAAGATTTACGTTATAAGGCATTCATTTACAAAAATAATTATCTGTATGAACAATAACTATATATAAATGAACCTATAAGCATATACTCGTATATAGAAAAACCATTTCCCCTTTGACAAATGCATTTCAAGAGCTTTATCTTTAAACGCTACGAATATTTAAAGAAATATTTCGGTTTTCGGAAAAGGAAAAGGAAAAGTTCTTTTCTGAAACATTACAATAAATAAAATAAACCTGGGATGATATTTCCGCTTTTTTCCTTGCCACTATTCCTAAACAGAAATCTTTATCGTATACTAAGGGGGATAAAAATAAGCCACACAGCAGAAAAATGGGCTTATACCTTTTTTATTTGAAATAACTTCAAAACTAATCATGGAGACAAATAAAACTGTCATATTTGCATAATATCAAAGAGATAAAATTATACCTATGTACATTTTTAATTTAGTAACTCAATTTATTACCCTATACTAAATACTCAATAAAAATCTACACAAAACTTTCTTTTTAAACATAACATAATAAACATATAAAAGTCATCTCACCAATGATTCTTTAACATTTAAAGAATCATTGGTGATAGGAATTTTATATTGTCACCTCGCGCATTAAAATATTTTTTACTTTTCATTCTAAAGTTAATATTTTTCGCGGTATCATTAATTGCTCTACCCTTGCCATTTTTGAAATGCTTTTCCAAATTACAACTGTCCTAACAACTTTTAAACACTTTTAAATGATGTTAAAAAGTGTTAATGACTTCGGTTTGTCTACCTGTCTATCCGCCTGTCTGTCTGTCTGTACTCAAACTCCCGTAAATATTTATGTAATTTCTTGAAACTGGTACATGATATCCAAGTTCACTATCAGATACTTTCAATTGAAAGTGGAGTGAATATCTCTACTGCCTTGTGTACAGGGACACCTAAAAGTATTCCAAAGCATTGTGTTCTATGAGAGGTATTCTTATGAACAATATTTTAATTTCTTTATTTTACACAAATTTCAATGAAATTGAAACATGTTATTCAAGTTCACTATATGATGTTTAGTGTAGAAAATGGAGTAGATACCACCACTGGTTAGTGTAGTATACATGAGAGGCATTTAGCTAATTTATGAGAGGCATTTAGCTAAACCAAATTTTAATAACTTTACTTTGAACAAATCTTAATAAAATTGAAATATGTTATTCATATGCACAAAAGAATCCTTTCTACAGAATGTAGTACGATTAACATTAGATTTACTGGGTCACACAAAAATATTCAATAACATTGAGGGCTTTTATTAGAAATTTGCTGGAACTGTATTTTCCTTTACGTTAAGTGATTTAATGCTTTTAACATTTTTTAAGTGTGAATATGATTTCAATTTATGTATCTAGCTGTCCGACTGTCCACCCGTCTATCTGTTCGTCTGCCTACCCCCAGCGTCCGTAAATATTTTCGGAATTTAAAAAAAAAAATGTATATGTTATTCAAATTCACTATGGAATGTTTCCTATTTTAAATGGCATTAATAGGTCCTGTGAAACTGGTTTGTGTACAAGGACACCAAAGAAAATGCCAATGCATTGTATTTTAGGACAGACATTTTTATAAATTACATTTAAAGAACTTTCTATTCTAAAAATCATAAAGAAATTGACATTTATTGTTAATATGCTAAAGCAATATTTTGTATGGAATATGACTTTGTTAACCTTCGGTTTTACAGGGCTACATTAAGGGCTGCAATTGGAATAAAATGACTATGTTTTCTTTAGTCTTAAGCATCTTTAACACTTTCTAACAATGTTTAAGAATGATTAGGAATTCCATTAGTCTTTCTGTATGCCTTTCAGAACTAATGTCTCTCCGTTGTGTGATTACGTAGGCAAAGAGCATTGGAAATTATACGATACAACAATTAAGTATCTTCGAAAAGTGTTAATAATCAATGTGTACCGCATGATTTTCCGTTCCTGTTTGTTTTGAATACGTGGCTCAATTCTAAATTGTATGTGGAGGACGACGTAATAAAACCTCTTCGAAAATTTGCTTTTTTACTGATAAAATTGGTGGTTGCAGAAAGAGAAAAGGAAAATATCCAAGTGCGTTCTTTTATTTCTTTCCCCTTTAGTATATTTTTAACATTGTGTGTGTGTGTATGTGTGATTAAATAGTATAGTTATTATTGTTTGAAAATAATGGTAGAAAAAAGAGAAAAAGAAAAAAGCGCATAAATCTCATCCCTGAACACGTATTCAACAGAGCACGACAATTGTTTATAAACCCGTTTCTTCATTCAACCTGTGGCCACATTTTCTGTAGTAATTACTCGAAAAACAATACCTTAAAATTCTATTAATGTTAAGCCGCATTCCTCGCACAAAAATATATTCCTGGATCTAATTTTAAAAACTAAGAACGTAACTACTCAAAGCGGTCAGTTATCCATTTTAATTCAGGAATTCAGTAACCAATGCAATGTAATCACAAATGATTTTCCTTAAGGATTACAGACGGTTTTGTGTCTTTCAATTCTAAGGTTATGCCAAAGATAATTGTTCTCCTCACGAAACGCTTTAGTACTCAGTCATTGCACAAACCATGTTGATTATCTTTTGTCGATAAGAAACAAGAGTTTTCCTGTTCGCAGGAAATGTAATACTGTTGAACGCTTCATAGCATATGTAATAACAGCTGGCTACAATGGGATTAATTGGATTTGAAATATATTTTAGTTTTTAAATATCATTGTGTTAGAAAGCTTAAATTAAATCATATTATTTAGTGGTTAATTTCGAGATTAAATGATTCTCATAACATCTTTTCATTCGTCTTGAGACGTTTAAACATTTTATTAGCTCATGAATGCTTAACTTGTCCTATATCTATAACGGTTACTGGCCATCTAGTACTTTTAAAATGATTAGAATAATAAGTAAACAATTTACATATTATATTTTTTTTATTCACTAGAGGGCCTCTGCTCCCTGTTCACTCCGCTCACCAATCTCCAAGAGAGGCTTTACCACCCCTCCACTCGCTACACTTATTAACCCCTGTGACGCTCTGCCCGCTTATTCGCTTCTTTTCCTTTCACTGAATATAAATAGTGCATAACACACACACACACACAAAAAAAGTTTTAGAAATTCTCATATTCAATGTCAAATTGAAATACATAATATTTAATACCTTTTTATTTTATTTTATTTAACAAGATATTGCGTTAAAAATCAGTAATTGTTTTCAGAATAGAAGAAAATTCGTAATATCTATACCATTGTGCGTTACAGCTTTAGTATATGACCTCTTGGCAATTTTTAAATTTTTGTCACTATTTGCCGATGAATTTTTTTGTGTAATTGCACGTTAATAATTAAAAAAAAATTCTAGTACCCATCTTTTCTAACGACCATTCATTTTACTATTGAATTTTTCAGTTAATTTAGGGCATTAGATAATACTCTCTCTATATTTTTAATGTAGAGTTAGATAATAATTTTACACATTCGAAAATACCTGAAAAGAAAAAAAATATTATTAATATTATTATTTGAGTTTATTATTAATATTTATTATTATTGAAGATAATGAGTTGGAATTTCAATCTAATTTTTTTTTTCTAAAAATGTTTATCCGAATTAGTTTTAAAATATGTAAAAAAATAGAAAATATAAATACACTTTAAAAACACAAAGAAACGCATTGAATTACACAGACACGACATTATTTCCTCATTTACAAAACAAGAACGTATAAAATAATAATAATTATAAACAACATAAGAAAATGCTTATAAGAAAATTAATTTTCTAAAAGTAGGTGGGAAAACATAGACATTTATTTTATTTTGTTTACATCAATGATCACATTTTAATTTTCCTGTGGATAATGACGTCATAAGACTGAAAGTACAATGATTTCAGAAACTTTTTGTAAAATGGCAAATAAAGTATCTTTATAAACCCTACGCTTTTAATTAATAACTTCGTTAATTAAGAGGATAGAAATTTCTAACTGACTGAAATGTCTCCCTTTGGGTATTCCGCACACATTGATTCCTCTCATGATGCGGTGAACCCTGCCATTCGCAAGAAGATATGGCCGCAAACAAACAAACAAACAAAAAAGACGCCAGCGAAAGTAACTTTTTTTTTTTTTTTTTTTTTTTAATTTAATAAATATATAGAGATATTATTATAATTAAATTCTGAATTGCGTTTTAAAGGCAGCATTTTATAAAATACAAAAATTTTTTAGTCGACTATTTACACTTAAAGTCGGAAAAGTATTTAATCTTCTTTCCAAATTGAAGGTATTATAAGTTTTTTATTTACATTTATATTTATTTAATAGTATTCAAAAACCATTTTTGAAAAATGTTTGCGGAATAATTAATATAAAGAAAGAAAGGTAAAACAAAGACAAAAATAAAATAAAATACAATAAATAAATAAATAAACGTTATATGTTGTTGGTATTACAAATCTTTCTTCTACATTTTCATATACTCAGGGATGAAAGAGTACCGCTTTCACTGCTGTCAGTATTTATATACAGAATTTTTTATTATGCTTTTACTTTATTTTTATTTGTTTGTTTATTTATTTTTCTTTTATTTTATAGGTCAGAAATTTTTATATTAAAATACTGATGGTAAAAAAAGCTGTTTTCTTTTATCCCTGAATGTACAAATTTCTGTAGCACAATTTATTTACTATTTTTTTTTTTTTTTCCGTGATGGATGCAGACTTCAGAGAAATATAAAACTAAATGTAAGAAAAAATTCAATTCTTTGCTCTATACACGACAACAGATACCTTTTTTTGTAATATTTCTTACTCTTTTTTTTTTTTTTTTTTGTAAAAGACAAAAATAAATAAATAAATAAATAAATAAATAATAAACAAAATCATAACTATGTTTCAAATTATTACAAGTCCATGGTTCAACCATTCGTTTTATAAGCATATTGACGAATACAATCAAAAAATACTCATCGTAAAAATTTACATTTTCCCTAGTTGACTATTATTACCATAAATAATTCTTTTAATTTCTTAATGGTTCGTTAAAAATATTTCTCAGTGTGAACAATTTTACGAAATTTTGACCTTTACTGCTATATTAAAAATTACGTTAAAACTGGTTGGCAGCGTCATCTGTTGGGCAACTTTTACCAAAAGTGGATAGGTACTAATTTATGTCAAGTTACCGCTACATGTAAATGAAATTCTGTGCTTTTGCTCTTGAGCTAAAACTGGAAAAAAGTTTTATTACACTTATAGACGGACAGCCAGAAAGATAATTTCTAAAAATGGTCAAATCACGTTCTTTACCCCTCAAAACATATAAACCCAACAAAAATCGGAAATCAAAATTTTTATTAATCCAGTTCTTTCCTCTATTGGATGAAGAAAGTAAAAATGAAAAATTTGGCATATATCTTTAATACCAGTAAATGTAAAAGTATTTTATAATACAGAAGACATGAATTATATTGAGGTACTTTTTATAAACTGGTAAATATATTAGCTTCGAAGCCCAATATACGCATTTTAAACTAGCATTTAGAAATATTTAATTTTTAGAGAAGGCATTAAAATAAATGAAACCGGATAAAGTTAAATAATTCTTTAAATTTTGCATTCTTAAATGAAACGAGTCTTGTCGCTTTCTTTTAGGTTGAATTCTTTACAAATCGACCTATTTCAATCACTTCGTTTATCTATCTATCTCTCTCTCTCTCTCTCTCTCTATCTATATATATATATAATGAAAATTTTGTCATCACGATAACTTCCGAAATAATACTCCAAATCGAACTAAATTTGGACTGCGAACTTATCTTATAAATATCTTGGATGAGTTCGTTAACCAAGTTGCTCTGCCATTTTGCTTTCAAGTGGCGGCCACTCAGCGTTCCCAACTTTTATAATTTATTCACGAGCACTTTTAGCCCCGCCTTCTTTTCGCACCAGAATTTTTGTAGATTATTTCTCTTTAATATGTGACAACGATTAAAGAAGAAGAAAATCATTTATCAAAGTTTCTGGTATGTAAAAGAGGCGGGGCTAAAAAAGCTCGTGAATAAATTATAAAAGTTGGGAATTCTGCGGCCACTTGAAAATTTCAAGTTCATATTGTAAAAAGCGTATTTAAGACCGGATCTGCTAGAACTTTGATGAATACGAAGACCATATAAGGGCCTCAACCAATTTTATTAATGAAGTTTATCCGTATAATTTTTAAGAAAGTGGCGGATAACTTAAACTAAGTGGAGCCAGGGCCTGATTAAGGGGGAAGCTCGCTCATACCGGAATATTTTTACAATTATTTTTTACTTCATGTCATAGAAATTCCACGCTTTGACGAGGAAATATTTTTTATAAAAAATGAACGGTGTAAAACAATTCAATTTACTCACATTTATTAGACACCAGAATTCTTTTAAAATAATTTTTAATGAAAATTTTCTGTTTATTATAGGGGGAAAGTATTTGTTAAAAAATAACGGTGTAAGTATAAATAATGTGTCAAGAGCGAGCTTCCCCCTTAATCAGGCCCTGAGTGGAGCCACTTGTAATCAGGCTACCATTCCAAAAGTTTTAATCACAATAACTTCCGAAATAATACTCCATATCGAAACAAATTTAAACAACGAATTTATCTTATAATTATCTTGTATGAGTTCGTTAACCAAGTTATTCCGCCATTCTGTTTTCAAGTGGAAGGCATTTAAAATTTTCAAGCTCACATTGTAAATAGCGTATTTAAGACGAGATTTGCTTGAATTTAGATGTATACATAGACCATATAAGGGACTCAACTAAGTTTATTACTGAACATTATCCGCCATTTTGAACAAAGTGGAGGAAGCAACGAAGCAAACGAAGCAACGCCGCTTAAAATCTGGCTAAAACGAAAATTTATAATCACGATAACTTCCGAAATAATACTCTAAATCGAACCAAATTTCAACAGCGAACTTTTGATACAAATATCTTGGAAGAGTTCACCGGGCAGCTTCTTCCGACATTTTGTTTCCAAGTTGCAGACACTTGAAAATGTGTCATCACGACAACTTTTGAAATACTACACTAATTCAAACCAAAGTTGAATAGTGAACTTACGGTTTAAATATCTTGGATAAGTACGCTAGGCAACTTGCTCCACCATTTTGTTTCCAAGTGGTGGCCACATGAACGTTTGTCATTATGATAACTTTCGTAATACTGAATAAATTCGAATCAAATTTGGGTAATGGATTTATTATTCAAATATCTCAAATAAGTTCGCTGGGCATTTGACTCCGATCTTTTGTTTCCAAGTGATAGCCACTTCAAATCACATTGTCGCTTGAGAATTTCTTATCAAGATAATTTTTGAAATACTGAATCAGTTCGAACCAAAGTTAGACAGTGAATTTATTATACAATTATCTTGGAAGATTTCGCTTTACAAGTTCCTCTTCAATTTTGTTTCTAAGTTGCGTCCATTTAAAATCTGGCTGTCACTTGAAAATTTCTTATCACGATAACTTTTGAAATATAAAATTAATTCGAACCAAAGTTTGACAGTGAACTTATCATACAAATATCTTGAATGATTTCGATGACCAAGTTGCTTCGCCATTTTGTTTGCAAGTTGCGGCCATTTAAAATCAGATTGCCACTTGAAAATTTCTCATAACAAAAAACTTTGAAATACTGCACTGGTTCGAAATAAAGCTTTACAGTGAATTTATGCTTAAAATATCTTGCATAAGTTTGCTGGGCAACTTGCTCCACCTTTATTATTTCCAAATGGCGGCAACTTGAAAATTTGTTATCGTAATAACTTTTGAAATACTTAATGAATTTTAATCAAAGCCGAATAATGGATTTATCATTCAAATATCTATGATTTCTGTGGATATGTTTCTTTGCACTTTTGTTTTCAAGTTGCGGGCACTTGGTCGTGACCACTTGAGAATTTGTTATCACGATAACTTTTGAACTACTGAAATTATTCAAACCAAATTTGGACAGTGGACTTATCTTACAGTCGGCAGAAAAAGTATCCGAGCACTAACATTAATCCCTGTATAAAAAAGTGCACTTAATACTGCTTTGTTAAATAAATCCTTGTCGAGAAAGAAAAATTTCCCCCATTTAACCCGTTAGTAGTCGCTATAGACAGCGCCATCTATTACATATTGCGCTTTTTTATTTAACTGTCACAAATAATTTTAAGAAGTGATGTGATTGACGTTTCTTCGATTTTTATTCGCATTTTATGTATATCAAATGCCACTTCTAAAAATCTTTGGTGGCTATTGAATAAAAATATCTGGCAACACTGAAGGATGGGTGGCAAATCGACCAACTAGCGACTACTAATGGGTTAAGGGACATCTTAATCGCTACACCCATTTCAGAATTTGAATTTATTGATCTTATGTAATGAATATATTTAAAATTTATTTTAAACCATGAATAAAGGTATTTTTTCCTGATATATAATGTTCGTTAAACGCATAATTCCAAAGTGAAGTAATCAGAGCTGCCAACCTAATCCGGCCAATTGTTAGTACCGCCCCTTTTTCTACACCAGTAACTTCTTAGAGTTTTTTACTTCTTAATTCATTTCAAATATATTTGAAGAATATTTCTTAAAAAATTAAGTGATGTAGAAAAAGGGACGGTACTAGCAATATGCCGGATTAGGTTGGCAGATCTGAGTAATGTATTGATTTGAATTTTTAAATGTAGAATCAAGCACAGAATAGGAATCTTCAAAATACTTTTTCTTTAAATGAAATAAAAAATTAGTTATAAAAAAAAAAAAAATCTAATAACTTCTTTTAAAGAGTCAATATGTCTTATTTTAAAATATTTTCATAGCAGAAATCAGTGTTTCAAAATATTTTCCACTAGTCTAAATATTAAACAAGGTTGTAAATTTCACAAAACTATCTATCTGGTGCAATGATTCAAGTAAACAGTACAGTGACTGTTTAAATATTTTATTTTAGTTTAAATAATAATCGATGACGTGATGTGCCATAATTTCTCCTCTAATGTAATGCAATACCCATGAAAAGATTATTTTTTTGGGTTTATATGTACAGTATAATAGTTATTTACATTTTATTGAGTGCCCTTTTTATTCAAAATTTTAACAGATTTAAAGTCTAAGAACTATTACACAGGGGGTTGCAGCATTCCTATATTTTTACATGTGTTTTATTATTCTGTAACCGCTATTTCAGAACAACAATTTTTAAAATAATATTACGATAAAACCTTAAAGAAAAAAAATTAACAAAATAATTAAGCGCACGTAGAAACACAAGAATGTTGCGACCCCCTATAATTGAACTAGCACCTTAACAAATATATATATATATATATTAGTTCTTTATATTACAATTCAAACACACTGTTTCTGCATAGTGCTATTCATGTTAATTAAACACTAGTTAGTACCCGTCAAAACTTGACGGATCAATGACACATTAATGTGCAAATTATACCTTTTTAGGGCATAAAGTGTAAAACACCTCTGCTTTAATATTTCGCATTGCTCTTAACCAGTTAAAACTTCCTATTTTAATCAATGATATATTTTGGTTGCAGAGTGGAAGGAAATTTCAGGAAATTTCAATGTACAAAACTTAAGCGCACTACAGATAATAAAAATAAAATCCCATTTTTTTCCCCTAATTTTACTTTAAATATGACCCCCCCCCCAAAAAAAAAAAAAAAAAAAATGTGTAAGTAGCAATTAAAAGAAAGACATAATCGATATTTCTATACATAGTATCAATACGTAGTATCAATTATATACATTGTACCAATATTTGTGATAATACTTAAAAAAGCATCATGCATGTAAATTAATCCCATAATAGAATTCCTTCCTACCTCACTGAATCGTTTTTCAAGAAAAATGAAAGAATAGATTTACTTCCAGATTATAATTATAATAACTTACTATCAACGGTATCCAATCACTGTTTTTCAGTAAAGGACGACAGTAATAAGTACATTTTAAGTGTAAAATCATAGCTTTGTTTCTGATTTTTCATTCCCATATTTGTAAAACTACTTTGATTTAATCCAAAATATTAATTCATTGTATTTTAAAAATGAACTGCAAATAAGTTGGCTGGTTGTTTTGGGGGATTAAGGCTGATTGACTGCTCTAGGGCTCTAGGCCTGAGGGGGAGTGCCCTCCATGGGGGTCTTTCTAAGGGTTCCTAACCCGTATTTACGCAAGTTTTGAAGAAAACCACGGAAAACTTCGAACAGCTAGGTCGGGGAGTGCGACCTGGGATTGAACCCGGCACCTCACGTCTACCAGCTTTGAGCGCTGAACCGCTCGGTCGCTGGTGGGTTCGAACTGCATATCGGAATAAATTTAAAAGTTGTTTTACTGAAATATTAAACAAAAAAAAAATACTTTTGTGAAAATATTGGTGCTAATATGTACAAACTATATTAGAAGTAGTGCCTTAGCGCTATTTATAGTTATTATTAAACGGTTGACAAATATAACCTTATAATATATTTCCTATATAAGCTGTTCTAAAATGCAAATTTTTGAAGAATTATAGTGGTAACATTATATTACAGTTAGTTAAGTGTTAATAACTATAATTTGGTTAAAAATTTTTAACTGAAAAAGAATATGGAAAATATCCTTAGCGTTTCTCCCACATACGTGTACCCACAGAAAAGCTGAAATTTCATGTTCATAGAATAGTTTATATATATAGGCATTCGGTGCGAATATAAATTTTAAATTTTTCCACCGAATATAATTTAAAAAATTGTTCTTTCAACACATCTATATTAACAAACGAACTTTTAAAATAAAATTAATAAAACGATAAGGTATAAAACAAAATGAGCAGAATTCAGAGTATAAATGTTTATGCACCAGTATTTTACAAAAAAGGGATTTTAAAATAGGAAATACTACGACATTTCAATTTATGCAAATGTGTCTGACGGTTTGAAATTCACATTAACCACATTACTTAGTCATGATATCACTTTAACTTCATTTCTTTAATGTTCATCTAAAACTCACGATGCCGTAAACCAGTTTAAAGCACCTGGAAACCATCATTACACAGAAAATTAAGTTTCTAATCTTTATTCTTCTGTTTTACATTCGTTAAATCACCATGAAGTAATTTGTTTGACACGTAATGTTTTTTGCTCAGCTCTCGTTCGCAGTCAGTAGATTTAACAAGTCAAAGCCATCACAATGAATAACACTTTGAGAAAAGATAAGAACTTGTGAAAAATATGCCCGATTATTCCAATTATGAGGTGCTTTTCCTATGACAAAGAAGAGTGTTGAAGCATTTGATGTTATCGCCTATTAATGACATATACACATAAAGACGGAAATAGAATGATTATTATTAATGGAACATTATTTATTGCCTAATAAAAGATTCTTTAATTATTTTACCATTGGCAGTTCTTTTTCAGCTCTACTGTACGGATATTCAAACTAAATAGAGTGAAGTGCACCTTTTATGCAATAAGAAACGGGATGAATAATAAATGAAAAATATATCCTTGTATCACAGTTACTGTCACTTTATTTCTAATGTATTTCATGTTGTAGTTTAACAAGATCCGTTGAATTCGATTCTTTGTGTGCTGTAGTTTCAATGTGTCTAAAAAATTGAATTTAAGGGTCGCAGTATCCTCTACTTTGAAGACCGTGAATATTTTATAGCAATTTTTTTTAATTTAATTACAAAAATTCGACAATAAATTAAATCGCTGTTTGTCATTAAAAAATACTAGTGTTAAAAATGCGACTTTTGTTGAAATGAATAAAAGTTATATTCTAGTTACATTATAATATATTACTTTATTCTATGTACAGACTGTAAGTGTATATAATTTTGAATGTTGAAAGTTGAAAATGTTAGTTCTCATAATAATCAAATATTGAAACAGGGCTATTGGGGTCCGAATTTTTCTTAAACACTATTACGAAACTAGTAATATTTGCTTTATTCAAATGAAAAAAAAAAATATATATATATAAATTATTATCCTAGGAAATAGCATTTCTAGGTTGTGATCACCTAATAGTGAAGTCGTTGAAAATATGTAAATATGAAGAATAAATAATTATTTATGTTTGTCAATAACACAAATTCCTACCTGTTGTCTCTATGAATTGAAATAATATTACTCAAAATGAAAGTGTGATTGATTGCAAATGCCAATGCACAGCAGTTTTCTTAATTTAAAATAAGTTTATAACAAATAAAAGAAAAACTTACACGAAATATATTTTATTTTTACTCTGTATGGAATATTTTTACTATACTATATGAAATTTCATATATGTTGACGTTTAGTTTATGTATCTAAATTCACATACCCTAAAATTTCATAAAAAGCAAACTAAAACTAATCTTGAGAGTAGTTATTTTAAATTGCCCGTCAAAAGGTGAATAGAACTTGCATAAATCTCAGCCTTAAAATGAGTAATAATACAAATATGTATTGTAGTAGGTCTAAATATTTTTTATCTCTACCCCTCCCGAGAGGTTCTGCTCTTAAGACTGGTAAGCGAGAGAAGCCGGGTTCGAATCTAGTTCGCACTTCTGGTCATGATCACTCTGAGTTTTCCGCAGTTTTTCCGAAACTTGCGTATGTCTAGGACCCCTTACAAAGACCCTTTCCCTCACGTAAGGAACATAATCCAAGCCTATAACCAATGTGTATACCTAGAATATTATCAAATTTTAAATAACGTATTACTCAGTTTCGACTATGCAGCTTGCTATGCAAAATTTGATAATATTATAGTGTTTAGAAAATTTGATACCGAAAAATACATAAACATTATAAAGATATGTCAAAAAATAATTGCCAAACAATTCAAGAAATTGCTTAAAATATAAATATTACACTTCTGTATTATAAAATATTTGCAGGATTCTTTTCTCTGTAAGCCATTAAAAAAAAAAAAAAAAGCGGTATTAAAGTAAAATGACTCAGGAAAATAACTGAAAGTCTGCCTGCCTGAATATTTTAAGTATTAACACGGTTGATTTTTCATTTCAAAAATTAGCGAACAGTAAGAAATGTAAAAGTTTCACACACTGACCGTTATGAAGTTATGGCGCTGTATTCCAGTCGTCGATTTTACTAACAGAGTTTAAAAGCCTAGGAGAACAAACATCTCCTAAGTAATGCTTATTTTATTTTAAGCTTTAGTTTACAGTTTATTATTATTATTTTATTATTATTATTATTATTATTATTTCCGTTAAAAACAGGCGTTTGACATTTAAATTGAGATGAGTTTTCATTTCATTTTATTGGAAGAAATGTTTCACTTTACTTATTTATTTATTTATTTTTTACCAATTCTTCATTCATTAATTTTAAATTTTGAATTACGCACATGTTATCAATAAGTCTTATTTTAAAATAGGGGTGTCTAAATGCAACAATAAATTTTGCTCCCAATTCCTGTTTTATTATTATTTAATTTTTTTCTGATATCAAGTAGTATTTTTAACATGTAGTAGGGAAACGAAACTTTGGGAAACCTTATACATATATATATAGATAGATAGAACTTTATTTTTAAATATATAATAAGATATAGATTGTAAAATTTTATTATTATAATTGCCTTTATTATTAAACTACTTGTTCAAAGCATTTATTTTATAAAATTATTTTTACTTATCTGCGTATAATGTTTTTGATATTGATATTCGTCCATAACTAAAATTAGTGCAAAATTTTTGGTGCCTCAGCTATTCCTCCTCCAAGAAAAAATTATTAAAATTTTCTGTGCCGACGTTTATTTCTCAAAAAAAAAAAAAAAAAAAAAAAAAAAAAAAAAAATTCTTTTTGGTTCTATAAAACTGTTTCAAGAAAACATCCCCAAAAATATATCAGTGCAAATAATTTTTGAAAGTATACGAACTCTTTTCTTTTCCGATAGTTATAGAATTTTATTGAGTAAAAATATTTCGATATTACTTTTTATATGAGCATTTTTCTTTTCAGATATTTATAGAATTCATTGTGTAAAAATTTTTAGATATTTATCTTTATAATATTACATGAATTTTGGTATAATTTATACATATGATGAATGCAATATTTTAAATATATATAAGTTAAAATTATATAATTTATATTTAATTAATATCACATAATTACCTGAATTCATGGAAAAAAACTGGTTGACACAATAAAATTAATTTAATAATCTACTGGGTAGTACTTAGACTGCATAATTACATAACTTTAATGTATTTGATAAACTAGTATTTTACTTTTTACATTTAAATGAAATGGATAAATTTATGACTGTCAGATCTTTCTAATGCAGTCTACAGAAATATAATTTTATATGTAATTATTTAGTCAACGCAAAATAAAATACCTTTTCAATCAAAACGGTTAATTTTAAAATTTACAATGTTTTTGAAAATAAAAAAAATTTCGATTATTTTTATCTTTTTTTCAGCGTAAGCAAATTTATAAAGTTCTGCGTTAAGTTAAATAAAATATTTGCTTTCAAGCTAAGCTATAGCAGCAATTAAAAATTATCAAAAAATATTGTCTTACTTGGCATCATTAGTTTACTTGAATATTTAGGCTATTCTAATTGTTTTAAATGCATTATATTTACCAATTTAAAAGTTTTAAAATTTATCGCTTAATCTGCTTATCTCTTTCGCATTCATCCTGTGAAAGAAATGAAATATAATGAGTATTTTTTCCATTTGAATTGTTATCTCAAAGAAAATATCATATTTTTTGGCGTATAATCCGCAGGTCAGATAAGTCAGTTTCGCACCAGAAATTTTAATTTACAAACAAAGTTATATTTGTACGAGCTTTTTCATCTTCAATATATATATATTTTTTTTTCAGTTAGATAAATTTTCTAATGCCGGAATGACATATCTTACCTGCGGATTATATGCCGAAAATCATGGTACATGCCCCGAACAAGGAAAAATACTATAATTTTTCGAATGTGCTCGGCGATTCCCACGCTCAAGGTGCTTTAATCAACAATTTCGTGATAATCACCTCTGGGTGAGAGTGAGAAGCTATGATCTCTAGTGTCTCCCCTAAAAACTTAATTTATTCTATAGACTTTTCATAACTAATTGCCAAATATTTTAGAAATATCAAAGATTGCATGTGTTTAGAAAATTCTTCAGTACACCATTTAAGCAAATTTGAATTTATGATATTTTGGACTAAGATTACAGGTTGTACGCAGGGTGTTTTCGAAAATAACCTTCACAATACATAATCGTATAAATTTATGACATAATAAAGAGATGACGACGTTTCTAATTTATTTATTGTATTGTTAGTACTCGCCTTGTTTTCAAACCACTTTCACAGAGTAATTTTCCCCAATATATAATTACCGTTAAATTAGAAGAAAATTCCACGACAAAAAAAGTGGTTTGTGAAAAAAGATATTAACAATGTTACGAAATAAATTGGAAATGTGAACAGCTCTACATATTATAATTATTTTTAATTTTTGATTATAGTTTTAATAAAATAATTAGCCAGTTATGCGAGTACCTACGTGTGCAATTTTTTAGGCACGGTTTATTAACCGACAAGCAATATTACTCGATATACAGTTTTAGATATTATATATTTATTTCATAATTTTGTCGTTGCAATTCAAGAATTGCTTTACAGATTCAGGCTCTAACTGCCACCGAAGTCCTACGTTAACTAAGAAAAATTTAGAAAGATAGTTATTTCTTATTTAATACAATTAATTGCGATAATTAGAAATTAAATCTGAAATCAATATACTGTGTTTAAAAAAAAAAAAAAAAAGAAAAAAAAAAAAGAAATTTTTTTACTAAATACTAAGCAATTTTAAAAAGATGATAAATTTGAAAAATTTTCAAAATAAATTGACGCGCGGCTTCACTGTAAAAGAAAAAATAAAAAATTATATAGAAATATGTTATGTAAAACTATTAAGTATGCCAGAAAAAAAATTAAAACAGAAATAGTGTTTCAAATTTTCTCTAGTATTACTTTTTTTATGTTTAGAATTGCATGATAATAGCAGAAAAATGCCCCAATGGCCAAGAGGCTCTCAAAAGCCTGGTAGAAGGGGAGGGCCGGATTCGAACCCAGGTTGCGTTCGTTGGCCTAGCCATCGAGAGATTTTTGTGGTTTTCTACAAAACTCGTGTGAATTCGAGCTAGGACTTCTTAGAACTCCTCTCCTCCAGGAGTGCATCCTACCCAATTCTAGGACACCGACTAGACAGTTCGTCTGAATGCCAAAATGCACCCTCTCACACCATAAGCAGCAAAATAATATCTGAACAATTTTCGCTTGGTTTCTTATGCTGCTGTATGTTGAAAACTTATGTATATAAATGCCTTGTGATTTGTGATTTGGATACACTAACTCTTGTAAAAGTTTTCGATGTATATTAATAAAATAAACATTATAGATACGCTAAAGAAATATTTAATGAAAAACTAATAATTTTTTTTATACACACCAAGTCTGAAACAATACTTGTAATGACTGGTTTTTCTATTTTTAGAAGTATGCTAAGTCACGTTTATAAAACGACGTATTGCCAACGGGTGCACATTTTAAACAGGATAGGATTTCGTTTTATGGCTTTTGTGGGACCCATTTTCTTATTTATATTTCGCGAAATTCATTTGTATGATACTTAAGTAGACACATTTTTCCTCTGCTTGTGTTTCTAGTCAAATAGATTTAAAATTAACAATGATTATTAACTTAAATATTTAGCACATTTTTCCTCTGCTTGTGTTTCTAGTCAAATAGATTTAAAATTAACAATGATTATTAACTTAAATATATCATCATAGCAACAATTTAACCAAAATTTTGTTTTCAAATTTTAAATTTCATATCTAAGATGTTTTTAATATACAATCATTTGCAAAAGTTTAAGAGCACTCATAGAAAAATCAGTTTTAATGAAATTCCGCCAAAATAACATACATATTTTACATATAATAGAACAAAATAGACTGTACATGATTAGTTACTCTAATTAAAGTCAGTATTTTGTCGGACCTCCTTCGTTTTTAATAACTTGTGCAATCCTCTTAGGCATGCTATAAATAAGAGACTAGAAATGCCTGTGCACCAGGCATGCTTAATTGCTTCAACAAGTGCCGTAGCAGTGAATGGTTGATTTTCGGTGACTTTATTTTTCACAATACACCACAGATTCTGTGTTGGATTCAAATCTCGGCTGTTACCTGGCCAGTCAAGCACTTTGATTTTCTGTACCCTCAGATATTTCTTGACAATCTTCGCCCTGTGACACGGAGCCTCATCATGCATGAAAACTGAACATTTTTGAACACGCATGTGAAGCTTAAACTTCTCAGGTAAAAAATTAAGGTACCGCTTTCCGTTCATAGGGTTTTTAGGTGGCACAAAATACAGACTAGCAGTACTGGACACAGACATTGCACCTCATATCGTTTGGCTTGGAAGATGTTTCACAGTTTGAATCGTATATCTCTCATCATATCTTTTTCCCCTTAGGCGGCGAACACTTGTAGCACGTGCGGAAAATTGCTCCACACTTGACTTATCCGAAAATAAGACCCTACTCCACTGCTGTACTGTCGAATTCTGATATTGTCTGTCGAAAGTCAGTCGTCTCCTTTTCATACATGGAGTAAGTCGAGGTTTCCTTGCAGTTTTATGGGATGATGAACCAAAATCTTTGGGCAAACGTCTTGGAATAGTACTCAAACTGACGTTGGTGCCTTTTGCAGCCAGAGAATGTCTAATCGTATTGCAGGAGGTTCTTGGATCTCGTAAAACCATCCTTCTTATCACATGATCATCATATGCACCCGTTTTTCTAGGGTGATCGCTTCTCTTAAGGTCCACAAATTTTCCCGCAATTTTAAATTTACTAATAAATTGATGCACAGCTGTCTTGCTCACATTTACCCTCGAACTTATTTGACGTTCAGAAAATCCAATTTCATGCAGGTTCAATATTTCTGACCTTTTTGTAACTGTAATTGAAGGTTTTTTACCTATTACAATAAGTACACAACAGCACTGTTTATTACAAAATCCACTAAACAACTGGCGATAAACGTGCCGGCCACCTTTATTTATAGCAGTAGAATGCGTCTGATGCAATCAGCACATGAGATGACGCAATAATCTGCGCAAATGATGCAGTGCGTGAAAATACTGAAAATCGGCTACTGGCCTTAAACTTTTGCAAATAACTGTATATATATATATATATATATATATGAAGAAAGAAAAGTATCTGTGTGCGTGTTTGTGTGCGCTCTGGAATTTAAGATACTGATCGTAGTGCTACAAAACTTCACAGAGGGGTAGAATGAACCATGCAAGAATGCACCTAATTGAGATTTTTTCGATTTTCGAAAATTAAATGAATTTCTTCGATATTTACTGTTAATTTTCGTGTTTCATTTTCTTAAATTTTATTCAAACTGCTTATTCTTTCATTTCAGTCGTCTGCATTCCCTAGCAAGATTTCTATACTATTTATTTATTATTTCTTTAAATAGTCTTTCATGTTTATAATTTATACGCAACTGTGATTTTAATACGGAAGACTGCTTCGAGCCTTTTGATGCCGGTACCTTTCGACTGAGAAAATTTTTCTGAATGTTGTGTTATCTTATCCTAAGCGATGTGATCGTTAGATGTTTTTAAAATAAATAAAATGCGACATTTAATTTTATTGTTGCCATTTGAAAACAATTGTTCATGTGGATACAGAAAAACTACATTCAAAGGGAAATATATATTTAATCATTCTAATTTATTACTCTATGAGAATCAAATGGTAATATAATGAAAAGGATTAAACTTATTAAATTTTAAATTTAAATAAAATTTATTACATGTTTATTTATAAATTTTTATGTTATAATTAATTATTAATAATTGCGTTATAAATTTATTTTATTTATAATTTTATCATAAGTGAACGAAAGCTAGAAAAACTAGGTCTCCCTGATACGTTTTGCCGAAGCTAATATATTCAATCGATACTAGAATAGTTAAGCCATTTGTAAAATCGTAGTTATTGAGTAATATCAGTGCCACCTGCCGTCCGATAAACACCCAAATCGAAGCACCCGGGTAAAACGCTGCCGCAGAGAGTGGGGACCGGGATGAAACTCAACGAGGGATAGGAAGATGCTACTAAAGACAGTAATAATCTATAGCGATATTTTGAGAAATGTAAATGAAATTTTTCTATTTATTTATTTAAAAAAAAAAAAAAAATGTGATTTTTCCTTTTTTTTTTTTTTTTTTTTTTTTTTTTTGAAAATTCACGTAAGTATAGTCACCAGCGAAGCGGACGAAACCTGGTAGTAAATAATAGACATACCCATAGACGAATCTATTTTTCTGCAAAATTATAAGTCATTTTAATAAGCAGAGGACTTTTAATTTTGTTAGTACAGTCGAACCTCGTTAACGTGAACCTCAAGGGGCATCAAAAATTTGTTCATGTTAGCACTAGCTCATGCTATCAGTAACTAATCTTCATACAACTAAACTAATCTTTATTTTGACGGGGATTGTGGAAACAGTTCATGTTAAAAGTAATTCACGTAAACAGTGTTCACGTTAACGAGGTTCGACTGTATTATCGATAGTAATTCTCAACCTTAAATATATGGTAAATTTTGGAATGCACAGGAAAGTGATAAAACAATTCATTAATTTAAAGAAAACCTAAGAAGACATAACAAAAGTAGTTGCGTTTGCGTCTGCGATTAAAATGGGCAAACAAAATGGTTTTATTAAGCTAGAACATGTAGCAGAATTAGTTATTTAATTGTTTTGCTATTCTGATTAAATTGGACTAATAGGAAATGGTTTGACTAATACCATTTCCTAAAGCACTATAAAGTAGAACATGTAATAAAGTAGTTTTGTTGCTGATGATTGAAACGTATAAGTAAAATAATGTGATTGATAAGAGATGTTAATAAATATTTTCAAATGACATTGTTAACTTAATGATGTTCTCATCTCAATGAAATTACGACTTTTGATGAAGGAAATATTTGTCTAGGAAAATACATAGAAATGAATAGAACCAATGTAATAGTAACGAGAGACAGCACGCAACAGACAAGTATTTCCTTATTTATTTCTATGTAACTTTGCCCCAACTTACAATACTATGTAGTTGTGTACGTGTCGAGTATTTGTATCGCATTGTAACTGCGTATTTGTGTTAAGGGTTTCGTTTGCTTTGGTTTTCGTCTGGGATTCCATTCTACGGTCATTTTTTACATATTAAAGGTCATTACACCGGGACGTACGATTTAATATGGATTCCAAACTGCTACGAACATCTATGCCTTAACCAGGATTTGAACCTGACACCTGGCAACCGAAGGCTAGCTAATAATTCGTTTACCAGATGTCTGATCCAGAGGCCGCACTCTGACACAGATTTTCCACGGGTATTTAAGAGTGAATAACGGTATTTTTTCTTTATTCAACAGCAGAAACTTATGAAAGATTGCTGTAGAAAAATATTGGTGTAAAAACCGTGCCAGAGTACGATCTATGCTATTCGATACTCTCATACCGAAATGGAATGTCTTACGTGCAGTCTTCTTAAGTCATCCTAGTCCGTATTCAAACGCCTCTGGGAGAACAACACGGAAAATCCCGAATAATTCGGATGATCAACGCAAACTGTCTTCGTCCTGTCACCTCCCGTCTACCAAATTTAAAAACAGAACCTCTAGGGCTACTCATCTTCATAGCTTTGCTAGTTGTCATACACACATTGCGTATTATATGGGGAAAATATTTTATTGCACACACACACACACACACACACACACACACAAAGCACAGTTGGTTGAGCTTTTTTAAGTAGATATGCTCGGAAAGTCTCTTTCAATATATAGATTTTACTTTCCGATGAACATTTTAAAGTAAAAGATGAGAAATCAAAAAATTGAAGAAAAAAAATGTCCAACAATGCATTAAGCAATTGATTAAAATGCCATTTTAAGGGAATTATTATTATTTTTTTATTATTATTATTCGATTTCACTTCGCTGTCTTCAGCTTGGGAAAACTCGTTTAGCTCTATTAAATAATTTTCCTTCTTTTTGTTTAAAAATGTAATGAAATTATACATAAAATAAAATTAAAAATAAATTAATTAGTATATAAGAAATAAGTTAATTAAATATAAATTACCAATAAGAATAATCTAAAAAAAGTACCCTTTCCTTTTTTTTTTTTTTTTTTTTTTTTTGTGTGTGTGTGTGTTTTTCTTTTGTCTCCATTTTTTGTTATTTTGGCCCCATCTGTTCGGTTGTTGCATGCAGCTATCCTATTGACTGGTTGTATTGCTCCTCCACCTTGGGTTTTTCCCGGCATTTCAGTATTACTTATTGCTTTCGCCTCCACGGTAGTAACATGCATTTTTTTTCACCTGAAGAAGAAAGGCTATGTCCTTTCGAAACCGGCAGTGCTTCCTTTTTTTTATGGAGTGTAAAGAAGATTTTATGTTTAAATAATTATTTAGCATGCAATCCTTTATGTAAACTATCACAGGTTTGAACAGCCTTTTATATATAACTGACCCTCTCAAAAAATAAATATCTGCAAAATAGAACACAGATTGTTTTTATGTCTCTATAAATGCCATAACTTTTTAAATATAAACATAATCTCTTTCGAATAATTATAACAATGGTTTTATATTCCCCAATTAATATTTTAACAACATTATTCAGAACTTTTTTTTTTTTAATTTTACATTAAAATGTAGATTACTGTATAAAAATAGGGGTTTTGAAATATAAGGATGCTAGCTACTCGGTATAAAAAATAATTTACAATTGTTTTTCTTGGGTGAATATTAGAAATGACAATTTAAAGTAAGTATTAGTAACATACTGTCATTTTCGGCTTATAAGACGCAGATCATCCGAATATGCATATCTTTTATATTAGAAATTTTATTTAATGAAATGTAATATGTTTTAGTACTTTTTAAAAATATAACTATGCCTAGTATTTTGGATCATTGTGGATTCGATTATTGCAAACTTTCAAGTGTTCTTAACATATTTTGATACTTTTATGTCACAAAAAATAAACTTTACTTGCAAAGTTTTTATTTAAGAATTAAAAAAAAGGGGGGGGGGGAGGGGGCTATTTTCGGATAATATGGACCAAGCGGGTAATATGGACTAGTTATGAAGGAAAATATGGAATACTCATTTCCTTAAAATATAATATGGAATAGAGTAGTATTCTTACAGAAAATCGTGGATAACTGCAATATAAACATTTTATTTAGAAATTATCAACATTCATGTTTTACAAAAATCGCAAATAATATGCATAATTGCAGAGCTACCAACCTAATCCGGCAAATTGTTTGTACCGCCCCTTTTTCTTCACCACTTAATTTTTAGAGTATTTGTTTTCTTAATTCATCGGAAATATATTTGAAGAGAATTACTCTAAAAATTTAGTGGTGTAGAAGAAGGGGCGGTACTATCAATTTGCCGGATTAGGTTGGCAGCTCTGTAATTGCCAACAACCTACCGTAATTTCTGGTAGATAACCCGCAGGTAAGATGTGCCATTTCTCCACCAGAAATTTTATTCAATAGAGAAATCTATACTTTTTCGAAGGAAGAGCTCGTACAAATATAAATTTATTTATCAATTGAAATTTCTGGTGCAAAACTGGATTATACAACCTGCGGGGTATCTTCCAGAAATTACGGAAATTAATATTCCGTAGTGGTGTTAGTGCCGCCCTTTATCACACCAGTAAATTTTTAGAGTAATATTTTGCAAATGCCATTACGATTAACCCTTTAAGGTTCACTACTTAATTTATTTTAAAAATTACTAAACTAATTTTAAAAATGGCTTTTAGCCACATAGCTGATCATAAATATTTAAAAAATAAAAAATTAGCATTGTTCCTTTTCGAGAAATTTTCGGTTTGAAACATCTGTAAGTAAACCTTATTAAATTCAAATAATATTAAATTTAATAAATAATTCACTTTATAAGTAAACATTATCGACAACAACAACTCGTAAAAGTTGCATAGATCCCAACATTTCAATCTATTCCGGAGTATTTTAACCCTTTGCGGGGCAAGATAATTCTGATCATTTAAATTAAACTGCCACCGGAATTTACGAACATAATTATAATAGAAAAATTTTTAAATTTTCATTTTGAAAAAAAGGACGTTTTCTGCTTTGTTATAAATGTAAGATTTTGCTAAAAAATTTCCGGGATGAGTTTTTGCACTTGAGAATTAAAATTAGGTGTTCCATGTAGTGGAACACAGAGCGGCAAAGGGTTAAATAAGAAGATAAATACTCTAAAAAGATACTGGTGTGAAAAAGAAGGCGGGGCTAACAATACTACAGAATATTAATTAATATGTTGGCAAGTATGAATATGAAATGGTTGGTATTCCATTTTACCTGAATCGCCATAGCTTGGGAAATGAATCAACTTCAACCACCTGTTGGTAGAAATAACTTCATGGGAACCAGACTGCTAATTAACTAAACTCCCCTACCAGAAATGACACAAGATTTTCGCTCATTTTACAGCTTCGTAAATAGATTACAAAATTCGTTATGCTTACCTCCAAAAATATTTGAATCTTGGTAAATCAAAGAAGTTGTATTGCACAAAAACTACTCTTCTCACTGACACAAGGTACCCTATGAAGACGCTTGAAGTGTTTCCGATAGGTTCTCACCGTATAGGTGAGATATAATGGTATTCCTTTTTACCTGAGTATTCCATATTCTTCATCGATCTTCTCTCTACGTACATATATTTTTGTCTGTGTGTATATATATATATATATATATATATATATATATATATATATATATATATATATATAATTGAATTTTCCATATTTAATGTTTAACGCTTTTTTCCTTTTTTAATCAGAATATTAATGTCTGAAAAAAGTTCTTTAAATATATCATTTTTCCATAATCAAAACGTATAACTGCACTTTATATATCAGCTACTCAATTAGATAATGCAACATCTGACTCCCCTTCCTTGTGTTTATTTTCCTCGTTTGAATATGTCATAATCTATGTATGTTTTAGAACGGATCATATTAAAATAATAATAATGATAATAATAATAATAAAATATTTATTTCACCAGATTGTTACTTTCAAAATATTTACCTTAATCGAAATTATAAGTTTATATAGATGCATAATTTTCTTTCTTAACCCTTTGCGGCGCAGGGTAATTCGTATCATTTAAATTACACTGCCACCGGAATTCACGAACGAAATTAAAAGAAAAGAAATTTTAAATTTTCAGGTTAAAAAAAAGGGGCGTTTTCTGCTATGTTATAAATGTAAATTTTTGCTAAAAAATTTTCGGGATGAGTTTTTGCATTTGAGAATTAAAATTAGGTGTTCCATCAGCGGGAACACCGACTAAAAGGGTTAATTTTTCTTTGTCAAGGTATTTTAATTGTATCTTTTGATATTGTAACTTTAATCTGCGCACTAGCGAATGTGAGGACGTTTAATGGAAGCTATAGGAATGTTAAAATAAATCTTGCTGCATAAGACAATAGTAAAAAATTAAAAGTAGTGTGACAATTAACATAATTGATGTTAAATAAACACATTTTACTGATACGACTAACGTATCATAACAAATGCGATCAGAATTAAAAATTATTAAAATATTAAGGCCATAATAATTTTAAGAAAAAATATTTAATATGATATTTTTTTATTACAATTATTGATGAATGCCTTATACATGAACATCTTATGCTTTAGCTCAGATCATTGACATTTAGAAAAGGTTGCAATATTATTTTCGCCCCTCACATCTGCCCGGCCTGCCAAGTTCTCCATATACCTACCGAATATTTGGAACAATATATTCATCCTTGACACAAAGTCCTCTGAAAATTACTCATTCAGTTTTCAGTACAATTATATATCAATGTACATCGTGCAGATCATTATTTTCCCGTGAGAAAATACTTCAAATACAGTTAAACCTTTTAACTATATAAAAGGAATACTGCGATCAACATGTTTACTTAAAATTTGACACATTAATAATGCCGATTTATTGAAAATTTCGAAAATGTTTCTGATTAACAAAATAAATACTCTCATATTTTTATTTATTTATTTATTGTATATATATAAACTTATTTACTTATTGTATATATATAAAGTTATTTATTTATTGTATATATATAAAGTTATTTATTTATTGTATATATACAGCAAAACAACAAAATTATTTTGCGTTAGTCAGCCAATTTTTTTCTTATTTTAATTAGAAAGGGAATTTATTTTTAATTAGATGTATTTAAATTTTGCCTCCAGACATTCTGATTTACAAAAGTTGACCAAGCTTTGTGAGTTTTAGATACCTTTTAAGAAATAACAAACCTAAAATAAAAAGAGGTTTAGTGTAAATTTATCTTTGCGTTTCAATTAGAATAAAACAGTTCTTATAAATACCGTTTAAATCAGTTATATCTATTAACAATATTCAAATTCAAATGAATAAAATTCTTTGAATTATAACACAATGTTCAATTATAACAAATGTGCTTAATATGTATACCATGATATACTAATTCTATAACCACACTCAAAAACTGAATAGAAACTCTGCTTTATCCGTATTCTATTAATTTCAACTTCATAACTTTATCAAACAGGAAGAAAAAGTCCATAATGTATTATATATATATATATATATATATATATATATATATATATATATATATATATATATATATATATATATATAGTGAAAATTTGTTACATGTAATTTTACATACGTGCCAACATTCTAATTAATATTCCATAGTATTGTTAGTACTCGTCATTTATTTCATACCAGTCTTTTTTAGAGTATTTTGCATAAGTGCATTTGGAGAAAATTTCTTTAAAAATAAAGTAGTGTGAATAAAGAGACGTGTACTAACGATGCTACGGAGTATTAATTAGGATGTTGGCAGGTATATTTTGTTATAAATCTATATATTTTAAAGAAGAAAAATATGTAGGACTGAATTTCTGTATCTTTCATATTGTAGTTCATTATACAAAAATTTATTTTTTTTTTCTTTACCTTTAAAATAAAACCTTTAATATTTTTTCCTTAAAAAAAGAAATCTTTATTTATTTATTTATTTATTTATTTATTATTATTTTTAATTTAGAACACGATTTCAGAAAGTAATAAAAGGATTAATAACGATCTCAAAAATTTTGAGGGAATTGTTTCATTTTCGTAGATCATTTATTGTTATTTTTTGATAAATAGGTATTTTCAAAAAAGTATTTTGAGAAAAGTTCTTTGAAAAATGTATTATTTTCGTCGTCATTATCCCCAAATATCATAATAAAATAAACTTTACTAATAATCAGTTTAAAATTCTACACTCTTTACACATCGCCAATTTTCATTAAACATATAGTTGAACTTAAGTTAAGCAGATGGCGCCACCAAATGGAAAAATTCAGAAAATCCTTTATAAGCTAAAAGACGCAAAATGAAATAAGTTTTCAATAAATTTTAGTTTTCACCCCCCCAAGTTTTATTAAAAAACTTTATTGAAATTTTTTATTTTAATATTCTCTTTTGTGCGCATTTAATAGATATTTTATTTTTTAGAATTTAGTGATTATGTACAAATTTATATATATTCTTTAAATTCAGCAAGTTTTATTTAAAAAAATTAAAAATAAATAAGTAAACATAAATTATTTATAAGATAATTGCCCATGTCATTTATAATATTCAATATTTTGAACATTTTGTTTATTAGCGTTATCAATTGATTAAAATTTAATATACTATAATTTAAATGAGTTTTATATAGTTTTAAAAAGTAACAAATACATAGCTGACATTTCTAATTTTTAAATCAGATTTATCATCACTATTTTTACTTTCACTTACCCATAAGGTAGAGAAAGTATTCTTTTTGGGTCAAATTTTCGAACGCGAGTTTTTGTTATATTTACATGTTCTTAGGTCCCCTGAATACGAAAATCATGTTTTTAGCAAATGATCTGTGTGTCTGTGTGTGTGTCTGTCTGTTATCAGCATATCTCAAAAACAAATTATGGCAGAAAGTTCAAACTTGGTATTCTAAATGTGTATCATATAAGGATGCTACACTAAACTTTTCGTTAAGATCAAGCAAATGGTTCGTGTACAGGGACACTCAAAAGTATTCAAATACATTACGTCTGTGGGGGGGGGACATTGCAGGTAAGTACAGTTTAACATCTATAAACTGCACTAAACTAAATGAAACGAATATATATTTTTTGTAATAGAGATAGTCAACAGGGAAAAAAAAATTGTGCATGTAGGAGCCTCGCTTCCCCCGCTGGGGGGGAAGTTCCCCCCTCGAGGGGAGTAAATTTTCATGATGGGTATCTTTCAAAAGAGCTGGCCAATACCTTCAAAACGAATGGTTGAACCATCGATCTGCGATAATTTGAAACAAAGTTATCGATTTTTTTTTTTTTTTTTTAACATTGAGAATAAAATGGACTTTTTTTATATATTTAGTGTTATACTACTTCTCTAATATGGAAATCGTCTGCATTATCATAAAAGATAATTTTTTTAAATAATAATTTTAATAAATAATTTTTTTTAAACACAATTATTTTTTAATAGCCGAATTAAATTCCGTATAAATGTAGGTGCATTAATGAAACGGGGGGTTGAGGGGGGCGGAGCCCCCCTCACACAGAACTAATTATCATATAAAACTCTACCGAAGCCTAATTTGAATTGTTTAACACAGATTTACATAACAGTACTCGTTATCTTACCTATTAATCTGCAACCTGTTAATTAGCATTAAATTTCAGGGTCTCAAGAAAAAGTCGTGTGAGTGACACACTAGATTATTTTTAAAAAGAATGTGTCTCATACATTTTCGACGATTAAATAAGTAGCAAACATTTATAAAAAGTTCCCATTATTAAGTCTCCCTTGAAAAACGGGATATTTTTCACCTTTGTAAATAATTTTAAATAATATTCTGAATTTTTTTTTTTTTTTTAGCATTTTTAGTTTTGAGGAAATGTGAATAATTTTAAGTATTGTCGTAACGAAGTAGGAGATTTAGGAAATTATATCCGTGCTATGTAAAAACCAACATAACAAAAGTCAATTAGGAAAAGATTTCTTTGCCTTGCATGTCTTTCAAGACTTCGTAATCAGAACCTTTAGTGCAGAATAAATAATATTTTTAGTAATAAGTAGCAGTTACAGTTTACGTTTTATTTACTCTTTGTGTTTATCGGGTTCAATGCGATGTCATGCTGTCCGATATAGCCGTTCGGTCCTTCGGAGTTTTTCATGGTTTTCTCCGAAACTAGCTTAAATCACGGGCCTGTCCTTATGAATACATCCCGCCTGGGGGTGTTATACTCAGGACTAAAACCCTTATGCTCTCAATTTGCAATAATCTGCATACAAAAAACCTTTATATTTCGCAGAAAACAAAAGGGGTTGGCTTCTTTTTCTTTTAATGAATTCGTGAATCAGGTGGTTACTATTATTAATTTCAGTAGTTTTCTTTTTCTGCCTATCACTGCAGTGTTGCCAACACAAAAATTTTTGCCCCGCTAAAAGAACACATGAAAATCCGCTAAACCTTTATTTTTTTCCGTAAATCGTGTCAAAAATCCAATAAATTTGCAATACTGTATCACTGACTGATTAAAATGAACTCTGTGTTCAACAAGGTAAGTGTTCATGTTAAGGAAAATAAAGATTTAAGCCACTGTCAGGGAAGTATTTTGTCTCCGCGACTGTCCCATTATATTTTACTTCTAATGCTTCTTTCGACAAAAATCTTTTAAAACTGATAAAATTATGAAAATTTAATTATTGAATATGAATCTAGTGAAAATGTAGTTATTGTTTAAAATATATAGGAATCTGTATACAATGCAAATGAAAGAACAATGTTGTTATAAAATTCGGAATACGAAAATTTTTGGTTCACACTTGATTCCTTCATGGGATAATAATTCTAAGGAAGATTACAATGAGTCACACAAAGGTATTTCGGAATGATTGGGAAGGGGATTATATGGAATCAATTTGTTTTCCTATGTTTCCTTAATGAGCTGAAGATAGATATACATGTTATTATAAACTGGAATCAGTTGATCTCATCTTTTTGTATTTTTGTGATATAAACATATGTAGGTGAAAGAACGAATTTTGTAATATCTACTAGAAGGCTTTGCCTGCTTTTCTGGTCATTATGTTTGAAGTAATTAAAAAAAAAAAAAAAAGAAAAAAAAAACCTGAATAACTATATTTTACATCCCTTTATAAAAGAAAACTAAAAATAATTTTATTGAAATCTCAGAAAACTTCGTTTCGGGAAATTACGCATAATTCTGGATTTTGAGGTTTCTAGAACCTATCCTTCTGCCGCTGGTTGTATTCTGTCGCCCAACAGCTTCAGGCAGTTGGCGCTGCTGCAAGCGGACATTTTTAACAGTATGTTGTGCCGCTTATTTTGCCCTCGCTTTTGGTTTTAAACTGATATTTCTTTAAATTATCAGCTCAGAATCTTTGGCTATTTCGCATCAGTTCATTCCGCATCTTACCGTGTTCAGCGGCTCTTGAGGAGATTGCAGAGCATACATACAAACAGATTTTAATAATATGATTTAATAGTATTGATGATTAAATGCTTAAAACCCAATTTTTACATACTTTTTATGGAAGATTTTATTATTAGTTTGTAAATAACTGCAAAATAGTTTTAGGATATAGTGGTATTCAATCTTATGAAGGGAAAAAAAAAAAAAAAAAACCTTTATACCTTTAAAGATGTACTTGAAGCTGCATATGTTTGAGTTATAACAGGTCATTATAACTTCTCTGGAAATGATTTAGATGATATGAAATCGTCGCGCTCATGACAAAGATATGCTTATTTGCAAACCAACATGACAACATTTTAATTTATTCCGGAGCATTTTTAGCCCCGCCTTTATTTCATACCACTTACTTTTTAAGAGAACATTTTTCTTAATTTATCGAAGTTACATATTGCAGACATTTTTTGCTATAAATAAAGTAGTGTGAAATAAATGCGGGGCTAAAAGTACTCCGGAATAAGTTAAAATGTTGTCATCTATGGATATGTAACCCAAAAAATCGCGATTTATAGTAAAACAGTTGAAGTAAAATTTTGAGAAACTCAAAAATTTGCGATTTTGAGTTAAGTCGTTTTTTGAAAGGCCCAGATTGGTATCTATGACATGCTAAAAATGCATAACTCAATTCCCATTGGTTGCCTAGTTATAAGGGTTATAGCTGAAAAGTTAGTAATTTTGAGTTACGCATGTCTGTCATGAGAGCCACGAAAACAGGTAAAATACCGTCAGTAGTTAAAGAGTTAAAAGAGAAAGAGTTAACCTAAAGAGTTAAATAAGTTAATGAATCCAAAGAAAAACTTCTTGTTGTGTCCCAAAAAATTTGAATACAGTAGAACATCATCGATTATCCGCGAAATTGGGTGGCAATCGCGGATAATCCGAGAAATAGAGTAAAATGGGGTGCAAACATGAAAAATATACGCGGTAGAACAGTATAACCCCTATTTCTAAAGTAAGAAGATCCATTTCCTCCTAAAACCATCAAAAAAAAAAAAAAATCTATAGGATTATGATGTACAATAAACATGTCGGTAATTTTCGACCTTTGCACTGCAGAACCTGTTGTATTTTCCTTCTTGTTGGCTTGAATTAAAATTGGGTTTTTTGGAGGTTAGTAATTTAAATTTTTTTCGAGGCTCTCACACTTGCAGATAATCGGTACTCTACAGTAATTGGAAACTTAGTCCAATATTAGCTCTACAGGTAAGTAAAATGGTCTTTTATAACAAATGGTGTGAAGTTGAACTTGGATGCAAAACTTTGATACACATATTGTACACGAATAAAGAGAGAGAGAGAGAGAGAGAGAGAAAATTACATATTTTCTATCCTTATTTCGGCCCCTATATTATGACCCAGGTGCGTTACATTCTTTGCTGTCTTCCCTTCTCTTGTGTGCGTTCCAATTTATTGGACTTAATTCAGCTCTAGCTTAGTCCTATTTAATTCCAAATGTGTATTTGAAATATGTTTTTTCTGCATTTGCATGCTTAGAAAAACTATTTAGACTATTTGTTTATTATATATAATACTTTACACTATTAATTTTCATCTATTTGTATATGTAATATTTTCATAAGGGCTAATCTATAAAAAACATTTGTGAATAATTTAAATGGAGAGGCGGGAAGCAAAATGAAATCTACTAAAACATTACATGACAGATTAATCATAATTTTTACTTTATTTTGTAATCAATAGAAGCAAATATTGATTTTTTTTTTTTAAAGAATTTTCAACTTTCGATTTTCAACAGATTTACATGTTTTGAGAGATCAAGAACACAATGACTATTTTTAGAAAATGTCTTTGTGTGTGTGTGTGTGTGACAAAAAAACTGTTGCAGTTCTATCTGAAATGCTAATGTACAGAAATTTATATAAGTTTACATGTAGCTGAAACTTGATATGAATTAGTGTTTATCTACTTTTGTTGAACATCGCTCAACAGGTAACGTTGCTGCCTCGTTTTTTCCATAATTTTTAATATGGCAGTATAGGACAAAATCGGGCACAATGGAAATTACTTTCACGAATCATTGGGAAATTGAAAAAAGTATACAGAAATAGTTAGCTAGAGAAAAATTGCTGCACATGTGGGGTATCACTTCCTTCCCTCTTCCCCCAAGGATGTAAATTTACAATAGGGGTATGTTTCAAAAGAAATCCTCGATATTTTTAAAACGTATGGTTGAAATACAGATTTGTGATACTTTGTAACAAAGTTATCGATTTTTTTCATTTTTAACCAAAATAATAAATAAATCTTGGAAAAATATCTTAAAATAAAGGTATTTTCTCAGATTTCGTTTAGGGCCAAAATAGACTCTCTTTCAACATATGTTTTGCTTCTCTGAGATGAAAATTATCAGCATTCATCATGTAAAATAATTTTAAAAATTATTTGCATTGTGTGAATTGGTGTAGGAAAATACAGAAGAAACTTTTATGATGGCAACTACATACTAGTTTCTTTTGATTTTTTCTTCTATTATGTTCGTACTTTCGAAACTTTCAGGAAAAAAATTCGTGTCAGAAACACCACATGAAAATAAACCACTAAAAGTGTAAATATCACATCTACAGTGTGAAAAGATTATAGCCAATAATTAAGGAATCCCTTCATCTAGTGTAGTAGAGATTGCTATGCATACTAGCGAGCATGCTGTTATGCGTTTTACACTTGTAAGTATTCAAATATAATCTGCAATTTAGAACTTTCTGAGCATAAACAAATAGATATGTTATTGAATTTTAGCTTCATAAATACTTTCAGTACCTTCAAAATATGCTTTATCAAGATTTACACTAAATCTAAATTCTAGAACTTTATAGCAGAAAAGAAATTCAAAAAATATATATTTCATAATTTCTAGTTCCGAAAAATTTATTTACTTTTTAATCTATAACGTAGCGGAACTCATAAACGTATTTTTTAAAAATATTTCTCTACCTATAAAATCGTTGGTTTAAGACGAAGAAAATTTTGTTTCGTTTATTGTTAAATGGATTTTGCGCAAATTTGCCGGCCCGGTATAACGTTCTTTATTCCACACACTGAAAGAATAGATATTTTGCAAATTACAGTTACTAAAAACCATAATGCAATGAAATTTACAACAGTGATTATTACAAATAATACTTTTTCTAAAACGATTCAATGGCATGCGTTTATAAAACCATGTTTTTTTATTTATTTATTTATTTATTTTTTTATTATGCTCCAAACTTTCATTAGTTTAATGCATTATAGGAATAAAATACAACCATAACAAAAATATTCAAAACATCGTTAAGTAAATTTAAATATTTAATAAAAAAAAAAAAAATATCAATATATAAACAGGATGTGAAATATTAAAAAAATTTCCATGACTCATTCACCACTGTAATTGTATAGTAAGTTTCTACAATATGTTTCTAAGATTATTTGTGGGAAAATTACTATATGAATGTAATAGTGCAAGAGTCACGAAAGAAAGGTTTGTACCCTGTATGAACCTAAATTCTCAATAAGTAGATAAAATTTTAACGATTAGAAATACAGAATTTAACTATCTTTGCCTCTACTCATAACATTGTGTTTACGTATGTTATATACAGTTGCAGTCAAAATTTTCATGTTTTTTAAATCTGCATGATTGACAATAATGAAAAGTTTCATATGATATATTTAATTAAAGGGAAAAAAGCTCTACTAAAAACATTTAAAAGAAAATTCACTGTTTATAAATAAATAAATAAATAAAATTGTTTAATAATCTTTCAAAGAAAAAAATCTAAAAATTAAAAATATCTGTAGTTATAATTATAAGATAAGTATGTATAGTTATGAAATTAGGTATAAAATAAATAACGTACATTTGTCAGTTATATGAAAGCAAATAATGTATTTTTACTGTAATTGAAATTAATCTGAAAGGGGAAAAAATCGCAGCTTTTAACACAAATGTAAAAAAAAAATAAAAATAAAAATAAAAATAAAGTTCACTATGTTTAGGCCTACACATACTGACATTTAAATTATTCACAATTTTTGCTACTGCACACTGTTAAAAATTTCAACAGAAAACTCTGCGTAATGTATTATCTTAAGTCTTACGTAAAATTACAGAAAAAAATAAACGGAGATGTTAAAAAATGCATTTTATATAGTCACTTTAATAACTAATATTAATTTAATTAATGATTGGTGAGACTATATTTCGGACTTAGAATGCTTTTTCTAAAGTAGAAACAGTCATTTCTTAATTTTACTTAAAAATTTAAATTAAAAAAAAATTGGTAAAAATACAGAATAAAGATTGAGAATATCGATTATTCACTTTTAACTAAGAATGACTGTAAATATACAGAGACTCTGGATAAATATTTACATTAAATTTACAGAAATTTTTAACAGTGCAGACTCACTATTGTTGTTCACTTCTGAATAGAGTTAATTGTTAAAAAAAAAAAAAAAAAAAAAAAAAAAAAAACATAATTATTTTGACTTATGGTTTCGATGGTTTTATGTTACAAAATACACACTATACATACAAATTTTTTTATTGAGAGAAAAAAAAAAGACCTTCCGGCTCATTCGGAAGGGTAGGTTGATTTGTTATTACATATCAAGTAGCCGCCATTTTGTTCCACTATTTTGGAACAAAATGGCGGCTACAAATCATTAATGGACTTGGTAGAAATATTGATTTAGGCTATGTACGTATGGAGTTTTAAGTAAATCGGTTCATAAATACTTTTTTATGTGAAGTTAAAATTTTCAAGCGGCCGGCACTTGGAAACAAAATGGCAGGCAAAGTTGGCAAACAAATATATCAAATGCACTTGAAAGATACTGTGCAAATTCAGTTCGAATTAATTTAGAATCTCAAAAGTCAACATGTTGAAAAATTAAGTGGCAGCCACTTGGATCAAAATGATGGAGCAAGTTGCTCAGTGAAGTTATCCAAGATATTTATAAGATAAGTCCTCTGTCCAACTTTGGTTCAATTAAATTCAGTATTTCAAAAGTTAACGCGATAACAAAGTCTCAAGTGTTCACACTTTGGAAACAAAATTGCGGAGAAAATTGCCCACCGAAATCATAGATACTTAAATGATAAATCTATTTTTCAACTTTGGTTTGAATTGATTAAGTATTTCAAAAGTTATCGTGATAACAAATTTTAGAGTAGCCGCCACTTGGAAACAATATAAGGGAGCAAGTTGTCCAACAAACTCATCCGAGATATTTGAAGCATAACTTCACTGTCCAACTTTGGTTCGAATCAGTGCAGTGTTTCAAAAGTTGTTGTTATGACAAATTTTCAAGTGGCAGTCTAAGTGTCTGCAACTTGGAAAGAAACTGACGGAGCAACTTGCCCAACGAAATCACCCAAGATACTTTTATAGGTTCACTGTCCAACTTTAGTTCAAACTAATTCAGTATTTCGAAAATTATCATGATAAAAGACTTCCAAGTGGCACCATGATTTCAAGTGGCCACCACTTGAAAAAAAAAAAAAAACGAAGTATAGTGCCCAGCGAAGCTAGTTAAAAGTTCTATATAAACGATACTGTAGCATCACCCGTAGAGCGATATGCATCAACCGCTAATCAGTACCAATTTAAATGAAGGTCCAATGAAATATAAAGATATATTAAATTCCGTCGATTTGTTCGAGAGATAAAGCGTCTACAAAATTTTGGTAACGCACACACACACACACAGGCAGTTTTTTTTTTTTTTTTTTTTTTTTTTTTTTTTAATGATTAAAATGTGGTCAAACACTACCCAAATTTCATACGAATTGATTCAGTATTACAAAAGTTGTCGTAATGACAAATTTTTAAGTGGCAGTGACTTGGAAATAAAATTACGGATCAAGTTACCAAGCGAACTTATCCAAGATATTTAAACCATAAATTAACTATCCAACTTTTGTTTGAATCAGTTTAGTATTTTAAAAGTTATCGTGATAGCACATTTTCAAGTGACAGCATGATTTCAAGTGGCCGCAACATGGAAACAAAATGTCGGAACAAGTTGCCCAGTAATCTCCTACAAGATAATTATAGAATAAGATCACTATCCAACTTTGGTTCTAAATGAATCAGAATTCAAAAAGTTATGTTTCTAAATTTTCAAGTGGTAGCCTAATATCAAGTTGTCTCGCTTAGTTTATAACATGCGCACTTCGTTAAAAATGGCGCATAAAGTTCGTTAATAAACTTGGTTGTGACCCTTACATAGTGTAAGTATACATTAATATTCAACCAAATCCTGTCTTAAATATGCTTTTTACAGTGTGAATTTGAAATTTTCAAGTGGCCTCCTCTTGAAAATAAATTGGCGGAGCAATTTGGTTAGCAAATTCATCCAAGATATTTATAAGATAAGTTCGCTGTCCAAATTTGGTTCAATTTGGAGTATTATTTCGGTAGTTATCGTGATGACTAAATTTTCATTATACATATATAGAGAGAGAGATAAACGAAGTGATTGCAATAGATTAATTTCTAAAGAAATCAACCTAAAAGCTATGATAGGGTAATATGGAACAGTTATGAAGGTTATTATGGAATACCCATTTCCTTAAAGGACAATACGGAATAATGCAGTATTTTAGCAGAAAATCATAAATAATTGCAATATAAACATTTTACTTTGAAATTATTATTGAAAATAAGCAGCATCAAAATGTTATTAAAAGTTTTAACATAGTATATTTATAATATAGTTTTTTAATTTATAATTAATTAAGGATCTTGGAATGTAGTTTATTGCTTCCTAAGATGTATATTAAAACGTAATAATAATAATTATTATAAAGATGACTTAAAAAATGCAATTGTTTAGTTCTTTTTTTTTTTTTTTTTTTTTCCTAAGTTAATTTTGATTTTTAAAAATTATTCCAGTATATTATCTTTGGGGATTGATTAGGCATAGCCTCCTAAACTAGATGTCTGTCGCGTGGCTCGGACACTTGGCAACAGTCCAAGCAGTAGACAGCGCCACCTGGTACAGATTGAGCCACTTTTTATTCAACTGTCACCAATAATTTTAAAAAGTTATATATGATATATATAATCGACGTTTCTTGGATTCTATTCGACTTTTATGTATATAAAATTTATGTAATAAAAGTTTTTGGTGGCTGTTGAATAAAAAAGTCGCGCAATCTGTACAAGGTGGCGCTGCCTACCGCTTCAACTGTTGCCAAGTTTCCCAGCCACGCGACAGGCATCTAGTTTAGGAGGCTGTGGATTAGGTTTATAATTTTAAAAATTAAATTTCAGGAAGGGAGGGGATATGTCCGGCATCAAGGATATTCACTCTTTTCAGCTACGCCCTTTAATGTCTGTATTATTTTGTATTCGGATAAAGCAAAATAAATATTTATGCTTTTTAATTTTCTGTATTCTTTTAACCCTTTAATTGGTAAATGGTGAAAGATTGTCTCGAAAATCTGCACTTATAGCGCCATCTAACGACAACTAACCAAAAGTAAGACAACATATGTATATATAGATACTGTAAATGAATCATAGAAAAAATATGTGCTGGCATTTAAATTGCTAGCATAAAAACTTTTATGTGTGTGTTGTTGGTATTATCATGTATCTAATAATTGCTAAACTTTATCTTTATTAAATTCTTCACTTTATATGTCTATTGTTAAAAGACACTTTAAAAACATGTAGATATAAAACATTATATTTAATTAAAAGCTAATTTACAATGAAAATACATTTGTTTCGAAGCTTTTTACTTTAATTATCAAAGCATCATCAGGAAAAACACTTTTTACAATCGTATTCAATGAAGTGCAGCTCAATATATATCAGAATATTATACAGTTATAGATGAAGTTAAACTTGATGCAGAGGGGAAAAAGATTGAAAACGGCATTCACAAAAAAGTAATTTCTGATAAAAATAACAGGTTAACCCTTTCAGTCGCAGATGGTTAACCCAGGTTAACCCTTTCAGTCGTGATGGAACACCTAATTGTAATTCTCAAGTGCAAAAACGCATCCCGTAATTTTTTTAGCAAAAATTTACATTTAAAACATAGCAGAAAAGGCCCTTTCTTTTAACCTGAAAATTTAAAATTTCTTTTATTTTAATTTTGTTAGTAAATTCCGGTGGCAATGTAATTTAAATTATCCAAATTACCCTGCGCCGCAAAGGGTTAACATTAGTAGGAAGTTTGTTGGGTCGCAAGGAGGTAACGGCATGTCATAGGGCAGTGCTTGAGGTGTGAATCCACTGAAGTGGTTGCTCGGAAAAGAAGAGATCGCAGAAGCTTGTAGATGGAAACTGGATAAATCGGCAAGGCGGTAACATTTGTGGAAGAACTTGTTGAGTAGAATCCGGAGAGTAGTAGGTTTTAAATTATAACGGTCTTGTAAAAAATTTGTAGAGAGCTTGTAATATGTCAGCTATGCAGTAAAAAAGTCTGTCTTGTAAAAAAGAGATTCCTGGCTTGTAAATACTGAGAAAAAAATAACAATTAATTAAATAATTGTTATATAAGATAACACCAGATTTTTGGTAAAATTGCTCAGTCTTTATAACTTATTACGTTTCGAAAATTTTAATATTAACGCTTTCGCGACCGCATGTTTTTGTCTTTTTCACAGTAAGGTTCGCCAATGGGCGTTATTCTCTCTAGTTACAATACTTCCCAACTTCTATAATTTATTCAAGAGCATTTTTAGCCCCGCCCCTCTTTCATACCGGAAATTTTGAAAAATGACTTTCTTCTTATTTAATAGTTGTCACATATTAACCCGTTAGTAGTCGCTAGTTGGTCGATTTGCCGCCTATACTTCAGTTTTTCCAGCTTTTTTTCTTCAACAGCCACCAAAAATTTTTAGAAGTGGCATTTGATACACATAAACCGCGAATAAAATCGATTTGACGTCGATCACATCACTTCTTAAAATTATTGGTGAGAGTTAAATAAAAAGTTCGCAATCTTTAATAGGTGGCGCTGTCGATAGCGACTACTAACGGGTTAAGGAGAAATAATCTAAAAATTTTTGGCGCGAAAAAAGGGCGGGGCTAAAAATGTTGGTGAATAAATTATGAAAGTTGGGAACTATGCTTCACAACAAAATTTTCTGTATTCACATTTATATTACAAATAGATATACATTATAGTTATACTCTTTCTAATCAAAGCTTTTATATCCATAGTATATTGATGGTACAAATATGAATACTGGGTATATTTTTGAGAAATAAATAACATTCAACGCCCACTGGTGGAGTTAGAGATTTTCAAATGACGTGAATCTACGTCATCGGTCGTGAAAGTGTTAACAACGTCGGAAATAACTTGTTCTTGAAGATTTTGTGGAGTTGAAATAATTTTTGCTTTATCCTAGATATTTGCTTTTCAATCCTTTTTCCCTCTCAAGCGTAACTTTATCTATAACTGTAAACTGTTGCGCTATTGTATATTGAGCTCCAATTCAAGAACAGGATTGTAAAAAACATTTTTCCTGGTGATGCTTTGGTAATCGAAGCAAAAAGCTTCGAGACAAATGTGTTTTAATTATAAATAAGTTTGTAATTAAATAGAATGTTTTATATCTACGTGTCTTTTAACAAATTATGTAATTGTACACGCGGTTTAACTAGTCTCTCTTTCTGATTGATCATGTCTTTTAAAGTAAAACAACGTTTGTTGGCTACTTCCACTGAACGACAGCCACAATGCCAAATAACGGTCATTTGAGTTAAAAACAGTGTTGCCAGATTGGGGACCTTTATTTATTTAACTGTCACCAATAATTTTGAGAAGTGATATTTGATATACATAATAGACGATTAAGCTTCAAAGTGATTAGGCTACCGTTACAATTAAAATTTAATGGTGGATATTGAATAAAAAAATTCCCCAGTATGGCAACGCTGGTTGTAGATAGGAGCCAATGAAAACACATGTTTCTTCTGAGCAACCGTGACAAGTAAAAGGTTAAAATCTTACTTAAAAAAAAAAAAAAAAAAAGAAAAAAGCTTAATATTTATTCCGCTTTTGTACTTTCTTTTATATATGTAAGAAGAACGTAAAGGATTCGTGAAAATTTTACCTCTCATTTTCTATGTATTTACAAGTTTTAAAACGTCCTGAACACGATCTGTCCACTTTTTAAAAAAGTCTGTTTGTATGTGTGTGTATAAAAAATATTGTAGACGCTGTTTGTCACGAACCAATGGAAAATAGTTTTAATAAATAGTTTGCACAACATCAATTAGATGTAAGTGTAGAATGTCTGTCTGTGTGCATCAAAAATATTGTAAACACTATTTGTCACGAACTACTCAAAACTAATTTTAATAAATAGTTTGTACAGCATAAATTAGAAAATAGGGAAAGAAGTTTTTTGATGGCTACAACATGCTAGTTTATACACACACATATATATAACACATTTATTTAGTAAATTAATGAAACAATATCTATAATTATCTCTCAAGTTCTTGTATAGTAAATATTATGCACTTAAAACTTCTTTTATACAAAAGACTGTCAATGACATTATATTCGCTAAACAAGAAAATGAAGGGACACATCATTCTACCCTTGTTTATTCTATATACAGGGTTCAACAAACATCCTAACCTCCTCTGTATATAAGACATACGTATAAACTTCTGAAATATGGAAAAACACGTTTAATCAATTGAGGGGATCATCTGAAGCTTCAAATGGGATGTAAGGAACCAAATGGAGCTGACCCTACACTTCATGTAAAGACTTCATTACGCTATGTGTAGTGTCATAAAGCAAATTTTATAATTTTTCTAGAATTATATTTCAAAATTTTATTCAGTTATTTTTATATATATATATAGCATCATAGAGCAATTTTTAATGTTTGCCCAGAGACTTTCGAATGCGCTAGAAAAAAAAAAAAATAATAAATAAATTTCAAAAATTGAAACTCCTATGACCCCAGCCCCATTTTTTAGCTAAGCAAGATCATCCTGAAATTGATTAAACATGTTTCTAGCAATTTTCAGAAACTTCAATGTGTTCCCTTAGATACAGCAAGAGAGTGAAGTTCTTGGAAAAAATTGTAATCAATCATGATCTTCTTAAAAAGTATGATAAGAGAAAACTTTTATTTTATTTTTTCAATTTTTGTCTTGAAAACACATTTTTAACGAACTAACAAATTCTTTCCACATACGCACAATTTGAAATTATATAACTAAATCCATTATATCATGATTTCCTTTTATTATTATTTGAAATTTATCGCAGCAACTATAAATGCTTCATGTCATTTGTATTTATTTTATTTTATTTCCAAATAATATATTCGATTGAGAAGCACAGAAAAAGTCTTGGACTAGTAATTGAAGGAATATCGTACTTCTTATGGCTTTTGCATATTTATCATTGTCGCATTAAAAATGTTTCAATACGTCAGACAGTGCTGAAGAAGGGGGATATAAATATACTGTTACGCTTCCCCCCCCCTCCCCCCGAGACACTTCAAGTTTTATTATTTTATTTCCGATGTTTATTTATTAATTTAAGAAACAAATCTTATTCCAAAAAATCCTTTCTGAAAGCAACCCCCCCCCCCCCAAAAAAAAAAAAAAAAAAAAAAAAAAAAAAAAGTAGACGGGGGACATAAGTCAAAAAGCAATTTGAACTTATAAATTTGACACCATTCTAATAGTTTAAAACATAAAATGGATACGTATAAACATTTTAGGCATTAATATTAATCTTAATAATGAGAAATTATTGTTTTTATATTACAGATAAAAGAAAAGAATTTTCTTATCTGAGGTTAAATTATCTGACACTTCAAATTTCATTATAAAAAACTATATAGAAAAAATATTTTAATCAATTGCTTATTCCGAACTCAACATCTTTTCCAGGCCTCGCAGCGTTCCTAAAATTTCAGGAATTTTAGGAATCATTTTGCTACATTGTCACCACTATTTTAAAAGAACACTTATTTACCTAATATTTTAACATTAAAACCTTTAAGAAAAAAGTTTTAACGATAGTGGTGTCAGTATAATAAAACACAAGTAAAATTTTAGGAACGCTGCGAGGCCTGCTTTTCTCAGAAACAAATTAAAAATAAAAACATAAAATATACATATGGAAGCCAAATTCTATGATTATCCTAAACCTCTTGTCATTTTTTTTTTTTTTTTTTTTTTTTTTTTTGTCAAATTTGATATTTATAGTCATTATGTAATTTATCAGTTATTCGGTATTTACATAACAAAAATATTATGGCTAGTTGTGTTGCGGAGATTATTAAGTTTGGTTGGTTGGGTTTAATGTCGCAATAGTACTTCGCAATGGGTGATTAGCGACGGTCTGGGACGTACCCCTAAAAATGGTCCGGCGACATGCCATCAAAATTTTGATCCTCCACGAAGGGGATGGCTCCCTCGCTTCAGTGACCTCCAGAAGTATAATTTGGATTGGAACATAGAGGACACTGTGGCCACAAAGGATTTTATGGGCACCAGCCATCCTTGGCGTACACGACGGTCTTTGGTCGGCTGGAGTATCGAATCCGCAATCTTCCAATTACAGGCCCGGTGCTGTACCAACCGGGCTACCGCGACCCCCCAGATTATTAAGGAAAAAGGTGGTTGTAAAGATGAAATGTATAAGTGAGTAAATGATAATTAAAAAAAGTTTTTATTGATGTTTTTTTCTTTGATTTTTTAATACTCCTCCGGATAACATCAAAATTGTAATGGCACCCATAGGGCTGAATCCTAGACCGTCGCCATATGCGCAATGCAGGCTCTAGCGCGAATCAAAATTCACTCACCCTTTACTTTTAAATGATTATAAATTACTAACTCTTATATTTATACATATATATATATATATATATATATATAAATATAATCTATATATACAACTACCTATCTATGTATTTATCTATATCTATCTATATATATATATAGATAGATAGACAGATATAAAGTTAGTATGATCATAGCCTCCTAAACTAGATGCCTTCCGCATGGCTCGGAAACTTGGAAACAGTTCAAGCGGTATACAGCACCACCTGGTACAGATTGCACGACTTTTTTACAGAGCCTGATTAAGGGCGAAGCACACATTATCTCCGCTCTCACCGGAATATTTTTACAATTATTTTTTACTTCATGTCATAGAAATTCCACGCTTTGACGAGGAAATATATTTTGTGAAAAATGAACGGTGTAAAACAATCCAATTTACTCACCGTTATTAGACACCAGAATTCTTTTAAAATAATTTTTATGAGAATTTTCTGTTTATTATAGGAGGAAAGTATTTGTTAAAAAATAACGGTGTAAGTATAAATAATGTGCGCTTCCCCCTTAATCAGACTCTGCTTTTTTATTCAATTATCACCAATAATTTTAAGAAGTCATATATGATACATATAATCGACGTTTCTTCGTTTCTATTCGCCTTTTATGTATATCAAATCCCGATTTAGAAAAAAAATTTGGTGGCTGTTGAATAAAAAAGTCGCGCAATCTGTAGTAGGTGGCGTTGTCTGCCACTTGAACTGTTGCCAAGTTTCTGAGCAACACGGAAGGCATCTAGTTTAGAAGGCTATAGTAAGATAAATTTATATGCTAATGGTTCTGCTTCAGTATTCAATTATATAACTTTTGAAACATATCTTTTTGCCCCCCCCCCTTCTATTTTTAACCGACTTCAAAAAAGGAGGAAGGTTCTCAATTCAAACCGTATGTTTTTTTTTTTTTTTTTTTTTTTTTTTTTTTTTCTGTTAGCTCATAACTTCTGAACGGATGCTCCGATTTTGATATTTTTTTTTTTTTTTTTTTTTTTTTTTTGAAAAGGTCTTAGTCTGAAATAGGTTCTATTGTAATAATGAAGTCGAAATCGAGTGTTGCTATTGAAAAAAATCAAAGATGGCGTTCATTTCAATATGTAGATGACTCCTAATTAAAAAAATTAATATAATTTTCAAAAAGTGCACTTAATTTCCTGTTGAATGGCGCCTATTAGATTTTTCTGCGTCAATTAATAAAGAAATTATAACGAGTGTTGCGTTTTTCCCCCCGACTAATAATAATCATTATATAAATTGATAGAAAAAGTATTCAAAGAAAAAAATAATATTTAGAACACAGAGTTAGTGAGCCCTATAATTCTTCCATTCGAATAATAAAAGTACATTACATAAAAGCATTACAAATCCAGCCCAATCCGTGATCAATACTATCAACAATATTTTGAATTCTGTAAATGCAACAATCAATAATTATTCCTCGGAAAAAACAAATTCCTCGAAATTTTGTCAGAAAGACACGAAATCTTCTCATTGTACTATGGCAAACTTCTTACATTGTCAGGATTGATCAGATTAAGTCATTAAAGCAATATTTGCCACTAAACGATATATAGCTTGACGTCATTCTTATCAGCTTAACAAGATTGATTGCATGTTTGATAGTTTTCTAAATATCAGTTACAACAATAACTGGCTTTGAAAAGGGAATTATGTAATCTTTATAAGTAAGGTATGAATGCAATACAATTCTTTTGTTTTATTTATAAAAAATTCCTAATTAAAATTTCAAAACAACTTATAAAAAGAAATTTTACAATCGAAAATAGTACGTTAAGCAAAATGGAGTTGTAATATTTAATATCGGAATACAAAAAATCTGTTGAATTACAACCACACAATTTCGACTACTCAAAGAGCGTTCAAATGATCAGAGAGTGTTTATAATGACTGATTAAATAAAATCGGTAGAGTTGTTTTTGAAACACCAATTTCCGAGATATAAAACTGATCTTCCTAATCAAGGCGCCTGCCAATTTCACCGTAACAACCAAGTTATATATGCGATAAAAAAAAGAAAATATATAACAAGTTTAAAGAAAATCGTTAGATTTGCTTTGAAGATACTTTTGGTTTCACTTCAGATTTTCCTCAAAAGTTAGCAAATTTACCTGTTTATCGGAACTCAGCACGTTTTAAAACGTGTAAATCCATCAAAATCCTGAAATCGAGTATTTTTCTTATATATATAGAGTGATAAATTAAGATACGTGAAAATGAGAAATTGATATAACGTCCTCAAATTTCGAACAAAAACAAATTCAAAGATTTCCATAGAAAGCCCAAACAATATTTTTGCATGAAAAAAAAAAAAAAAAAAAAAAAAAAAAAAGCGTTTTTATTTTAGAGAAAGCTACTAATCTAAGGATAATGACTTTTTTTTTTTCATTTTATTGTAAAATATTTGCAGATAAAAGCAAGCATAATGCTTTATATGAACAATACGTCACATCTGAGCCAAAATTCTCTAAAGCACACTAATGTAAAAGATAACTTGAATACTACCTTCAATTTAAAAAGAAAGTTTGCATTCTATAAATGCTTGACAAAAAATGAAAAAAAAAAAAAAAGTGAGAGAGAGAAAGAAAGAAAGGAAAAAGAAAAATGAAAGTGAGAAACCCATATTAGTAAATATAAGATATCCATTACATTATGCCTGTTTTTATCCTTGCATTCGGTAGGAATTTGGCTTGTATTCATACTATAATACCTTTTGAATAATGTTATTGTTATAAGTTGAAGCTATCTATAAATACCCAATGATTTTTTTTTTTTTAATTCTTAAAACTAAAAGTTCCACCAACCAGGTTCTTGAAGACCACTCTTATTTTATAACACATTTTTATCTGCAAAATTCTATAATTTATTAAAGCAACGTTTATTATAATAAAATAGCTGTACTAAACATATAGGTTGGTGAAACTCCATGTGAAACGGATTGCTTTTGATACTTGTCAATAATTAGCTAACCAACCAGCATTTTTAGTTTTTTAAACTAAGATGCCCATTAAATTACTGAAAATTAATGACTTAAAAATTCATTGTTGAGATCTGTCTCCACAGAGGGGCATCGTCGGATACTTTGCTAAAAAAAAATTCCGTGTTTTAGAGACACGCTTATTTATGGCACAAAACCCAGCAACTGGCTCTTTTCCACGCAAATAATTTTCTGAGACGGACAGCACTGATTTTTTTTTTTTTTTTTTTTTTTTTTTTTTAAGATAAATTAATACGTATACTTTTGAAACATATCTTTAAAATTTCGATATCTTTATAATTAAAAAAAAAAATTAAATATTCTTTCCAGAAATTTTCTAGAAGTTGTAATTCCAAGCTGATGCCAATAAAAATAAAATGCTTACAACTTGTTGTTATTATTATTATTATTATTATTTAACATACAAAGAAATATTCATTTACAGGTGAATAAAATAATTAAAAAGTGAAGCCCGTATCATGAAAATTTTCTGGTAAAACTGACGTCATAGTAGCTTTAAAATGATTAAATATACCTGCGGGTGGTAATAAAAAATGAAAAATGTATATTTCTGATTTTAAATATTTTATATTGATTTATTTATTTAAATATAAATTTCAATTAATCAATTAGTCTGATATTTTTTTCTTTACTTTCATTGTCTGCAAATTAATGCGAATGCATATTTAGTTTACTTTAAATTAACCATGTTTCTAATCAACATAATGAAACTCAAATATTTGGCCTTGGTTTTGATTTGCTGGAAATAGTCACCCATATAAATGTATTTATTTGAATGTTATTTAGTTTTATTTTATTCTAGAAAGATTTTATAAGTTTTTATTTTTAAAGTAATAAGAAAAATCAGTAATTGATTTTTTTTTATTATTCATTTAAATATAGTGAGCAACGAAGCAGTCAAAGCCTTCTAGTTGATAGTACAATTAATACCTTACCAAGAATTACATTCTAAAATTGCCTAAGTCTAAAATCATCCACCATGTGATTATTTCTTATTAGGGTGACAATTTCGAAAAATGCCAAGTTTAACATGGAAAATTTTAATTTTTTGAGTGTTTTTAATTAATGAAATTAGTAGTGCCTTTTAATTACACTCTAGTTACAAATATTTTAAAAATTAGGCGCAAGATGAGAACTTTCTGGACTTAATTTTCTGGACTCTTACAGAACTGATGTGAATGTTACAGATCTGACAAATGTCGTAGATTAACTTGTCCACTTATACTCTACCTGGATGATTTACATACGTTATATAATACATATTACATAATAAATATGTAACAATTACATAAAAATAAATATGTACTTTATGTAAGTAGCATTGGTAAGCAAAAGTATGTATTGCAAAAACTGTCATTTTAAATATTAATTTAAAAATGATTTTAAAGGATGACATTAACAGTCTATTTATAACTCAAAACAATTTTTAAAAGGTAGATAAAAAAAATTACAAATAAATTAAAATACTGAAATCAACAAACGCAAATATTTTTAGTCTGTTATAAATTCAGCTGTTAAATTCAGACACTACAAAGACAAAAGCATAATTTCTGTAACAAGTCGCACTCAGACAAGAAAAGTGAAACAAGTCAAGAAATGGAAATTTTGAATTTATGTAATTGAAAAATGTATATGAAGTGCCCCAACGGGCACCAAAAGTGTCCCATCCTTTTCTCGTAATTTAAACTTGTGAGGCTGTTGTGTCATAGCGTTATCTTTAATTTTTTCCAAATATTGCATTTTTGAGTTGGGCGAATTTTCTTCCCGGAATGTGAAAAAATATATATATACATATGTAGAAATATTGTACATAGTATGCGGAACAATGGATTAAAGTTACGAGTTATTTGTAACTTTTTGTGATGCAGGGTGATCCAAAGTATTTTCGCTCTTCTTCAATTTGCGGATGGTTCCCTAATTGCACTCTGAACTAAATCGATAATGGAAAATATGAGTTTTCAAACGTTCTTTGAATGTATGAAGTTTCAGGTCGTTTCGTCTAGTATTTTTTTAGATAATCGAAAAGATGAAGAAAAAAATCTTATAATTTAAACACCCACTGTATAGTTACATATATCCATTATTTTCTATTAATTACTTTTTTTCTTACAGTTAGAAACATACCTTGTTACTGAGAATGCTTCTGAATGTGCTCCAATACTTTAAAAAGTACTTTAAAAATGCTTGTTATAAATGTTTTCAAATAAATGAAGAACTATTTAAAACTTTATATTATTTTCTTTTATACGCTATCTACCAGTAAGTATTTGAACACTTTAGATTTTAGACGTTTTGTCATATATCTAAAAAAGTTCTGTAAGAATTATCTTGAAACTTTTGGAGAGTAAAGAACATGTTATACCTCAAATATTTCGGCAAAGGTTTTGTCCTAAAGAGGAAAAGGAGACAAGCAAACAATTATACAAAAGTAGAAATGTTTTGGATTACCTGTAAAAAAGTAATGCTTGAAATGCATTTTGACTGTAGCATGTGATTATGAGAATCCACCTTTTTATTTGTATTAATTTTTGTGAATCTAACACAAATAGTCATTGAGATATAGCAATTTCTTTAAAAAAGTGCAAAAAAATAATACCCCCTTTTTAATTGTAACATATTTAGTATTAGACTCAGTGTTCAGCCATTTTTAAGAAACTTGGCATTCTACATTAAACACAGCATACTGCAATAAAATGCAAAAATGTTAAATATCTTGAGAAATAGAAGAAATTTTACTAAATAATTTTTTACTACACATGCGCAAGCTTTTAAAAAATTTCATTTATATAATTTAATAGCCTAAATAATTGAACAGCTTATAAGATCCAAACAAATGACAGGAAAATTCAGAAAGTTATAAGAGATGGAATGTAGAGAATTTCGGTTCCTCTCAAAATAGAAGCTAATCTATAAGAGATTTCACTAATATTTTTATTTTGATTCAATCAATGCCCAGTGTTAATACAGTGTTTGCTGATTGTAAATAAATATTGATAAAACCCCCTAATCACCTTCCCTTTTTTTAGAGATGCTGAAATTCTGTTCATTCTATCTCTCATAACTTTTTGAATTTGTATTTGTTCGGTTCGGGGTTTTCATATAAGTAGCTCAATACCTTTAACTATTAAATTATGCAAATGAAATCTTTAAAAGCTTGCGCATGCGTGGTTAAAAATAATTTAGTAAAAATGCTCATATTTCGAAAGGTAATTAACATTTTAGCATTATGATGCCTGTGTGCTGTGTTTCAAGCAGTACGGCATTTTTTGTAAAAATGGCTTTGCACCCTACGTGTTATAATTAAACTAGTTGGCATAGATGGACTGTGCTCAGTTCCCCATCATATTTATGTTCTCATAAATTTCTAGTGCGAGACATATTATAATCATGTTAAGAGAAGTGAATTTGACCAAAGCTTGACACAGTGACAGAATAAAATCCCCGCCTAATAGGCTAGCCACCGTTCACTTCGATATATTTATCTTATTCTAATCTATTAATTTATTTTATCAGGGTCAATTCCGTTGTTTAGTTTTCATGCTACTATTTCCAATGCAATAAATTCCTATTTATATGAAAAATTTTCAATTTTGCTATGTTGATAAAATCTTAAATTACGAATAACTTACGAAGTTTTCCTATTAGAATATTTGTAGTCAATCATGTTCAAACAAGTATCATAAATGTTATTTTGAAGTTGTCTGATATATTTATGATCCTCAAAATTGACGTTTATGCTCCATTTTGCCCTATTCTGAGATGTTAAGTAAATCGTAAATTCCAAATAACTTATGAATTTTTTAAATTGGAAGAATCATAGTCTATGATATTCATATCAGTATACTAAATAATATTTTAAAAGTAGTTTGACATCTTTACGATGAAAATATCCCTCAAGATTGATGTTTATGTGAAATTTTGTTCTATTCTGCCATGTTAAGAAATTCGTAAATTTCCAATAACTTACGAAATTTTTATATTGGAAACTTCATAGTCAATATTATTCATGCCAGCGTCCTAAATAATATTTCAAAAGTGGTCTGATATCTTTACAATGGAAATATCCCTCAAAATTGACGTTTGTGAAATTTTGCTCTATTCTGCCATGTTAAGAAATTCGTAAATTCCAAATAACTTGCGAAACTTTCAAAGTAGCCTGTTTATAGTTAATGATGCTCATTCTGAATTCAAAACTGATACTTTAAAACTGTCCTGACATCTTTACAGTAAAGATTTTCTACTGAATGGACGTTTAAGCGAAATTTTGACCCATTCTCCCATGTTAAGAAAATCGTAAATTTATAATAACTTACGAATCTTTTAATTAGAATGTTGCAAATGAATAGGGCTCTTGCCAGTGTCGACAGTAATATTTTAAATCTGATCTGACTTCTCTGCGACTATTTGTTCTTTGACTAACAAACTAACAGACACCCTACAGACGGACACCATACAAATTTTGTCATTTTCGGAGTCCTCATACCTGGAAATGTGTAAAAAAGTATAAAAAAACCGAGGTCAAAAATTTTCACGATTACCTAAGTTCCCCATACCTATACTATGATGGGGAACTAAAAAGGTGGTATTACTTTTTGCCATTTTTTAAAGAAACCACTGTAATTCAATGGATATATGTGCCTCATAATTTTTTTTACAGATAATTAGAATAATCCTCATAATCACGTGCTACAGCAAAAACGTATTTCAAGCAATAATTTTTACAGGGTGACCCAAAACGTTTTGATATTTGTTTAATTTTTTACTTGCCCCTTTTCCTCTTCAGGACAAAGCTTTCGCGGAAATATATGAGGTATAACATGTTCCTTATACTCCCAAATTTTCAAAATAATTTCTAAAGAAATTTTCCAGATATTTGACAAAACATCTAAACTCGAAAATCTCCAAATACTTATTGGTAGCTTGTGTATATTTATCATACACACAGGTAGTGTAATTTATTAATTAAAAGAAAACTAAACAGAGATTAATTAATGGCAAATAATAATGTGAAAATCAGTTTTCAATAACTAAATCTCTATTCTGCTTAAAAACCTTTTTATTAGTAGTATTGCAATCATATTAATCTTGAAATATATTAAATATTTTGAAACTTTTATAAAATAACTTATATCGGAAAGCAATTTTTCATCTCAATAAACGTTGCTGGATATTAAAATGATTAATCAAATTTTGTTGAAATAACTAAAATATAAAATGAATAATGAGTACAAAATATTATACTAAACAAAATGATAAAGTAGAATGCTGAGATGTAAAATTTCGTGGTAATAGGAAGAAATATATTTGTAATTTGCAATATGTTTTATGATTATATTTGCAAATATTGTATAAACCTTTTGAAAGGTTATTTAGTTGGCATTTTTATAAATTTAAATATTCTGCCATGAACAAATTCAAATTATCGATCTTCGGGATTCACACACATACATACAAAAAAAAAAAAAAAAAAAAAAAAAAAAAAGTCTGATGTTAACTGAAAAATGTCTACTGCTAAAAATGACAGCAAAACATTTTTGAATCACCACAAATGATGCTTAAAAGAAATACCGTGTTTTTCTGATTCAATGATGTTTTAGATTACTTTATATGTGTGTGTATAAAGCGGACAATATTCTTTATGTTAGTATTCTGATCGTACGGCATAAATTTGGTCATAAAAATAATGTTAAGTTCGTTAAAAAATATTTGTGAGTAGCTCTTTGAGTTCTATATTATACCATTCAATAATATTACAAACACTTTTCAAATAAAGTTTGAATTGAAAAACTTTAACCGAACACTAAATAATATCATTTAGAAAAGTGTTTGCTTTTGATAAATTTTAACATTGTAATTAGTAATTTACATTTGTTCTAAAAAAATAAAAACTTAGCAATAATTCATGTTTCAAATGTAATAATTGCATAGCTGCTAACTTTTATACTTTTTGGCTACAGAAAATTTTAATAGAACTTTTTTTATATGTTATTGTAATAGTTTACATCCATTAAATAAATTTTTTATTAAAATTTCAATAGAATTTTTTTACATAATAATGTAATAGATTCAATTATATAAAATTTAAATCTCTATTAAAAAAAGAAAAAGTGTGAAAGTTGGCAGCTATGTAAATGAAATTATAACAGTTTTGCAATATACATTAATATGAAAATATCCTGTTTTCTTTTATAGTAGGAAAGAGTCTTACCAGAATTTGTAAATGTATTGGAATTAAAAATTACATGCGATTTACTCTGTCAAAAATGGAATTATATACACTATCAACCAATAAGTATTTGGGCACTTACGAATTTAGACGTTTTATCAAATATCTAGAAAAGTTCTTTAAGAATCCTCTTGAAACTTTACAAGTGTAAAGGACATGTTATAGCTCATATATTTCAGCAAAAGTTGTGTTGTGAAAAGGAAAAGAGGACCAGTAAAAAATTAAACAAAAATAAAAATGTTTTTTATCACTCTGTAAAAAGTAACGCTTTAAATGAAGATTTTTGTCATTGTTTGTATAAATGTTTATGAGGCTACCACATATATTCATGGAGATATACATTTTGTTTTAATGGGGGGGGGGGGGAATTCCACTTTTTAAATAATAACAAGTAAGGTATTTGACCCAGTGCAAAGTCATTTTTAGGAAATTTGGCATACTACATTAGACACAGCATACTGCATTTAGAATGCAAAAATGTTAAATATCTTACGAAATATGAGCATTTATAATAAATAATTTTTAACAACGTATGTGCTAGCTCTTTAAAAAATTCATTTGTATAATTTAATAGCCAAAAGTATTGGATAATAAGAGTTTTTATCAATATTTATTTACAATCAGCGAACACTGTATTAACCAATGGGCATTCACTGAATTGAATCAAAAATATTTGTAGAACCCCTTATAGTATAGCTTTTATTTTGAGAGAACTGGAATTCTGTCCATTTTATCTTTCATAATTTTTTGAATTTACGAGATATTTATTTGTGCTTTTCATGTAAATTGCTCAATTCTTTTGGCTATTAAATTATGGAAATGAAATTTTTTAAAAGCTAGTGCATGCGTAGTTAAAAATTATTTAGTAAAAATGGTCATATTTCACAAGATATTTAACATTTTTGCATTCTGATGCCAGCGTACTGTGTCTAATGTAGAATGCCAAGTTTCTTAAAAATGACTTTTCACTGGTCTAATACCATATATGTCACAATTAAAAAAGGGGTATTATTTTTTTTGCAATTTTTTAAAGAAATTACTATATCTCAATGAATATTTGTGATAGACTCACAAAAATTAATACAAACAAAATGACGGATTCTCATAATCACATGCTACAATCAAAATGCATTTCAAGTATTACTTTTTACAGGGTAATCCAATACATTTCTACTTTTGCGTAATTGTTTGCTTGTCTCCTTTTCCTCTTTAGGAAAAACATTTTTTCCGAAATATTTCAGTTATAACATGCTCTTTACACTCCAAAAGTTTCAAGATAATTCCTTAAGAACTTTTCTAGATATTTGACAAAAGGTCTAAATTATAAAGTGTCCAAATACTTATCGGTAGATAGTGTATTTTGTTTTTTATTTTATTTTTTTCGCAATACAGAATAGTTATTCTAAATAATATACACTCATCCATTTTAATTTGAATTCTGAAAATATTCCGCTGGATGCAAATATGATAATTTCATATTTTGCACAAGATTTTCATTTAGAAATTATCAATTTATAAAATTAAATTAAATGAAATATTATGAATATGTTTTCTTACCCTTAGAATTTTTTTAAAAATAAATATGTGGATCTTGTTGACAATTTGTTTACATATAATAATCAATCCTAAACATCCGACTTCTAAAATACTTTCTAAGAATAATGCAACTCTCCTACTACATTTAATAACTCATATTTTATGCCAAATATTTCTGTGTTCCTGTAACAAATGTCGGATTCTTATAATTAGTTGAAAGTCTCAAGTTTATAAACTTCAAATTATAATTAAAATTCTTGAACTTTACTCTTCCTCGCACTTAATTTAAAACAGTGTCTTTCAACGGCAACTGGTTATGAGACGTGTTTAATTTGTCTATCTGTAGAAATTCTCACGAATTTTTAATTTGTTGAATTAAAGAAGGAAATGGATTATTTCCATGCGATTTATGCAAGAATTTAATTTCCAAAACTGCTTTCGACTTTCAAAGTTTCACTTTTAAATGGTTTAAATACGTTAAATCCTCTTAAAATTTAAAGAAAAGATTTCAGATTTGACATTAAAACTATGAAATTAATAATTATACTTGTTTAGACGAAACACACGTGTAAGATGACACAATTTTTTAAAACTTTCTGTATGCTAAATACTGATATATGTGCATATGTATAAATATATACTGAAAAAAAATATTTTGTTAAAACAAATACTTTTGTTAATACAGCCCCAACGATTTGTTTTTCTTATTAGAACTCAAATTGCTTTGTTGTTTTAACCAAACAGGTTTTCTTAATTTAACCAATATTTGTTTAAATAAAAAACTATTTAGTTCATTTAAACAAACAGTTTTGTTTATTCAGAACATCGCTCTCTCATTGGTTGTTTACAGAGAGATCTATAACGTAGTTAACGTAGTTGAAAATAACTCTATTTTCTACCATAGTCTTTTGGTTCATCGAAGCAAGTTGAATTGATTAATGAAATAAAATTATTGTTAAAATGGCCAAAAAAGAAAGTCTTAAAAACAGTTAACAAAAATTTTTTTTCAACAATATTTTTTTCAATGAGTCTATCTCTGTGTATAATGCTAATATTTAGTTATGTTTTAAGTCCGGTGTACTTTGGGAATATTTTATTATCTGTTATAGCCTCAGGCCGTTTAGCGGTCATTTAATGGAATAATTTTGTTTTTTCCGAAAAACCATTGAAAATGACTGCAAACAGTTACTGAAGTTTCCAATTAAAAAATGATAATGGTATTCAATTAAGGTACCGCTATATGCCTAGTAGCCTTTACTAATGCTTGAACTTAAATATCTTACATGTTAATTTAACCCCAAAATTTCAATTTCCATTAAAAAAGCTTTTAACTTTTCTTAACTTAATTTTTAATTATTTCGTTCAAAATGCAATTTTATATACAGAGTGGCCATAATTAAACTTAGCCTATTCAGAGAACTCTGTAGCTGTAACTAAAATGCGAATTGAGTCGAAAATTTTTATATAGATAGACAGTTCAAAAGATGCGCTCAAAAGTTCTGCATAATAATAATAATAATAATAAAATTTTAAAAATTTCCGCTCTGTGAGGACATATATCAAAATACAAACAAGTATTACAGTCAAAATGCTTGAAAAGTCATGTAATAAATAACTGTGGTCTGTTTTAACATTTTCAAACCATACGACATTTAAAATTGTTATTCTTACATTTTTCAAATCTTATTGTTGCAAAATTTTACAGATGGCAGAGTGATTACTCTTTCATTTTCCACTCCTTGGCCGGCCCGTTTCCCCATCTTAATCTGTGATATTTGTGGTTATGGGACTATTTAAAGAGTTTGATTAAAAAAAAAAAAAGAATTACTTTGGCTAACTTGAAGGACCGTATAACGTTGGATGCGCGGAGAATCACTGGTGACCAGCTACGATCAGCTGTTGAACACACTGTTGGTCGGCTGCAGATTTTACAACGTAATGATGGGGCCCACATTGAACAATCTGATCTCCATAGAATAACAGTCTGTAACTTGTAACAAATAACAATTAAATCTGTAATAAATAGAGTGGTTTGTATTAAAATTTTTAGCTTGTTTCTATTTTGATGCATGTCCCCTCAGATCGAAAATTTTTAAAATTTTATTTTTAAAAATTTTTCCAGAAACCTTGAGCGCATCCTTTGAAGTGTCTATATAAAAATTTTCGACACAATCCGAATTTTAGTTACAGTTACAGAGTGCTCTAAATGGGCCAAGTTTAATTATGGTCACCTTGTATAATTTATTTATTTATTTATTTTTGTTAATTTCTAATGTGTAATACTGACATTTTTATAAAAATTATTTATTTTCACCGCGTATAATTATCACCAAATTTCCAGGTTTTTTTCCCTCCAAGAAATCTCATATCACTACTTCAGAAAGAAATATTCATGATTAAATAATACCAAGATTATTTTTATGAAAATTGCTTTTTATAACCTACATACTACGTTAATTCGGAGACGCTGAAATAACTAAACTTAAAATTAGGCCGTAAATGGAATTTATTTTGGATGAGAAACCTTTATTTTTATTTTATATTTGATTTAAATAAACAAAATAAAGAGCAAATAATAATAATAATAATAATAATAATAATAAATAGAATCACGATTTCTTACCTTAAAATATGAGTTTGCCTTCCTTAGCAACGAAAACTATATTGATTGCTTAAAACTTCTTTCGGACGTTTCCCTCAATTTTAGTTTTAATAGTTTTTTATTTAAATGCCAAAGGTTTGTTAGTTGGTTAGCTGGTTTTTATGTCTCACGAATGCTGCGTGAGTGGCAGTTGCTGCAGTTGGCAACGGTCTGGAACTCACCCCTAGGGGTCGTCAGGAGACATGCCCTCACAACTTTGATCCTCCACGGAGGGGATCTTGATACCAAAGAAAAGCAGCATGTTGTAACCATTACACAACTTTCTTCTATATTTTACTATATAAATTCACACAGTATAAATTAATTATAAATCTTTTTCTATGAAGAATGCAGTCGATTTTCATCTGATAGAAGTATAAATCTAAATGTCGGAAGAAAGTCCTTATAGTTAGTGTCTATAGATAAATGACATCTCAGTGAATGCTTTTTTTAAAGCTTCTTATTTATTTTATTATTATTATTATTATTATTATTACTATATTTATTTGCCATTGAAAAATTAAAAATAGTTCTTTTTATGTATCTTTATGTGAAGTTTTGTCCAATACTGCTATATTAAAAATTATAAAAAAATTGGATGACAGCACTACCTATTGAGGTACAGGTCCAAATAAACATCAAGTTTCGTTAATTTTCGTTCGTTGGTTCGCAAGATACAGCTTCCACAATTTTTAACTACTTCGTCTGATTGCGTGTTATGTAATTCTGGACAACCCATGACTGCTGCTCATCTGGGAGAGTGTTCTACACCAAATAATATGGACTGTACTGTTGAAAAATACTGGAAAGCTCGTAGCCTAAGGACTTAATGGTCAATGGTTTTGTACTTCTTAAATAAATACATAATAGTAGTTTTTAACAAAAATTCCAGTCTGGCTTTTCTTTATAATTTGCAGGATTTACGAGAAAATCTGTCACCAATTTCTGATATGTTGCGAAAGCGCTGTAGAAGTAATCTACTGCAGTTAGAGTATAAAAATATTAAATATCTCGTGAAATATGAACATTTTTATGGAAAGCGTTATATGCAAAAGGGTATTATCTCTTAAAGGAGTTAGTTCTCTTCTAGTTATTGACTAAAATTAAATTTTTAATAAGGAAATATTCACAAATTCCTGTTTTTATTGTAAGCCAATGGATTCATACACTTAATTTCAGGAAGACTTATTAATGCGTTAAATACACCTACACACACACACACACATATATATATATATATATCACTAAATGGATTGAAATACATGTTTATTCTAATAAATGCTATTTTACATATTGCGTAAAAAAAAAAAAAAAAAAAAAAAAAAAAGAATATTCTTTAAATAATGAATTTTTAAATAATTATCAGTTATTTCAGAATAAATATCGATTAATATATAAAGAAAATGTGAATAATTATTTTTGTTTTCATAATTGGTTTAACCGTTTAGTTTATCTATCTAGCATTAATGATAATGCTAGAAATTTAGTATTAGAGCTAGTATTTTAAAATTACGACAATGAGTGTCATAATGGTGGAATTTCTGCGCCAAACCACTTTCGTCAATCCCATAAGCATTTTCTTTTAATTTTATATGTTTTTTTCCCCTGATAGTTAAAAAAACAAAAAAAAACAAAAAAAAAAAAAAAAAACATTTGACACATTTTAATAAACCAAACTGCAGATATTATTTTATTTAGCAAATGTTGAATTAAATCCTTAATTTATTTTCAGTTGCTCAATCATTTCTCAGCTTATTCTGATACACCAGATCATACTAGTATCCGAAATGTTCTGCTCTCTAAATCGCCAAAAGACAAAAAAAAAAAAAAAAAAAAAAAAGGAAGTGTAGCCGGGTACGAAAAAAGTCACAGACGTCGGCCTAGTCGCTCGAAATTTTCACATTTTTCCCCTCCAAAACTTGTATGAATATGGAATTAGATTGCCTAGAAAAATTCCTAGGAAGAGCAAGGCCGTCGTGTAGTCAACAACTCTTAATCTTTCATATCATATCTGAATCACTAGACAGTTGAAAGAAAAAAAACAAAAAAAACAATGTTGTTTTAAATTTTATCTCATTAATCGATTTTAGGAACAGTATTTCCTGGCTATCACAGATAAACACACACTCACACTTCCTCGCACTATATATATACATATAGATATATATATAGATCCTAAAATTAAGTTAGTGTGTTTTTCAAATTATAATTTTAAAATATTCAAGGTCTATACTTCATTAAAACCAAGGAAAACTACAACGCCTAGAACACCAGAGAAAAAAAAAAGTCGGAAAACAGACAGCTGTTACAGTAGCATTAAAGGTATCGTCTTCAGTGCAGAAAAGGAGAGAAGCACTCTCACTCTTATATGTAATCGAATTCTGATTAACCAATGGAATTACGTAGAATGTGAGGAATAGACCAATAGGAAATCAAGAAACACTAGTTGAGAAAAATGTAGAAGAAATTAAGAAAATGTGGACTGAATGTAAAATTTCCAACAATCAGACAAATGGGGTACAGCAAAATCACAATTAACAATATTTTAAAGATTTTTATAGATGTAAAAAGCTTCAAAGAAATCGAATTCATGAGTGGATTTAGGCCTGCAAATTATTTTAGCTGAATCAAATTTAAAGTAATGGTTTCCCCCCAGCAATGCTTAGAAATAACTGATTTATTGGTTCCTTGCTTACGGACGTAACTAATATTTTCTTTTAGACGGAATTTACGATTACGTTATTTTGACCAATGTATGATAAACTACACTGGCCATAATTTTAATAATAATAATTTTAATAACAATAATTTTAATAATAATAATAATAAAAATTTTAATTTTTAATAATAATAATTTTAATAACACCATAATTTTAATATTGTAATTTGATTAGAATTTTAAATATTTAGGCTATTGGGCAAGTCTTAGTATTTCATAATCTTACAAACAAAAATTTAGCCTTTATGTAATTATTACTATAATAAACTTGCATTTTATACGATTTGATTAATACAAGCCACTTGATTACGTTCACAATTTAAAAGTGTTTCGATCACGTTCTGTATATCAGTAAGAAATATAAAGAAATAAATAATACTCAAAATGAAGTAAAGTAAATATTAATGAAACTAACCGGATGGTTAAAAAATGATTAAACAGAAAGAAAACCAAAACAAAAAATACATAAATAAATAAATGAAAAACAAAATAAATGCAACATTTAACTTTTATTCAATTTATCTACCTAATTTAGAGATTTTTAATTTAATATTTACGCTCGAAAGTAGCATTAATTTGCGAAAAAAATTCATTTTTGAATCTTAATTATATATCTTGAATGTTTATGTTTAAAATTTAAAAATGATTTTTTTAAGATAGAACTGTATTCTGCTGTTTTGAATTTTTTGTATACAGGGTCGCTATAAAATATTTTTTTTGTATATATATATATATATATATATATAATGTTATTTATTTATCTATTGCCCATTTTAAACATATATGTCGACATTCTAGTTAATATTCCGTAACATTGTTAGTTGCAAGCTAGAGAACTCTTAAGACAATGACTTCGGTCAATTTTGTTGTGTCATTTTTCTCTTTTCTGTTTCTTTCTTTTCCTTTTGTATTACCTCGCAGTTTAAAAAAAAAAAAAAAAAAAAAAAAAGGCATCCGCTCTTTTTTCACACCCGATTAAATAAGAAGAAACATACTGGAAAAAAAAAAAAAAAAAAAAAACTGGTGTGAACGAAACGTGGATATAAACAATGCAATTTAATATTAATTAAAATGCTAACAGGTATCACTGTAAAATATATATCGTAATAAGTAGCAGCTAGAAGACAATAAAACTTTTTGTAATAGAACATGTAATGCTAATGTCGATAGTTTAAAAGCGAATTATCTGATCGAACTGATTAAATGAATCGGTATTTCATGTACAAAGAACAGCATGTCCGATATTTAAGATAGTCGCTACTATATTTAAACCTGCTTTTAGGTTTGCTGCACATTTAAGCTAATTTTTACTGCACACATATATGCAGCTATGCAAACAAATAAAGAAATAATATATATATAGGGGAACATCTCCAGTTGTGGGCACCCCACCATATCTTTTAACAAAAAGTAAATATGGTGGATTTGAGTACTTTCAAACATGTATTTTAACAGTACGTAGTTATGGCGCTAACACCGAATTCAATAGACGCATTTGCTTAGTAAGTGCAAGGCATCGAAACAAAATTTTGAACAAAAAGCAACACAAAAGTAATTTCTGAATTTTTTCAATGTGCAATAAATCGAAGTGAATTAAAAAATGTGAGTGTAATATATATCCATGCAGTATATATTTTGTAATGCAATATCGAATTAAGCCAAAATTTTGAATGAAAATAGTTTTTTCTGTCATTATAAAAGTGACTGTAATTCCCGGTTGTGGGCACCTTCATGTAACCGGTTGTGGGCACCCATGTTTCTTTCATTTAAAGCGTACTTTTGACTTACAAATTGTGAAATATGGCAGTTTAAAACAACATAACATGTTTTATTAGTGTTTTATGTATTTTTAGGCATTTTTATTCTTTTTTAGCCATGTCAACCCCGGAAAAGTCAATCGATCCAAAAGAAATGCATTTTAAGGCGATGGTTAAAGCCATTTAGGATTGCTTAGTATATACGAAATCCATAAAATAGACTGACCGAGAATATGGACCTCCTCGCAGCTTCTGTGTCCATACAGAAGAAGCCTAGAAAAAGTAAGGGTCACGTGTCAAACTGCTGACCAAGCGCGCTAAAAATAGAAACATTCACAATCAGGAGATGATGTCGATTTCTGCATCACTTGTTTGGAGCACCTGCTACCATGCCGAACAAAAGCAAATTCAGTCAAATGCAACGAGTATGATCGTCTGGTACATTTGAAATGTGCCAATATACATGAAAATTATTTTATTTACAAGCATTACACTTATGATTTGAAGGATACAGAAGATGACGAATAAAATTGGAAAAATGCTATTTTTTATTATTATTTCGGCAACTGAATCCTTACAAAATGAATAAATTTTGTTGTTTTCGGTATTTATGGTGGTTTCTCTTATTATTTTCCCATTTTTAGCGGATTTTTCAAGTGTGCCCACAACCGGGTACAAAATTTTCTTTGGCAAAAAATGATCACTTCACAAAATTGGTATATTGGTTCTGGTTGACGGAATCAATACAGTTACTTCATCAAACGTTAGCTAATGGTTCTAGCTTTCCATTGGTATCCATATGTTTGCATAATATCTCTATCAAAAGTTATAAGCTAAATTCAAAACTGTGCCCACAACCGGAGATGTTCCTCTCTCTCTCTCTCTCTCTCTCTCTCTCTCTCTATATATATATATATATATATATATACATAGAGAGAGAGATATATTTAAGCAAGTTATTAAAGTAAAATATGGAAAAAAAATTAATAATAATAATAATAATATATTTAAGAACGAAGTAGTAGGATGCAGAAAAGTAGATGATAAGATACCACAATAATCCTCCAGAACGAAAATGAATTAGTAAATAACTAACATTAAAACAAATAGTAACAATTTAAAAATGATATAAAAAAATTAACCAGTAATAATTAAAAAAAAAGATTTAAAATCAACTTTAATAAACACCGGAACATGACCTATAAGAATCCCATAAATAATAATAATAATAATAATAATAATAATAAAATTAGTAAAGCTGTCTATCTACAAAATACTTTACCAAGAAAAGGCTGATTCAGAAATAGAGAGTGAAATCACATATAGATAATATTCAAGAGTGTCTATCCAGATCATTCTTAAAAAAGAATAATAAAAATTAATACTCAAACTAAAGAAATTAATCGCACACCAGGGTCACACCATCTCTTCAGTGAACAACAAAATTAATATATATATATATATATATATATATATATAGTAAAGCACCGTTTATACGTCTCTCGTTTATACGTCTTTTACATTTATACGTCCTTTTAGTGAAGTCCCGATTCATTCCTATTCATTTTAATGCAAAAATTCTTGGTTTATACGCCTCTAAAATCGGTTATACGTCTTTTCCACGTTACTAAAATTCGCAAAATTTCTCAACCTATTATTATTTTCCATTCTAAATAAGATAGATTTTTTCCTAGAAAGCATCTTAAATGGAGGAACACAGGAAAGACAGAAGAATACTAATCAATTGAATTCTTAGTAGAATTTTTTAATACTCATAGACTAGCAGCAAATCAGACGAATGTTAAAGATTTTTAATGTTATTGAATAACTATCTGTATGGATATAAATCGTATGCTTATTATTAACGATAAGCAATATGTATGATAAATATCCGAAATATGTTCATATAGTTCTTAATATAACTCAATATATGATATATGTAATTAGTACCCAGTCATGCATTAATAGTATGACTTTTCTCAGTTTTTATAATAAATCCTTTTTTTTTATTATTAATTATTGTCTTAAAAAAGTATAATATACATGTACTAACTTAAGAAACTTTATTAATTGGTATTTTCCTATAAATTTTGCTCAAGTGTTATTAAATTTTAGTAATAAAAGGGTTATTATTCAAATTTCGATTATACGCCTTTCATTTATACGCCCTTTTGCGCCAGTCCCTTGAAAGACGTATAAACGGTGCTTTACTGTATATATAATGTACCGTACTTGTATAATTAAGGAGAAACAAATAATAAAATGACAAATCCCTTAATAAGATAAAAAATATTTATATCCAGGAATAGTTAAAAAATAAAATAGAATGAATTAATCCATAGTATTCACACTCTAATCATTAAACAACTACATATAGAAGTGTAGCTTCATTTAAAGCAATAGATATTGAAAATGTTAAAATGAGTTGTTTCTGAATATATATATATATATATATATATATATATATATAGATAGATAGATAGATAGATATAGATAGGTAGATAGATATACATATAGTATATAATAATATATATATAAATTAAAAATGATATTTAAACCTTTTTCGTAAATGTTGTTTGTGTTTACATTGTTTGTTTAATACTTTTTGACCACAATCTATGCCACGTGATTTTTGACAAGCCTATTGATTGAATAAGGAAATCCATAAAATTAAGTTTTTCATAATATGTTTCTTTTACAACGCCTGCGTAATTTCAGTCACTTTTTCCTTCTGCACAATGCATTTTTTCATAGTCAGTAACTTTCACAATCGAACTAGATAATGCAACATCTACTGTGTCCAAGAAATTTTTTTTTAGAAAAACAGTGAAAAAAAAATGAAGAAAGAGAAAGAAATATTTTAGAAATATTTCTCGAAATCCAGAAAGAATTCGATGTTTTATTTTAAAAATAGTTTTATTCAAACAAATTATTTTATTATTAAAGAAAAACGCGTACATTTGAAAATTGAATTAAAATTGGCTATAATTCCCCTTTGACGCACGCGAAAAAAAAGGAATAAAGTTTTTTTTTTTTTTTTTTTTTTTTTTTTTTAAATTCTTGTAACGTAGTCCATAAAAATTATTTTATCAATATTGTTTATCTACGTATTAAAATCGAACTTAGTTAAAAAATTATCCACGGAATGTTCCAGTTAATTACAGTTCAGCAGGTGTGAAGAAAAAATATATATAGAGAGAAAAAAAAATGTTCATTAATCTTAAATATTATCAAATGTGATAAAAATTTAACAATCGGTGTTATAGAAAATTAACACCTATATAATATTAAAATGTTTGTGATACAGATCAAAAAGAGGTTTGTATACGTTTCAACTTTTAATTTTCAATGGCAAATTTCGAATACTGAGATACAATATGCATGCATATATTTTATTAAAATATATTTAATTTAAATGAAATTATTATGCATTTATTAAAAAATGGAAACTTTTCTTATGGAAACTTTATCCTGCTTAGACAAAAAAAAAAAAAAAAAAAAAAAAAAACTTAAAAATCTAATATTTTTTTTCATTAGGATTATTAATTGTTATATTAGGAGCTGATATGCGAAAACAACTATGTTAAAGGGACATATATTAGATCAAATTGCATTCATACGCAACCTAGTTTCCACCAAACTTATTTAAACTAATTAAGTGCTGAATTCCGCAGAATTCAAAGTTTTCTTTTTAAGCTCGTAACTACTGGCTATATTTTATCTTTTAAAATCCGAGTTAAAACTTCTAAACCAACTCGATTTCTCCGTAACTCCAGATTTTCGAATATCTTACGGAAATTCTATGAAGTTTCACAAGGACAGTATTGTAATCATGTAAAAAATCGACTATGAGATTTTGATGTATCCATACGTTTTGAGGGTCCTTGAGACCATTTTTGATATTTTTACGGTATTTTATGTATATGTGCGGGTAAATACGTTAACGCTTAAACGTTTTGATTGACTGAGCTGAATGTTACACTGAGAAAAAATTCTGTAACTGACATCTAGAATCTAAATTATGGTTCGAGAGAAAATAGTTCCAGGTCATCCTTATAAATTCTAGTCCCCTTTGAAAGCGAGTTCTAGAAACCCCTATTAGAAATCTAGAGCGTTTGCCTATATTCTCGAGGTCAAAGTTATTTAAAAATCTCTGCAAATAAATGCGAATACAAGAGGCGGGTTTCAGCAATTATAATCTTGGTTTATTACCCAATTCTAGAAAATCAAGCGAGAATATCTTGCTATACAAAAGATTCAGCATATTCAGAATATTGTTTCACCATCTAGAAATGTGTAGACAAGAAATTCTCGATCATTTCGTCTATTCAGTTTATTGGCGTGCCTTATGCGCATTGCTTGGAAATCTATATTTCTAGTTAAGGGTTTTAGAAAATGACCATTTATTTATTCTAGATAAAAGCAGTATTTTTTTCCCTCAATGTAAGAGGTACAGGGTGATTATAATTCCAGTTACGATTTCAAAACGCTATAATTTTAAAACTACTCATCAGACCGAATTGATATTTTAACAGAGCAATCGTGAGGCAATGAAATTTTGTTTGGCAAAAGAAAAAAAAAATAGCTCCAAAATATGCCGTTAATTATCCATAAAGTATTTGTTTCATGAAGCTCCTCTTTTTCTCTTTTCACTATGACTGCTTCCGCTGTAAACACGTATTTTTGTCTTTTTGCTAATAAAAATTGTAGTAAACCCTTGAAGTCTATTGTTTCCTGTTATTCCATTGTGTTGCTAGCAACATTCCTGCGTTTAACGAGTCCATTTAGGCGTTTCCCCTGACATTACCTTGGCAGCGCCATCTAGAGGAACATGTTGGAACTACTTTTTTCCTCCCCCCCAAACAAAACTTCATTGTCTCATGATTGCTCTGGTAAAATATCAAATCTCTCTGATGGGTAGTTTTAATATTATAGTGTTCTGAAATCGTAATTTTAATTATAATCACTCTGTATATTATAGGTCACTGTCGCACGAACTGTGTAGATTTTGATGAGTTTGGTGCAAATAGTTTTTATGCACGGAGACAAAGAAAATTCTTTATCATTATTGTTTATAGTGTCAAATTATTTAAAGGGCAAAGTGTCTAAATCCCTTATTCAATTCAGCTGAAAGTAGATAGTTAGGTTATAGATCACCAGTACACAAACTGTATAGATTTTGGTGAATGCAGCACTCATAG